>VZSR01003807.1:14294349-14322687 GCA_013398615.1 Brachypodius melanocephalos
AGTACATTTAAAAAGACTTCTCATTGATGTTCCTCCTCATTTCAGCAAATATCAAGAACTCTATAATGTCATGATTGCTATGCCCCTAGCAGCCTCCAAGCACCACATCTCCCACTAGCCCATCTCTATTTGCAAACAACATGTCCAACATTGTTCCTTCCCTGGTAGGCTCACTCACCAGCTGTGACAAGTTGCCTTCCAGACACCTTTAGAGCTTCCTGGACTCTTCAAACTGGCAAGAGACCATCTCAAGATAGAAACAACAGGAATCTTTGCAAGAAGAAAAGAAGCAAGAAGAGGACACTGAGGAGGTAATGGGAACCTCCTGCACTGTTCACCAAAATGCAAAAAGTGAGGGGTATCATAGCAGGTTTACAGGCAATGGCAGCAAATACTTACATATAGCCTACATACCTCTTGCTTCAGGATTTTTTTTGGTAGATCAGTGTATAAAGAGATCCAAAGAAAACTGAGGCCATTTCATGGAGTATAATATGTCTATATTCCAATGGTCTGGTTACACTTTCCACAGCAGAAAGCTTTGCTTCCTACTGGTCTTCAGTCTTACACTTTCCACAGGCATCCACTTTACTGTTGACAATAATGAGATACAGCCTATGTCTGACTTCTTGTTTGGGGTGGGGAGTTTTCTACTCCTGCATGCTGTCATCAAAGGGAGCAAAAATTCAAATCAGGAAAGTGGCCCAGCAGAAAAGGAGCTGTGGGTGCTGGTCAACAGCAGCTGACCATGAGCCAGCTGTGCCCAGGTGGCCAAGAAGGCCAATGGCATCCTGGCCTGGATCAGCAATGGTGTGCCCAGCAGGAACAGGGCAGGGATTGTCCCCCTGTGTTCGGCACTGGTGAGGCCACACCTCGAGTGCTGTGTTCATTTTTGGGCCCCTCACTCCAAGAAGGACTTTAAGGTGCTGGAGCAAGTCCAGAGAAGGGCAACAGAGCTGGTGAAGATGGAGAGTGAGTCCTATGGGGAGCAAGGAGTTGAAGTTGCTCGACCTAGAGAAAAGGAGGCTCACAGGAGAGCTTATTTATCACTCTCTAAAACAACCTGGAAGGAGGTTGCAGCCAGGTAGGGTCAGCCTCTTCTCCCCAGCAACAAGTGACAGAACAAGAGGAAATGGCCTCAAGCTGTGCTAGGGGAGGTTCAGGCTCCACACCAGAAGGAATTTCTTCACTAAAAGGGTTTTCAGGCATTGGATAAAGATGCCCCAGGAGAGTGGTGAATCACCATGCCTGGAGGTGTTCAAGAAACAACTGAATGTAGCACTTAGTGCCATATTCTGTTTGATCAAAGTTGGACTCAAAGGATGATCTCAGAAGACTTCCAAACTAAATGATTGTGTGATTCTGTATTATTATTGGAAGTATCCTAGCCAGTAAATTTTGTAGCTAGAAAGTCTCAGAAATAGAAATTTAAAGCTCACACTCCATTAATTAGCATATAATTTAACATTTAAGAAATTATTTGATACTTAAATTCTGTCACCTGACATGCACTGTCCTTATCTTAGCACGGTTTGTCTTCAGTGTTGTATACTCAGGACAAATTTTTGCAAGAACTGCCAGAATATCTACCCAAGTAGTTTGTAATACAATAGAAATCCATATTGCAATGTGATTCAAAGATTTGGGCTCACTAACTGGGAAACTGCTCAGAGTTGGCTGACAAGAATTGAAAGTTTCACTGACTTACTGCTTTGTAGAGACAATGGAACAATCATCTGGGGAAAGTATTCAGAAGCCAGGAAAAAATAAACTTTAGAATATTCTGTCAACAGTAGTTGAAAAAATACTGGAATTTCCCTTAGTACCAGAAATTAATTTGGACTGGTACATTGAAATTCAGACTGGTCTGTGTTTAGCACTCAATCAGTTTGTTAAATCACATTTTAGATATGTCTCCATATGCCAGTCAGTTGTCACTAATAATTTGGCCAGCATGAAACATCTTGATTGTATTGTAGAAGGGAGACTGGAAACTAATTGAAGTAGAAAAAGATATTCCTTTCACTGGGGAAATAAAGAAGAAAGGAAATATTAGATTTTGTGATGTCATTTTCTGGGCTTCCAATTTTAATAAAACAGATGGTTTATAAACAAGAAAATTTGAAATGTAGCTCAAAGATTAGACTTCTACTGTCTTCTCAAAAAATTAAGGTTAACAACAATGTTAACGTTATAATAATAATAAATTAGCCACACTCTGAAACCTTACCATAAACCAGAAATATATTATATTATGGAAAGCAGTAAAGTAGAAGTAAAATAAATTACAGAAGTAAGAACTGATACTTATCATGTAGAAAAACTATTTTTGAGAAGCAGTACCTAGCATCCTATGAAACTCACTGTCCATGCCTAATACCAATAAAGATTCAATTTTATATGTGCACAAGGCAACAGCCTGTAATTTTCTGCTGGGTGCCTGGGAGCATGTGTGCCACTCCAGAAGCACACAGGACTTCTGCTGAATTGTCAAGTTTTGAGTTCAGCACGCTTTAAGGTGTGCCATGCTGACAGGGAAATGACACCGATTCCCAGGAGAATAGAGACTGGCTTTGGGGGCAGAAGCCACTAAAAGCTGCTACAGAAGTGCTGCTACAAGAAAAAAAGTCCTCCCAGGATTTAGAACACACTGAAAGAAGGTTTGGGCTGACATGCATTGACCCATAACTTAAGATTTAAAGGCTGAGGTAGAATGAAATTGATCTACAGTGCAAAATCCTAAACCCCACTGAAATCACTGCCTTTTGTTATTGATGTGAGCATGTATTACACTCAAAATATTGTTTATGGCCAAAGTAGAAATACACGTGTATACACAAAGTCTATAATGTACTGCTACTAGAGTAGCACTACTGTAGTGGAAATCTTCAGAATCTAGTAAATATTAGTCCAGATTCTGAATGGTAGAGAAAAAAACCAATAATAATACAGCTGGAATTTTTATACACACTCAAGTTGCCAGCAACTTTTCTGGGAGGAATGTAATGCTCATTCTGATAGTTTTTTGGCTTTTCTGATATTTTACTTTTACTTTTCTTTCATCTTCCTAGATTCATCTTTATTTGTTTACTACCACACTTCTAAGCCTTTTTTCTTTCTTATTTGATCTGCTCTCTGTGTTACAGCTGAATGGTCTGTATATGATGTTTTTTATACATGCTAGATACTATTTCTTTTTTCTCTTTGTGACATTTGAAACAAGTTTTGTACAATGGTACCTTTTTTTTTTTTTTTTAAACAGAGTATCAGTGACATATTTATAGCTATGGGATTTCCATTACCAAGCTCGTCTCCCCATGTCTGTGCCACATCCTGTGGCTTCACTACTCAATAAGCTTGCTGTTGTGTCAGACTTGTATTTCTCTACATTACATCATTATGTCAGAGTCATAAATATCTCATTTTACTTACAAAAATTGCTGTTTGCTGCAACCTATGTAAAACTCTGGTTGTGACGCACAAATATGGTAAGACCAAAATAAATTAGACATAAACATCATGTCAGTTACAGAAATTATTGTCACAGCTGAAACAAGTATGACAAAGCTGTAACATGTAAAGAAAAGTCTGTACTGAGCACAGCTCTCCAGCCTCAGTCCTGAGACCTTTGAAATTCATCACAAAGCTTGTGGCCTGTTGCTGGTAATGGCAGCATCCTGTTACAGGGCTGCATGGACTCACAGTGCTGAGATACAACCCATTTTGTAGAAGTCATGGTCTAAGCAGAGTGAGATATGTTTGCAAGCAACTTTAGTAGGCACTGGCATTTTATGGTTTTTTATTTTGTGGTTTACTTAGCTATAGAAACTACTACTGCACAGAAAAGAGATTTTGCATACAAATTAAATTTTTCTTTGAGAGCTATAACAGCTCTGCAGGATTCAGGTAGCAGACTTTGTGCAGTGTTAGTGCAGAGGGGAGAAAGGAATGGACAGGTCTCTTTCAATGCTGTCACTTGCATATGACCAGTGAGAGAGCCTAAACTCTGCAATGGCAAGCCCTGATAAAGCATTTCTCCTAAATCTGCAGCATCATGGAGTTAGCAGTGGTTATCACTGCATTATTACATCAGGTACAAAGGAGGAGTCAACCTCAGTCCAAAATCTGTCAGATTAATTTACCCTGTCAGTGCTCAGACCATTTCTTGTTCAAATTAACAAGAAGACATTTACTAGCTTCAGGTGAATTGAGGCAGTTCTCACTCAGACAATTGTAGAGATTTGCCAGCAATACTTAGAATATTTACATTTTGCACTGCCAAGGGGAGAAAGAAGGGACTCTCCTCCAGGGAGAATGGAATCCTTCCAGTTGAGTAAGGGAGTGGTTGGGTAATGTGGGTTCTGAGTAATTACATGTGAATTGTTTGCTTATCCTGCACACTTTGGAATTGATATTGTAGCTGTTACTGTTCATTTTCTTTTCTCATTGCTGTTTCCAGTAAATTGTGCTTATCTCAGCCTGTGATCTTTACCTTTTGTGCTTCCAACTGTCTTCTCCAGCCAGCTGCTGGGTGAGGACAAGGAGAGAGCAAGAAAGCAGTGCATTGTTTCAGTGGGAACGGATGAATTGGGAAATACAACTCCTAAACCACAGGGGTATGTGGTTGCAGTACATCTCTTGGATGTTGCCTAGAAATCCTTGAACTGCAGAGATACTTGAGGCTCCTTGGCTGCTGTGGCTCTGTCAGAGGAGTATTTTGAACCTTACCAAGGAAAGGGTTAAGGTACTTTCAGACAACAAGCTGAGTATCTTTTTTTCCTCTTGAAGTTCTCTCTGCAATGACAGATGGGATCAAGTGGCAAGGATGATGGAAACAGGAAGCCCTGGGAGACTGAAGATGCAGAAATGCTCAGCACAGCAGACATTCAATTTCTGAGATGTTACACACAGCAGCACAGTTTGAGTTTAAAGTACACAGGGCCTACTTCTGGCAGAAAAACAAATCATGTTGGACAGAAGCAAGGTCATTCTTAATTTTGTGGAAGAATGGTGATATTAATTTTTGAAAGAGAAAAAGGGAAATAGCTGTCCTGTCAGCAATGGTAGGGAAAAAAAAAAAAAACATTGCTGAGTTAAGCTTTGTTCTCAGCATTCCTCATAAACTAAGTAAAACACTGACTTTTGAGTACTCAAAAAATTAAAGAAATTAAATAATTAATTTAATTTGATCTTCCTGCTCTTTGTTGTAGAAATTTTTCACTATTTGCTCTGAGATCGGGACTCTTGAGATGCCTCTGTATACCAGCCTCCATTGTCTGTTTAGGAGAGATGTGAGCCTTAGGTGAAATTACGTGGTACACTTTTATTCACATCTCTGACTTTGACATCTCTCTTAAACTCTGGTCTCTCAGATTTTAATCTGCCTTCAGAAGACATTTCTCATTCCTAGCCTGGGAAAAAATCTACCTGAAATGTAAGAAAAAGTGTTTTAGAGCATTTTAAGACTTATTTTCCCAAATCTTTCAAATTGGCTAAAAAACAGTCTAATCAAAGCCTGTCCTGCCAGGAAAAGTCGTCCAATCAATTCACTATGTTTTCCAGCTAGGCTTTAGGACTCAAAACAGTGATATGCCAAACAATTTTTAAATCATGAGTTTCTCTTTTCACGGTCACTTGAAGCTGTGGCACACAGCAATACAAAAGTGCACAGCCCATTATCTTTCAAAAAAAAAAAAAGCTCCAAAGTGCTGTGCCTCAAATGGAAACGATTTGGCCATTTGTAAAGCTCTACTTTTAGTGCAAGGAATGGAACATGGGATTTGGATTGCTTCATATGCCACAAACTATCCTGTTTGATGGTAAGTCCCCCCTAAATTTCTCCTATTTTTGGTTTTTTTCCAAAAGAGGAAGGCTGTAGAAGTTAAATCCTGGATTACTCTCACCAGGGCGAAAATCTTCAGTACCATCCTGCAGCCCTTTGTTTCTAAAAACAAGTTATGTTGCTGGAAAAGAACAGGAAGCTGCATTTTTAGGCAAACTCTTTTGAATCTTACCCTTTGGGATACGACTAGGTTCTGTCTAGAATAAGGAAGAATCTTGTTTTCTCCTGTATAAATGTGGCCTGTGGCACTTCTAGTGACTTTTACTACGTGTCTTTCTCAACTGATAGAGTGAGACTAACTGGCCAGGGCTTTGATGTGAATCTGCCTCTCCTACCACGGTTTCCAGAGAAAGTCTAAAGGTCTTTAACTACAAAAAAAGCCAAATTATATTATATGAGCAACAGAACACTTTTCACATAGCAAAAGCTCAAAGTAAGGAAGGTAAAATGGAAATTAAAGTTATTAAACTTCATGCTGTGGAAAATGCTGTTAAACCTCTCCATCCCAAAACAAACTGCATATCCTTGCCTCCAGGGTGTTACACAGAGGCTCCCACACGGCAGCAAACTCCTACCTAGGGAACTTCTTTCACAGTGTTTTCCTTTCCATCCCTGACACTGAGCTTACATAGACACATCAAACAACTCTTGGAAATATTCCTGACCCCTGTAAGTCACTGATTTGCACAGCCAAGCTTTCAGATCAGTCACTGACTGTGCTTGGTGTCAACCAAGGCCACCCCTGAAAAACCCTGGGTGTACTTTCAGAGATAGCACAACTGAAGACCATTCCCAAAACATGCGCTGGACCCAGGCAGCACATTGCAGAAGGTCAGAGGGTCTCAAAGTGCAGACAAGGGCTGCTCCATGCCAGCTGAATGCAGTACCAGAGAATGGTATGGCTAACATCAACACAGGCTTAATCTCTCCAGAGACTCTGAAGTCTCTGCAGAGCCTCTAAGCCTTAGCAGGAGCAGCATCCAGGGCAATCTCTCTCTCCAGGCACAGTGCTTCCAGCACAGTTATATTTTTTGAAATTGACCCATCAATGTAGTGGACAAAAATATGCAATTGCTGGGGTTTTTTAAAAAATTTGTATATAAAATTGAGGTGGATAATGAGTAGTGTGGGTCAATTCTGTAACAGGGAATCTCTGTGGTGCATACTTCACTTACCCAGACTAACCCTGGGTGTTCATTATGCATAACTGAGCATTTTCTCTCAGGTTTGGTAGGCATTTTGTGAAGAAGGAGAGATAGAAGAATCATTGCTCTATCAGACATGATTTCCCCACTGGGATCATCTCACCATAGCCATGAAGAAGCCTAAGGCACTCATTGTGCTTAGAACTGCTATTACCTCTATCTACAGCAATTTGAGAACTGAGACATCTGGCTTAAATAAATCTTTAGATATTATGAAATATTTGTGTGAGACTTATTGACCTGTGGTATATAGAAGGTCAGACTAGATGATAAGATGTTGTCATCTGTCTCTTCCTTCAGCAAAGCTGACATTTCCAATAATGTTTTGTTCAAAATACGTTAGAAGCACTGATGAAATCCCCTTGAGATTTTACTTTTCAAGGAGCTCTCCAGGCCAACCCACAGTTATATCCTATATGATTATCATAAATCAAGCATCTACTTCAAAAAAATTCTCAGTTATATGGGAGCCCAAACAAATGAAAACACCAGTATACCTCACTTCTCAAATCCACTACCACTGAGGAAACAAGACAATTCTTTTTTAGGGCTCTGGAATTCCAAATAAGTAAAAAGAGAGAAAAGCCCATAATAAAGAATTCAGTATAAGAGATGGAATCTTAACATGACTTTGTAGCACATGTATAGATATTTTATGTTAATTTGTTTCTTCCTTTTCCTTTTTTACTGAATCTGCTCTGATGTTCAATGAACAAGAACAAGTTTTCATCAAGAAGGAACACTTAGAAAAAATGAAACCTTCTTTTAACAAAAATTTTAAAAAGGGAAATTGTGCTGCAACTATAGCAGAACATGGGTATACATTGCACTTTAAAGAAGAGGAACTGTGTAGGTATAAGGAGAAAACAAGATGAAATGCTGACAGAACTGACTAGAAAGAAATCTCTTTCAAAGGTGATGTATTCATTCTTCAGGGCAATGGATGTTAATCCTATTTTGAAGTGGTCTTGGCTCTTTCTTTTGACTGTGTCCTTGTTTTAGGTTAATGGTTCTCTTTTGCTCAAAGTACAACCTGTTTTCTTGCATTTAGTCTAAGTTTTCAACCAAACAACAAAAAACAGAGAAGACTTTCCATGTTGTGTTGCAGAGAATAGGAAAGAATTTTCCTGAGGTAGAATTGAACCGTAAAAAGGAAACACACCCGAAAGTCAGATAGGACTGAAATGAGAAAAAAGAGGGAAGTAAAAAGTTAGAAACTGACCAAAGGAAAAAAAATATAGAGAAAGAAAGCATAGGTAGAGAAAACAATTTTTCAACTATGAGATATTTATATTTCTGCAAAAGAATTGAAGCAGCAGTAAAGAAAGAGGAAGAAAAAAATTTCATTAGTGACGTGAAAGAATCAAATTTTCAGGTCTTTGGCATACTGAAACTGGAGAATTTGAAACAATTAATATATTTTCTTCACCTACACCAAATTTTGAAACCTTGAAACCAGCTGAAAAGCATATGAAGATGTTTGGACAGGTCTGCAAATAATGCCTGAGAAGTCATATGAATTCAGACTGAGGGACTGGATTGCTTGTGAGGACATGTTTTACAGGAGGTGTTTTTTACAGATTTGGAAAAAGAAAAAGAATGATTGAGGAAAAAAAATAGTGAGCTTTAAAGGCCTTGGTAAAGAGGATCCTGTGTTTAGGAGAGAAGGAAGAACAAACTTTCGGAAATGTAAAAATTGGTGAGAGAAATCCCCACATGAAATGTGGGAGCTGTACAAGAGGAGCAGCTATCTGTACCATGCTCTGTGCTGCTTCTGCTTAGAGCATGTCTGGAGAGGGGTTAGCGATGGTGAGGACTGGGATACACGGCTCAGGTGCCCCAAATGCTCATATCTCCTGACCAGTTGTGGTAGGAAAGGAGGAACTGTGGCATGAGGAAGGTTTTCAGGTCTGCTGTAGGAAGGCTGCAGGCAATTTTAGCTGTCACTGCTTTTTGTGTTCTGCCTGAAAACAGGCTTTGCAGGAGCACTGAGGTGAAAGAAGCCTTTTTGAACAGAAACACTGAGCTTTTGGGGAGAATAAAATAATGAGTGAGATGAAGTAGGAGACAGGAAGAGCAGGCTGAATCACAGAGTACTTAGAGATATATGCCCACAGTTGTCCATACACCCACTGAGAGTGGCTTGGTAAAACTCCTACTGCTGCTCACTACTTTTATAACCACCAATGATCAAATCTTCCCTGACTTTAAGTGTCTTTCCTTTACTGAATTCTAGGGGGTTTCTTTTGTTATGAATCTCTCACTGGGAACTCTGTGAGGTACTTAATCTTTGATACTTCAGAATGGAGAATAAAACCGAAGAAAACAAGATTTTATTGCAATACAGAAGAGAAGACATAATTTTCATAAGGAATAATTTCAGACTCTGTGGAATAAGATGCAGAGAAAAAGCCATGAAGTAGGAGATAGAATAAAAGTAGAAAGGGTGTGAACCCAATCTAGAATTAATCTAATTTTATACAGTTTTATGGTTTATGTCCATAGCAGTTACTTGAAAAAACTAGTTATATATTTATATCTAATTTATAGATTTATATCTGTTTACTAACCATAAAATTAGAATACATAACTAGGAACAGAAAGACCTAAGGTTAAAGACTTTTCTGGTTGACTCGTGGTTTGTAACTGAAAATTGATATCTGAAACCCAGGACTACAAACAATCTGTAAGTTATAGCAGCAAGAGCTAAGCAAGTCTAAGCAGAAAGAAATTGATGTATTAGCTAGTTGTGATGTGTAAGGTGTCTCTATTCTTAGTAGAGAGATTATTCTTATCAGTGAAATTCTGCCTATCTCACAGAAGAGTTGGCACTGTGTGTTGTCTCCTGAGGATGCTTGTCAAATACCAGCACTGCTGCTAAAACAGAAAGTTCTGGCTACTCCTGGTAGTATCCCCTAGAGGCAAAAAACTGTGACTTAAAGTAACCCTGATAAGAAAAGTGAAATAACTTTCTTAGTGAGTAGCATACTCAGAAACATGCAACTTTTTTTTTTTTTTTGCTTTGCTACTTCTACTGGTTTCTTAAAATGTGTATGTCTGCATGTGCATTGTTCCATAATGAGAATTTTTCTGCCAATATTTCCATGACTACTTAAATTTAACAACATACACTGTCATACCTCTGAAATTATAAAGATGAACTGATTTTGAGCTCACTGCAGAGATTCCTCACAAATGGCTTTTCAGCACTCTGTGCATAAAAAGACTGATTTTGCACAGCTCAGTGGGGTTATTTGTACTTATTTAAACTGAAATATGCTACTGAATCAGAATATCAGAATAATGTAGAAAGCTAAAAAATGACCAAGGCTGTGGAGGACCAAGCATAATTTCTGATATCTCATTGAGCTTTGTAATCAGGAAAGATACCATTTTTATTGCACCATGTCTATAGAAGTATCAGTCAGAGTTTTTCCTGCAGAGTATTGACTAAAATATACTTACCCAGTGAAACAAAATTTAGCTGCTGCATGTCATCTGATTGACTTTTACCACTTGAATTCTGATTCCTAAGGCTAAAATAGTAGACTAGAAAGTAGTCTAAGTAGTGAACAACTGTATCTTCTGAATCATTCTGATTTACCAGAACCAGGGACTTCTCCAAAGCCCTTTACATAATTTTGCTTTAAATTCCATACACCTGCAACATACTTGAAGCAAAGCACATGAGGAAATTATATATGACTCCTTTGATGTAAAAGCTCATTAACCATGTAAAAGAAAAGTGGTTAACTGTATTTTTCAAATGGTATTTAAAATACTGAAACGTTGATACCTAAAGTATCAACTAAATGTTGATACCTGAAGTATCAACTACAGTAAGTAGTCCTGAAAAGAAAATCTAATGATACAAAATGTTGTTGTTACCATTTTTCTCACATGAATAGATATAGAAAAAATTCACCAAGTCTTTTGAAAAGCAAAAAGAACAATAGTGAAACCATAAGAGCAATTATCCACCTGTGGAATTTTAAACTTTTGTTTTGTGGCAAATTTATTTAGAAATCAGTGGTAGTGAACTTAGTGTTATTCAGTGTCCATTGGTCTGATTTTCTTGTCAGCTTTATGATTGATAAAGTGAATTGTTATTATATAATTAATTTTGATAACTCAAAGCTGTCGATCAAGACAAAGCAGTGTTAATTTTATTATTGATTATTTTCCCCTTACTTTATATAGTTCTTTCTGTTATGAATGTGTTTACTTTTCCTGTAAATTACACAAGCCAAAATGACCCGCACAAAATCAGTGATTTAGTCAATAATTGAATGTACAGAATTAAAGTCACATTCCAAGTTTGCTACATTCACTGGATGTTGTCATGAAAGGTATCCTGTACCGCCTTTTGACAGTGTAACTCACAGGATTCTGGTGAAATTACAGTAATCCAAAACCACAGAAAATCCTCCAACACAAAAAATAAATGGAAACTCCAGGTTTTACTGCCCTGTCATGGTTAAAAAATAATTTAACTAACCAACAAGAATATCTTCATTATACTGAAATCGTATCACTTCAGCCTAACTCTGATAGTACACTTCAGTTACACTAACTCAAAATAAAAGAATGGAGATAATTCTGATGGTTAGGGCAGAAGAACAGGATATCCTTTGTTTCTCCTTCTGACTCTCTCATGCTCTGATCCTGGTTACATTGCTTAATATTTCTACTATAGATTTTGAGTATGAGAACTGGAAAGGAGAACTATTAATGAACTCAGTTTGCTGGAGTTTGAGTGGGAGAAGTATAATGCATGTTGTCTGCGTATAACTTTATGGCTGTGCAAATCCAATACAAATATCCCAGTGTATACCAATGTGCTATTCAGAAAGCATATATTAAATGTTTTTAGAGAAAGGAATGGATATGGAACCATGTCTGGCTATTGATTTTCTTTCTAATTGCTTGCTAGCAAATTATACAATTTTTTCCCCCTAATTTAGTCTCTATTATGATGACTGTAACTGTATTTTACATTATTGTGGCATTCTAGAATTTCGAATTATCCATTTATAAAAAGAAGAAAAAAAAAGCGGGAAGATTATCTTTGGTACAAAGAATTCACAAGCTAAATCAAGGGGATAAAAAAGGCAAATAATGAATATTTGGAAATAATGAGAAAACAGTGACTAGCTAGCTGTTAGGTGGATACATGATTTATACAAATATCTCGGACACTTCTTGCTCAGGTTTCATAATGGGTGCTAGAAGAGAGAATCTACAGATGTCAGTGGTTGTCTCCTGCTAGTTACAGATAAGCATTTCCTTGCTAATACTGTAATGAAATTAAGAAACACTTGCAGTCATTGTCCCCACAATTTTGCCAATTCACTTTGGACAAAATGAGTAAATGTGTCTTTGTTGAATTATTCATTATATACATTCCAGGCATTATTCTTCCCACAAGGCCATCAGCCAGTGAGAAGTCATCATGGACTCTGCCACATCAATAATTTCTGCTTTTATTAGTTTTCATAAAAATAGCTGGTTAATTCTGATCATAATTATTTCACATTTTTGGGATTCTGAAGGATACTTTGATCCTAGAAATATTTTTTTCATTTTCTTCCTTTCAAATTTTCCTGCTGTTCCAAACTTGGTCTGTAAGGTAAAATCAAAAATCCATCAAATGTTAATATTAAAAAGAATGATGCGAGTTAGTTCTTTAAGAAAGGAGTCTTTTTTTGTTTTGCTACTCTTCCCTGGATATAGTATTCATTATCACTTTGTAGCGTTTCACTAGACGAAACCAAAACCAGGTTTTTTACCATGTAGTTGTTTGACTATGTGGATGGATGGATTGAACTTCAAAGCCGGGTTATAGTCTCTCTTCTGCTTGGTATGAATCCAATTTCAGTCAGAAAAGATAAGCAGTGGAGTCATCTGGTGCCTTGTCACTCCCATGTCTGTTGCAGATGCCCCAATAATCTGTTACTTGGTGAGGAAAATGCAAGAGCTGTATTCAAGAGAAATGGTCTTTTTGTTTTGTAGGTAAATGATACCTGGAAGTATGGGAATGCCTTGAACAACATGAAACTGCCTTGTGTGCAAGAAAAAAGTATTAAAAGAAGAATAAAGTGCAGGAAATATTTGCAATTCTGAAACTAATGAATATGCAAAATATTTAAAACATCATATTGTTCAGAAGCGAGAACCCTGTTCTTTCATTATCAAATTTTTACTCTCTTGACAGCTGCAGGAGTCAAGGTTGACAACACAGAGATGGTGTAGCTCTTCAAAATGCATCTTACATGGTTCCACCTGGAGCATCCTCCTCTCAGTAACATCTGCTGTACTCCCAGATGGATCCTGATGAGTAATGTGTGCATCCAGCAAGGAGACCATGAAGCACTGGTGACTACCAGCATCCATGCAGGCTCAGACACTGAAAATTACTTCACAAGAGGGTGTGTGACTATTTCTTGCTATGTCTTGTTTCTAAATTTAAAAAAAAAAAAACCAAAAAAAAACAAAAAAACACCCCCAAACCCAAAAAAACCCCAAACACCAAAAAAACACCCAAACAAAACAAAAACCCCAACCAATTAAACAAAAAACCCTCAAGCCCGCAAGACCAGAATGAGACAGAAAATGGGAAAAAGATCTTGCAGATTTTTTTTAACAAAACCTTACTTAATGTAACTTTACTTACTCCTTATTTGTGTAAAGCAGCAAATTATGTACTGAAATTTGAAGAGCTGGGTTTTGAGAGCAGAAGAGTTTGTGGAAAGAATGATAAGAAAGGTGAATTTGTCTTTTCTCTCTGAGTGGAAGAAAAGATGGAGAGTTCCAGCAGATACTAATTACTGTCTCAGAAAAACAAAGTGGGAGCCATTAACTCCCTGAAATCCCTCTCTGCTTTCAGGAGAAAAGTGTGCCATGCTCAGCTGAGACCTGTCCATTTCTCATCTGTACAAATATTGAAGCAGCAGAAAATGGCATTTTCTCTCCTTTTAGGGGAGTTTAGGCAGAGAAAAACCATGGCAGAATTAATCTCCCCCAGTTTTAACCAACTAATGGTTATCTAGACTAAGCTCTTTTTAGAGACCTTTTTTTATTCTCGGTGATGAATGGAGAAGGGATGCTTTGCCTCAATACGGAGCTGTCATTACCCATAGAGAGCAACTATACAATGAATTTGATTTTCAGTGATTCACCATCACATCACTTTGATTGTCTTTCTGTCTTTCGTGTAGATTTTTAAATTTTTGCTTTGTTGTTATGCATATTCTAAAAGGTACAAATGGTAGGATTAGGAAAAATACATAGCAATTCAAAAAGTGCACTAAAATAAAAAAATATTAGTTTAATCAAGCAATCTCAATGATATTCATTGTGTAGGACTCTCCTTCAAATCAATGAAAATGTATGTTCCCTGGAAACATATAACCCTGGAAAAATCTATGAGGTCTAATTATAGGCAGCTTAATTGCTTCTAGTAAAAGCATTTGAAAAAAAAATCACAGCTTTTCGTATGACTGCAGGAATTAATTGAAAAATTCCATTACAATTTGTTAAAACAGAAAGGAAAGCTTTCAGTATTTCTTGTATTGGGAGGCATTTGTAATTAGTGGCACGTTTTGTTTCATGAACATAAAGTTTTCATAGCACTTTTCAGATACATTCCTCTCTCTAAAAATAAAATATAGCTTTTCCTGAGTGAATTATAACATGAAATATGTGTGCAATGTTGTATTCATCACCACACTTTTATGTACTATGCATTATGTACTATTCACTAATGATTTTTTTAAAGATTTATAGAACTATTCTCTTGTGAAAAGTGCATAATTTTCAAAGCTGTATTTTTCAGGACCACATGAAGCTTACCTGTTGCTTGTATGGATACAACTAATAATGATATTTTCAGTAATAATGATGCTGCTGCTGATATTAATAATAATATGTGAGAACGACAACTTCCTGAAAACTCATCAGTTTTAACTTGATAAATTATACATCTTAATAGATCGTGTTACTTTATATAGAAACCTTGTTCTTCTTGTGTATTGAGGCCGTCAAATCACTAGGGTAATACATGATTTTCTCAAACATTAATTGCTGTAGCTAAAGTAGACCCAGAACTTTGACCATGTAAAGGTTTTCTGTTAGTCAACAAAAAATATGTTATTGTTGAAGTACAAATACAAGATATTTCATAAAAGATTAATACTGTTTTTTATGAAAAAGCACTGTTATGGGTTATTAATTAAAGGATTAAGACCTCACTCCTCTTTCCTCCCCTGCCCTCTTCCCTATAAAGGAAAAAATGTTTTGTCAGCAAGAAAGAAATAGGCCAAAAGGGAGAGACTAACATAGGAGAAACAAATATTCATGCAGGATTTTGTTTTCTACATTGCTGAAGGATAGAAGTAATATTTAAGTTTGAAAAATTTACTTGATTCCTTTATTCTATATAATTCTATATGCCATGCTAAATAGAATGTAAAATCTATTAATTTTTAAGAACCAAGATGTATCTGTAAGAGTTCTGAATACCTGTTTACACTATTAGTTATCTCAATATTCACAGGAACATCCCCAAGATAATTTTTCACTTTGTAAGTGGTTTTGAGTTTACTAATTCTGTTTAAAAGGTTTTAGAAGATCTCTGTTGTTAAGTAAATCAAATCAATTTGATCAAAAAGTTATTTTTGTGAGATGCTCTGTAAATCAGGCAGGTGATAGATGTAGTTAGACTTTGGCTACACTTGTGAGACTGTTGGCAAAATGCACACAGCTATATGATGACACTCACAGCTCAGAGGTCCACATTCAGTTTAGTGCTGCTTCTTAGAGTCAATAGAAGAAAAAAATCTTGAAAGCAACCCACAACATCTTAAGAAAGTTATTCAGAACTGACTAAAGGAGTTGTGCATTTAAAACACCTTCTCTCTTGCCAACAATCAAGGCAACATGAAGTTAATAAATATCTGCACTGAAGATGTTGAAATTGGAACATGATTAATTGTACTATGCTTCACATTATATTCTTGTAAGGGAAGGAGAACAACTCAGCCCAAGCTGAAGAACTGCTAAGGTGTGATAAGTGGGTAGAGAAAAAGGAATACAGAAGTTACTGAGTTGTGCTGTAAGTGCAATTATTAATAGTTTTATGTTAAATTTGATTTATTGATGTTCTGTATATATTTATCATTGAAAAACTTTTTCATCAAGGCATTTTCCCTACTGACTGTATGATGGGCAAATAGATGTTCATTACATTTGCAAAAGACATCAAGCTGGGAGAAAGGCGCTACCAAGACACTGATGGAATTCAAAGTCACCTTAGCAAATTCAAAAGTGGGCTGAAAAAACCTAGGATATTCGGAAAACACAAATGTGAAGTTCTACACTTAGATAACAAAGCATACAACGTGAACTGGGGAACAAGCTGGGAAGCTTCTCTTCATAACTAGAGCTGTTGGTGAACTAGAGAAATAGAAGCTTAACATGAATCTAAAAAGGTGATAGATACCCTTTCACTACAAACACAATTCTGTAACACTTCCAAAACCCCCTTTATTTTATTTTGGGAAATAACCTCTCTACTCCTTTGGGATGGTTTTATCTAGGGTAGCATGCAGTCTGGAACAGTTCTGGAAAGCCTTTCCAGGAAGGGCAAAGACTGACTGAAGACAGTGAGGGAGAGATAAAAAGATCACCATCTGGAAAATAAGGTCTGTGAAGGCAGACTGAATGGACTCCATGTTTAGGCACTTATTTCTGTAAGTTCTCCTCTCTCCCTTGAGTTCTTAGGACACCTGCTAAAGGCATAAAGATTGGTTTTCTGTGTTCCAGAGACATTCCCTCTTTTAGTAACAAACTTCCTTCCTACGGAAGTTTCCTATTGAAACAACATTTACTTGTGCTTTTTCTGCAATTTGCAGATTATTTTTGAACAAAATATCTAGCAAATAACATAAATTGGGGGTCAAGGTCTTGATAAATTCCATTTGATAGATAAACTGTCAAACCTCAAAATTTTGAGCTTACTCATAAACCCCATTATTTTCTCTTTAGAGGTGAAAAGGATGTCTCCCTATGGCCATCATGTTGCTGTGATTTGAAGACTGGAAAATAAAAATCAACACGAACCATAGCTGGAAGTCTTAGAAAACTGACAGAAAAATGATGAGGTGATGAAGCATGTAAGCATGTGCCAATATTCACTCCATGGGTCCAGCTACCACCTCTATTTGCTTTTATGATGAAAAATATTTCAGTTTGCAAAATATCACATGGTCATAATCAGATGCCCTAAGTCACATTCCCTGCTGTTAGTGAACAGCTGGGTGCTAACAGAAAAACAGAATGAGCAGTAGCAGTTGTTTCATTTTTACTCCACCTTATAAAATTGAAGTACTTCAGAGAATTTAGAAACAGAGGTAGTCAATATGATTCTGATTTAGAAAATGCACCATAGAATGCATAATACTTTTGGTGAAAACTATTGTAAAAACTCTTTTTTGTTGTTTGTTTAGTGGTTTTGTTTTGGTTTGGTTTTGGTTTGGTTTAATTTAGTTTGACTGGATCTAGACTGCAGGGGATAGATAATGGCATGGTTATTCATGTTTAAACAAGGACTTTTTTTCCTTAAATTATTTTATTTTTTCATGAGTTGCAAGATTTTTTATTAAGAGAAGAATTTTCAAAAAGCCAAAAAGAATAATTGGATTACATAATTTAAGAAATATTTTATTAGAAATCAGAAGGCAATATTACATTATGCTGCTATAATTGTATTTATAGCTGTTGAAATTATGAAGAGCTTAAAGTGAAAACCATTAAGATAACAGCAACTAGTTTAGTCCAAATGGAAATGGATACAGGGAATTTTGACTGGAATTTTGATTGGAAGACAAGCTGGACAGTTTGTCTTCCAATAAACCAAACCACCTATTTTCCTCCCAGTTCTCCAGGTAATATGAAGAAATTAAAGTCCAGAACATTAAAGTTTTGGTCTCTGGAACTTTTCTTTGGAAATGTAGCCCAGTGAGTATATGGTAAAAATCTCTCTTTATGTCTGCCTCATTTTGTTGGAGAATCTTGAATGGCTTTAAAGAGCATTCCACAGCTTGAAAAGTCCTTTTCACCTATTCTCTTGGCTTTATAATTACTATCTCTCCCATTCCTATATGACAGGGCTCTGAACAATACTGCTATCACTGAAGCAAATAAGAAATTCTGAGGTCTGGTGGCAGCTTTCATTAAGTTCAGTTACTTTTATTAAATTCAGTTCTGTGTCACTGGTGCTGGTGTGTGTCTTTTTGCAGTTAATAATCTTGAGTGGTAAAGTTATAGTTTCTTCTCTGATAAATACGAACAAGAAAGCCATAGCATCTCACCACGGGAAGCCTTTCTAGACTGGTGGGCACAGTTGTTTCCTCAGAAAATCACCTTTAGATACCCAGCTGTATCTGGTTGGTGCTAGAAAAGGGATTTCTAGGTGTGTCTTTCTCACAGCCCAGTAACTACACGAACTAACACAGTCATACAAGTGACCCTTGGGTCAGGAGCAGATCTCTGAAGACTTTCCTGGTAAAGAATGAAATGAAGTGAAACACTAGCAGGACATGACCCTAGACAACAGGGATGTTTCCTTCTGCTTTCACCCCCTTCACCTATTACATACTGAGTATGTTTTGTCCTTTCACTCCTCTTTCATCCAACAAATCCAGATATTCGCTTAGTTTTGTATTTCCAGGAAAAAAAAAAAAGACTTGACACCAACAACTTGCTTCAATTTTTAAGCAACTTGCTTTCTACAGCACAGCAGTTACTTGGAAAGATGAATGGCATCGCTCTGAATGTCCTCTCCTCCTTCCCCCAGCTTTATGTGCTGATGGCACATGGTGTGGGACATCCCTTGGGTCAGCTGGGGTCAGCTGTCCTGGCTGTGTCCTCTCCCAGCTCCTTGTGCAGCCCCAGACTGTTTGCTGGCAGGGGTGGGATGAGAAGCAGAAAAGCCCTTCATGTCGTAAGCACTGCTCAGCAATAACGAAAATATCCTTGTGTTATCAACCTGTTTTCAGCACAAAAATTCAAACACAGCTTCATACCAGCTACTATGAAGAGAATTAACTCTATCCTAGCCACAATCAGCAAAGAAAAGTGAAAGAATAATCATAATATCACCCGTCTTTAGACATTTTTAAAAATTTCCTCCTAAAACAAAAGACATTGAGACTATTTTATGAAAGTAAAAGAAGTCAAATTAACCTAATCACAAAACACTTCATGCTACCATTTTCATTAATTTAGGCACATGATATTTGTTATTTTAAGGCATTTTTATTTTAATGTGGCACATCACCCTTAGAGTTGACACTCTAGGGAAAAAAAAAAAAAAAGCTCTAATGTTCTAGTCTTTAAAAACCAAGATGTTGAATGCTTAACATTCATTGGTTTTAAAGCAATCTATGGGTGTTAAAAATTTCATTGAAAATGAGTTAGTCACTACAGGATTTTTTTCCTACAGAAAGAGAAAAGTGGCAGTTAAGGGAGGAGAGGAATGTTCAATTTGAACATTTCATCAAGAAATACATACATAACTGTGCTGCATAAAATTCAGAGTAGATGCAGAATAACACTAATTTTCATGTCAGGTACAGCAGAAATCTCAGTGTGATTAATAAAAGAGAGTGATAGAAAAGGAGAATAAAATTGCTTGGCAGTTTCATATGTAGGAAAGAGATTATTTTTCATGTATTGTATTTTTAAAAATCTTAATTTTAAACACCATAAAAAGGAAATGAAGAAAGACTGATAATATAAGCAGTTGCCTCAATGAAAGTAAGGTTTTTAAGAAAAAACATCAAGTTTCAGTCATCTGAATTTTAAGCCTTTGAAAACTACACTTTGCAGAAATTTTCACACCAATGATTTTAACAATTGCACATTAGCATTTTGAAAGAATGGAAAACACAAGTGATACACATACAGTGTGGTGACTGAGACGTCTGAAGGTGAGATGAAGTAGGGTTCATTCTAGGATTAACTTCAGCAGGCAGTAAAGAGCAGAAGACCTCTGTCTCACACTCTGCCTGTGGTGGTTCTTGTAGACCAGGTAATACCTGTGTGCTCGCAGCTGTGGTGCCTCTGGACACACTCTGCAGCCAACAGAGCAGGGCTCATTCTTCCTCTGAGAGCTTTGGAAGGTGAGATGTGTCTGCAAGTCCTCTTCAGGCAATGCATTTCCTCACAGGCCACTCTTTTTCCTTTGGATGGCACTATCTCACCACCTTGGAGATGTTTTTGGGACCACGGACTGTCATACCTACCCAAAGACAGTCCTTCGGTCTCCAGCAGTACCCTTTTCTGCACTAAAATATTTTAGAATATTGTTGTAATATTTCCCCCAAGAATAATAAAGATCACAATTCAGGTTCATTTCTACTAAATTTGCCACTCTTGCTTCCTTTTTGAGGATTATGATCCTTAGAGAAATCCAGCAGTCTTGGCATTCCTCCCAGGTTGGATAGCACTTGGAAAGGTCATCCCCTCAATGAGAAGACAAGTCTTTACACTGACTAGTATTTTTTGAGTTTTTCCTGATATAAGTGCATAACTTTGGGGGAAAAGAAAAGCAAAAAAAATTGAGGTTTGAAAATTATTACTGGAAAGAATCAGTTTTTTAAAGTAGAAAGATATAATTTACAAAAGAATGAGTTAGGTTTAAAATATGAAGGAGATCAGATGATAACTTTAATGATCCCTTGTGAAAATAACATTTGTGAATGCATTTCTTTTTCCTTGAGGACAAAGCACACTGTTTCTAAATGTTGTTATAGTGTCATTCTTTTTCTGTACCTCTCATATTTCTGCACATCTATTTTCTAGATTGTCAGCTTATTTGTGGCATTCTACTAGACCATCAGAGTTCTTCCTGATATGCATATTAACTTGGTTTTCTGGGTCCTATTTTTTTTTTTTCTTTTGATGTCAGTGCTTAGAAATGGGATGAGTCATCTATAATATATAGGAAAACAGAAGACTGATGTTTTGGTATTTCATGAGCCACCCAAGATATGTTTTCAAATTATGTCCTTTTCATTATACTGCATGTACGCTTGTGTGTGAATTCTGAAAACTGCAGACTACACATACATAAATGAGGCACCTTCAAAGATTTCCCTCCCATTTTCTTTTCTCCATTAAATCAATTATTTGTCTCAAATCTTTTGTTCTTTAATATTTTCTGCCTGAACTCTCTTATAAGTAACTATGATGTTAACTCAAAAAAGAGGTTTGTTTTCTGAACTATTTCAAGCCACTTTTGGTTTGTTGGTGTCTTCAACCATTACAGAATTTTTCTTTTAGTTTTCTGTACATTTTTTTCCCCAAGAGTAGTTTAGAGCATGTTCCCTCTTGGGATTCACAATGGATAACACTGGATTTGGAGCTGCCTCCTCCTGGAAAGACTTATCCCAGAAAAGAATAGCTACAAATTCCAACAAGACATCAAGAACTCAAGCAACAAAAGTCAGAGGCAGAATTCCCAGCAGCCTCCTCCAAGAGTCTCAGCCTTTGTCACCCTTCAGTCTTTTGTTCCTGTATCAGTCTTGCTGCCACCAAGATCGCCAGTCCACAGAACCATCTTTCTGTTTATTCCTACTGATTTTATGGAACTCCTCTAAATCTCTTATTTATTGGGTAAGTAAGTGACAAAGAATTATTAGCCCTAGCACATCCTAAATTTTCTTTAGATGCTTTTTTGACCACTCTTAGGTATTCAGCAGGCTTCTGCCAAACAGATTGGGACATGCCCTGTTGAGTGTTCACCTGTTTTCAGGACATCTTGGAGACAATTGTTTTCTAAAAGACAAGTATCCCAGATTGGGTAATTTTCTCCAAATATCTCGAGATACAAAGGCTTTTGTCTGTCTGACAGGGTTCTTTTAGACATTAATCATTGTTCTAATCAGACTGTCCAACACTTCCCAGCCCACAGACAGCTGTGGCAAATGGCACAGTGAGTGCCTAGGCAAATCCCTCCAAAACCATTTTAATGCAACAGAAGTAATTAACTTTATTAGCATGGCTGGATCTGTCTACACTTAGAACTAATCAATCTAATTGTCATGCTAAGGGAATTAAACCCTTTTGATGAAAAAAAAAAAAAGCATCTGGATTGGTAATTTGGGGAAAAAACATAACCTGTTAGGTAAAAAATGCATTGGGACGGAGTTGAATAAAGCTTGTAATAAACCCCAAAAGAATTTAAAGCAAATAAAATTTTTTCTGAGTTGTTTTAAATCCTAAAACAAATTATCAAAATATATTAAAGTTATCCTACTATTGCCATTTAAACTACAAGAAAATACATTTATTTCAAATTTATGACTTCACAGCTCTTCATTTAAAAAAATTCAGAAAGCTTTCAGTATCAAATGAGCAACAATTGAAATTTTATCTAAAGGCAGCACCCAGTGAATAGTCCCTGCAAATGAAACAATATCTGAGAGCTCAGTTCTGAGGTGTGTAGCATTCTCTCAAAGCCATCATTAGACTTTGGTACTGCTACATGCAGTGATGAAAGCTGAGCACACCCAGAAGATGGGAAAGTGGATTTTGAAGTGCAGAACCTCCTTCTGGGACTGGCCAGTGCATCATTAAGACATTTAGCACTGTGTATCAGGTCAAACTTTTACCCCAGCACATTCACATAGATCTTGGGAGGAAGTGTTTTTAGATTGTTTTACAGACTACACAACAACTGCCGAATAAAAAGGGAGGGAGAGCAGGCTCAAGCAGTGCCTTGCTGATTGTCTGAACTCTTCACAGTTTGGGACCAGCAGCCACTGTCTTGGTGCACAGGCCTGAGTCAGAGCAAATACCCTACACAGGTTTCTACTACCAAAAAATTACCCAAACAGGCTTTTTCCATGCTCTTCCAACATCAGAATTTATACCCATTGATACCCAGATTCATCTACGTGCCAAGCATCAATGAAACTCATTTACCAGGTTCATGTCAGAAATCATGACAAGCTATTCACATTATCTCAGAAGCTCTAAATTGACAAAACTGCCCTAAAAATGACAGTATATTGGGCCTAGGAGGGTGATATGTTGAACTCATGGGAAGCTCAGGGCTGGTCAGTGTGTGCCTCTTGGCTTCAAGGCCAAAGAGTGATCCCTGGCTCTATTTTATTTGGTAAAATAGATGCAGCCATAATTATTTTGCTTCTTTTTCAGGAGTCTGCAGATCTGATACCTTCTTCTGTACAGAACCACTTTAAAAACCTCACTTTTTTACTCATCTTGCATAGAAGAGTGAATGTAAGAAAAAGATACACACCTGATAATCTTGTTGCACTAAAATAAGATGTTACAAATTCTGGTAAAATATTGCACTTGACACCTTTGTGCTTCCATACATATTAAACTCTATATTTAGGATTCCATTATCAGGTTTCTGGCAGTTCTGCCCCACCAATTCACCTACATACATCATCTGAAAGCTAAGAGAATTTTCAGGAGGATTTCAGGAAAATGGATATCAGGGAACAAACAAAATGACAGCTGTGGATAAAGACCACTGCAGAGTCTACAAATCCAGGAATACAATGGTCACATAGAAGAATAAAGAGAAAGTACTTTTTGTAAGTGAACATTGAGAGGCATTAAAAATTTTGAAGTGTTTTATTTTTCATGATAAACCACTAGAAAAACAATTAAAAATATTTTTGATGTAACATTCTTTCCTCCTAAATTTTGTATCATTCTCCTTCATTTCCAAAATCCTAATTGTTGAAAAAGAAAGTGAGGATGAGCAAAAAGACAAAAGGGATGAAGAAAACCAGGCAAATACCCTAAGAATAAAGTTTAAGAATTGCTGCAGGAATTTCATGCTTTTTCCAGCCTCCCAGTTTAGACATGTAATTTTGTTTCCTTCTTCTGACCAGTTCACAGCATTGGGGAAAAACAAACAAACAAACAAACACCCTAATTGGTAATAGAGCAAGGATTTCAGAAATTCCATTTCTAAACTCAACTAAAGCACATATATCACACAAGAGAAAGAAGAATTTATTTTGTTAACTGATTATACTACTTTCATCCTATTGAAAAGTTCTTCATGTGGAGCCACCACCAGTAATACATCAACATATTAAGACTTCACTGACTATGAAGCAAGAAGGTAAAAGGCTAGAAAAAACATAAAGCTGAAGGAACAGCCATGGCATGCTATTACCTTCAGTCTTCAGGCTACGATATGCTTAATTACTCTGATGTCAGGAAGCATTATTTTTCTCCTTTCCCTTTGCATTTCAAATCATCTATGTCTGGTACACTTCATTATTTCCTTTAATTACAATTACAGTTTTTAAAAACCTTGTTTGCATACCTTCCTGTTTGCTGACTTTAATAGTTTGAGTTTCATAAATTGGAGAAAAATAGACAAAGCATGCAGGTAATATATATGAATATATATATGTCTAATGAAAGGGAAATAATTATGATCACCTAAATAGGATTTAGTAAGACATGATTTAGATGGAGCGAGTGATATTTTGAAGTAGCAGTCATCCAAACTCACTATGCCATAATAGGCAAGTCACACAGAATAAATTAACAAACATCAAATACAGCTCTCCTCATATGAAAACCATTGGCTGAATTAACATCAGGCTACTGCAGGAAGGACAAGAATCATCCAGCTGGCTCTTGAATTATACAAAGACATATTATCACCTCATTATGACTGTGAAGTAATAACTGAGAAGAGCTAATTTCAAGTGGCAATACATAAATATTCAAATTTCATTTGTACGTCCCTAAAATAGTGATGAGTAAGAAATAGGAGAGATTGGACTCTATTAAAAATATAAAAAAAAAAATTTAAATTTATCTCTTGAAATTGTCTTGAAGAACGTATCACATGTTCTGTAAAACAAAAATATTTTCACCTCCATAGAGTAGTGTTTTAGCTAGAATTCTGTTAAGAGAGAACAGAGAGAGACTAGTCATGAACATCTGCTCAAGCAAAACAATCTTTGTTCTAATGTTTTTTAGGACTAAATTTATTAACACAATATGAATCATGATTTTTGATCAGAAGACTCTCTCTTGTAAGAGAAAATGTCAGAATTGTTTGTTCAAGCCTCAGTTTACATTGGTATTTGCGTTTCTAGTGTTAATCTTTTCCAAATGTAGTGAACCAGAGAGCAGAAATAACACCACATAAATTAAGTACCTCACAGCTTAAATACCTAATTACAGTGTACACATTTAAAAAGTGATCTGTGCGAGAGGCACTACATGAACAAATGCCAGGCTAAGCTCTAGGGGCACAAACCATACCTTGAATCAAGGTGATAAACAAATGTATCAGCAAAGCTTAATCACTAATCATTCGTGACTGCAAAACGTGATTGTGTTTGTCAGGCCAACTGCTGTGACTCATTTGCTTGCTCTGAGTGGAAGAACATGATCTAGGCATTGATGCTTTGCTTAAGGCAGTATTTTCTGAAGTCATTGGAATTATGTCACCAAAGAATGTGGGGATTTGATCCAGGTGACACTTTGTTAACAATTTTACCATAATTTCTAAATTTGTGCCCTCAGTTTGTGTAAACTGATTGGATCTTTAGAACTTGGTTTCAGCACAAGGCTATATGTTGCTTTTCTCATAAAAATTCAAACTTATCAAGAAAAAAAATTAAATCCATACAAAGGCCATGGATCAAGCTATAGCCCAAAATGCAGGAATCTATAATGTGGTCTGTGTGTCTGTCCATCTGAAGGCAATCAAACACCCTGTTGGTTCACTCTTCTGGCATTGTCTTGCGTCAGAGACATAGATGAGCTCTAAGTGTTCTGATATTCACCCAGGGCATATCACAATAGGGTTCATTTTGAAGGTAGAGAAGAAATCAAGCACAGACAAGAATCATTATTTGTGAGGTCTGCCTGACAAAATCTTCATATCCACTGATGGAGCTCTGCAGACTATGGTGGTGTACCAGGGCTGGGCAGGTACAAGTGTGTCATGACTCTTTCATGAGTGTGTAGCACAGGGCAGCAGTGATGCAGCAGCGCTGGGTGTTCATCCCGGGCTTAGGAACACTGCAGAGTGGGGTAAGTGCTGTCACAACCGGCTACACGGCCAGCTGAAGATGATTTCTGACGCCAGAAGGTGTTGCCTTCCTATTTCTAGTGGCAAAATGCCAAGAGGGCATGGCATGGAGAGCTGCAGTCCCTTCAGGGACTGGCTCAAAACACACCCCCAATGTCCCAGCCTGTGGTGAGGTTCAAAGGCGGCAATACTTCCCATCAGATCAAAAGTTTTTATACAACTCTGGTTGATGACATAGTGCTTAGACCAATTTCTATGGGAAACTCAAACTTTTTTTTTACTTGCCCTCTTTCTGATGCACCTTTGGACACGAACAGTGGGTTTAGCACAAATCCTACTTATAGCAAAAGATGTAGATCAGAAATACAGTTACTACGTGTTTCAGTTCCTCTGGTACTCTGGGAACAGCCCATGCTTTCATTCTCTAGCTTATTTTTTCAGTCATATGAGAGAAACAGAGCAGTCAAAGTGAGTGCTGAGATGTTTTTGCCTCAGGTCTCCAAGGGAGCTGGAGAGGCACTGAAACACACACAACAGTCTAGCTCTCATTTTGTTGAAACACTGCAGGTGAAGACTCTCTGAAGTGGCATGTCATTCCACTTGACTCATCAGATGACACTGTCAGTCTTTGGTAGAAAAAAAGGGAGTTAAAACATGGCATATGTTAACAGCAAACAGGCCAACTTCACAATTAACATGAAACCTAGTAGAGTCTGCCATTGGTAAAATGCACACACGATGATTAAAAATGGAAAAAAAGTTTGATTCAAACTTCTGAATTGAAAACTAAAATTTGAGTTAATTTTTCATGTCAAGATTTTTCAATTCACCGAAGTGCAATAAGAATACCTATTGAAACATAATAACACACAAAATCTCTTTTGTTCATTGATTACACCTTTCTTATGAAGGGCAGATAGTTGCATTGGTATGTTTTGGGACAGCTACAGACACAATTATTCTACTGCAAATGATCTTAACATCTGTTTTTGTAATTTTTACCCCCAGCTCCAGCAGTCAGGGATGTGTAGCATTTCTTAATGGATATTTTCAGACCAAAGAAAAAATTTGTATGGAAATGTTTTCTAAGTAAGGATTTTGAGTAATGCAAGATTCTTCTTTCATACAATATGGATACAGGGCTTTATATTTAATAATAATACAGAACATAAATGGGCTTGATAATTAAATATATTGTAAAGCTATTTTCTTATATGAATCTACTTAGTCTCAAAATATGTAAATCCAAGCTGTGTTATTACATGTTTATTGACTCACTTTGTTTTTATCAATTTACTGGATTGAAAAATCTCTGAGGTATCCAACAGAAGAGATGAGAATTCAAAAAAGTTAAAACTCTTGTCATTTATAGCATTGTACTGAGTTATTTTATAATGATGAAAGCACTATAATTTTTCTCAGAACAAAAAATGATATTAATTTATGATAATTTTTATGAGAGCAGAACACATTCTTTTTTTTCCTTCAAAAAGACCTCTTGAATATTTCAAATTTGGTATCAAATTTCTCTTGACTTTCGGACTTTTTCCTCTATGTTATGTCTTCCTGACCTTACCAACTCTGTCTGCCATTTGTAACTTACAAATCTCCAATTTACAAAGGTGTGTCCTAACTATATAAAAGTAATGGAAGAATTTTCTCAGAAATGCTTGTATACTTCTCAAGATCATTCAAAGTATATTTATGAATTGGATCAACTTCATGTTTTGGAGCAGTTCTCCATACATATAAAGGCACTTACATTCATTCAAAATACTATGAGTGCATGTGAATCCCAATATGTAAAACTGTCCAACTGAACAAAAACAATTCTGAAAGAAAACTGGAAATTTTCATTGGACATTCTAAGACTTGTATCTACCTGCACATATATTTATATACAATGCTTTCCCTTTAAAAAATAATAGGCTCTTTATTTCAGCTCATTTTTATTCCATATTAACTATAAATATTCACTGATTTAATGATATTTGGAGATGATGTGCATCAACAACTCATAGCCCAGAAGGCCAAATGTGCCCTGGGCTGCATCAAAAGCAGTGTGGCCAGCAGGTTGAGAGAGGTTCTTCTCCGTCTTTGCTCTCATGAGACCCAAATTTGGAGTGCTTCATCCAACACAGCATAAGAGAGATGTGAACCTGTTAGAATGAGTCCAGAGGAGGATC
>VZSR01003807.1:14322787-14343153 GCA_013398615.1 Brachypodius melanocephalos
GATTCTATGATTCTATGATTCTATGATTCTATGATTCTATGTAAACATTGTGGTCATCTCCCAAAGAAACACACAAGGCAACTTCTCCTTCCACTGCCATGCAATATCTCCTCTTCTGTCTATTTTACTTGGCTTTGACCATGAAAGGATTTGCTAGCAGGGAAGGAGCACAAGTGTCCAGTGCAATTTACACATCATTTTGGGTATATCTAACATCTCTTCCATCATCTGAAACATAGAGGTAACAGTTTCTACCAAGTTTTGTATATAATGTGTGCTCCATTAATGTCTTAAAGTTACTTTGAGTTCCACAGCTGGTAAATTATAAAATGAAAATAAGTCTAAATTTGTGACAGTAATTTTTTTGCGCAATAGTCCCTCAAATCCCATGAAGGCTTTCAACTGATGTTTTAAGTAAAAAAAAAAAAACATAGGTGGATGCATTTTTCCTCAATTTGAATTTCCTCCCACATGTTCTTTCCTTTTAAAAGCACACTAGTTTGGTTTTTTAACTGTATTGTGTGGAAGACATGAGATATTCTCCTTCTATCTATAGCAGAGCTAAGTTTTTTTGAGGACGATTGTATTTTAGTGCAATTCTTTTACATACATTTCATGACTCATGTTTGTAAAAGGAAGCAATATAAATCAAAATAACCTTTGAAATATTTACCTATAGTTTTAGCTAATTAGGTTTTTTCTTTCTCATGTTTACATTTAAGGACAAGACACACATTTGAGAGACAGTATTTTATGGGTAAACTAATTCTCTTTCTTTGCAAAGTTTGTCTTGGAATTATCAACAAACTTCTAATGAATTAAAAAATTTGTTTACTATTCTGAATACAATAGCAATGGAAATTATATCTACGAGTTTCAAACACTGCATGCCCATAAACAAATTTTAAAGCCTTCAGGAAATTTTCCTGACATATGCTAATGTCAAGTAAACCAGTAAAGAGCAACTTAACAGGTAAAGCAGGTAAATTTCCACAGCTGGCAGCACACGGATACCTAAGTAGTGCTACGTGATCTGAGAAATAAGCATCTGAAAGAGTCAGGCTATTTTTCCAAAAACAAAACAAAACTAAAAACCAAAGAAAACAAACACAAAGCCACTAACAAAAGGAAGGAAAAAACCCAACACAACCAAAAATGCAACCAAAAAAATTCCTACAGCATAACTGCTTGACGTCACTACACAAAAAAGAAAGTTAAGTCCAGTCAAGTCCTCTGCCAGGACACACCATGGGAACACTGATCCAACAAGCATTTTTCCTTCTCTGATGAATGTGTGGCTGTTTCCAAAGGGTATTTATATGACTTTGATGGCAGTTCACAAGGACCTGAGTGTTGTTTTTTTGCACTACACACCAGGAAGAGGTTCTTGATGTACTGGTGTGAGCAGAGTTCTTGCCCTGGAGTCATGGTTCATGTATCCAGTGCCGTAAGCACTCCCACATTCCTGAGTTCTCTATTTATACACAGCCCAAAGGCAAAAATAGACTTAATTGGAAATGCTTTTTCTTTCTCATGCATAATTGCATCACAAAAAGTTTACAGCTACTAATGAAAACTGCAGTTTGTTATGGGGCTTAGGTTTGGCCAAATGCAGACAAATTTCCATTGAGTCTGCACAACCCATATAATTCCAGAGGTTTTTCAGCCTAATTTCAATTCCTGCTCCAAGAAGTAGTATTTTCAACTAGATCAAAACCAAACCAAAACAAACAAATAAACAAACAAAACCCCCAAACCAACCAACCTACCATAATCCAAGAAACCATACACGAAACCCCCTCCAAAAACCAAAAACAAAACACCAACATCACAAAATCAAAAAAAACCCCAACCCAAACCAAAACAACAACAACAAAAAAATGCAAACAGCTGAAATTTTAAAATGGAGATACACTTTTTCCGTCTTCCTTCTGAAGAATATTGATTGAAATTACTGTCATCAGCACTACTTTATGATAATTACTAATTCATGTTGAGACAGTCTTGTGGCATAGAATATTTCAGTACAAATGGTTCAATTTTAGAAAAGTCCTATCCCACTGAAAACAGGATCTTTCTCAAGTAATGAGTGAGAAATGAGACTTCAGTGATAGCTGCCCAGCCAACAATATCATCAAGAGTATTATAACTAAAAGAGGTCTAGAAAAGCAGATTTGCTTTACTGAGGTAAATTACATAAACTCACATTTCTGTTGCTGGATTGCAATGATGTGTTTAATGTTTCTAAAAACTTGTTGTAGTGGCTTCCTCCAACAAAAAGGGTTTAAGAGACAATTTGGTTTGAAATAGCTTTAAAATAGTTACTCTTTTGAGGAAGATGTAGGAACCAGGAAGAACAGGTCAACAAATTAGTCTACTGCTTTCATTTGAAGTAATTCCATGTCTGCTCAGGTTTGTTGCCTGCTAGTGGACACTCGACACGACTCAGACAATGTACTCCATCCAACCAGGCTTTTTGTAGGAGCACTTCTAATAGCATGATATTCATAAAGAAACATATGATTTTCACTGTAAAAAATAAGATTTTAAATTTAGATATCAAGAATATGAGACAAAAACTTTCTTCCAAAACACAAGGATTTTGACAGATTTTTTTACTACTTTAGTGCACTTTTACATACTGAAATGCTATCAGAAAGCTAATGGTATGAGGGATGAAGACTGACACTTTGATTCCCTGGTCTACTTTGCTACCAGGCTGCTTGTGCCAACTCTGAGCCCAATCTAGAGCAAAAAAAAAATTTAAAAAATTAGGAAAACAGTTTTGTCAAGTAGTGGAGCAGTAGTAAAGAATGTAAAGAACTTAAGAGACATAACCCTGGGATTTAATAAAAGACTCTTTTGCACTCTTCAGTGTACTGTAGTGGAATGTGATCAGTCTTTCAGCAACTCATGACCAGAGAAGTGGAGGTTATTTGCTAATTTGAACTATTCAGCATGTCACTTATTAACTTTCCTCATCTCTCCCCGTGGCATACTCAGATCAGTCTCTTTGCCTCTGTCACTTTGTACCACCATGTCCCAGTGGTGTTTGTCTTGGCTTTTATGTAAAGCAGCAGCTGAATGAGAAGCCAAGACTACTCATGTTTTTTTCCTTCAGAGGCAGCCCTACATAATTTTGGCTGAAATCAGTGGAAAACCTCCTGCTTACTTCAACAGGATTAGGGTTCATCCTGGTTGAAACATCAAAACTTATTTCAGAGGACAAAGGAGCTGAAGAGAGAGTGGCAGATGGTGGGCATGAGCCTGCCTGATCCCAGTTTGGTGGAATATTATCAGGAATATTGCATAATGTAAGGGTTTCAGCACAATTTAAAAAAGAATTCATATGAAATACACGAAGGAAACTTGCTATTGCTGTTGTTTTTCACGCTAGTGGACATCTTGCTATCTATGAAACATCTGTGCATGATTTTTGCCCCAATATGTTAACTTATTTATAAGGAACCACATTTCGTAAAACTTCTCAGTAGTGAATGCAAAATTAGGGCTGGACTTCTTTTACTGAACAGCAAATTTCTTGAGTGTCTGGAGTTAGATATAAAAATGAGACAGGTATAAATCTCACAGGCTGAGGTCAAGCAAGACTTACATGCTTGTGAGCTGAGAGGAAGGATCATCCTTCAGGATGTGTTGTCCCGTTTCTCTCTGCTGTCCCATTTTAGTAGCTGTCCTGGTCCTGGACAACAGGGAAAAAAAAATCCATGAAGCTGTGTCTGTTCAACGGATAAGAAAGAAAGGGTTCAGCAGACTGTAAAAGGTTTTTTCCTTTCTTTTGTCTAGGAAGAGTCCTTTCTTCCTGAGTCTGACTGGAAAAGGCTCCTGCAGCACAAATCTCCGGTGTGGTGAGTGCTGTCCATCTTAGAGATGTCCAAAGGAGCTTCTCACAAAAAAGGAGGATTATCCAAAGAATTTAAATGAGAGCAAGGTGTCCTCTAGAGCACCCTCTGAGCTGGCAGAGGGAGTGGGGAGATGCAGAACACCTGGTTTGCAGCTGACCAAGCTGGCATGGGCAGTTTCTGAGGCTGCTCACTGCTGGAGATGGGCATGCAAGAAAGAGCAGCAGTGTGGGTTTGGAGGCTCTCACAGCTCCTGAGACATTTTTGTGGATTTGGTTCAAGTCATTCTAATCTATTGGAGCATCATGACATCTATGCTGCTTTAAAGAACAGAGTTTAAATTTGATATAGGCCATGCCCTGTGTTTAAGTGTATTTGGTGGCCAAGGCCACTGGGGCGTTTCAGAAAAGCCAAGGTGAGAACAACATGTAGGAAGAGTGGGATCCTGGGACTGGTTACATGCACTTTCCTCAGGTGATACAGTGCCTCAGACACTCCTTGGAAGACCACTGCTGGACTCAGATAGATAAACTTATACCCATTTTAAGGATATTTTTGCAGAGTCCATGTGATCATCAAAACAGAGTTTAAAACTAATAGTTCCTAGGCTGTGTCTGAAGTATTGAACACAGAATTAGCATACCCAGGCACTCAGCCAACATGAAAATATATGAAAATTTCTATTGTGCCATTTTCCAGCTGAAGATTAGCAGGATTAGTAGCAAAATTTGTCCTTCTCGCTGTTGCTTACTGATGCCTGTGACTGTTGGGCAATGCAGTAACACATCTGCTGAAGAAATGGAAACATTCAAGTGCTATCAACTATGTGAGCAATGCCATATGGGTTATATTTACTCAACTGGCTTATACACAGCTTGTCATTACTGTTAAGCATTTTGCACAGAACATGATATAAAGGTCACTCAGACTAGCTGGATTTTAAAGGTAATAAGGAAAGCAACCTTGTATTAATAAATCATAATAATTCTGTGTGTGCAATCAGATACTTTTTTTTAGTTACCAATAATAATATTTTGTAAACATCAATGAAGACACTGATACTACTCACTTCAGGCAGAGGAAATGTAGAGATTTGAGCACCATAATGCTCCTGAGGGCATTATGAGATGGAGACAATTTGTACTGCAATTGGTTACTCAGGCATCAGCCCAAAGGAAGTGACATTTCACTGGTCTGCATGCTAAACACAACAGGGATTATTCGCACTTCTTCAAAGGAATAAACACAAAACTGGCTTCTGGAAAAAAATGTCTTTGAGATGACTTCCGGATTCTGTTAATAGCTTGTGGTATAGACACTGCTCATCATTCTGATAATTTAATTTGACAGGACTTTCTGAATAAGGAAAAAAGAGATAAACATGCAATTTAGTGAATGGTGGGAATTTAGTTAATAAACTTGGAAAAAAACCTGACTGGTTTGTTTAAGATGTGCAATATCAGAATAAAAACTCACAGAAAGGCTGTGAAACATTATATCTAAAAGGCAGAAATAAATCACTTAAATGTTCACCACATTACAGAAAAATATATAATCAAAGTAATGCATTATTTAGTGATTTTTTAAGACTACATTTCTGAAAGAATAAAGACAAGGAGTTATTTGGGGTTGATTTTCTTTCTTTTGGGGTTGGAAGGTCTTGCATTTAGAACACACAAACATGCTTTGTAACAACATACAGGAAAAAATTACAGTTAAAAGGAATTTAACAACCCCATGTCTACCATAAAAATTCAAAGGTAAAATCTACTATAAATTACACAGAAAATTTATTAGAAATATATGTGTTTGGTGAGATTGAGTTGTTTTGTGGATGTTTTTATGAAGAAAGAAAGAGAAGGATTTTGTACTCGAAGAGGACAGTCCCCGACTTGCTTCATTTCTCCCAGACACTCTGAAAGCGTTTTGGCTTTATAAAGAAACCCTTGTCATGTGAATCAATTGGCCATGCAATGTATCTTGCGCCTTTTGAATGCCCTGGCATATCTCAGCTGCTCTGCATCATACAGCAGTCTCTAACTCCTGTTATAGATCTCTCCCCTCCTCTCCAAGGATGGATCTGATGCCCAGGTCTGACACAGCAGCCTGGGTTGCAAAAGGACTGTAGAAAGGTAAGAGCTGCAATGAGGACAGAACCATTGAGATGGGAGCGTCCATAGCTCAAGCAGACAGATGCACTCGTCTACTGAGCATGATAGGGAGTAAACAAAGTGAAAAAAGGAAAGCCCAAAATTCTGTTTATTTGCCTGAATATAGTCTTGGCAAGGTTAATAAGAGAATCCACAAGGAAAGTAATCTCAGTCTATAAACTGTAATGGATTCTGTGATGACAAGGGCCAAAGCTGCTGTTTTAAGATAAAAACATGAGCTTGGAAAATGCAGCAGGAGAGCAGAGTTTGCAGTCCTCTAGAGTGTACACATAAAGGTCTGGTTCATGACTCAAACCCCATGCACATTCTTCCAGCGGCTCATTTGTTTATGAGAAAAATGCACCATGCCGTGAATCCAAAGAGGCTTTCCTGAATACCACTCTTCACAGATTTCACCTGGGTAAAGTCAGTGCCAAACGTTGGATATTTTGTTAATTTAACCTTAACAGCAGAAGATTTTAAGGTATTGTTCTCAATTTACATGTAACAGTAGAAACAGTCAGAATTTGACAGGAATTTCTAAAACCAGCTGTAATATGTAGCCCACATATATAACTAATATGAAGGACAAGCTTACAAAGCTTTGGAGTCATTCTTCAACCTTATAAAATCAGCATGATTGGGACATATGCAATGCAGTCATCCTGTGTCTTGAGACCTCAGCTGATAGGTCCAGACCCTGCAGAGCCCTCCGTGGACAGTCTTGAGAGAATTGTCTCCCCTGTGTGAGCAATAGCTTAAAGTTTTGCTACTTGGGGTTCACCTAAATTGAAAATTTACAAAAAAGATATTAAAGGTCAGAAAGAAAATGGAAAATTATTAATATAGCAGCTTTTAGATAGCTAAACATGTGCAATTATTTCTATAAAAGACCACAGCTACAGATTAGAAGGTATATTGTAAGACATATAATTATCATTCAGAATAGAACAGCTATTTTAAAATTAGGAATTTTACGTCAGATATAGTTGTCAGGATTTCTAACACAATAAAACTATCTGAGAACTGTTTGCATCAGTAAAAAAGTCACACTGAAAGAAAGACCACATAAATAGGTTAAGAGCCCTAATAAGCCCAGATGTGTTAGAAATCACATTGCGTTTTATTTATCCTATTTAAAATTCCAAGTGCTTTTGTATTCCATTAACTGCCGACACTATTATAAATTTGCCTGAATACTCCAGTCAGTAGATAAAAATTTTTAAGGTGGAAAAGACATATTTTGGTTTTTTTCTACTGATATTCTCAATAATTGACAATAATGGTCTTTTGACCTAATTATTTGGAGTAATTTTCTGTATTTCTGATTTCTTATCCAGGAAATCCTTTACATGGTTGCCTTCCATGGATTCCACTAGAGTTTTGTATTTGATGATAAGAAAAGCACACTCTGCCAAATGTATTTGATATGGATGTTATCATTTCTTTTGCTGAAGGATTTTCATTTTGTTGTACTCTAACTCAGTTGAGAATCCCTTCTGCCTTTGCACACCGCCCATAAGATAAGTAAGATAAGAGATCTAGATACCTTACTGAGATTAAAATATAAATATACAGGATCATCCTGGACAGAACAGCACTTCATTGACCAGTCCCATCTCCATTTCTCATTTTGCGGATCTCCATGGTACCTCTTCATGAGCTTTGTCTCTGGACATTTCAATAGAACTGTCTTTTACTGTGCCCTGACTTGATTTTAAGTGCTGCTCCACTTTCAGCATGCATTTATGAGTTTGTGATTACCAACAGGGTCCAAACCCCTCACTGCCCTTTCTGCAAGCTCTCATTTTGCCTTTAGCAAGCCAGGAAAATTCTTTCTTGTTCAAAACTAGTATATTCTTAAAGGATAGCTGCCTTCTCTATCCCTTCATTTTTAGTTGCACAGATAAATTTTGGATTAATAATCTAATTAAATAAACAGGCAAAAATTCACAACAAATATTTTTGATTTTGGTATCTTTTTAGCATTTCTTTTTTTAAGTATCTACAGTTGTGGAAACCTAAAAATTATAGGAAATTTGTATCCTCGCCCCCTTTCCCCATTTTATTTTCTCCCTCCACTGAAAGAAGGCACACAGTTCTACAGATTTTCTGGTGCACTCTGGTAGAGTGCTAGTGGAAGCAAATAGGGAGGAATGATGTTTGGAGCTTTCAGAACATCTCTCTGGAAATTCTAACAGGACATCGGGATGAAAAAATTTCTTTACCAAAGATAATTGTGTAGCTAAATAGAGCAGCTAAAGTGGAGGATTTCTTATCACCAGCTCCATTCTCAGAAAACTTGGAAGAGCTGCTGTGTAATTATTTCTGAGACCACACCACTGAAAACATATGACAAACCATGATAAATAGCCTCACTCAGCATTGTATATCAGATTAGTAAAAATAATTCATTTGTGTGATCCTCACTCAGAAAGTGAGGGACATGGTGTCCCTCAGTCAGAAATCTATCCGTATCTACTGTTAAGAAGAGAGACCTTAACACCAGCCCCAGAACAGTTTCTGCATTTCAGAGCACCAGCAGAGAAGCACAGCCGAGTACCTCATCAAGATAAGCATGAGCATATTTCATGGAGCACAATTCAGTGGGTAGCCTGGTCACACAGGACTCAGGAAACTCAAGCACAAAGTAAATAATAAGTTCAGATGCTATTTCAATGTTGCTTAAGAAAATAAACGGAACATTTCAGGAAAAAAGCAAAGCTAAACCACAAAACCTCTAATCAATTTCTTCCACAAATTCCGTGGCATCATATCAATTATATAAATGTTCATCTGGTGACATTTTAATCTGCCAAAATAAATCTATTTGATCAACCTTGAATAAATAACCCCATGGAGGCTTTGTGTTGGTTTGGTTTTTGTTTTTTAATAGTTCCTTCCTGATCCTAAACTGTGTTATCAAAATGACTTTGAGTGCCTAATCAGACACATCAGTCAAGCACCTTCAAGCACTGTGCCACCCCAAGAATGGATACCCCTCACTCAACAGCCAGCTGCAGTCAATTGCAAGTCCTTCAAAAGAAAAGATGCATGTGTAGAGGAAGAGGAGAATTTACAAGTCAAATTATGGCCCTGACTCTTACAGCTGATCAGCTGAAGCCCTGAAGAATGAGATCTGATTATAATCACAGTCCTGATGTAAAGCTGAAGTGTTACGAGGGCATGCTAAGGGCAATGAAAACCGTCCTGCTCTATTTGGGCTTAACAGATGAAAAAAGAAGCAGGATGACTCAATCTCCGTGCATTTTTGGATACAGGCAGAAGAATGCCTCCCTAAAGTGAGGTAAAAGAATAACTGAATGGAATGTGGGCTTGCTTTATTCAAAGTACTGGTTTTAAAATACACATCTTTTTGGATATGGAAAAAGAGATAGGGATTTAATGTTAATTACATGAACACTTCTTTTGCTTTTTACCCTCTCCTTTAACTGGGAACGGGAACAGAGTAACTGAGAGAATGAAAGGAAGAGGTATATTCAGAAAATATCTATGTACTTTAGTTTGAAATACTTGATATTTAAAAACAGGCTTGTCCATTCAATTCTGGTTTTTATTGTTACATTAACACTGCATATTTGAGTTACTGCTTCTCTGTGACTCTGCTTCTGGCTTACCCTGCTTTTACTTTTATTGAGATGCATCTCTCCCACTGGCACAGGAAAAAGGAAGATTTTCTTTGAGGTAATTATTAATTAGGCAATTATTATTTATGTTAGTCCAGCAAACGAGAGACATTAGGTCTAGACCAGCAACAGAAATTGTTAGCATTAAATTGAGGCACAACATATAAATTAGCCCTGCTCCAGAAAGTTTGCAGCCCAGTCACAAGACAAGAAACAGGCAGCAGCAGATGAATAACTGAGGCAGCTATTGCTCGTGCAGCTCAGTGAGCAGAGAGCACTGCTTATCTGTCCAGAACAGTATTTTACCCTGGCAGAAAGATTTTTTCATGTGTTTCAAGGCTACTTGCCATTTGAACTAATGAATGTTCAGAAGAACATAACAGAGGACAGATTTAAACAGAATGCAGTGTTTTCCTTTTTCCCCCCGCCTTAAATGTATTTTTAATAAAATGGTGTTCTTTTTTTACCTCTCTCCTTTGAACAATATTTGTGACAGTATTTATAATAATGGGAGATAATGTAATTTTTGAAAACTCCAACCAGAGATATACTGTTCTTCTTACTATTTATCTCACCAATGGATGTTTTTTGTCAGTGTTTTGCCAGTCTGTTGTTCGGAATATGCCAGGTGGATTTTAATTTCAGCTGAAAGCCACCTTTTGAAATTATTCCTCTGGGAAAATGTGCCATTAAACACAGTGAGGCATACCAGCAGTCAATCAGACACATCCAGTGCTAAATTTATGTCAAAACTCTTAGGAACTGAGAGGAACCATGAGGAACCTAATAGCCTTTGCACTCTGCTATGTGTCTTCAGGTAACTGAGGATAGCCACAAATTTGTAAATGTACAAGTGGTATTAGGCCAAAAGTTGTGTCTGAACAGCACTGTCTTCCTTCAAGAAATGTCATAATGCAGCCTGGATGTCCCAGCGTGTTGTTAAAAGAGTGATCAATTCCTGTAAGCTGTCTGAATCCTTTCACATTTCATGACTTGTTTGTTTAGGCTTCAAAAACACACCTTAGGGGAAATTCTCTCAAAAGCAGGGTTAAAAACATGAAATAAAGTCAGAATTTTCTGCTAACCTGTTAGTAGCTTAGTTAAAAAAGTTTTCCTATTACTTGTAACTTCTTGAAAATGGTATAATACTACTGCAAAGTCCAGGTCGGGTCTGTCTGCACAATAATTACATTGTATTTTCGAAATCATGACACCCATTTTAAAACAAGTGTTCTGAGAAAAATCGATGTGTTTATTTGATCATTTGGGTTCTGTCAACCCTTCCAGAACGGTCCTATTTCCTACGTTTATTTTTGAAACCAAATTGAGGCAAAGGATCCATCTAGGTTTTACTGCACAGATCACTAGCAGGTATTAACAGTTAGTCTGACTTTCCCTCCAGGTAATGAAGCCATTGATTTGGAGTTAAAAAGATACTTCTGCAGAAGCTCTAGATGTCCTATAGCAAAGCTAAACCTACTGAAAGCTGTCATTTGGGTAGGAGCAATCAGTAACTCACCCTGGATAAATAATCCTAAACCCAGAGTTCCTTTTCACTGTTGTGCTCAGGGACACCAGGCAATTTATCTGTGGTCTTCTACAAAAGCTCTAGAAAATGCCAATAATGGGGTTGCCGTAAGAACTGGTGAATCACTGACAGAGAGAAAATGTTTCTCATTTGTGTTCTCACTCCCAGTTCCAAGGAAACCTAACAGAGGAGTGGACATAAAAAGTTGTGCATTCGTTTTCATTAAACCTTTAGATTTTTATTGAAATTTTTCTTTTTGAAAGGATGATTTTGCATATGTGGCTGTGGCTTTGGCCTGTCTGTGCTGCTTTAGGAAAGGTGCAGAGTGGGTTCTGTTGCCCTCTTTATCTGTGTCTGCTCCTCAGACTGACGATTTTTGTAAGTCGTTTTTCAGTTCCTTTACTGTCAGAAAAGGGGAGGTTTGCTATCTCCAGCTTTAAAAACATTTATGCATACTCATTATGTCATGGTTTTTGCCTATCTTTGGTGTGCTGCTTGACAAAGTGCAGTTAGTTTGGTACATTAATTTTTTGCAATATTTTCCTAAGGAACAGGACCATGAAGGTTAGTAGAGACTGCTGTGTGCTCATGATGCTTCAGTCAAGAAATCTTTTTTAACAGACTCTTCACAGATAATTTTTCAAATTTGCTAGGCCACTGTACTACCAAATAGGAATCTTGGTTGGGAAAAACTTGAGAAAGTCCTTTTCCTTTGTGTAGTGTTTTTAAAACTGAAAGTTGTCTGGAGCATAAAAAGATTCTTAACCCAAATAATGTATGAAGTATAAGATCACTATCAGTGCAGCACACCTGTTCAGAAGAGTTTCCTTTCAGAACTGTGAAGCACAAAGAATGTGATTTATTCTTTCCTGATTTAGTTTTCAAATCTTTGAATGCAGAGATTTGCTGCATTGTAACATTTATTTAATAGAGATTGTTTCTTCTTGGGGGAAGTAAGAACAAAATGCATCCAGTAATAAAATAGATTCAGGCGATTTCACCAGTATCTGTCAAATTTGAGCATAAATGGTATTTGGGGACTTAATAAAAAGAATGGTGCTTTGGTTCACTGACTTTGCAGAAAGTATAATGTCATTAAGCTGACCTTTTCACTGAGTAACTGGGTATTGTATCAGATATGTCATATCACATTAAAATATTACATAAAACATCAATATTGAAAAAGATTTAAGATGGTGAAATGTAAGATGTCAAATGACAGATGTCTCTGAAATGTTTAGTTTAAGCCTTTGTGCACATCTCAGATAAGCAGTTCGGTATCAACAGGCTGATAAGCTGACTTCCCACAGGCATGTGGCAGAGCACACCTGCAGATGAGCTGCCTCATCTGTGGGAAAGCTGTTCCTTGTGATATCCTCACCTAATGATAGCAGGGAATTATTTAGAAAATGAAACAATTTTTCTAGGAAGATGAAGTTTCACCTCATGATGGAATACTTGAATTCTATCCTAGACTCTATAGCTTGTATAGCTCTGCAGCTATTGCACATTTGCAGATTTTGGGACCAGAATAGGTTTTAGTGATTCTTTGTAAGCCCATATCTGTGATCCTCTAAGAATTTGGTGGTTTATATTTAGGTGTTTACAGTGGAATGGTTTTATAGTTTGAAAAATATTGATGGAGAGAAAAAGGCAATAAGAACAAGAGAATTGTATTGCTGTAGTAAACAGGGCATGAGAACACAAGCTGAGGACAGGATAAAGCAGAACAATGAAAGGTGGTTTTGTCACTCAAAGCCTGAAGTCCTGAATATGCAAACTTGAGCATGGTGGAGCCTAATTTATGATTCTGATAATTTCTTTTATTAAATATAAACATTTCAGGTGTTGCTGCTTCAGAGTCAATATTATGAGAAAGTGAAAAGTGTCAGTTTTCTGATATAATCATCTAATTTTAAAAAAGACATGGAACCATTTCAAACTTGCCTCCTAATATCTTTGAAGTCATAGAAATGTACTGCTCTTCCATCTAATTTTTAAACAGAGAAGAAGAACAACCAAAAAAGCAACTATTGGTTTAAATATGGATTTCTTATTAGTTTTTGAGGTTTTTTTCATGCGTCATAGCACATTAAAACCATTCATTACTCAGAGGTGGTGATATTTTTCCATGGTGCTTAGAAATTAACTCAGGTACTTCTCTTTGTACTACTGTAGGTTTTGCATGTTGGTGCATGTGGACCCCTCACTGCCCGTTAAAGCTTCTTTTGCATCAGTCTTGAATATGAAGCCCACAGTTCTGGCTTTCTTGGAATGGGAAGAGCCATATAAAGCCCTGGGATTTTTATGGGTTTCCTTTTTTTGTTGTTGGTTGTTTGGGGGTTTTTTGTGTTTGGTTTTTTGGTGGGTTTTTGGTGGGTTTTTTGGTGTGTGTTTTGTTTGTTTTGTTTGCTTGTTTGTTTGTTATTTGGGATTTTGTTTTGTTTTGCTTTGTTTTGTTTGTTTGGTGATTTAAAAAAAAATAATATAGATATCAGACATTCTCCTGTGACAAGTAATTGATGTTTAAGTGATGACAGAGTGCCTGAGAGTAGGAAAAGAATCATTTAGCAAGATATAGCTGTGGCAGCAACTGGCACACTATTAGTCACCATCTAGTCAAATGAGGCATTTAATTTTGAGCAGCTTCAAGAGTACATGTCAGGACACTGGTAAGGCAAAATTATATTCTTCTATGATTTTCCTACTACGGTTCAGGTGATTACAGTTACAAAGTCCACACAAATTCTGCCTCAAAGTGATTCCACATTAAACTGTAGCCCCTAATCCTTAAACCCAGAGACCTCTTAAACATCATAAATACTGCTGCACTTCCTTGAAAAACTATTCCACTTTCCTGACACTGGCTTGAGATCGTAGTTGAAGTGTCTTTTTCGCTTCAGAATAACTGAGTATATCCAATAAAATAAGGTGTTTCAGTTCTTATAATCAAGTTGTGCTCATATATCAAATGCATAGACAGGACATTAATAATATTTTCTGTTATTACATACACATATGTGCAAAAACAATTTAAAAATTACATTCAGTCCTTGATACTCTATCTTTAAATATGTCTCTTACAACTTCCAAAACAAAACAGAAAGGCAGCCATTAGAAGTGTAGGCTCTTAATCTACAAGATACTCAAAAGCACATACATCTGCTATCCATCCAGGAAAAAATTTATGGATGAACTCTCCAACTTGAAAGTAGCTCATCTTAGCTAGATGAGGGGATGCGCTGTCATTAGGGTGTGCATCATAATATGCTGTTTACCACTTACAAAAGTTTTTTGTAAATAAATCACCACCAGATAAAATAGAATAAAAATGCAGAGACAAATACAAAGACAGAAGTTTATAATAAATTAAAGCCAAAGATGAATTTTGGCACCTATATGAGAGGAGCAAAGGGAAGACAGTGAGACACTGTGCAGATTCACGACAGCGTACAGATTCTAAAAACAAGAATACAGCTTTGGTGCCAGATCTGGTCAGGGTTCTTTAATATAGAAATGTAGGTCTGCAATTATTCTGCTCTGCAGTATAGCACAGTCAGTAAAGGTTAACACATGTAAACCTTACAGATACATAAGCACAGTAAAACCCTACTAAAAAGTTGAAGATTTAGTACATAAATGTGGCTGTCAGTGTTTTAATTTAATTTATTTTAACTTATCTATCCTCAACTAGTTAATTATATGAAGGGTTTGTCTATTAAACATAAAGAACTTCTAGTGCCTTGAAAATTTTTATCTTGTGGGATTTTTTTTTTTTTTTTTAGTTAATGCCAAATTTTGCAATCTGAAAGATAAGCTTGTCAACCATCTTAGTCAATTTAAAAAAAGAATAAGACATAAGAAAAATAAATACATGTATACACTGAGAGAACTCACTGCCTCTTATTGAGAAACAGAAAAATTAATCAGTGGGAAGTTCATGTTAATCTTATATTTTTATTAAATTATTACCTTTTAGATTATTAAATCATTATCTTAGAATAGAATAATTCAAATAAATTAGATTGTGAAACCTAAATGTGAATTATTTTCTGTTTACTTTTAATTAAAAAAAATGGAGGAAGAGTGAATTTTCTTTCCATCTATCTTAGAATTCCTTTCAGCAGATTTTATCAAATTACTTTTGAAAAATCTTGTAAACACAGGTAAATGCAAAACTAATTAGGCTGATGTGTGATGCAATGATCCTGCACCCAGAGAAGAGGTACAAAACATCTGGAATTAAAAGGGTAAGATCACACGAGTAATTCTGGCCACTTCAATTTCCATGATAAAGAAATAATTAGAATTGTTGTATGAAATAAAACAGAAAGTTGAAGCAATGTAAAAATCACATTATGACAGGTGAAGAAACGGTAGCTGAAAGAAAAGTCTTCAAATTTTAAAGTGGAAACAAAGTAACTGATAAAAAAACTATTTATTTTCACAAGTACAAAAGGAGATTTTGTCAGTATATTTAGCTGAGCTTTTGGGAGTCTAATGCTGTTGGAGAATGTTTCACTAATTTCACTCTTATGAAACGAAAGTATACTTACTGGAAAGCTGATCAACTAAGTACATGGTACCTAAATTGCAAACACTTGGACCTATTTGAACTGCCAAGGGTTCAGTGCAAGGAGTCCAGTTTTTTTCATTAGCCCCAAAGCTGAATGGCAGCACACAATTTCATTTTAAAAGAGATTTTATCTGATAATGAGAAAAGCTCTGGTATGGAAAGAAACCACTTTGTGAGGTTGTTGAAATGAAGATTAAAAAATCTTCATGGGTAGCTTAAAAAATCCTTGCTATTGAGAAAGAGGATTTCCATGTTCAGTTCTAGTATCAAATTAAATTTACTTTCGTGAAGCTTATAAAAAGCTTTCCAGCCACTGCTGGCATCTTGCTGAAAATGACATGTGCTACAAGCAATTAATGTTGCAATCTGTATTTGAAAAGGGACCTTGACAAACAAATCACTCTTTAAAAGTTTTAATTGATTTTTAGTACTTCAGTAACAAGCTGAGCACAAATCACTGAAAGAAGATTTTCTAGTCATGTAAATGACTGTGATTCATTCTGCAAATAAAACAGAAATGGGAAAGACTAAATTTCATTCTTTTCTTTTCAACTAATTAAGCAATTCCATACATTTAAATACAACGAACGCTTTGAAAAAGTTTTATAGACAGTCAACAGCAGCATAAAATAGTTTCTAGAAATCTGTAACTTTGTGATTCCTTTAAACCCCTAAAGATAACATAGCAGTAAATAATGAAAATTTTTTTTCTTATAATATTCAATATAATGAAGAAACACAGAAAAAATGTAGTAGCGGTTCAAAGACTTTTTGATTACTACAAGATTCAATAGAAATATTCCATGTGATTTGAATAAGTTTGGGTCAATCCATGACATTATTTTCTCACCCCTTCTATCTATGTTTGCTATGTCATAACTCAAATGGAACTACATCTACACCTTACTATTTGCCTCAATGTGGCACAATAAGCCTGCAGTGCAGGTAATCTCTGTTCCGACTGTTTTGAGCCATAATGTCAAACCACGGACCTGGTTTTAGGGGTTTCCATATGCTCGTGTGTCTTTATGAGTAAAGCTTTCTTCTGGGTAATATGGCTGCTTAGGAAAATTTCTCTTGGGAAATCATGAGAGAACTGGGTGAGCAATGTTCAGTTTATGATTGGTTATTTTCAGAATCCAATGGGACACACTGTGAGCATTCTGCTGTACATGATGACCCTGGTTTGTGTCTCTTCCCACTACAGTTATTTTTCAATTCCAAGTTTATCACTGGAGGTTTCTAAGTGTGCTATGATTAGTAACCAAAGAAAGTACAGTAAAGGTTAAAGAAAGCTTCTCTTGGAAATGAAGTAATCTTTTGTCCTTATGCAATAAAGGACCTCATTGCCGAGATGTTTCAGGGCTTGCAGTTATAATAATGAATGAACTTAATCAGTTTAAGGTATATGTTTCTTTAGTCAGAGCATTCAAAGCTTGAAACATTTTTAGCTCAGACATCTTGATAATTTTTGAATAGACTTCTGAATATAGTATAGTCCAGTATCTCCGAGACTGCCAGCTTTGTCTTAAGGATTGTATATGCAAAAAATACTTTTGTATACAACAGGAGTTCTCTTAGCAACTAAAATTACTGTCTGCATCAGGTACTAAATAAACAATAAGAAGGTCCAGATGAAAAATGAAAAAAAAACCATTTTCTTTGTTAGTCAGGATAATCTTGAGGAATGTCTCTATCTCTTCATCTGTGACCTACTGAAAAAAATCAACGTACTTTTAGAAACTACATTTTTGGAATAAACCATTTTCTTTTTACAGTTGTTTTTATTTGGTGTGCAGATGGTCTGTATGTTTTGTGGTGAGTTCTGGGAACCAGTGAGCCCATACCTCGTCAGGTGTGGCAAGCTGGGTTCATAAATTTAAAGAAAAAATCAAGGAATAAAGAGGGAGAATAGATAAGACAGATTTAGAATTATAGAAAGTGGAGAAGAAAACAGAGAGCAGAATACAGACAGGAAATGGAGTGGATTTAAATAGGCCAGAGAGAGAGAAGGATCAATATTTCCAATGTAGTGCTAAACAAAAGTGGAAAAAAAGTCTGTCAGTAAGCACATGATGGAGTATTTTTCTGACAAGATATTCTCCTGTCAGTAGTTAATAAAAATGCAGAACATCTCACTAGTGAGAAGGTCACTTTGATATTCATAATAGCAGAAGAAAATCTGTGCAAAATGCTCTGTGATTAACAATGCATTTTCTAAAGGCGTCTGTAGACAGTTGAGTATCTGCACAACTCTCAGCTGTAATAAGGGAGTAGCTGCATTCAAATGCTTGACATTTATCTTCCCTGAAAAATAAAAAGATTGAAAGCAAGTAGGGGTGTTTTGGTTTGGTTTTATTTTTTTTCTTTTGATAACATTGAAACTCCTACAAGATTAGTTAGTGAAAGAAATTAAAGATCATTAAAAGGTCATAAGAACTTGGATGGTCTGAAAACTAGGGGGAGCACAAATTAGTGAAGAGCCTTGGAGGAAAATATTTAACAATTAATGTGCTAACAAATGACATTCGACTTGAATCAAAGGCATCAATAGAGATGAGGAAGCATAAATTGCCTTTCAATGTATTTTGAAAAAATCTCTGTATGGAAAAGAAAAAAGATCTGTCATGAATCCTCAAGTAATTTTACAGTAATGTAAATAGGTGGTACGAATAGAATCTCAGCCTTCATTTTGTTACAAAAAGTGACATTTCTCAAATAATAGATCAACATATTATAAAACCTCCATCCCCTTTAGTCATTCACAAATTGCAAAATATAAATAAATATTTTAAACTGGCTAATGATAATTTCATAGGGTTTTCACTGCATAAACCTTCTTTGTATAAATATAAGCTCAACGACTTCATATTTTGATTGTAGATACAAAGATGTTTTGACATTTTATTCTCTATGATTTCCTTCAGGTTCATCTAATATAAAAGGGAATTTTTATGTTTGTTAGAGATTCACAGTCTTTTCTGCCTTATTGAAGCATTCTTCTTTCAGAGCCAAGGGAAATATATTTCTAATTTTGAACTTAGGAGTTTTAACTCTAAGCACTGGGAGTTGCTGAAAGTTTAAAATCCTTTAAATATTGTTAACAGAGAGAGTAAGTTAAAACTAACTTGATTCAGGTCGGTTGAGCTATTTTATTGAAATAAATATTCATTAAGTCAGAATTTATAAAAATGTTAGATCAAGAATGTATCAAAAGCCTATGATATAACTTTCTAAACATCTCTGCCAGTGGATTTCCCAAGAAAGTGTGAGCCATGAAGAAACTTTTCTAAGTCAGTAATGAGGTAGAGAGCAGGATTTCCTCATGGCAAGAGTTTTTAAACTTTGAACTCAAGACCTTCTCAAACACTTTCATTTCATTTTTCTTTAACAAAAATCTCAACACTTCTCCATAAGTGTCAGGTCATGTCTTCATAAAAGCAAAAAGCAAAGAAGATCAGAAGAGCAAATGATTGAATTACTAGATTCTTTGCTGTTCATAAATTTGTCTAGCTCCTTTTTGAACCTGAAAATATTCCCTCTTTCCATGAACTCCTGTGGCAGCATGCTTCAGAGGTTCACGACCTACTCTGCAAAATCATATTTTGGTTTCAGAATGACTACCTAACAGTTTTAACAATTGTCCCCAAGTTCTGGAACTGAAAGAAATTATCACAGTTCCACGGTCTTCTTATGCAGTTCCTTCATGGGTCTGTAAATCTCTTATCACACCTCTTCAGGGCTTTCCTCTGTAAACTAAAGAACCTTGGGGTCTGTCCTCATAAGGGACATTCTCATGCTCTATTCTCTTTACCTACCTAATTGTGTTTCCCTGCAGCTTCTCTAGGTCTCAAATATGTTTCCTGAGTTGCATAGAGTAGAACTGAATATGAAACCAAGATGGTGATGCAAGACAATTTTATGTAGCAGGAAAAATGAATCTCCATCTGATTTTCAGCACCCTATCTGAAGATGGGCAGCACTGTCACTGATTTTTTCAGATTCTGATGCATCTTTAATTTCTGAAAACTGTTGATGGCCTGAAGACCTGAGCTGTAATTATTAGCTCCAAGTTAGACATTACAGGATGTTTTGTAATTTTTTTTCTTCGATATATGGATTTCATTTTTCAGTACTGAAATTGTTGTTTCACTTTTTGCCCACTCAGCTTTCTGAGGTTCTTCTGAATTTCTTCTGCAGCAGAGCAGCAATGAGCTACCAAATATTATTAAGATTTGGGATTATTAAGAAGGAGATGGATCTCTATTAGCGCTTTCCCTCTTCCAGGTAATTGTGGAAGAAGGTATAGAACCCAGCTTCTTGTGAACATACAGCTCTAGCTGATCCTTGGAGGACAAGAGACCTTTATAGACAGGCTAATAATGACTAAGGAAGGAAAAATAAAGAATGGGCTAAAACAGGACTTTAGAAAATCAATAAAAGAACCTTTCTCAGACTATGTTCAATACAGTAGTTCAGTGCTGTAAAAAGTCATAAATTATCTCAGTCTGAATGGATTCAATTTTTCAATCAATTTCAAATTTCAACAGCTAATCTATACAAATTGATTTTCTCATTCACTTACTCATGAAAAAGAGGAGAGGA
>VZSR01003807.1:14352012-14449825 GCA_013398615.1 Brachypodius melanocephalos
TCCTTTCAAGGAGTTGTAGAGAGTGATAACGTTTCCCTCCAGCCTCTTCTTCCCCAGGTTAAACACCCCCAGCTCCCTCGGCTGCTTCTCATAAGCCTTGTTTCCAGACCTTCCACAGCTCTGCTGCCCTTCTCTGGACACGTTCCAGCACCTCAACGTCCTTCCTAAATTCCTTGGCACTCACCAGTGCCAAGTACAGCAGAAGAACCTCATCCCTGCTCCTGCTGGACACACCGTTGCTGATCCAGGCCAGGGTGCCATCAGCCTTCTTGGTTACCTGGGCACACACTGGCTCCTGTTTGGCCCCTGTCAGCCAGCACCCCCAGGTCCTTTTCCACAGGTCCACTTTCCAACCACTCTGCCCCAGTCTGTAGCACTGCCTGGGGCTGTTGTGGATGAAGTTCAGGACCCAGCACTTCGTTTTATTGAACCTCATGCCACTGGTCTCTGCTCATCCACCCAGCCTGTCCATGTCCCTCAGCAGAGCCTTCCTACCCTGCAGGAGGTTGACATTCCCACCAAATTTGGTGTCATCTGCAAATTTGCTAATGGTAGGCTCAATCCTCTCATCTAAATCATCAGGATATCAAACAGGACTGGGCCCACACTGATCCTTGGGGAACACTGCTAGTGACTGGATGCCAACACAGATGGGAAAAGTTGCAATGTCTGCATAAAACAGGCAGCTGCTCTTTCCCTTCTTCTTGAAAAGAAATAGATTCTCTCCCATTTATTTATCTGTGTGGGCCCTGAAAGAAGGAAATCTAGGTGACTTTATTAACTCAAGCTAACATGGTCTAATTCTCCATAACAGGCTATATTCCTCAAACTCTCAGTTCCTCAAACAGTAAGACTCAGTGTGGAATTAGAGAAAATGTAAGTACAAAGGAGAAGTCTGAGGCTATTCTCACCTATACTATTTCCTTTGGCTCGTTGTGCAGGGCTTGAGCCTATTTGCAGTTGTAGCTTGACAGGACTTGGGGCTGAAATTGGGAAGAGAGGGGAACCTAAACTGAACACAGTGTGGAAGAAGAGAACAGAAATGACAAATTTACTTAAATGACCCATGAAGAGCAGTGGAGCAAGAGGTAGGAAAAAAGTACAATACTGCATCTCTTCTGTAGTAGACAGAAAGACATTCTTCTTCAAGATTGCATTGGGGCCATTATACTATAATAAAGTTTTCTTTTTCCTGAAAATAAAACCAAACAAGAAACTTTTAATCAGTACCTTCAGCCTACATCAATTTAAATCATACTTCAGAAAGTACCTAAGGCAAACAAAACAATTCAGGTGAAAATTTTCCTATTTAATCATGGGCATTTGAACAACAAATGGCTGTAATTACCTTGTTAGGCACTGAATCAGCTTAGCAACAAATGATGAATTATTAACTATTCTTACACAGCCTTTTACTAAATCAGACAGAGGGACACAAGAATAATGCAAAAAATATCAAACATTGCAAATGCAGCATAATAACATTTCAAGTATTTATTCTTATTTTTTTCTGAGGTGCTTCTCTTTAATACACACACATCATTTCCATGCCCAGTGTAAGTTGCTGAGAGAAATGTTCTCTGCTGAGTTAACAGCATTCTTCTGAAGGCAAGAAGTACTCTGTCCTCTGCAAACAACTTAATCTGTGTCTAACAGAACTGTTCTGCCTCATTTCCACCAGTGTAAATTTTCAGAAATAAGTCACCAGCAAAAGTTAGTTAATCACATAAATATTAATTCCATACAACTGGATCCAAAATTTTCCTTATAATTCAGTGGGCAAATCCATGGTTCTGTGAACAAATAAATCATTCTTTTTTCAGGTTCTCAGACACAGTCCTAAAGGCTGCATGATTGTTTCCATTGAATTTCCACTTCAGTCAGTACAAGGCTTTTCTGAAACCTCCTTTCCCCATCATTAGAAATACTCTTGTCAATTGCTTTCAGGACCTACTGGATTTTGTGTCTGTGTTGTCTCTCAATTCTTGTCTTCCTCCTTTGGTGCTCGCCCAGCCAGAGTCACAGTTAGTATCCTTTTTGTCAGGGTACACAGGCCATATTATTTGTCTTTGTCATCCTCTGAACACCTTAGTAAATCTTCTCTGCATCAGTTTCCATTCAAACTGTTTTATGCCAACATGGTTAAGTAGCCCTGCAAAGAGTGTTTATGATTATATTTTCCCAACAGCCTACACAACAGTAGATATTTTTCACTACAGTTTTAGTGTGAACAGCCATAAAGATGGCCTGATTAAAAGTGGAAAATTACTGAACAGAAGAAAATGGCTCCTGGAAAATATTGTCAGAGAAATTGCCTGTCAAAGTGGGGGCTGGATGACCGGGAACTCCACCTATGAACCAGAAATGTCCTTAAAAAGTTCACCTGGTAGCTTTGAAGTTTAGATGAAGTATCAAGAATCCAGAGACATTCTGAGGTACCATGAATAAGCATAAACCCAAGAAACTCCTATGGCAATTTATCATCTGAAAAAGTACAAACAGCCTGGGAACATAAAATCAGTCTGGAAGAACTGTAAGCATAATTTAACTGTTTAATTATTGGCTGTTACAAATGAAAAACTGGAATTTATAACATGTTGACTGCTTGAAGTGATGTTGTTCTACACTCTCTTATGTCTCTAGGCTATAAGACTAACTGAAATTTTAGCTAAAATAGAGGAGTTTTCTCTGGTTTTCTATGCCACACATACTTTCATTTTTCTAAGCCAGTAGAATTTCACATGAATTTTGAACCAGATCTTAGACTGAGATTGCCCAGATGACTCTGGACTCTGTGGCATAGACCCTCTTTGAAGAGACACTCTGTCTGTTATCTCATTGTGTCACCTTACTCCCAATTTGGTGTCACTTTGGTCTGTCCTCACACCTCTGGGATGGTTGGTTCAGGCTTTGTGACTGATTTGTCCCCCTCTTTGGGATGGTTTCACTCTGGAAATCTGTCTAATACCCCTACTGTATATATTCATATAGGTAAACTATCATATCTCCTCTTATATTTTTATTATAAAATGCCAACAACATTGGACTTTGTGTTCTTGTTATGATAAGCTGCTTCTGTAATAAGTTTATTGCAACCTGTAATACGCCTACTTGGTTTCTGTAATTATAATGGTTGTTAATCTAGGATTGGTTGTTGCTGTTATTGACCACTGTCGTGCTATTGATTGATATTGATTGATCATTAATTGCTGATAGTCGTTTGTAATAGCTTGACATATTTTAATATATTTGCTTTATTAATCTAAGGTAAAATTTCTAGTGATGATTTCTGTGGCTGTGCGATAATTTGCAACAAAATAGAGAAATTTAGATGATAAAAGCTTCCAAGTCTTTGTGTATTATGCAATTCAATGAACCCGAGGTTGCAATCCCTACACACCCACAGTTTTTGGTAACATTTTTGGTCATAACAGGTCCACATCATATATAGATAACATTCTACACAACTTCTTTTTCTCTGTGTATTGTGTCTTTCGCTGCTCTTGATAAAAAGAGAAAGAAATGTTTTGATAGAAACTCACAAATCTACATGGTGAAATTACATCAGTGAAGCTCCTCTTTAAACTCCAGATCTGAATTTTGCAGCCTAAAACTTTGATTCAACCTGTAATTGGCAAGCTGTGCATTTTCAGAGCCAGAGTGTGAGAAGTCTCTCCATTCTATCCTGTTTCCTCTTGCAAACAGTAATTAAGTGTAATTATGTGGAAAAAATGTTGATTGAAAAATGCGTATTTGCAAACCTGAGTTTGAATGGACCTTACATATTACATTTAAAATATGGCTTCTCCAATCCCTTTATTTTCCAAACCCACCACAAAATTGCAGTGCATACTATTCTGTGCAGTGTAACAAACCCCAGGATAGCTGTAAGAAAGAAGAGTTCTGTTCTCCTCTGCAGTCACATTCATCTTTGAAGCACATTTTTAATAGGGGGTTCAAAAATGACTGCATTCATTGCATAGAGAAATTGGCTTGCAGGTTGAAGGGATAAAATGATACAACTATGAAGTCATAATTTTCCATGTGGATTCTTTGTCTCATCTTAGTTATTCTGCTTCAGAAATCACTTATTCAGAATGTTTTCTGTGCCAGAGGGACAAACTTTGTTCTGCAGCATATTTCTCTGTGTAGAAAATTGCTTATGCTTTATCTTTTCAGTAACAGTGCAAACTTTCAGTATCGACCTAAGTAAGTATCTATTTCACTATCTTACATTAAAAACAAAAAACCCACAAAAAAAACCCCAAAAAGAAACCCAAAACAAACAAAGAAACCCCAAGAACCCCCTCCTATGTAAACCATAGCACATTGAAGAATACATCTTATGTATGACATTTACAAAGTTTATGTTTCGTTGCTACAGCAGAATTAACTCAGAAGATAAAATGACAGTAATCTCATGTTAAGATGAAATAAGAAATCCATACAAAACTAAAACCTAAAGGGTTATTGTCTACTTCCTTGATGTCACCTTTGAGATCTTCATAAAGTAGCAGCGGACAAAAGTGCAAATATTCAGAACTGATTTCTTTGTAGCTTCTCTGTACTTTGCTGCCCTTTAAGGAACTGAAAAATAAAAAGAACACTTTCATAAAATTTTTCTGCTCTATACCAAAAATGCGAAATAGCCATGAACCATCTTTTTCCATTGTGAAATTAAATCCATTTCAAGCAGGAAATAATAAGTTTGTTTTTCCTCTAGGGGAATACTTTTTTAATATTTCCAGCTCAAATGTTTGTTTCACAGATTAAAAAAGACAGTTTATTCTGTTTGAGGAAAGAGTTAAAAGAAACTTATTAAAACTGAACTGAAAGATCTTACAGATTCTAAATATAATTCTACATATCATGAATATTGTAGCTTTACATATAATAAATGACATTATTTCTAATTAAAGATATGGTAGTACAGGGAAAAACCCCCCAAACACTGGAAAGTTAATAGCAGTAGCATATTTATTCATGTTTGTATAACATTTCAACACGTTTTTGTTTCTTACTATAAGCTATCTCTTCTGTGCCAATAGAAGTGGCTATAGAGTTCAGCCCGACGCTGTTAAAAATTTCAGTTGAAAATTAGCTTGTGATGAGAGTTTCCAAACACCTCTAGTTTCTTCCATTTTCACAGAGAAAAGGTTTCTGGTTTTCATTCAGCTTATACCATGCTGCTTTCTTGACTCTATTACCCTTCTTCAGTTGCAAGTAACCCAATACAGGAAACAAAAAATCATTTAAATAACATACTCTTAAATCTGAACAGTACTAAGCTAAATACAATATCTCTGTGAACCACTACAAACTGTGCAAAACATTGCAATTTGTCTCATTTAACAACTTTAATCTACAAATGAGAAAATGTTACCCATTAGAATTCTGCACTTGGTTCGCTTATTTTCAAAATATAGTATATTGGCCAGAAATACAAAATAAGGGTCCATGAATTATGTTATATATGACAAATTATTTTTGAAGATTATTAGAAGACAGAATATATGGTGAGAAAAGGTAAATTTTTATGCACATTCTGCTGTGTTGAAGCACAGCTTTGATATCGGACACAAAGAAATCTCTGTAGAAGCGTGTGGACACCCGTGTCTGGGCAAAGAAGATTATGTGTGGAGATCTTTAAATGCTAAACTACCCATGGTGAATATTAACTACCAACAATAAAGAAGGATCAGCTAAAGAACATTGAAGAAATGGAACCAAATGCATCTATATTGAATTTGATCAATGTCACTGGAAGGTTGCTCTCTAGGGTTTTTTTTTTTTTTTTCCAAAAGGCCATATAAACCAGAGAAGAGTAACGAAGACTGAGAAAAGACAAACATCAGGTCCAGTTTCTAACACTAATTTGGAATTAATTCTTATTTTTAAGATGGTTTTGCCTTGACTTTGGAGATTAGACTTTGTGATTCCCAGAGATTCCTTCTGACCTGAAGCACTCCAGTATTTTGATAAATCTGGTAGTCAGATTTTGAGACAGCAGTTCATATGGGCATGTAGCTTGAGACAGATGGGAATTTGAAGCAGCACTTACTTGTATAAAACAAGAGAGCATGTGTAATATTAGAATATTATCAAAGAAATTATCTGCATTATGGATAAAAAGGAGAATCAGTATTAGAATGATTTGTGGGTGGGACTGTGGTTAACAATTAAGTGATTTCCTTGCTTGCTTTGTAATAGTTACAGATCTACATTGTTTTGTGGTAAAATAGAAGTTTGCCTACACGCCCTTATGTAATTGACTGCTGGATTTGCACTTTGTTGACATGATTTATAAGTGTTTGATTATAGCTGCAGCTAGTTGATGGAGAGAAGCATTTCCTGAGTAAAATGTCATCACTTCACCTTTGTGCTTTGAGGTAAGAAATAGGCTCAATCTATTTAAGTTCTTTGACAGTAAACACTATCAGAGGTTTTTCCCTGAGGGGCTCATTATCTCAAGTGGCAGATTTTTGCCACTAACAGCACACTCAAAAAGGGTTTGAGAAGCCGAGGTAAGGTAAAATCTGTTTTGTGTAATGAGCAATCTTGCAGGATATGAACAAGATCCTTTTCAGACCTGTGTGCGTGAATACTTGTGAGTCAACCGTGGACTACAGTGGCAGCAAAAAGAAAGGTGAAAGCAATTAATTTTCACCAGTATTTGTAGATCAGATTTTTCTGTGCTGTTTGTCATCGCTGTATCTGAAGCACATTGGCATGTCAGAGGCAGAGGTTGCTGCTGGAATGAGAACTAGTCTGGTGTGGAACAGCCACCTGCCTGGTTAAGGGCCAAAACCAATGTAAGGAATCTGAGAGAGCAGGAGAGGTGACTTACTGAGAAGTCTGGAGAAAGCTCACCAGTGGAGATCCGAAGACTTTGAGTGATACGGGTTTACTTTATCCATGTTATAGAAGCAGTTCCTGTGCAACAAAAAGCATTCATGGAGTTCTGGTCATGTACCACAAAAAGACAGGGTATGAATGGCTGATGCGTGAGAAACTCAGAGATGAATGTGTTCAGATGTGAGGGAAGGGTTACAACTCATTTTGTATTTAGGGAGAGTGATGTCCTTATTCTATTCCCTCTTCTTTCAAGTCCCAAAGAGGATGCTTATCCAATGGTAAACTCAGGGCTGCTACTCTGCTCTGCTGAGATAAAGATATCTGCAGACATCACCCTTTCTCTGTTTGTAAAGGTCTCAGTCACTTTGACTAAATTCTCTGTAAGAAATAAAAACCATTTAAGATGCAAGCAAAACATTTATGTATGTATTTCACACTTTCTTTTGTTACTTAAGGAAAAACGTGTTTTAGAAAATCAAATCTACTTGCTGAGTAACTTGCTAAGAGAGAAGCTGTGAGAGCATTTCTCAGCAATATTATACATATATATTGATTTTTCAATATTGGATAAATACCATAATGTTATGTTTGATGTTACTCCTACTGCAAAATGCAGAAACATAATAATATTTTCTGCTATGCTATATTCTGCCAGTTACCAAGGAATTGAAGAATAGCAATGAAATGGTCAACTACATCATGTCAGCTGCAGGAAATTATTACCTAGATTGGACAGCAAGCTATCCTAAACTCCTAGAAAGAATTATTCTAAAGAATTTATTGAAATCTATGTAGGATACCTGCATTAACTGGAACATATGTTTAAACCAGGATAATGGGAATGATACATGCTAATACAAATATTTTTTACCCAAAATGATGACAAAACTTCTTTCCTTCCATAAGCAGAACTACACTATTTACAATGCAAATCAAGTGAGCATCACAAAATTATTTTGTGCCTTAATCTATAGAATTCAGCTTGAGCAATCAGCTGAATCTATTTCAACCCCTTCGATCCCATTTGATTAGGGTAAGTGAAACATAATCAAGTAGCACTGCTGTCGAAGTAGCTATAGAAATCTGGCAAGCAAACAATAGAACTAGCTGGCTGGATTGATTTAGGCAACATTTTATAAATAGCATCAAGTTGCAAAAGAATCTGAAAGTTTTGGATAACAGAATGAAAATTTGCCAACAAATGTTTAGGAAATTACTATATCCCAGTAACAGTTTGATATATTATCCATAAAAATATTAAATAAAACAAATTAATATTTATTAATAAATGAATATGTTAAATTAATAACATTAAATGTTAATAAATAATAAATATAATATATAATTTATCATTTATAATAAATAAATAAAATTAAACAGAATATAATTAAATATTATTTAGGAGTCAGCTGAGTTAAACATGTCTCGTCTGAGATTGCTGAGAACTGGAAAGAGTCAAGAACTTCTTATATAAATATAGAGAGGAAAAATCTCTTCCATCACAGTAAAGTACTTGTGATGAGATGGGTGCTGATTACTTCACTTAATGTGACAGAGAAAGGCAATCGAATGCTGCAGTTAAGAGGGTGATTGATACAAGACCAGCACAGACTGATTTTAAAAGAAACCTGTGCTCCTCTTCAAAGCCAAAGTTCAGAATTTACAGCTCAGATGAACTATCTGCATAAAAGAGCTTTCAGTCTGAGATTCAACTCCTTCAAAGAGAAACTGTAAAGAAATAGGCTGATAGTAACTTGTCCTGTGTAGTTCAAACAGAAAAGTAATGCTAATTCTGACTAACACAATATTTAGTGTACAGAAATCCCTAAACCTTTTTCATCACACTAAGTTTTAGAGGTCCTTAGACAAGTGTATGCAGTCCCACAACATATTGAAATAATCTGACAGACCATTACTTATTCAGAATAAAGTAATTTTCCCATGAACAGAAGTGTAGCTGTCAAACTTTTTCACCTTTCAAGGTAGGCTGTTACTGTGTATAGTAGAAAATGCAGAAAGCAAGGACAGATTAATCGACAGAAGATGCCCCCAAAGGTTTGTTTAGGGTTTTTACTGTGTAAAAGTATAATTCTTTGAAAATTCATATTTTTCTTAAAAGGTGTTTGAGTGACCATGATGACAAGGACAAGAGTTTTGACTGCGGAGGCACCACCAGTCTTGACTGTCCCTGCTCCTCCCCTCAGGACTCCTGTTGGGGAGCCACTGGCCTTGCCAGTTCTCTCACAGTTCATTCTGTCAGACCTAGCAGACATGAATTTCCCTCCTCCTCACCAAAAGACAGGAGTGCTAAAAAACTGCACACAGAAGATGCTCAGAGATCTGATGAAAAGTGACAATCTGGAAACCTCATTCCGATGTTGTGGGCTGCTGGAATGATTTAAAGAGGAAATCCAGGCACAACTTCATATATGTTAGGAAAACATAAACCATTAAAAGAGCAGGAATTCTTGCTGTTTTGTAACAATTGTATTCTAACTTGCCTCAAGAAACAGTAATTGTACCAGATGATGGTAAAAGAATTTCTTTCTTCTGTGAAGATTTCGAAAAACCTGAGCATTTTGAAGCCATTTTTTATAGCCTGAAACTATTTCAGGCATTTTTTGTATGTCTCTAATTTCTTCTGTTTTAATAGAGAAAGGATTTCTGGTTTTCATTCAGCTTATACCATGCTTCTTGACTCTATTACCCTTCTTCAGTTACCTGAACAAGAGCAAGCCCGTCCTTACAAGTATCCCAATAGAGGAAACCAATACTATGGGGACGTCTGACTAGTGAAGAAGTATTTCCACTGCTCACCTTGCTTAGTGAGCAGTGTTGCTGCATGCCCAGGGTCTTCAAAGATATCACAAGAAGGACCCGGGATTTTTTTTTACAACAGTAATAAATCACGGCAGTAACCATTGGTCATGAAAGGAACCTGTGTCAGAAAATGCGGAATTATCTACTTTTTTTGACCTAAAAACCAAAAATATAAGCTTTGATGTACATTCTAAATTTCATTTGCAATTTTTTTATAATTTTCTATTTTTGTATGGTTTCTCATAACTAGTCCTCATCAAGTCATATATGCTGGAAAGAGCAAGAATTTTTAAATGAAAGTAAATTAGTGAGCTGTTTCGGTGTCTTTTGTATCTGACTCTTCTCTTGATTAATGAATCCTCTCCTCACTCACTTAAATACTAAAAAAACTGTTATTTTAATTTTCACTTTTTCTGATAGCACTGGAACTACTAGTAAGCTCTTATTTTATGCAAATCAGCATTTTACTATGAATATTTGGACCAATTCTGTCAAAGGCAGGATCAAAAGAGAGAAAGGAACATAAAATGCTTCTTAAAAACTAGGACACTGCTCAAAAATGCTGAAGGATCAATTAATGATGGCAATTATTTTTCTAAGGACCCATTCAAGAAAAGTAGAGTGTACATTCCCTTACTGTGAGGCAGAGATGAAAGTCATCTCTCAATGACATCGTAATTTTAATACATTTCAAAGAGAAGTATTAAATGTTTGAGAACCCAAACCAATTCATAGTCACAGAAATCAGCTGAGTCCTCAGAAAATGTTGAATTCAGCTGAGTCTTCAGAAAACTTTATTCAAATCCCTTAATTTACTATTAAGTATTAAGTTAAATACATAATCCTATTTCTATAAGAACACGTCAGGAGTATAATACCCCTGATAGTAATGTGTTGATGTGTTCAAATATTAAGCAAAATCTAATTTCAGAGAAAGTCAAATATTAGATTACACATTTGTTTCTATTCTTTGGATGAACATAAAATATATTTCCATCAAAAAAAAAAATACATGCAATTTCAAAACATGGTTTTCTGGGAATATTTCATATTTATGCAAGACAGGTAGAATTAACCATTCAGACTCCTCAAAAAAGCATCACTACAGAAAAGATATATAGAAAGAGGGAACATAATGACTGCACGTAAAAGTCTTTGCAGTTACCCAATATTGTTCCAGGTACAGGGATCAGCAGATTCAGGCAAGAGGAGAAACAATTAAACTGAAATGAAAAACAAAAAAAACCCCCTCAGTTTGTTTTTCACTTCAGAATTTTATAAAAATATAGCAAATGTAATTGTTATTATGAATATAATTGAATAATTTGGCATTAATGCCTTCAAATGCATTTTTCAAAAGGTAGCACAGGAAGAAAATATTTACCTCTTAAAATCTAGACCATTGTACATGTGTTTGTCAGAATAGTGCGTCTCTAAACAAACATTGTATGTCTAGCATTTTGTTGCCCTCTTGACTGTTTCTAAAGAACATCTACACATTTTGATTTTGTACACAGGCTGAAAAAGTAAGAAAAAAAGTTTAAAAAGCAAAAGTTAAAAAAAAGAAAAAAATTCTTGCATTTTCTCTTCTGCTGTTGTACTCTTCAAGATTACTTTTATCAGCTAAAATCTAGACTCAGCTTTCTCTCTTCCTTTCATCTGAGTAGCTATTTCTATAATTTCTGCCCTCTGATGTCCCAGGTGGCACCCAAAGTGGCTGCTCTCCCAGTAAATCTCTCCCTTCCCCAAGGGTTGGTCATGGTCACAGGGCTGCACCCCAGGGCAGCAGCCCAGCCTGGGGAGCAGTGGAGCTCAGATGTGTGCAGAGGGTTTGCTCTGCAAAGAAGAGGCAGCCTTCCCTGAACACCCCCTGCTCTTCCCAAAAGTGTGTGGTTCCTCTTCCTTGCATGGTAGCCAGAGGTTTCCCGGGTTCTGCTGCAGGGGCAGTACACAGTGACCCGTAGCTATTTTGCTGTAATGCAGTAATGAGACAGATGCCCCTTGGAAGCTGCGAATGTTGGTGACCTCTAGAACTTATTCTTCTTCCTACCACATAAAAGCAGTACTGACACTGTTACTAAATTCTCAGAACAATGCAGAGCTTCTCAGAAATGGGTGCAGTGTTCAAAACCATTCGCATACCAGACTAAACTTTAAAGTAGAAATAATTTTCAGTATTTCAAATACTTTTAAGATACAACCCTTAACCTAGTCCAGCCACAGATGATAACCACAAGTCTGATATGACAGAATAGTGTCTAAGGAATAAAAGTCTTCTTTAAAACAAATAAGCACTAAAACACATTTTCCTTTGAAGGTAGCTGGCTCAGCCACAGCATTTTGGAAGTAAAAATTAATAATGAAGAAAATTATTTGTCTACCCACAAGATTAAGAAAGAATCAAGTCATAGCACAAAATCACCTAAGCAGTCTTTATATCTCATTTCAGAAATTAGAAGTAAATGTTTGGGGAATGTGGTCTTTCATTTTAATTTCATTTGTAACAGAGAGCAGTAGAAGAACTGGATTCAGTTACCTCAGGCCTGTGTTTACAGGCAATTTACAGTGCAGAACATTGCACTATTGATGAGTTAAGGCTATCAGTCCATTACACTTTATTAAGTCAATAAAACCAAAAGCAGACAAACCCCAAAGAGGTACAGTCTTGTGTTCTTGAAAGTTTATCATTTTTCCCAGTTCATTTTACTCCATGAAATAGAACATATTGCTTCATCCAGAAAGCCTTGTGCCTTTGGAGTATGACAAGGGTGTCCCAGTTACCAAATGCAGGATCACTGTGGTAGCAGTATACTTGTGAGCTTGTACATTTGAGTCTCATGGAGTGAGTACAGAACAGAGCCACAAAGATGATCCAAGGGCTGAAGCACACTTCCTATAGAGATAGGCTGAGTTGGAATTGCTCAGCCTGGAGAAAAGAAGGCTTCAGTGAGACCTTACAGTACCTAAATGGAGCTACAAGAGAGCTGGAGAGGGACTTTTTTCAAGATTTTTGCAAGGACATCTAGTGATATGACAGGGAGCAATGGCTCTAAACTGAAAGAAGGTAGATTTAGATAAAAATTGGGAAGAAATTCTTTACAGTGGAGATGGTGAAGCCCTGGAACAGGTTGCCCAGAGAACTTGTGAATGCCCCATCCCTGGAAGTGTTTAAGACCAGGTTGGATGGGGCTTTGAGCAACCTGTTATAGTGGAAGGTTTCCTGACCATGTCAGGGGACTGGAACTAGAAGGTCTTTAGGGCCCCTTAGAACCCAAACCATTCTGTTGTTCTATGATTTTCTTGGCATGGAAGGGGCTAAAACTGAGGGTGGTTCAATCTCACAGTGCTTTGAGGGAAGCTGGGGAGTATGACATGTTAAAATTCAGGTCAGGTTTACTCTTTCCAACATTTTTTGCTGTCTTATCCTCACTGAAAATAATAGAATCATCGTAGAAAATGTGTAATGGAATGTGGAGAGGGAATGAACACCACTGTTGTTTTTTGAAACATTTTGTACATTTCCAAAGAATGTAGGCTAAAAGAAGGTGAAAGAGGCTGAAAGAGGCCCCTGGAATCTGCCATCCAGATCAGACAGAAACACAAAGAAAATTGGATTTATTATTAATGTCTCACTCTAAAATAATAGGGTTTTGTGCCATAGTTCATACCTACTGTGTGTATTGCACCATTTGCACCTATGTGGAAATTCACTTTCACACAGAGAACCATGGTGTGTCACTGACATAGACACCACCTTCCACTGAGGTGTTCACACACATATTTTCCTTCAAGTCTGGCTCATTTGTATGGGACCAATGTAGCCTGCTGCCCTGAAACCCTCTTGAGTCAACAGAGGCACTTGCAGAGCACACAGAAACTGCAAACTTCGTTGCATGGCTGCAGCAGCACGTGTGAGATGTCTCTGGTGAACTGAATATAGACATTCTGGATATATATTTGTCTGAAAAAGTGAATATAATCAAGGATTTCTTAAAGTCCTTGTTACTGTGACTGTTCAAGTTATTGTCAGCTAGAAATCCTGGGACAGACAGATGGTGTCAGAGTGTTGGGACCAATTCACCTTAACCATGAGGGAGCCAGCAGTGTGAGAAAGTCTTTTGGATGTTTAATAGAATGGACAGGACCATCTGCCATGGGTTAGTTACATTGGTTTAACTCCTATTGGGTGAAATTGGAGAAGTCTATACTTTTGTGCAAGAGCATGTCAGTTGTCCTATGAATCCTTTTTACTCCCAGCTCCTGACAGTCAGTGGCTAATAAATTTGGAATGGAGAGCTCCATCATGGGAAAAGTCATGGCTGCGGCCTCCAGAACCATTTTCCAAGAATAAATCGAAAACCTCTTTCAGGCTCTCTTGAAAAATAGAAATGGACAGGATCAATAAACTTATACAATGCTTCACCCTCCAGTGTTTCCCAAAATATTTAAAGATAAATGACAGCGTACATATTTTCATGCTGTAACCATGCATTTTCTGCATTCTGGGCATCATAAATCTTATGGTATGGCTAAGAATTCCTTCTTCGAAAATACACAAATACATTAAAAGAAAAAAAAGTCAGTGCTATGCTAGGATTACTAACTATTGCCTGGGAAAAAGACATTGAAATGGATAACAAAATAGAAAGGACATATTGTAGAAAAGCTTTGCTTCACCGACAGCTATTCATGAAGATGGAGAATCCATCTTTTGAACTGCCAACTTTTATTTCTATTCAAATAAATTTGGCTTCAAACTCCAACTATATGTTCCTTGCCAGAATGAACTGCCTTTAAGGACTTTATAATTTCTCCCTGTAAAGAAAGAAATAAACTACAACTGTGTCTCATTAGTCTTCTCTTTGACAATCGAAATAAAACTCATTAATATTTTGTGTAACAAATTTTTAAGCTATTTCTTCTGTTCTTCTCTTCAATGTCCTTTAAAAAATGTGGACAACCATGCTGAATGCACCATTGCACAGTTACTCTCATCAGCACAATTAGCACAAATCATGCATTACTTTTGATCAAAACTCTCCCGGTTTTGTAGAAAAGACTCACCTTTTTTTTTTTTTCCATCTGAAGCTTAAGTGGCTTACCTTTTATGATCCCAGAATCCTCATCAGAATCACTATTTTCCAGATTCTCTTTTTTTTTTCATCATTATGATTTATGTTTTTTGTTCCTAACGTTGCATTTTGTGGAACTAAACAAGTCACGGCTTTCCAAGTGGAAAATGGTAAAATGATCTGTGTATACGACTCATCATAATTATGATTCCCATTCTGGCAATTTTATGTCACTTATAACAAAATTTCCACAGGAATTTCATACAAATCCTTCTCTTCATCCTGCTAGTATGATTATTCTTTACAATCCAAGAGCACACTCCTTTCACTTTACTCTTTATGTCTTCTAGGTTAATCTTAGGTTTTATTCTCATGTCCTTATTTCCACTCTTGACTCCTTTACAATGGGAAACTGTGAAACACAATAAAATCAAATGCTGAAAGATAGGGGAAAGAAAAATGTTTAATGAAAAGAAGATTAAGACAGTGCTCATCCTTGTAAATAGGGTGTGGGTTGGCTTTGAGGTCATTCGAGTTCTAGCTGAGTCTATCACAGCATAAGATTGTACTAAAAGGAAGCTTAAAAGTAAGAGACTGCTTTTGAAGCAGCTAAAGGAAACACTTGGGGATGAGAGGCTAGCAAATGGTATTTGATGGTTCAGGAATTCATGGAGAGAATATATCCCTCCACTTCATAAAACAGCCCAATTATATGTTTGTTCTAGTCATCAGTGTGGTCAGCCATGTAGATACACAGCCATTAAGTCTTATTGGAGAGGCATTTGGCATGGCTCTTCGTTAGTGTGATGAGATCTGATTACACCCACACTGCAACTGCAACACCATTTCCAGCCACCTGTGCACTTTCTGCAGGCTCATCACACAAAATGGACCTCATGCAGTGGAGTAGAAGGTAAAAAAGTACTAAAGCAACCATGGGGCTAATTTCCTTTACAAATTCATCCTTTTTCCTCCTCTTTTCATTCTTTTTGAGCCTTCGGCTCACTGCAAGGCAATTCCTAGTTTTCCAAAGATCTCATTACTTTGTGTTCACTGTGGATAAGTCTTTAAATTGAAAACAGACCCCAATTCTGACAAAATACAAGCGTTTTAGATCAGCAATTGAAGCAAGTATTTGGACCAAAACAAGTAGCTACTAGTTTACAGATATAATGAAATAGATGTATAATGAAATAGAAAGAGGGTTGAAACCCTCTACACTTCCCCTGTATTTTTTATTTGCATTTTATGTAAGATGAAACTGAGAAAGCAGGAGACATGGCCCCTTTCAGTTCCACTCTTTGGCAGGGAAACATCCGCCTGTAATACCAAACTGTGGCACAAAAAGAACTGCAAATCTTGGCAATGTTTTACTGGGTGGGCTTCCAATGCATGGACAGAATAAAATAGATGTCTTCTCTTATTTTGAAATCTTGTGTAGTGATAATGTCTCTCAATTACCTGACTAACCCAGAGGATCACTTGCTCAGAGAAGTGACATTTGCTCAGCATTCTTAGCAAAGTTTACTCAACCACATGAACTACGTGTTCCTTCTAATTTAAGGCATGTGTTTTCTGGTGCACTATGAACACTGAGGTCCTGAATGACAGTATCAGATGTCAGCAAGCATCCTGAGGAAACTCTTAAAGTCTTAGCAGTGCATTTCAGAATGCTCTAATAAGTATTTTAAATGTTAAGAGATGATGTGAACCACAGTGTTGAAATTTAGTTTTTAAGTTTTACTCTCATTACAGTGATTCAGACACAGCAGTTGGAATCACAGAGGCATAGCTTCAGATACACTCTCCTCTGACCTGTCTGTGCCCCTGAATGCAAATAACTGAAGCAGAATAGGGGATATTTTCCTCTATTATAGTCTCTCTGGTTACAGGAAGCAGACAGTAACCAGGGAGCAGCAACAAGCCCCTGTCTCTCCTATAAATACAGCATTGACAGCCAGACATTGGGTTTCAGGGAGATCAGACCAAAACAGAGTAATATCAATGTTCCTAAGAGGTAATTTATGTAGCAAGGCCTATACCCCAGTGGTCAGAGCACTCAATAAAATAACATCTAGTACAAGCATGAATTGTTAAAAAAAGAAAAAAAAAAGAAGAGAGGAAAAGTCTGAACCTTCAACATGAGACATGCTACACAGAAAAATTCTCTAATTACTCATTTCATAGCGGTAGGGAGATACTGTCAATTTACTGAAGATAACAACTTTACCTGGGTGGATCTGCTGTTAGTCTTGCAGTTTTACAGAAGCCATGTTCCTTGCCTTTGATGCCTCTTCAGAGGTCTTCTTTTTTTTATATATATTTTTTTTCTTTTTCTGTAGAAGGCAAGCCAATGGGAGTTCTTGCAGTAAGCAATCAGAAAGAGCAACCACAAATCAGAGGAGCTTTGAAGCAGAGGACAGAACATGAAGATGACGTCAAGCATTCCAAGTGACCCGTCAAAAAATTTAAATGGTGGCTATAGAACAGTTATTGTATGAGACACTGATTCACTAAATCAATCATGGTCTGTAGATGCTGATAATCAATCATTCCTGTACACACAAAACCACAAAAGTACACACAGGTGGGTTGGAATGCGTCCTTGGAAAGCAATATTAACTTAGAGGTAGAGTTTGATATGCCATAAAGGGGGTCTGCCATTCAGACAAAGCACAGAAAAATCCCCTGTAGCAGAACAGGCTGGGCATTAGCCAAATAGAAAACCATTTTGCAGGAAAGCACCTAAGATATAAATAAAGCTCAGTATGAGTCAGAAGTGCAGCCTTGCAATGAAGAACTTCACATTGGATTTATTAAAGAAATTTTAAGCAGCAGCTCAAGGGAAGTTATTGGTCTATTCCGTTCAGTATCTGTACAACTTCATCTGGAACCTTGTGTCTGGTTTTGGCCTTCCTTGTACTAGAGCAAGTCTAAAAGAAGGCCACCAAGATGGGATTCATATGCTGTACAAGGAGACACAGAGACCACTCTGGTTTTCACTTTTAAGAGAAATCTAAGAAGGGATCTACTTACCATTTTGTATTGGGCTACAGACAAGTTTCAGAGAAATTTCTTTTGACACTAATGGTCAAAGTCTGAGAGGCATTGGACAAAGCTTGGAACAATGGAAAATCAGTAGATTTTTTTTTTCATACCTTGAAGATTGCTCTAGCCTTGCAATTGGTTCTTCATTGGATCAAATTGTTCCCAGACCTCCAAACTATTCTATTCTACCTAAATTTCTCCCAAATTTATTCCATTATTTTTTTCTGTTAAAAAATTGCCCAAAGCACACAGTTAGAATGAGTAACCTTTATTTTAGGAAGTTAGCACATAGGACATTGAACATTTCCTAGAATAGGTAAATTTGATTTTTTTTCTGACAACTAGAATAAAAGTTCCCAAAAATGGAACTACCAAATGGCTTCTTGGAAAATATTACCAGACTATGACTGGGTAATTTGTAGAGTACACAGAGCTAGTTCAGAGTGAAAATACAGTATGTATAGAACAGCATGTACAGCAACACTGCATATTTTCTAGCCAACAGTTCACCCAGTTCTGGAACTCTGAATGGCTGCCTCAAAGCACCTCTTGTTCAGAGGTAAAAGATCTACAACCTGAGTTTTAGGTTCTGCTCAGGAAATACTAGATCAGGACTTAACACCAGAGTTCTGGCACCCCCTAAGAGTCACATGAATATAAAACACAGGTAATGCTCAAAACAAGAGTAATAATATTGCTTGATTATCTTTACTCATGTGGAAGTCAGACTGGCCAATAACTACTTTCAGTCTTTTCTCACAGGCAATAAATTAACAGCAGGATATATCTTCCATTTCTACCCTTCTTGCCCCCTCTAAGCACTAGAATCATTAAAGGCAAAGAATAAACCACCAATGAAGTTACATTCACCAGCAGGATGCACCTAAAAAAATTTTCACCTGAATTCTTGCCACCTGACAGATTTGTGTTTCAGATAGAAAGGGATGAAAAATGGATTATTAACAGAAGGATATTTTGGGCTGTCTGAATGGGCTTGAGAGTTAATAAACAGGATGCCTGAAGAAAAATTCACCATGGTTGATATTTCCAATGTCTAGCTCTCAGTCATTCAATGACTGTGCAAAAGCATCAGAATTTTTACATATACACCCTGAAGAAAGCAACTAATTGTCATCAAGAAACTCTGAAATAGTGTGAAAGATTAGCCAATCCCTGCTGCAGGATAGAGTAATTAAATTCTAATGCTAAGACTGTAAAAGGAAGGGTTGTAACACATTTTGTTAAAAGTGATTTTTCCTAAATATAATGGCACTTTCATAAGTGATTTTTCCTAAATATAATGGCAAAACTGGAATGGGGGGGAAAGGGGAGATTTAATTCCCTCCTCTCAAGAGAGATACAGTTAATAAAAGGAGTATTTTTCTTCAGCATTCTTCAGGGAAGTTTTATGTCTATCATGCAGTGCATTAAAAACTAGGGTTTTTTTCTTCATATACTCAGGTAATTTTTAAAATAAATAATAAAAATATGTACTCTGCTCAAGGTACATTTCAGCAACTTTTACAGATATTATGCAGTTGGAAAAATACTTTATTGGCAGAACTGATCTTCCTTTCTATCATATGTAGGGTTTAAAGTAGGATTTTTAGTAGAAGGAAGCATACCTAGTATTTTGAGAATTTTAAAATTAACTATTCTGAACGTTTTCTTCCCCAGTGCATGAGAATTAGTACTTTTCTTCTATAAAATCAAACTTTTGGACAGAAGCAAAAAAAATGACATGAATATATAATGAATTCCATAATAAAGGACTGTATTTTCACAGTATTCAGAAACACAGGACGTGCTTTCTGTTGTCTGCTTAGTTTTGAGCTCTACATTAGTGAGATCAAGCCATTTGATCTCCACACAGGCAAACTCTCACCCAGGCTCTTGAGAACCTTCCAAAATGTGACACATTTGGATGTGGCAGAAGTGTCATTTATAAGCTTCTTATTTCATAAACAATTTTCCTGTGAAAGTGCCTGAAGCAATTCTCAGCTCTGTCCAGTCACCTCTCCGGGCTCAGCCAGGGTGCTGGGCAGTCCTAAAAGGAAGGCAGCGAGTCAGATCGGTGGGAAACATCTCGGCACCTGTGGCTGCCACTCCACGCTCTTTCTCCCAAGCTCACGATCCAGCCACCCATGTCTGAGGTGGTGTTAGTGGGAGCTCTGCCCTTCTGCTGATGCTGCTGGGCTTCATTTCAGCAGCCTGGGGACTGAAATAGTGCCTGTCAGGCCCTGCTAATGGCATATTCCCCCCCGCCCCATGTGTTCTATTCTCAAGCCTAGTGCCTATCAACCCATACAGTGCTGATTATCACTCCTAAATCACAAATCACCAGGAACCCATTTTACCATTGACTCTGTGCATTATTGGGCTCATTTCAGACCTTCTAGCTGCTCAATATACTGGGAGCTGGTGGCAAAGCTGCCAATGTAGTAAGCAACTTCAAAAGGATTTGTATTTTGTTGTCTCAGAGCATGCACATTGCTGAGAGGAATTAACTGGAATCAACCTCTCAGAACAGTGGCTTCCCCTCTCTTTGCACATCCCAGTCTGTATCTGAACCTGTGCATCCTAAGCTTAAATCAACTGCTGGAGCATGTGCCCAGAATATGAGAGATGTTGCATCTATTTAAGTCTGTCTCCCTTTGTGTTCTCTGGTCTTTATTGATGTGGAAGAATTGTGGTAGCAGGCCTCATTCCTGTGTTCCTCATTCTCACTCCTGTTGCCTTTGAAATGAAGCAAATCGATAAAGGTTTTAGTTCCCTTACATCCCACCAGGACCAGGATTTACCATGAATTTGTAATGACTAGTTCACATTTTAATAGCTTTGCAGCACTAACAAGAAGTTTTCATATAATCCCAAATAACCTTCTTAGAATGAAGGCTGTGATTTCTCATGAAATTTGGAAAACGTACTTATTTTGTGTTTAAATTCATTAACATTCCCCTCTTCATCCTAGTCATAAACATTCAGGTCGATCAAAATATTTCATTCAGACAGGTTTTTTATTCTTCTGTTGGTTTCTGAACACTTTTGTTAAAATCTCCATTTTAATTACTTGTTTACTGTAATGCTAAAGTTCTTACTCAATCAAAAACCATACAGAATATTTTTCAAAAGGATAAATAGGAAATAACACTACTCTTAGAAAAAAATCAGTTTGAAAAGTTCCTACTCAGCTTTTGCTTTCAATATTTCACTTTTACTTTCCCTACTTGTTTAGCATGGTAAAAATAGGCCATTTTCATCCAAGTACAGGTAAATGTTCCGATACAAAGTCCTCAAAGTCCTGACATAATAAATATTGTAATGACATAGGACATTCTGCTGTTAATAGAATTATAATATATTTAAAGAAAGATTAATTTCCAAATTTATTTTTAATCTGCTATTTTATGATTACCTTCTCAGGTAACACATGAGAAGCACACAGACAGAAAAATATAACTTTTCAAGAAAGAAATATTTCCAGCATTGCTTCTCTGCCTTGGTTTTTATAGCTGGAAATTTGTTAAATATTTAAAATTTCATAGCAAAATTAGAGACACTTTTATTTTTAGGACAAATGATTAAAAGATTAACAGAACTAACAAAGTAAGAGAACATCAGAGCAGAAAGTGTTTCTTTGGAGATGAAGACGTCTTCTCATTAAATTATTTTTCTCTTGTAGACATTTTCAAATATTTAGTTATTTTTATTTAGACGTTTTCTGACCGATTTTTCCTTCTGCTCTTTCGGTTTTATTCGTTAGAAAGTAAGACTGGTTGCCATTTATTCATGCTCATATTCTCAGATCTAAAAGTTTTGTGCAGTGAGGTTGTTACAAGCCTGTCAGTCTGCCCCTCTGGATGAGCCTGGCTTATGGATACTGCCATCCCACCCACATGGCTGTACTGGCTTCTTTAATAGGAATCTGCCTTAAGCTGATGCCTCTAGTGTCAAAGACAGTCAATCCTTGTGACAATAATTTCATAAAGTAGCATTTTGAGATCCCCAAAGAGGTGGCTTACAGTAAATACAATATATTTGCGAACATAAAATTAATTACTGCCACACAAGGCAATGGGGAATGTACTAGGAGAAGAGATTGTTGACTTTTGTTTGCCCGTTTCAGAAAATTAAAATTTTTGTAGTTATTAGTTTTTACATGCTTACTCTGAGTAGAAACTGCCTCATGATTTTATTCTGATAGTGTGGTAAACTGTGCATGACAGAGGTCAAATAACACTATTTTGTGAGGATTGGAGTCACTGAAATATTTTTAGACAAGCATTTGGATCTCACAACTATTAGTAGACATTTATCAATTGACATTGAGAAACCAAGTAACAATTTCCAAAGGAATCAGCAATTCAATTTCAGATTGGCATTAGCAGAATATTAATGGATGAAATTTTAGTGCATAGTCTGACGTGTCACGTTTTTTAAAGTTAACCTTCAGCAGTTTCATCACATCAAACTTAAAAAAGCCCAAAGAAATCTATCATAAAGGGAAGCAACAGATTTCAAGCAATTGTGTTATAGCAGAAAATTACCGTTAAACCTAATGAACACCTGGAATTCCCCAGAAACAGCTGAGGTCACTTGATTTGTTCAGCCTGGTGAAGAGGAGACTGATCTCAGAGCTATTTGGAATTTCCTTGTGAGGAGAAGGGGAGGGGCAGGCACTGATCTCTTCTCTGTGGGGACCAGGGACAGGACCTGAGGGAAAGGCCTGAAGTTGTGTCAGGGATGTTTGGATTGGTATTAGAAAAAGGTTCTTCACCCAAAAAGATTCTTCACCCAGAAGACGGCTGAGCACTGGAATAGTCTCCCCTGGGCGATGGTCACAGCACCAGCCTGACAGGGCTCAAGGAGAGTTGGGACAACGCTCTTGGGCATGCAGTGTGACTCTTGGGGATGGTGCTGTGCAGGACCAGGAGCTGGACTTGATGATTCTGATGAGTCTCCTTCAACTGAGAATATTCTACAATTTTACGATTCAATGAACATGTGAGAGGCAGGATGGGAATTTCTTAAGATATATTTCCACATGGCAAAACTTAAGAGTGTATTAAAAAAGTCCAGTTAGAAAAAAGCCTGAACAAAATAGACTTATTTAAAATAAGAGAACACAGCATTTGTATGTAATTTCGTGAATGATTAAATTCAGGGGCTAATTATGTTACTTTGCAATTCCAGTTGCATCCCTCATTAATGTCTGGATTATGTCTAGCTATTAATTGAACAGGAATGAGATGAAAGACCTCCAGACGTCCCTTTCGCTAATTCAGGCAGACGTAATTGTGTTATTTCTCCCCATGAAGTGCCTGTGCTTTGCAGAGATTGTCTGTTCCTCAATGAGCTCTTACAACCTTGAAGAGCTAAAAATCTGCATCTCCAGATTGGTCAGACTATTAGTTTTCTCTCAATTTGTTAAAAGTCAAGGAGCAATAAACTGTACCCCAATAAAAGGCAGCAGTGTCATCAGTGCCATCATGCCGAATTCAAATTAAAAAACCTGGCCCATCACTGAGATGAAATGAGATGTTTGTATGGGACTCATACAAACAGCTGAGTTGGGATTGTTTTCTTTGCTAACTCATACCTTGGTCTCTCAGATTCACATACATGTAACATAATGAATAATTCAGTTTTTAACCGTTGCCCTGGTGGGTGCTCTGTAGTATACAGGTTATCACAGAATCACAGAATTGTATGTGATGGAAAATAAATTTAAATTTTCTTCTTGTTCCGTATCCCTTGCCATGGTCAGGGACACCTTTCACTAGACCAGGTTGTTAAAATCCCCATTCAGCTGGAACTTAAACACTAGTGTCTTCCCTGACTTTTCCTCCTTGCTTTTCTTTATCTCACTCTCCAATGGGAGGGGACAGGAGCAAATAATGGATTGTGTACTTCTTACTTTATAAAATCTTTGATCTTATGGGAAAGGAGGAATACTTCTGCAAGGTCTTGAGAGTTAAGGAAAAAGCAGAGTCTACCACAGTGATACGAACTTTCAGGTGTTTCACACTTTTTAAAACACACCAGTATTCCCTGATTTGCCAGTGGCACATTCTGCTATTCTATCTCCTCGGAAAATGTAATTTCTACTTGAAAAGAAATTATTTTGCTGAAACTATTCCCATTTATAGATTTTATCTTTCTCAGTTAAAAGCAACTGCAAAAATCCTTTCCATTCTCCATATCATCTGTTTGGCAATCAGAAGACCAGATATCAAAGTATTTATTAAATACAAAAAGACTTCCAGAATGATTAGTAAATTATAGGATTACTAGAATTTAAAAACACAGAGAGAAGCTGCCATCATTCTGGCTTCTTATGCTTTTGTGCATTGATACCTTACATGATAAAGCTTTCTGCCTTTATTTCAGTGTCTACTCTTCTGGCTAGGAATTATTCTAGATACTCATGCCAGAATTAATGAGCTATGTGCACTTTCTCCCCATGCAAACATTCTAAAAGTTGGTGAGAAGAAAAATATTTCTTTGAACCCTAGGAATCATGAAGAAAAAAATCACATATTTTTCAGTAATCACTATAAGATTATATTGAAGGAATTGGTCAGGAAGAGCCCTGTCTGGGATTTAACATAACCTGGCTCCTCGGTACAGGTATCCTAATCCCTAGCAAGGAGCAGACTCATAACTACATCTTCAGCATCCACCTGTGTAAATGATATGATAGAAATAAATAATATGACTCTTCTCAACACTGAATTTCCCGACTCGTTCTACTACCCCTGATATGAGGATATGAGGAAAGGGTCAGAAGACAGTATACAAACAAATACACATGGGCACTGGGTTTGTATGTCAACTACCATGGAAACCAGGAAACAAATTTCAAAATAATAGAAAAATTAAACACAGGAGCATTTAACAAGGCATGTGAGTTAGTCTATTTCATTCTTTATTTTATAAATAGAGATTCAGTGCCTTGGTAATGCCAATTCACACTCTATTGCAAACCTGATTCACTAGCTTCCACTGATTATTTGTATTTCATTTGTTCAGTATTAAGTTACAAGAGTATCCCCTTCTTTTTCAAAAAAAAAGCAAAGGTTTGTGTATGTTTAACAATTTATTAAATTTGAGTTTATTTTAATTTCAACTGATGTCAGTGTCACTGATGATAAACTGGTTTATAACATAGAAAATCTGAGTTACTTCCAAGCTATTTCACCCGTCTTTCTTGCCCATGTCATGTAATCAGTAAATGCAGGACCTCAGAATATGTTTGCCATGGACAGAAGTCAGACTTACTGTTATTCAACTGTGAATACATAGGATCGTACTTTTCCCCTGTTTCTCTTGTGTAGAATCCCATTAGAATAACAGTCACAACAGATAAAACAGTGGAAAAAATTATGTGTGAGACATGCACATGATCATGCCAATTAAGATCAATTTTGATCAATAAGTCCTTGTAAAGCTTAGTAATATAAACAGGGCTGGGAAAAATTGTAACATATAGCAGTATATAATCCTAATAGAGATTTTTTTAGACTCTGATTTAGAACTAAATCATATACTAATAGGAATAATAATAAGCAAAATGGACGTAAATATTAGTTTTGTTTATCAAACATGGAACAGCTGTCATCTGCTGTGGAATATCTAACAGGATTTCATTTCACACAGATTTATGACCTAAATTTTCTAAAATAAATTTAAAATTATTTGAAAGAAGATATAAGTAAGATTGCAGTTTATGCGGCTTGATGGAACATCTAAGACAGCTAAAATATCCATAAATATATGGTAAGTATTAATAATAATATAAATCCAATGTGAAACAACCAAATGCAAATCATGAATGTAAAGAATGAAAAAAATATAGTTTGTATGTATTCTACAGGAGACTGACCTTGAATGGAAGAACTGAGTCTAATTCCTGTTCATCTGAGATGGTGAGAATTAACTATGGTGAAAGTAATTTTGTCAACCCTGATTTTTCCAGACTCAATCATAGAGGGTAAATGCTGATTGAGCTTCACAGCAACACAGAATACACTGAATTTCTACTCTTAGAGCCACATTCTTTTGTTCCTGAGATACAGATGAAAAGAAGAAAGTGTACTTTCAGGCTTCTGCACAAACAAAATGTCTGCTAAGCCTTCCTGTTTCATTATGACATTCGTTTTAGTACTCAGAAACATTTTTGTTTGTCTTTCCTGCCATCAAAAACAACATGGACATGTTTTAACAAGTGAGAAGTAAATAAACCTGAGCAGAAGAAGTAATCTGTCTGCAATAGCAAGTCAATACTGATTTGATCTCGTTTTGGAGCTGTGCACTCTTCCTTCCAGAGTTTTTCTTCCAGTAGTAAATTTCTGTGTATCCAGGTAAATTCCAGCATGGTTTGGTTATCTCTGTACTGTAGTGCAGTGATCAGCATAATCACACTAAGAAGAAAATGCTAATTAAAAAAGCAGCGGTTACCGTTTTAACTAAGATCCTGTTTCGTGCACATTTCTGGGTGTGTGTAATGATTTTAGACACCTCCCTATCTGTAGCCTGTGCAGACCATTGTCTTTCATTATTCTGAAATGGGGCTCCTGGTTTATCAAAAAGTCACCAGGTGTCTGAAATCAATTGGATGGGATATGTTTTGAGGGTGTGTAGACTTAATTAAGCATAAATTCACAAAATTATTTTTGTCTCATTAAACAGTAACTGTGGGGCCATTAAATGCTGTAAGGACTCATCTAGGAATCTCCTAAAACTCCCAAGTCTTAAGAATACTGAAAGCATAGTCCTGTGACTGTGGTGCCCAAAGCAATTGGCCCATTTGAAATACTGCCTTACCTTTAAGCTGGGTGTTGAAGACAAGCTACCTAGATCCATGCTTAATAACCTATACAGATAGAAAAGCAGTACGGCATATCTCCAGTCTATTTAAATTCATTTTATGCAATTCTGTTTTATCTGACAAATTGGTGACTACAATTTACAACATCACATATTCTATTGTAATATCTGTAGAGCAGTTTTTGGGTTGGGGATGGGCCAGGATTTCTTTTTTCCATGGTTGTCTTAGATGAATAATGTCCTTTGTATTGAAGACCTTGGTTATTTTCAATACTGTTTTTTCTCAAGTATATAAATAAGAAATAAGTTATTCATGTTTATTGAGAAGGGAAGGTAATCCCTGTGGCACACACCACACGGTGATGAATGCAGCAGATTCTTTCCTGATCTGCAAGACTTTTACTATCTTTAGAATAGGTAAAGACACTGTTATCTTCCAGCCCCTCTAAAAGTGAACTGAAAAAATTCTCTGGGCTGCCATCTTATGAGTTCCAACATGTCCTTTGATAAGATCAACAATTTCCGTGCTTCCAGAAGAATAGCTGGTGAATTGTTATATTCTCTGGTGAGATATTATCATCTAAATTATATTTTGTGAGAATAAGTAAAGGAATCCAAGATTTCCTCCTGACAGAGAGAAAAATAGGCCACACAAGCTCTAATGCATCACCAAACTCTTGAAATTGCAAACTGTTGCAAACTGCATAAGATCACTTTTTAAAGTGATCCCAAACAGAGATTCAGCTCTGACAAAGCTCAAGGCAAGTAAAGTCACATCCCTCAGGTCCTTATCTGTAGAGCTGCTTGCCAGCATGTCAACCCTTCATCTGTACTGGTGCCTAGGTTATTCCACTCACATGTAGGACCCTACAGCTGCTTTTGTTGAACTTTGTCAGGTTCCTCTCTGCCAAACTCTCCAGCCCATCCAGATCCCCCCACATGGCAGCAGAGCCTTCTGTGTATCAGCCACTCCCCCCAGTCTCGTATTATCAGCAAACTTGGGGAGAGTACACTCTCATGCATTCATCCATGTCATTCATTCACGATTTGGGAGAGACTGGACCTTGCACTGACCCCTGGGGAATGATGATAGACCTCCAGCTGGATTCAGCACTGCTGATCAGAGCCCTGTGAGCCCTGCCATTGAGCCAGCCCTCAATGCCCACCACAGTCAACTCATCTAATTCACACAACGTTGAAACTCAGTGGGCACTGCTGCTTTACATCTCAGTGTCAGAGGCTGAGAGTCACCATTGGGTCTGGCAGAGTCCTGTTTCCATGAAAATCCTTCTTGAAAAGTACCCGAAAATCTACATGCAACCTTTCTTGCCTGAGATGACTGAAAGGATGCAAGTCATAGTAGTTGAATGCCCGTGTGAAAGTGGTTCAGCTGATGCACAATGGCAGCAAAACCATATGAGCATGTTCTTTTGGCATCACTCAGAATTATATTAACACAAAGCAAACATAAATAGAAGCATGATTGTACTGAATAAAAGACAAAATGGGTAACATAATTACTGTAGGGAGTATTAAACCAAAAAAAAAAGGGAAATTGTAAAAAATCTAATTAATTTATAATGACCAGCAAAAGAGTATAATCTTTACAGGTACACAAAGTATTTTCTAGATACTCAAAGTGAACAGATACAATGTGTGAAAAGGTCTATACAATAGGCTAACGGCGGTTATTAAAATATGAAATTATATTTTTCAGAAAGTAGAGACTCCGTTCACCTAAGAGAAATAGATGAGTATTAAGAATCTTTTTCAGCTTATTTGCATAAGATTAATAAAACAGTGCAATGATCAATTTTCTAAACTCATTAAAAGTACTAATATTTTTAAATTCTTGTGGCTGGAAGCCTGGGTTTAAGTGAGAGAGGTAAATTTTTAATTTTGACATAAAGAAACCATTCAGTGGTAATAAGCAGAAAATCCAAATTAGCTCTTTGGATCAGTATTCCCTGTTGAAAAACCAGAAGATCTTTCCAGACCAAAGCCAGCTTTTATTTAGAATGAGTGAAAAGTACCATCTCCAACATAAGTGTCATTAGAAAAGGCTTTAGAACACACTGGCAAAGAGAATAGCAACAAACTGCCAAGACCAAATCATATTTGCCTAAAAGTTCCAATAAAATCTAATCCAAAATTACCCTCTTATGATCTGTGCTATGTAACCTCTTTGTCATGTATATATATTAGCATATGAGCAATAGAAGTCAGAAATTATAATGTCATATTCTATAAAGGACCCCATAAGAAACTGCACTTGAATAAGTTTGGTTTACAGACCACTCAGACTTCTTTAAATGATGGGAAAGAAGAGAATTAATTAATGAAACCATGAAAATATAGCAGAGTGAGATGATTTTCTTATTTCTCATTTGTGTCTCTGTTATAAAATTATTTGGAATTTGCAGTCATGTAGGAAACTATCATCCATTCAACAACGTTCTTCCAAAATCCTTTTATAAAACTTTTTAAGGAAACTAGGTTGGCAAAGGATAAGAGAAACTATCTAAATTAATTAAAAGCAACAGATTTCTGATGGGCCTCTTCTCTTCTCTTCTCTTCTCTTCTCTTCTCTTCTCTTCTCTTCTCTTCTCTTCTCTTCTCTTCTCTTCTCTTCTCTTCTCTTCTCTTCTCTTCTCTTCTCTTTTCTCTTTGTTTTTAAAGAAGATTTTTTTAAGATTATGAAAGATGATTAAAAAATGGACAAAACATAACTTGGTATCTACAAAAAAAGAGGTCTCTAGAGCTTTCTGGAAAAGTAACAACTGTGAGATATGGTAGTGCTGTATGCAGTCCTGAATGGATGGAAAGTGAGTAAGGTGTATTAAGTGAAAGCATTTGACAGGTTTAAACAAGACGAGTATTTCTTTGCATAATGGATTAATAGAGGTTATTAGAAATAGCAGATGTCAAAATGATAGATGGGATTTAAAAGGAGCTAGTAAATTAATGAAAGAAAATAGATTTTTAATATTGTAAATTCTGGCTTCTAGTCAATGGCTTGTCAGACACTAAGAAAACAAGTAAAATAATAGCTCCATCCCATCAGTATCTCATAGAAGCATGCTAGTATCAAGGACAGGATATTTCCTGTGGTCAGAGACAGTGGAAACCTTTTGATATCTAGTTCTACAATGAACTCACAAAACAGTGCAAGAAAATTCATAGTCTTCTGTGAGGCAGGTTATTTTGTGAGTTTTTTCTGTAGACAAAATAATCTTGGCACTCAAAGACACACTGTCAGGGTAACAACTTCTCTATTCTTCATAATTTCCTATTTTGACACAAGAGAAGCAACCTAACTGGTGGCAAATATTGCTAGAACTAGGAGAATCATGAAAAGCTAATCTCTGAAGTTACTCAGTGAAAAAGACTTTCTTTAGCATCTCCATTTTCAGATCTGTGGACCTTCAGATAAGTACTTTTCAAAAAACGCTTTTGAAGTAACCGGGTTTTTTTCAGAACAATATGGGCAGCTGTATTCAAAATATTATAAAATTACTAAAAACACTCAGAAAGCCACACAAAATATCTGGCAATGAACCTGATATATTACAGTCATATAATAAAAATTGCTAAAATAATTAACAATCACCAATCCTTGTATCTGTTAGCTGAGGGAAATGCAGCTATGAGGTATAGTTATGATAGCTATGAGGTTCTAGATCTATAATAAATGCAGGAAAATAATAATCAGGATCTTCAAGTGGTCTGTTGACTTTCATGTTCCTGTGCTTTTCGAGTGATCCCTTGCAGTGTCTGTAAAGGGATCCAGTTTCAAGAAGAAGCTGAACCCAATTCTGGGCTTTGGCTTTGATTCCTGACTCTCAACTATGTGGCTTCTTAAAAGCTATACTTCTCATTTTTATTGTAAAAGATGGGAAAAGAGATAAGATTTCCTCAGCTTGTTACCACATTTTATGCTATAATTCTAAAAATTTTTACATTTCTCATGCTTAAGCAAACGCTATCCTGCTGGAACTGCCTATAATTTCGCCAAAAACACACATCTACTCAACACTACACACAAAAAGACTAAATAATAAATCACCAAATACAATGAACTCTTTCTAATCAATTGTATGAAATTAATTCATAAATGCATTTCACTAAAAAATGCATGAACAAAGTATTTTCAGGAGGACTGTACTCAACAGTTCTACATTTTGAATATGAGTTTATTTCATAAGTCCTCTTGAGGGCAGTTTGAGGAGTAAGACTAGTTTAATACTAGACACAGTATAGGTGCAGTCATGTTTTATGAGTAGATGAATAAAATCTGATTAGAACAACATGAACAATTTAGAGGTCAAACACATTATTTGCTCCCAGGCAGGTTGCAAACTACCCAAGCAGCGGTGCTCAGTTACAGAACAGCTGTTATAAAAAGGGACAATCAGTAAGTTCTGCTGGCCTTCCTTCTGGATATTTCTTAGCTTTTTGTTTTAGAAAAGAGCCCCCCAAATCAGAAATTCTGTGTCTCAATTGTTCTCGATTGTTTTAAGTATAATTCAGCTAATATTTGGACAGCAGACACTTTCCAGAAGCGATGCTGGGGTCAGAAACAATTTCCTAAGAAATAGTATGATGTAATCCTTTAACTGACCAGACTTTCAGAGCTTTCTCTTGAAGGTCTCAGACAAAATTAGATTCCCAAATGTCATACAGAATAGGAACATCAGTGTCCATTTCCCACTTCACAAAATAAGGCCAAACAAAATTCTCAGGAAAAGGAGTTCAGAGCCTCTGGTATAACAGATCTGCCAAGGATGTCTGCCAAAAAACCAGATGCCCTGGCTGGGAAACAGATATAATTAACAGTACTTGCCAGTATTTTCTGCTTTATTTTGTTTCCATCTAACAGCGAAGAGTGAGATCTTAAATATTTGCTTTTGTTAGAACAGAAACTTTTAAAATGGTTATAAAAATATTTAGAACACAGTGTTTTCTTAATAGAAAAATGTATTTTAGAATCCATGTAAATGGAAAAATACTCAGATGAAAATATTTTGCTAGCAACACTACACATCTCCATCTAATTAGCTTTCCTATAGAGTTAAAAATGTGGAGTATGGTGTCAAAGACATCCATATTAACAAGCAGCAAATCGTTTCTGATTTATATAGACAGCTGCCATAAGGACAAAGATATTTGTGTTTTCAAAAGAGTGACCTTCTGACCAAACCTCCTAAAAACTTCAAAAAGTACACGACTCATTCACCAAAACTGACTTGCAAAACATGATGATTAAATGTAGGGCAGAGAAGACAAATAAATGTATATTTATTTTATAATTTAAGTAAATTATTTAAACATAATTTAAATTATGTTTAAATTTTCCTCTTTCGAAATTTTCTTTGGGACAAGTCCAGCGGAGACATATACCATGTATGCTTCCATCCTAGGGAGAATTCGTTTTACAGGAAAATATGTCTGCATAAAGAATACAGAAACCAGTAATATCAACAGCGTGTATATCTCCTTTGATACCATTTTCTTGCAAATTGCAAATCAAATGCTATTCAAATTAAAAGTAACTGTGGAAAGCGTATTAATAGAAATTGCTCAGTATGTCCGATGTGATAAATTCATGCCACTGCTTTAGCAGGAAATAAAATTTTTAGGCAACTCAGTTAATGTTACCATAACAACACAATAGAATAACATGTGCTATAAAGTCAAATGGAATAAATTGGAAACAAATCCTTCAAGTTTTTGGAAGTCCTGTATATACTATGTTTGGCATATTTTCTCCCCACATGCAGTCAAAACACTGGTATTTTCCCTGTTAAACTCAGTAAAGATATTTCTCCTTAAAGAAAGACAGTGCAATTTCTAATACAGAAAAAAAAAAAGCCAGAAATTGTTTCATCCTTAGTATATTCTCTAGCATTGTCAATAAATAAATACATGGTCCATACTCAGTGGAAAAAAAAGCGCTATTCACATAAATTGCTTCTCATCCTTGGAAAAGTGTAAGTTCCTTCTTGTTTTAGAAAGCCTGAGAAAGGAGAATTAAGGAGAAGTGAAACCAATTCAAGTGAAACTGCCAAGACCACAATAATCTTTTAGTCCAAAGTTTGTGCAGGCCATGTTTTCTAAGCCAATCATGTAAATGCAAACTTGCTGGATATTCTCCAAAATTCTCCATCTCCATTAAAATCCTCACATCCATCATACACATTTTATGGAAGGGGGAGAATGCAGTTGGAGTGTGGGTGTCTCACCTTGCTGTCTACAAGGAAGTACAGCCCCTGGCTTCCTCAAAATCCCTGTGCAACACAAAACCACATGCTGTTATACTTCTGCCTTTAATCTAGCTCCTTTCTTTCTTGCAAACAGTAATTAATAAGTAGCACCTATTCCAGGAGCCTTCAGCACTTCGCCAAGGTTGTGTTGGCTTTCACCCCATTCAGACTTTCAAAGAGGTTTTCCTCCAATTTGAAGCCAAGATTTCAGAACAATCACTGCATTCAGCCCCTTTGCCATGAACAGTTTCATCTTCCAGAGTAGTGCATCCCTAAAAAATTCTGGACTCTTAGGAGGGAACAGCAAAAACTCAAAAGTTTCAAGTGCACTGACAGACTCAGGGTATCTGCATTCCTCGCCTTTTCTTTGTAGAGGGTATTCAGATCAAATGTAAAATTTGAACTGCTAAACCAAAATTTCTTCTGGAGGAAACCTTAATGTCCACTGAAGAACTTGCCATTTAGTTTCTGTGTTGCATTTGAAATCAAGATTTTCTTACTTATACTGGGTCAATAACCTCCACATTTTGATTTTGCTAGTTTTACACTACTTGAATATTTTTCCCTCAGTGTCACAAATATGTTGTTACTTCAAGAGAAAACTAACTCTTTCAAAAAGCAAAAAACGAGTACGAAACAGTACTAGTTTGCTTCTTTTGTTTTCTTTTTAAAGTTTATAGAATCACAGGATCATTTATGTTGGAACAGACTTAGAAGATCATTGAATCCAACCATTAACCAGCTCTGCATTCATCATTAAATTCTTGGGGTTCAGCAAGGGATCTGGGTACTGCCCTGGGTTCAGCAGGCAGAGAGGCCCATCAGAAAACAAGCTAAAACAACAATGTGTATGAATAATTTTTACATACTTAATGAGATATTGCTGAGAGGTTTTTAATAGAACAGCTTTTAATGTTGGTAAGTATTTAGGTTCTTCATAACTTCCTTCATCAAAAATAAGATAAATTATAAGAACAAATTGAAATACCAATAATTTATTTCAAGTGTGTACTTGCTTTCAAATGTATGCTGGATGAACTGATGAATTTTTGATCAAATAAATTCCACCATCTAAATTATTTTCAGCATAATTTTTACTGGAAGGTTCCCTTTGAATATAAGAATTTTCTGTTAATTGTCTTCATTAGCAGAACATAATTTCAGCTGCAAAACTTGTACTTCTCACCAAGAGCTTTAATAAACTGCTTGCAATTTCAATGGAACAGGGATAATTAATCAAGTCTAATAATCAATATTTCATATCAGCAGAAATAAAAAGATCTATATATGTCGTGATGTTTCAATAATGTAAAGAAATTAATTAATGGCTATTTTTATTAAATTGTACTAAGAAGTCAAATATTCCTTACAATGTTTTATTGATTTCATTACAGCAACAGTGTAAACATTAAAAACCAAAGGGTTTTTAGAGTATAGCATGAGAGTTAAGGGTTGTCTAGACACTTTTGGTGTTCAGCTTACTGTAAAAAGATTGATGTCATAAGGGCCAGGATTCAATAATACCAGCTGCTAATATGACAAAGAGCAGGGTAAAAAGTCAGTCTCATGTTGCTTGTGACTGCAAAACTTCTTTGGCAAGAAAAATATCTTCTGTTTTCAGCCTGGTAGAATCCAACAGGCATTGCTTTGCCCTGGACTGTTGATTTATGAGACAATAATTGAATGACATAGCAGCCTTGTATTCTGCAACAGCACTGCCTGCTGTTTCACTTCATTCTGTGCAGGATGGAAGCTAAAGAGCTGTAATGAAGCAAGCTTCAGAATTAGAGGCTATATTTTATTTTCTATCAGAAAATAAAAAGTGTAGTTTTCATTATTCCTGACAGCAGCACAGTGGTTTTACTGCTATACACTGTGAATTACACCCCCAGAGAATATTTGAAATATATCTACTGCTTAGAGATTTGAAAACTAGCCCGTATAATATCCTGAGATTCAGCTGCTGTGTTTGGTGCCTTGCATGTCTCTTGTGTTCAGCAGGGGAACTTATATAGGGCATTTAAAAAGTTGAGGCCTGATCCTTCAAAGGTACAACCATACAATTGCCTTTGAAGGTCTCAGCCACATGAGAATATCTATTCTATGCTTAAAGTGTGAGTGTACACACCCTTTTGGCCAAAACTTTTGTACACATTTTAAAATCATGTTATCCTACTTGTAATACACTAAGAAGAGCCCAGGTGAGTGAAATTACTCTAGGTTAGCCTAGAGAAAAATATTTTGCCTTATAACTACTGTCCCTAGAAAAAGACACTTTGATGAAAGCCAGAAATATATAAATATATTAACTTGATTATAAAGGGTATTTTCTTTTCAAGCAGCAAAGTGCCTGAATACTAGTCATCAACACCTGGAGAATCTTTTCAGAAGATTCCAGCATGTTAACAGTCACAGACAGATTGCTTACCTACACCTTATCTTGGTATTTTTCAACAATATACAGCACTTCCATGGAACTACTGTTTATATTAGAAATCATATTTAAAAAAAAAAAACAACAAAAAAACCAAACAAACAAACAAAGCCCCAGCCAGGTTATATAATGAACTTGTTACTTTTCTTCTAAGTGCTTGTTTTTATCTGTAGAGAGACATTTTGACACAGTCTACTTTTCAGAACTCATTATAGAGGGCTTTGTTTAATTCCAGTGCAGAATGATAATATCATATTTCATGGTGTCAGGAAATCAGCCATTCAACCTTTAGTCAAGCTTCTATCCTTCCACTTTGATCTATTTCCATCAGACTAAACTATTTTATAAACATACTTAAAGGAGAGAAGACAATATAACAAATACTTTACAATGTATGGAGTCTTGTACAGCATCATTTTGCTGTTTACTGCTTCCTCTTTTCATTGTTAATTATATGTGTTTTATTTCTTTGTGGTACGACTTAAACTAAAATACAATATTGGACCTAAAAATCACATTACATCTGGTGACAGCGTCTAAGATCTCTGGTCTACCCAAATATTTTCTCAAAGCATGGGAAAAGGGGCATTTCTTGGTCCATCACAACGCTGAGATCTTAACGTGACCTAAATACAGAACTCCACATGTGCCAGCCAACATGTACTATTATTTCATTATGTACTTACCTATGTTTATTTTCATTTCCTTAGTGCTTTAAAGGTTTGTCCATTGTCTGGTCCTAACAGCCATGCATCTGATTCTCTTAAAATCCTTTCTTGCCTCCAACATTTTTCATGATTTTGCCCGATTTCTTGCCCAGTAATGTCTTTATTTCAGTCTTAAGGACTAAAATATCTACTTACCATAGTGAGTTAAAATTTGTAAAGAGTAGGCTTCCACATTTTTTTGACACTGCATAAAGAATATCACTGCCTCAGTAAAATAGCCCCAGGAGAGAGTTTCTCAAGAGACTCTGGCAGTATCACAATGTCACCTAACACCTATAAACACCTATAAAATAACCCTATCATGTTGAAAAAATAATTTAGCATTCAAATGTGTGAATTTTATCTGTGCTGTGGTACTCTTTTTATCTTTGCTTATTTTCTTAAATTTTCATCTTCTGACAGTTTGCATAACTGTCACATCTTTAGCTGTGTGTTGGAATAAAAACTCGCAACATCCAAAAATCTGGTGGAATCCTTTTAAAATTATATATTCTGGTGAGCAGTTTAGCTACATAAATCAGATTTGGTTTCAACAGGCTTCTACTAGGTGTTATTTTTTGTTCATTACAAGTTTGATGTATGAAATTTCATTTCCTCCTTAGACATATTCTTGTGGTTTTTTAACTACCTGCAAGAAATTTTCCAGAGACATTGAGATAGATATGATGTTTTCTCACATTTTTCTTGATTATAAGAGCCTGCAGCAAGAAATAATTTAGGAACAAAGTTTTGTAGGTTTTCACGGTTACTGAGGGTTTGACTGCAGTAGGTATTTCCCTTGGTGGCTTACACTTACAGCCTTCTTCTAAAGTTCTGGTGTGGATAATGCTTCTCAGAACTGGTCTCTCTTCTGTAATTCTCATGCTAAGGGGGTTTTAGTTTAAGCAGAACAAAAAAAAGCGTTCACAGGCATGTGTGAAATTATTCATATTCCTAGAATTACCCTTCTTAGAAAACTGCATTTTAGGATGTCCTAGTGTGGGATAGTGTGATTACTGTCAGATTTGGAAGACTATTGCCTGAGATGTTTTCTTTATACTATGAGTACTCAATATTCAACAATGTAATGAAGCTTAACAATTTCTTTTGTTACCAGCATTCCCTGAACAGGGAAAAAAATCAGTTCTAGTTAATACAGGAAAATGTATTTGAGTACGACAAACAAGTTATAAACTCATTAACTTTATTAATTACTCAATGTCAATACTCAAAAAAAATCATATTTTATTAAGTTAAGAAAAGAGGAAGCATGGAAATTATATAATGTCATTTTTGTAAACAGCTATCACTAATATGCATATTCATTATTAACCACATGTATACCATATATCAAATACATGACTCACAATAAATTCAACCTACTCTAGCCCTTTGCTCGCTCTAAGATCATTAACAGCAGAATTGAATCCTGTGTACTCTACCTTAATGCCAATGAGTCTTTCTCTTCTTGTAAATGAAGCATACATTTGGAACTCCTGTCTGAACTACAACTTCACAATATCTCATCTATGAAAACACAAATCAACTCGTTTGACTTGCAGCCTTACACTCTACAACCTTTATTTTCTAGGATTTCTTACCCTATTTCTTAGCTAATAGAGGTAATTCACCTCTCCTATTTGTTCCTCATCAAAGGTTCATTTTTGTTTTCCTGAATAAACAAGTTTGTCACTGCCTCCATTTTCATCAAATCCTCTAGAGAACAGCAACCAAATGATTCCTTCATAAGCAATACTTTATCACAGAGCCCAATTTGTAGTGACAGACACATGTTGCACCACCGAGTGACTACTAAAACAAAAAAGAAAGGTCCCTGAAGAAAGAATGTTGACATTTTTCCTTTCCACATGCCAATATGTGCTCTTATCATCATAGAATAAGTTTAAACACATTTACTGTGTCACACCATTGTTGTATTGAATTCTAAGTGAAGACACTCATATTTTCAAAGGGATTTTCATCATTGAAGTCACTCATTTCAGCAGGAAAAGTGTTCTCATCTACTTTAAAAATGACATTTGGGTGACATTTAAAGTTACTGAGTCAATGGAACAGACCTTTTTCCTTTTCCTGAGACTGGAACTTCAAAATTAGCTATCTGTCAGGAAAAAAAAAAAAAAAAAAGACTTTATTATGGAAAATGCTTAACCTTTTTCTGTCTTCCTAAAGATTTAGCTGATAAGACTTCTATCAGAATTCCAACCTGACATAACAGGGTAGTACTGTCACACTAACAGCAACAAATTTGAATGGTCACACTCCAAAGCACAATTAGTTTGATCTTCTTAGGTTATCTGACATAATACCCAACACAATTTTTAATTAGACTGAGAGAGGAACTGTTTTCTGGCTGGTAGTAGGACATAAGTGGCACAAAACCTTCGCAGACACCATCCTAAAAGGTCAGGTTTTAGCATTTGTGATCACCTATTGAATTGAATCCTAGCCAGTCGCCTTCTGGTTCCTCAGGTTCATATTTCCAAAAGCTTTTGCTTAACATTCCAAACACTTAACCTGTTAAATTATTTGAACAATGACAGCTTTTTGCCCATACTCAAGGATCTGACACTTTAAGCACCTGGTTGGCTCTGCTCAATAGGGAAGAACTACTCACTGCCTTCCTTCTGGGATGATAATCCCACTGGGACTCTTGCAGCACACTGAGCTGGGTGAAATCTCATGGAGCAGGGCTCTGCTTCCTGCCCTACTCTCCATCAGCCCTATGACACTGGAGGTCTACCTCATCCCCTGTCCTGGGAAGGACAAAAAGCTGTAGCTCCAGCTTTCTCAGGAGAGCTTCAGCCACAGGATGTCCTGGCATTGTTCCGCACCTTTTTTTTTAGGTGAATTATTTGAATCTGTCCTTGAAGTACAAATCTTCAGCCCATTGGTCCTGGCATACTTTGGGTCATCACTGATAGATGAGAATGCCAGATGGTGAATTAAACAAACAAAAAAAAAATAATGTCATTGTAGTGAAAATTGGTAAAAATAAAAACTTCATCTGGCAACACCATTGGTACTGCATAAAGAATGAGCAATGGAAACTTACCTTTTTTAGGGCATTTGGGAACAGCTACAACTCTCTTCAACTATAACCCCATAAGTATGTCTAAGCCCATAGTAGAGTTAGCTTCTTCTCACATGACTGATTTCTGAAGGACAAAAGCCTCTGTACAGAAGACTAAGTTATATAATCCTAATTAAATGAATATTTATTTTTCCTGAGTTTTCCATAAAGAAAATGCAGTGGAGAAAAGAAGGTTGCTTTGCTGTGTTGAGTAATGAGAAATTAATGTACTTCCATGAGAGATTCAAGAAGAACAGAGCCCTAGAAATTAAGTTAACTAAATAACCTCCACTTCAAAGTATTAATCAAAAATTTTTAATAGCATCTATCCAACCAGGCATAGGAGTAGATGACCACAACCATCCAAAGATAACCTTTAATCATTGCTTATAGTTAGTTACTTAGAAAGATTTCTAATCTCAAACCTAAACCTCTTATTTTCGCAAAGCCTTTTACAGTCGTCTCATTGTTACATATAATGATACCCTCTATTTTTCCTATAACAAAATTTTGGATATTAGAAAAAAATGTCTCTTCTCCTGAACTAACTCTTTTGACTTTTCTTCTTATGTCACATATTTTAAAATTTGTATTTTAGTTTTATCTACAAATATCTTCTTTAGGCAGATTATGGAATTTACCACTGTGATGTCTAGTGGGCAATTAGTGACAACGAATGAAACAGAAGAACTGAAGAAGCTGGAAACTCTAAAGATAGAAACAGATGATCGAAGGTCCATGGACCTTGTCCAAAACAAAATGTAATTTTTAAGTCTGTCAACAAACACACAAGTTGATGACCTAACTTTGAAGCATCTTGATAAATAACAGAAAAAAAAAAAAAAAAAAACAAACCCAAAAACAAAACCCAACAACCCCCCCACAAAAACAAAACAAAACAAAACAAAAAAAAACCCAAAAAACAAAAACAAAACCAAAAACTCAAAACCAACAGAGTGAGGCTACTTCCCAGAGGTGTAATTTTGTCTAGAAAAAGGAATTTGAGACTGAGTCAACACGGAAGACTTCTATCTGATCTTGTAAGAGTTCGCTAACTTGCATCTAGAGGAAAAATGATACAAAATGTAACAGTACAAAGTATAGGATCATGGCTATAAGAATTAATAACAATGTATGTAAGTCCTAGTCTTTCTTGCTGGAATTAGATGTATATATAGTCCTGTGTGACTTGAACAGCCATCAAAAAGAAACATGATCTCCTTGAAATATGTCTAGAAGCAACTGGGAAACATTAATGCCATTGCATAAAGATATGGTAACCCTGCAGCTGCTTGGGTTTATACAGCACAGCAGCACAGCTCCCTATGGGTATATCAATTCCTCAGGTCTGTCAAGTCAATCAGTCTATCAGTCAAGTGTAGAACTAATCATTCCTGCTGCAATATGCTTTAGTTCCCCCATATGTCTTATGCACCAATGTCAAGTAGTCTCCTAACCTCCTGAGCACCTGGAGGTGCCCTTTTTAAATACTGGAGGGTTTTACTGTCAAGAGGCAAATATTTTAATTTGTTTCTCCAGATGCCAGAAGGACTCTCCTCCCCAACAACAGGGGACCAGTCAGGATGAGCAGCTACATTTGTATATTGGAAACATTTTCTTCATTCAAATTTCAATATATAGGAGAATATGCTATGACTGAAAGTGTTGGGAAGGTATGTTCTGGTGTAGGATTGTCTCCTTATCCCAAACTATCAAATTACAGCTTGTATTTATTTCTCAGGAGACCTGTTGAAGTTAATCTGTAAGTAAATTTTTATATGTCCATTAACCTCCTTATTATAAAGGTAAATGGCATCCTTTGTTTCCTTTGTTACTTGATTTAAAATGAAAAAACTTGGAAAAAATATGCAAAATATAAAAAACATTTTAAAAGTAATGAAAAAAATGTGATCTTCAAATCCAGTCTTTTTTATATAAAATATAGTGTGATTTTATGCAGTAATGATAAGGTAATTAAGAAATACAGAAAAAACTTAGTTAGAAACTCAGTTTCTTTGAGTCAGATAAAAAAAATAGTGAAATAACTAGATATGTTTGGGCCTTGCAGGGTAAACATTCTGCAAAAAATAATTGCTCTCTTTCAAGTGGAGCTAAAAACAAGGCAAGCAGTAATGTCCATAGTAATTATTGTTGGGTTAGTCATCTGCAAACACCTCTGGCAGTCAGAGCTGAAGTTCCTAAGAAACAGTTTGAAGCTCCCTTTGAGCAGGGGAAGCAGCTGCTCCAACAGCTCAAACATCTTGGGAGATGCACTGGTAAGGGAATAGGGGCTACCAAAGTTTCCAATACCAGAAGAAATGATGGGGACAACTTTATATGTCCCCAAGGATAAACCTGGCAGCTTTGTTTATTCACTCCCAGTCACTACTTGGGAGCAATTCAGATCCCCTTCCTGTCTCTACCTGGAGGCGCAGGTTCATTCCCAGCCATGTCTCTGCCTGCCTTCCAAAGGACACATGATTTGGCCTGTACTGAGCTTCCTTTGAGTTCAGTGACCCTTTAAACAAAGCTCCTTAAAGATCCTTCTCTGGACTATCGTGTATTCTTGTCTAGAGTTAAAAGTGATTCTTTTTGACAGATTAATAAAACATTTATACCAAGCTGATTACACTCATCTCAGTCCAAATCCCTACCTCAGACAACAGCCAAAAATATTCACATGTGAAGTGCATTCCAGCTTCAGCTGCAGAACACCAGAAGGTTTGGTGTACAAAACAAAGGATGAGAAGACTCATAAATCACAGGAAAATAAACCTCTGGGAAATCATTACTATTAAACCATATGTTGTCTTCTTTTTTTTTTTTTTTTTTTTTTTTTTCCTGCTAGCAGTGATGAATTCTATACACACAAAAAAGAACCATTTAAATATTTTAACTGATTTTAATTTATTGTCAGAATGAGGACTAAAGTTTAAACAGCTGATAGAACAGATAAAATCTTTACTTACAGGTTTTACAGTAGAATCAAAACTTACAACAGGGATTGCTCCTTTCAGAGCACTTAATGGGTAAAAATAAAATTGTTTTTTTTCATTTTGTTGTATTACATGCTCACCTAAATATATCCACTTTAGGATATAGCCTGTCCTATAAAGTGACACATTCTGAAAGATCCATATGAAGATTTTTCAGACAAGCTGTTCCACAGGGAATATTGACTTCTCACTCTGTTTTGAAATTGCTCACAGTATAAAACTTTCACACGTTCCTCAACTACCACTGGTTCTAGCTGCAAGAAGCAACAATCACAATGCTTTTCAGACTAGTGGTTATCCATTTATGGAAGCGAAGGTTTGAAATGTTCAATAAATCCTTTTTACGCAATTCACGTTTCATAATCTCTATGAAACACCTTCGTTCAGCTGAAGGGTGTTGAAGACAGCAGCACTGACCACTTGAGATAAGACTATTTTCTGGAAGCATTGACAGTACAGATTCTAAGACTACTGCAGCACCCCCTTGAGTTGCAGACCAACTGATTCCTCTGTTAGCCTTGAACATCTGAGTCCACACTTGCAAGGGGTATGTTTTTACATCCATGGTACATTGCTGGAACTTTTGTTTCTGACTACTAAAACATAAGTCTTCAATACCTGCTTGTCTTATAATCAGCACTTGAGGCTGTTAAGTTCATCGTAAGTAGCTGGACCTTCCTTTAAACATCCACATTTTACAATGGAAAAGGAGCAAGTAACAGAACTTCTAGGGAGGTCTGCATCTCCACTGTTCCTGGAATGCTTTCCTGCTCACATCCTAATTTTCCCACAGTTCTCCAAGACTAACCATTTTTATTTGCTTATAGACTGAAAAGAACACACATCTGAAACTGGAATAATCAGGGGTCTTCTGAAGACATTAGATGATTTTTAACAAAAAAAAAAAAAAAAGCCAACTGTCTTAATCTCTTTCATGTATAGCTTTGAAAATATATTTGCTTGTTTAGGGGCAGAGAAGGTAGCTCTCATTTTATACAGGAAAATAATGTTTTCCACAATGTTCAGAAAAAGATATGATTGATCTGAGTGGTCTGAGTTTCAGGATAAAATACAGGCTAGGAAAAAAAAAAAAAAAAAACAAACAAAAAACACACCCAAAAAACCCCAAAAAAACCCCAACAACTAAAAACCCCAAGCAAACAAACAAAAAACCACAACAGAATCCAAACATCAAAAAATCCCTATAGTAGTTTTCTCTGAGATTAATACAACAAAAGAAAGAGGTAACCTTTGTGCACTCCTGCAAGGTACAGAAAACTCATCTTGGTCAGTGCTGTGCCAAGGAACAATGTCAGTGTGGTCAGAAAAAACCTGGCTCCAGATGTCTCCTGAGCAGGTGTGGCCTGTGCATGGGTGCCATCAGGGTGTGCCAGCTGCAGATATCCTGAGAACTCACTGGACCCAGCAATAACCATTACCTATTAGATTACCGAGGTACTAATTTAGAGTCCAGTCCCGGAAAGTGTTTCAAATGACATCCCTGACGACCACAGGAACAGCTCTTATGTTTTCAGGAATGCAAAGACCTTGATTTGAAATACTAAACTTGGATCTTAATCTGAGTTTAATTACATTATGCAAAAGTTCACGCAGTTCATTTTCATATATTTTTTCACTGCACGTAGAGAGTGCTAAGACTGCATGAAATTTCCATCTGTTTTCTCCTAACAGTTTTCCCTCAGACTGTCAATGTTTCCATAGACAAAATATGTTAATCTCTTCACTGTCATTCACATGAAAACAAGTATTTTCATGAAATGATAGAATCATAAAATAGCCTGGATTGGAAAGGGGCCTTAAAGACCCTCCTACTCTAGCCTGCCTGTCATGGACAGGAGCACTTTCCACAGAGATAATGGAATACCTAGACCACGTTGCTCAGAGCTCCACCCAGCCTGAGCTGGAACCCTCCCAGGAATGGGACACTTCTTTGGGCAACATGGTCCCATGTCTCACTACCCTCACAGTGAACAATTTCTTCTTACTATGTAATCCAAACCCATTATCTTTCAGTTTGAAGCCTATCTCATCCTGTTACTACATGCCCTTCTAAATTATCCTTCTCCAGGTCTCCTGTTTCCTCCTTCCAGGTACTGGAAGGGTGCAATTTGGTCACTCCGAAGTCTTTGCTTCTCCAGGCTGATCAATTCCAATCCTCTCAACGTCTCATCATCATCCAGCCATCTTTCTGACCCTCCTCCAACAGGCTGAAATCCTTAATGTGCTGAGGACCTCAGAGCTGGCTGCAACACTCTAGGTGTGGTCTTTTTTTTCTAATGCAGGGGTTTCTTTATTTAGAGCTACTTTGTAAAATGATTTTTAAAGGTGAAAAAACACATGATTGAATTCTTTTCAGCAGTACACTCAACCCTCTAGTCTGGCATTAAGCAGCTGTTAATAGAGGTGAAAATAACCTAAGAAGTTTCTTTCATATACAAAATTATTAAGCATGTGTATTTCACATCTACAGAAAAGGTAGGTTGTGTCTGTCTTGAGAGAATAAGCCCAGTTATCCTTCTTTTTGAAGATAAGGAATATCAAAACAATGCAGGGTTTTTTTATTCGCAGCTATTTTTTAAAAGGACAAAAATTCTTATGCAATTTTAAGTAAACCAATGATCTCAAACTAGTTACTAGCTCAGGTTATAATGTTATTAAATAGCTGAGACAAATTTTGTGTAAAATACTCCTAAGTTATCCTTAAAATAAAGGGGGGGTTATTTCAATTTATAAGGATTTCTTCTAATTTCTTCTAATTCATATTTTCTGAGTAAAAATACACTTTATTTTCTTTGTTCAGGAATGAAGTATAGGCCGTAGCAAAATGTTGCACAGTTTTAGCCCAAGTAGCTCAGGTATGCTCTATCTCTATGTTTGTATAAAAACACAACAGAATTACTGGATTTCCCATACCCGTTAGAGATGCAAATCAGAATCCTCAAATCCATTCTTTGGGTCTCCTGAAAAAACTCTTCTTTCAGGAAAGTAGTGCTCTTCCATATAATCTAACTCAATATTAGAGTCTCCCATTTCAATGACGTTGTTCTTTTTACAAACAGATTCTTGCACAACACAAATACCTGAGAATAAATCCTCTCAAGGAATGAATTCTCAAAGTTCCCTCCTGTCTTCTGTAGTCAAAAGATGCAGTCAAGCATTATCATGGGCATAGCAATTCCTTTTTTTAGCTTATGATATTTTCTTAAGATTATGATATTATAATGACTAGTAAACGTTCTTTATTAGCATTTGAGCACTCACCATATGCTACGGTGTAAGAATAATTTGAATTCTCGGCGGTTTCTGCTGACTTGGTGCGTGTGTGTCTCTCAGATCTTATTGATGTTATTGATGTTATTGGTGCAGAATATTCTTGTACACACTGTGAGAAACTGAATAAACAACAACCAGATCCCAGAGTAGTCATTGGTTCAGATTCTGTGTAACTTTTTCCAATGTGTGCAAGAATTCATATGTGAACCAGGACATAAACCCCCCTGAAATAAACTAAGGATTATATTTAGTAAAATCTGATGATCTTCTGCTGCTGGAATAAGAGCACAGTATCATTAAAGTGCTTGTATCACAAGGTCTCTGTATTTTAACTGGTTTTATTAATGATATAATGTGCATTACTGATTGCAAGTGGAAAAATAACTTTACAAACCATTTCATATATTTTGAAACTGAAATAAAAATAATACACTGAATTTTGTTTGATGCTTCACTGGACATCCACATGTGTGCTGTTGTATGAGGAAGCAGCATTTGACTTTCCTTCTCCTAACTGCTGGGGACTGTAGAAGAAAGAAGCTGGCGTAGCATTGTGTGCTGCCTCCCTAGTGCTGCCCTGTGAAATCAGCTCTTCTGAAAATCAATTGCTAGTTAAGGTTTTTCTGCCTATTGACATAACTCTAACAAGCACTATCAAAATGCACAGTCGAAATGCTGAAGGGCTTGGAGCTCCATGGTGCAGCAGATTTTAATTTGCAATTGCTTCTCTTACGTTACCACAGTGCCTTGCTTTCATTGCTACACAGGTTGCCTCACCACAAAGCAGACACCTCTATTTGTTTGAAACCAACTCCTTGATATGCACGTGGAAAGAGAATGATTAGGTTTCATTGTGCAATAGGTGAGGTATGGCTAGGATATAGCACACGTACAGAATCATATATTTTATTTTCTGAGTTAAAACAGCATGGCATTTCAAAAGCAGAGGAAAGTTAATCAAGCATCTGTCCTACAGGGTCTAGGCAAGAGGCAAATCCTCACCAGCCTGCCATGACTCTCATATTCTAATCTCTCCCAGCCTAACTGTGTTAGTGTAATGAGGTTTCCTTTATCCATGTCAATGTAAGTGACAAGATTCCTATTTGCACCATGACCTTACAAATCTAGATTCTTCCCAGAAACAGCCTTCCACCAGAAGGAATGCAGGTGTTACCTTATTTGAGATAAAAGGACATAACAGTAGACAACTGCAATTAAAAAATACCCTAAAACATAACAAAAAAATCCCATCCAACACCCCAATATTCCCCCTCTGGAAAGATTCCAAATGAGACTATAATCCAAACTAACTCCTTGAAATGGCTACAATTTCTTAAAAATCACAGTAAAAAAAAAATTCATTCTTGTCCTTTTTAAGTATCATATTCATTCTTCATTGGGTCCTGCTCTACAACAGGATAAGTGCCCACTGATGTGTTTGAGACTTCGCTATCACAACCATCATGAAACATGGCTCAACCATCTGATGTGTTTGAGATTCCACCATCACAATACTGAAACATGGCTCAAAGATACAGTTCACTCTCTCACATGTATTAAAGCAGCCATTTCTCACATTTAACCTTTACAAAGATTCTCCACTCTCTGCTTTAACCAGGAGAGACACTTTTCTATCCCACAATGTCATGATCCTTGTACCAGGAAGCTGAACCTGTCACTGATCAGCTTCTGTGCTTGTAAAACACATGACCTTAATTTGCCTTATTCTTTTTTCTAGGGCAGAATGTATCACCACCCTCATTTAGTGGTCTTCTGGGAGCTGAGCAATTACTTTAGTCTAAACCATCCCTCTAAGATTTGTTGACAAAGGAGAGAAGCAAAAATCCTTTGCATGTTGGTCATGTTGAGTTTGCAAACTCTAAAACTCAAGTAAAATTAACAAAATTAACTCCCTAGTTTTCAGCTTGATAAATGACAATAAAGTGTTTGGGTTGTTGGTCGAGAAATGCTAGGGGTTTTTTTTCTGGCTAACTCCAAATGGAGGTAGAGGCCAGCACTGACTGAATAAACACCCTGCATAAGCATCATAGCAAGAAGAAATTCTGTTAGAGAAAGGGCACTTGATTAGGAAAACAGACAGTTGCAGAGCTGCACTATTTGTTAAGAAGTCGGATACAAAGGAGTTGTTAGTGAAAAAAAGGGGAAAAAATATGTGAAAGATTGAGAAGGAGTAAAGGAAGCAGCTGACTTGTCACTTCCTCAATGAGTCAAGAGCCATGTTCTGTGAAAACCCAAGAAGTACACATAACTGTGTTCACAATATCAAAAAATTCCATGCTGAAAACCTGGGAGAAAACATACTATGTACATGTGCTTGAGCATTAAATGGGTCGTGAAAGATCCCAACTCTGAGATCATTGTGCAAAGTTTTGTGCCTGTCAGACATTTTAGCACAAAAAACTATAAACTGAAGTATCTAATGGAGGACAGCTCTGAAAAAATAAAATAAAAGACAAAGGGACCAACAATCTGCTCGTGAACTCTCCACCTTTGCATAGCATTTGTGGCAAGACTTGTTTACCTCATCCTATTCTTAACTCACCTAGTTAGGTAACTTATATTTTGAAATAATTTTCTTTTCTACAATCTGAAGCATGAAAGCAGTCTACCTACAAAAGCTCTTAGATAAAATCTGTTAAACTGTAAAAAATGGCACATCACTATATATGGCAGAGTTCTCTATGTTTGTAGAAAAAACATAATAAAAAAAAATGTTGTTAGGTGTGTGGTACTATACACTAAAATACAATGATGGAACGTAGGGAAGGCAGCAACTTACTCATCTACATTGCCAGCCTCTCAGATTTGTGTAGACACAAATTAAGGGGAAACTGTGCTTGATTTCCTGGGCTCAAGAGGTAAGACTTAGAGAAGTGTCATGTGCTAAGGGCAATTACCCAAAGCTACTGGGTCCTAAACATTTTGTAATTTGAGTAGCTCTACAAGAAACTAGAAAAGCCTGTGTTGACTGCACTTCATACACACGTATCTTTCATCCAGCTGTCACAGCTATCTGTCTAATAAAAGGTCCACCTGGAGCTCTATTGCATTTTTTAATCATACTACTAAAGCAAAAATTCTACGCTAAATGGAATATTTCTCAGTAATGGTGCCCAAATCACTAGCACATGCCAATCATGTTTCAAACATGTGCCTTCACATTTTCTCTATCCAGCGCTTGCAGCACTTTTCTGTAACTTGCTGTCATAAAGAATAAGATTCATTTGTTTATATAGCTATGATTAGGGAATAATGTATTTTAGCTAAATTGACTAGATTGTTTCTTATTAACTCCAAACGAATCTTAATTCGGTATCATCAAGCTAAAAATCTCTTTCTGAATATTACCATACTGAAATGAAAAATGGCAAAAAGTAATGATTCTGAGACAGGGAACTCAGACAGCTTGATGATGAACCTGAGCAACTAGGGAGCACCTCTCCCCATCCCTGAGGTCTTTGCCAGTTGCAAATGTGTTTCAGTCCCAGACTTTCTTGTGAATTATTTTTAGTATTTCTGAATCATAGTTTTCAACAAAATATGAAGAAAAAAGACTCTAAGTTAAAACCCAATGCTCCTATAGTTCTGTGAAAGGCGTGGGTCCCTCACTGAAGGACTTTTCCCTCTTTGTGCATGTGTGTGCAAGTGTCTATCAAGTGTACACCTCGCTTTGGGCCTTAGAAGCCTTTAACATTGCTTTGAATAAATAGTTTTGTTATTCTTGAAAAAATTCATTAGTAAGTTCTGCTTTATCACAGTATATAGTCCTCACTTAATTGCCTATATGATTTCAATTTCTCACAAATGGTCCTTTTTAATAAGTAAATAAACCTTTAATTAATGATTTGATTATCCAAACTATAATTTTCTCAGCTAATTCTTCCCCCACTGATTGAAATTCTGAATTTTCTTTCAGCCAGAATCTGCATCTAACATAAACCATTAATTATGGCTTATTGTGTTACACTTTTCTGACAAGAGCATTGTATTTTTTATAGTCTTTTAGGATATCTCCATAACTGAATGAATTAATGAAATTCTCATTTAAAAGATTAGAATTTAAATGCTATGGATACACAAACACAGGCAAACACATACACTTGAAACGGAATGAGAACACTGTACTGTGACAATAATTCATTCCAGTACTCAGTACTGACAAGTTTGAAAGTGGAGCACTGTAAAACACTTTGAAAAATGCATTCTGTCCCTGCATTATTCTGCTGTTGTTCAAAAGGTTATGCTGGAAGAAATACATGGGAAAATACCAAAGCTTCGGCCTTATTACCTTAAATTCTTCTAGTGTTATCAATGTCAACATTTTTAAAATTTAGTTAAAGAAAGAATGTGTCTTGTCAGTTACTTCCATTTCTTTATCAATAAAATGGCTATTCAGTTAGAGATTTTTTAAAATACTGCTTTCATGTCTCAGTTGAGTAAACCTTTTTTCTTCTGAATTAGAAAAATGTCCCTTTTTTTTCTACTTCCAGAACCACTGGAATTTAGCATGTTTAATGCTTTGTTTTGAATTTATTATTTTTCAGTAAAGAGTTGTCCTTAGTTCAGCAGTTTGATGAATATGGGTGCTATAAAATAGCAAAAATTAACACATAATGATTTTTCTCAGTTTCTGTTTGCATTGCTATTAATTCCATATGAACTGACTTTTGCACACAAGTAAAATTTGACATCATTATTTGACTAATCTTTATTAAATTAATTACATCATGTAGTCTATACACTCTCCTGAACAAAGGACTTTTACAAAAACTGAGACACTGGCATTTTTCTTGAAAACACAACTCTAGTTTTGGTAAAGAGAGATGCAAGTACCTTACCAGGCATTAGTTCATAACATGCAGAAACACAATACAATTGTAGTTCTCTTTTAAGTGAAGTGGCTAGAGGTAACTCTGGTAGTTGAATTCCCAATATCATCTTCCAACCTGAAATTAAACACTTCAAAACAGCAGTTCAGTCAGGATAAAAACGGGAATAGCAAGCTTTACTTTGCAATGCCTCTTTCCTTTAAGTTAAGGGATCCTGAGAGAAAGGACTTGCAGTCATCCCCACCTAAACAACACTAAGACAGAGTATATATCATATCATACCAGCAGTCTGCTGAAAACTTTGAAAAAATACAAAAGCAGAGATCCTGAGCCCTGCCTTGGCTTTGACAGCACTAATAAACAGTAAGAAGCATTTCACAAGTAGCCGTGTGTAAAACTGGGGCCATTTTGTCAAAAAGAGTGTTCCTGAGAATTTTGGATTTGTGTCAGTTATTGGGTTTTAACTATTCTATGTTTGTTTCATAAAGGACTTTCTTCATGTTTTTGAATAACCTGAGATGTTTTCTGATGTATTAAGGAGCAGTTACAGTTTGCTTAGCTGTGGATTTATTTATCCTTAATTCTGTTTTTCATAGACTTTCCCTTGGCAATTGCTTTGTGGTGCTTTAATGATTTATAATTGTCGTCTACAGATCAATCAGCTGCTCATTCTGTGTTCTTGAATTACTTCCCAAGTGCATTTTTGGCACCCAACCACACCAGTATTTTCAGACACCCACCCTCTCAGTTCCTTTTTGCCAAGTCTGTCCAGTCTAGTTGTTTTATTCACTTGGCCTTACCATTTCTTTTCTTCAGAAACCAGTTAGGGTCATATGTCATCCCTTTATAAATTAAGCAGTTTTGTTTTCTTCACAAACCTGGCAGACCATCAATTTCTCTTCCTGTTCTTCTGAGGAGTGAAATTCAGTTCCTTCTTTTCTGTAGCTGTCCTTCAGTTTTCTTCCTCCTTCTATGGCTCTATGTCTCTTTTAATATAGTAGTTGTTTGATCTGGAATAGAACTAATACTTCATAGATCTGGACTATCTAACAGGTTTCAACAGAATCCTTTTCACCTAAACACTGAGGATATTTTCAAACAGTAAAATAGATGAATGCTTCCTGATTTTCACCATTTTTTTGGAAGCCAGATCTTGCTGTGCAAGAAACACCTTGAACTGCTGCACTGGATGCCTTAAAATTCTATATGAAAGACACATTTTTAACTTGCTTTTATTTGAGTTTCGCCAGAAAAATACCACTAAACATCACTGAAACAAAGGCATTTGTCTGATAGAACCCTGATTTCATAGAATCATAGAACCATTTGGACTGAAAGGGACCTTAAAGATCATCTAGTTCCAACAACCCTGCCACTCCTGCCAAGGGGTCAGGCAGGGACCCCTTCCACTAGACCAGGCTGTTCATCCAGCTATCCCCATCCAACTCCAGGGAGTTCTCACCAGAGCACAGCAGATTTGCAGAATCCCCTCCCTCACTCTGCTGGCCATGCTGGTTTTGGTGCAGCCCAGGTCAAGGTTGGCTCTCTGGGCTGCAGGTGCACACTGCTGGGTCATGTTGAGCTTCTCCTCCACCAACACCCCCAAATCCTTCCCCTCAGGGCTGCTCTCAATCCATTCTCTGCCCAGTCTGTATCTGTTGGGATTGCCCTGACCCAGGTGCAGAACCTTGGACTTGGCCTTGATGAACCTCATGAGCCTGCCCAGGTCCCTGTGGATGCCATCCCTTCCCTCCGTGTGCCAAGGGCACTGCACAGCTTTGTGTCATTGGCAAACTCGCTGGGGGTGCCCTTGATCAAAGTGTCTTTGTGACTGACAAAGCACTGATTAAATACTTTATGACTGGCAAAGCACCAATCCTTGCTAAATGCTGGAGACTGGGATTTTTATGGCTGTAGTTTTGCTGTATTTCTTTCTCATTTCAAGTCTTACTATGGCTTCAGGCATGAAAACTGGCTAGGTCTCCATGTTGATACTTCCCTCTTTTGTGGTTTCACATGAAACCTGTTTGATGGAGTATTTTAAGTGTAACACACAAATAGATATGATAATATTAACATTTACTGTTGATCAGGATTCCAGGCTTACCCAGCTCTAGTTGAGGTCTTGTACAATAGATCAATTTACACCTTATGTAGAGCATGAGTGAATCTGTTTTGATGATGAGAATTTTTCCAATTTATAATCAGTATAGAAAAATTTACATTCTGATTTCCTCATTCAGATCAGTAATCTCATTGTAGAGGCAAACTGGAATGTTCTGGCAGAAAAAATAGGAACTAGTACGCCCTGCCTCACACCAGATGGCTGAAAGAGAATATTTTTCTACACAGCAATATTTGGGCAGAACTGCATAGCTGAAAAGTAAGGGCAGAATTTTACCTTTTTTTTTTCATCTAAATCGTATCTCTGAATACTGAACCACAGATGTTTTATGCTCTACCATGTACTGGTTTATCACAGATAGAATCTGCAACCTCAAATGACAAAACCAGGTTTCTAAGTCTTCTTGTACCCTGCTGCCATGACTGAACATCATTTTCAGGCTCCCCAGCAGAGCTACATTCTGACCAAATCCTCAGCCCCACAACCAACTCCTTTTTACCCTGATTTCTTTTTACTCTGAGCTAGAAACACCCTTTGCAATATACCCTATCCACTCCTTACTCTGAGTACTGACATGGGAATGCTGTTCGGTAATTTCCTCTCCCAGGACTTTTACAATTCATGAAGTGTTTGTAGCTGGGTGTGGCTGCCAATACGAAGCTGCATTGGATGAGTGGTTCCTCTGATCCAACGTGGCAAGGTTTGTGCTCCTACTACACTTAAACTTGTCCCAAGGTTTATGTTCCTTTAACTTGTCATGTTCCAGCAAATGAGTGGACATGCAGCATGACACACACATGTTATGCAAGAATTACACAGTGCTGAGCTGCTCAGAACTGACCAGATTTTCATGGAATGAAGGAAAAAATGCAAATCACTTCTAGCAACATGGCAAAGTTGTTTCTAGAGGCATAAATGAAATTACCATTGATTTTCAAGGTCAGTTCTAAATTGACACCACATTGATGTGCTTCATAGTAATAGAACATAAGTAATAGCAATAGAATATTTCCATTACTATATTTCTAGTAATAGTAATAGAATATTTCCTTCAAGATAATCCTTAATTCCCTGCTGAATGCATCTAGCTCAATTCTGATATCAGGTCCAATGCATTAAAAAACTTGGATTTAAGGAAGTTATTTCTGATTTCTGCTGTGATACAGAAATCTTGACACAGAGCTCAGGAAATTTACCAGTCTGCAAGTGCACTGTGCCTAATGAAGCAATAGCCCACAACTGTTCTCAACACCCTGCTAGACACAGCCCTTCTCACCAGCTGGCCATTTACATCTTATTAAACTGAATTGTACTAATCCACTCCCAATAAATTGTTTGCATGCCTGGCTGTTCACTGGTGATCTTGTGGCTCATTTTTATGCATCTTAGGGAGTGCTTCCAGTGAGTGGAACTAGTAGTTGGTCTGAGACAAGAGCACCCACTTTTACCAAGCACAGCTATTACCAAGATAGGAGACAGAATTGCAGTTTTAGCATAGTTGCTTCTTTAAATGTTTATGATGCTGATATTTAGTCTGTAGCAGACTAGAAGCACTTGAATTTTTCACTCAGCCTGTCTAAATATTACTCCATTTGCCAGTTGCTGATGGGACACCATGGCATCTTTCCAACTGCACATAGAAGAGTTATGAAAAAAATATCTGTAGTGCCTCATTTCTGCATCAGAAACAAGGATTAAAGTAACCCTGCCTCAGATAATCAATACACTGCAAAAACTGAATTGAAAATCTATTTGCTAGAGATACCTATAAATTGAAGAGTAGAGGAGGAATTCTGGATGGGTTTCACAAAAACAGAAATACAATCCAAAGAGAAAAATGGTAATTTTCCATAATCACTATCTGTCATTTCTGAGTATTATGATCTGCATTCCTCAGGAGAAAATATGCTTCATTATATATTTGCAACCCACCTGTACATACATAAACTGAATGTACATCTGAGGTGCATTATGTACTATCACAACACAGCTGTTAGTCCAATGCCAACTGATGCACAGGAAGGCAAAGAAATAGAGTGAGAACAAAAGGATAAATCAGACTAAGAGTTGGAGAGAATTAGAGAGAGAGGGGGAAAATATTCTGTGCTAAGTTCCTGTGGAAAAAACAATCTCCTTGATCAGAACGTGAACTCTTTGCAGCAGTGCTATTTTTGAGTCTCGAGTCACTGAAGATGACCCATTCATAAGACAATAATATTGAGTTTTTAACTTCTTAATATAGCAGTGAACTCGCCGTTTTAGAAGCACAGAGTTTAGGTTCTGGAGAAGGACCTCTCTTCATCAAGTCTCTGCATTTCTGGAAGACAGTGGCAAGTCCCTTGCTGATCCCAGTTTTAGTCATCTACTAGAGAAAAAGTAACAACTAGAAACAGCTGGTTTCTATATCCCTCTAGTAGAGTTCCTTGTCCATATGCTTTTATAGAAGCCCCTAAAATTTAGACATATCTTCCTAAGATAAATAGGTCTAAGAATACAGACTGTTTTGGTAAGCTAACTCAGTCTGCAAAACCTGCCTGGATTCTCTGCTCAAAATAGAAGTCGGACTTGCCTTGGGACAGAGAGGTCTTTGGAAAGCCGCTTCTGCTGCTTCTCCCTGGGGCCCCGTAGCAATGAGACATGCCCATAGCAGTGGGAGAAGTATTTCACAGGATGGCTGGCATCAGCTCGGTCAGCTAAAGCAGGGTCTCAGGATCATGACCAGTAAAAGTTTTGAACAACATCAACAGCTTTGAATCTCTCTGCTGATACAGTTACCTGCTGAAGTAGTTTTCTCTGAATATACAAATATACCTCTGACAGAAAACAAAATATACAAATCTTTGGGGTTTTTAGTCCCTTTATGACTGTCAGCTTAAATTTTACATTTACTCTAAGACTCAATACAAATGCCATAAAATTAATTATGTGAGCTGGATGTAGTTATTTTTCAATATATATAAGATTTTTCAGTTCTAGTTCTGATCTCAGTTGTTGACATAAGACAGCATCCTGTGAGACCTGCTTTGGTCTGTAAGAAATGGCAGCTACTATGAGACTATACTGAGTATTTTATTATGGAGCTGGAGTTGTCTATATTTGTTATGTGAAAGAAATGGGTTTCAATCTCATTAAAACCCATGTGAGTCTTTAGAGAGACCTCCAGTAGTGGGCTTAGGTCAGAGGCTTCAGTAAAGTGAAATTTGATTAAGCTAGAAATGTCAAGCTGTCAAAGCTTGGAGGAAACTGGGTTAAGAAGGTGAGAGAGACTACCAGTCCAGTTTCTGTACAGGGCTGGCTATGCATCCATGAGTTTGGATTAAAACCTGGAATTCTGTATGTGTTAGAGTTAACGGTGCAAAGTCAGGTGCAGGAACCAGTTAAGATGTGACAGAATGCAAGGTGATGGTCTATGCTTAGATTTAAGAATATACATATTTCTGTTTTGACTTTGATAACTAGATTGGTATTATGGCACTCTGAAACTTTGAGATATGGGTAAAAGATACCGTGTTGGAAATAGCATTAATGGGCCATGATGCAGTGTGACATAAAAGCTCACAGAAGAGCTTTTATAAAAGAGGATATTTGTCTTGTTTACTTGTACCCATCAGAACAATTCTGGCTTTTTACAGTTGATTTCTTGTTTTCAGAATGCCACATATCTGAAAAAACTGCATGATAGTCTGCAAGTGACGGAAATGATGGTAGGAATAGACAGGATTGCTAAAAAGGCTAGTCTTGCTTTGCAACCAATGTCATATTATAGATATGCTGCTCTCTACATGTAAATTGAATTTTTAAAATATTTTTTAAGTAGATCAAATAGACAGTTTCTTATGAGAGTTGTATATTAGTTTTGCGGGGGCTTTGTTGTTGGATTTTGTTTAACTCGACACCAAACCCAATCTGAACTTAACTTTTTGTGGTTCTGGTGAGCAACTGGTTATTTAACAAAAGTAGTAAGAAGACAGAAAAAAAAATCTAGTGTGTTATTTTAATGCCTAACAATCTAAAGCAAGGGTGGACATCCACAGTGAAATTTGTCTCTGCAGTACTGTCCATTTTGTGACCAGACAATAAATTCTTAGCCCTTAAAACACTAAAGTGAGACAAGTGACACCAGGTGCTGGCATTGAGGTCAATACACCCTCCTGAGAAATCTCTTTTCTGCTTTACTACATGCATCCCACTTAGACTCTATATTCTAGAGAATAAATCAAACAATGATTTTTAGCTAAGTGCATGCCTTTAGTCTTGTATCACTGCAGATGCACGATACTGAAAATGTTGCTTAATAAGGCAATGAACTGGAGTGAAGTATAACCCTTGTAGGAACAAGAGAGAAAGGGTAGGAAAGTCAAATCTCTCAGCATCAGAAGAAAGAAGCAATGTAGGGAATCTACAGAATTATTGTATCTGCTCTCAAGAATTGGCTAGTCAGGGCAGGAGTCTGTAATCCATTTCCTCCAGTAGAGCACGAAACACGAAAAACTCAAAATCCTGGGAAGATTGATGCCAGGATTGTTGGGCATCAGCCAAGACACATATTCTCAGTTCTGAGTCCCCCAGGGGGAGAGGGATCAGACTGGGGAATAATGGCTCACCAGGCTCTTCCTGTAGGGCTGCTCTCTGGAAAACAGCTCCCATGGAGATCTTCACACCTGGAGACGACCTTCATCAATGGACAAGGTGTCTATTTGTTTTCTACGTGGTAATGTTGCTGATCTGTATTTAGACTGGGCTTTCATACACTAAATCATATTCATCTTGTAATATCTAACTTCTAGAAGCATAACTGTTAGGAGAATGTGATTTACAGGAGCCCTTTTGTTTGTTCTGAGAACAGCCAACTTCTGCCCTGGACAGAGAGACATGAGTTGAATATTCGTCAATTTAACGCAAACCAGAGAATTTTCTGTGCTTAAAATGCGTCTTTCTGGCAAGTTGCGTCAGGGAAGAAAATTGTTGTTTGACTCCCCAAATCTTTCTGTTACACATATACTATTAGAGGAATTTTCTACTGAAAGTAACCTGAATCCACACAACCAACCAAAATATAAATACAGGTTTCTGATCTACACAGGCTTGGAAGGTGCATCTTGCCTTGAAAATTAAGCTCTAGAATTTTGATTAGAATAATAATTATAATCTGAAGGATCATGCTCCCTCACAAAAATTTCATATACATTTATAAATTTAGAAATTAGTAATGATTTTTATACATTATTTATATAAATACAAACAAATGTAAGAATTATTTTAAAATAAGGAATTAACTACATGCCTAAAAGTCTCCTGAGTTTAGTGCTTGAGGCTACATAATTTCTGTCAGAGGAGAATAACTACAGTTTATGCTGTAGATATTCCCTTGGTGTTTTCTGCTTTCCAGAGTGACAATTTTGGGCATTACTATTTCGTTACTTATGCATATTCAGGTCATACAGTACTATTATATCTCCAGATGCACTATTTCTGCTTATTCCTTAATTATACATTTTGGATAACAGCATTTGGTTTCCCTCAGGCATGGAATTTTCACCTTGTCTTTTATCCACTGAGTACTACAGATTGTAGGATGATTCGTCAGTTTCCTAAACTCAGGTTGAATTATGAATTCAGGGTCATCCAGTAATGCAATTAACTGGTCAAAATACCAACTATACTCTCGCACAGGATCCCATTTGAAATGTCAAAAAAAATCCCAGAGCAGTGTTTGATTAATAAGTTTTTCAACCAGCACTATCTTTATGATGATCTCATGTAGATTGTTTTTCCCTAGGTCTCTGAGAACACTAAGAACAGTTTATATAGGGTCCGAAGTTTCCACTAGGACAGCTATGCCACCAAAGGAAGATCTTAGTCATGCTGATGTGAGTTACCCTGACAACTCCACACTGACTGCTTCTTGTCACTTCACAGTCTCTATGGTTTACACCAATTCTTTAATCCATTTTTTTTCATGACCTGTCTGATACAATGTCCTCACTTAAGACAAGTTCTTTCCTTCCCCCCTGCCTAGGGACTCACTATGTCTTCTAAAATTGCTTAAATTAGTTCCTGCAGAATTGCCTCGGCCAGAGCTAGGTTAAACAAGGGCACACCATCCTGAGCACACCTCCTCTCAGACTCTGTGTTCATGGTCACTGTGATCACCCAGAAACCAAACCAGGACAACCAACATTTTCACCATGTTCACTTTGCCAGCACAGTGGGTAGCAGGATGTGTAAGTCCCAAAGCGAATAAAGCCACACAGATTGATTTTGGCTGAAACCGAGGAGGTAACCATGGCAACGGGAGAAGAGAAGCACAAACTGTTGCATTGACAAGCACTACATGGCCAGGCTCCCTGGCATTATTTGTCCTGACACTAGATTTAGAACAGAAGTTTCTCTTCTGTGAAATCATAATCTCTCCCTATTGTTTTAATTAATAATCAGATGAAACTTCTCCCTCATCCTGATGCTTCATCCTCACGAAATTTCCCTCTCTCCCTAGGTGATGGCAAGCGTCTCTGCATTTGAAAGGAGCTATGAACTCCACCACTTAAGGAAAAAAATAAAACAAAACAAAACCAACCAAACAAAACAACTAAAAATACCCAAGCTTCTAGAATCAAATTCCTTAGCTGCAGGCTTACATTTTTCTTTTGTTCTTAATTGTGCTGAAGATTGCTGGAGGCAAATAAGAAAGAAAGGAATCAGAATGCCTCAGCCAGGCAGTTCTCTAGTAATCATCCCTGGTGAAAATTCTGGCCATGCTTTACAATTAACCAGTCCAAATCAATAAATGGATACAATAGCAATCTTTTATAGAAGGAATAATTTGTCCTTCCTAAAACTTCAGATTGAAAAATACCCAATCTTTTGAACTTTTTTTAAAAACAGAAAAAGGAAATAACTAGCACCGAGGCAGGCAATCATCCCCACTGGACTTTCCCCGATTTTCATTAAAATACGTCTCTGTAATTTTCCACTGCAAAATATGTCATCAGCAACTATACCAAAATATAATAATATATGCTTGTTTCTTGATTTTTAGGGTTCTGTTTTGAAATTAGTGATTCTGGTAACACATGCAGCCATTGTGAAAACTTTGAAAAGCTCCATTAATTCAATCACAATGAGGAGAAGTGGGAAAAAATACTTCTTTTCACAGTCAGGGCTTCTGGATATCCTTTATTTTGAAATACACACTATAATCCATACTGCTCCTATGATACTTGGGTATATATCAAAGCCTCCAATGATTTCAGGGCCCACTTGTGGGCAATATTTATCAGCAGCAAGACTGGATATGCTCAGTGGTGGCTTTTCTGTGCACATAGATCATGGTAGGATAAGGGCCAATATCATAAATATCTGCCTTCTTTAGCATAAACTTGCTCTCAATTCATCTAACCACACATGACCAGAATTCAGCAGAAGCAGCCAAGTGACTCCAACAAAACCACTGTAGAGCCTGTAAGTAACAAAGAGAGCTGCCTTTGTTGGAGCTTTTGTCTCAGAAGCCTTTGCCACAGGGCTCCAAATCTGAATCACTGTCCATAAAGCCTCCTAAAGCAAGCCAACCGCACTTGTGGAAAATACATATCTCTTAGAACATTTTTTTTTTGTACAGAATGAGGTTACTATCATTGTCTAAAATATCTAAATCCTTGCTGATTTTAAAATGGACATTTTTACAGTCATTCTTTAAATGGCTACAACATTAAATGAAGAAAAGGAACTCTCTCTCCAGCAGTTATCAGAGAATACATTTTCTGTGCAGAATCCCATCCCAACTGTTGGATTTACTTCTTCTTGCTAATAAGGAACATTTTTTAAAAAAATAATCTCTTTTTCATATGGTCCCTCAGTTACTTCACCACCTGTGTAGCAGTCACAGTAGTGAGGATCTTTGTGTAAACATGTATCTTTCTTCAATACATCTTTCTCATGAAAATTTTCTGAAACCCTCAGTGTTGTGCTTTTATTAGAATTGCAATGACCAAGCACAGAATTTAAACTCAGGTGGAGTATTAAAAGTTACAAATCAAGAGCACATGCTCAAGAGCACATGCATCAAGGTAATCTAGTTTCATTGAGTATAGCACCAAAATGGCATTATGTTGCTGGATGTTGAACATAAACACTCCTGAAAGATGAAAGGTGGAGCTTTATATGCCTTTTGAATCAAGATTGGTTATGAATTGTAGTTCTTCAGCAAGTGCTAAAATCTTTAGTGTGTCTGATCAATACAGATAAATATTGATCTATATTCTGTGTGCAAGAGGCATAATTTGACAATTTACATTAATACCTAATTTGTCAAAACAGATCTTCCAAAGAGAATCAAATGTGAGACAGTTTTACCTGCAATCTTTGCTGGATTGCCTCAGAACAGCTCCTGCAAATAATGATTCACATATTCTTTGGCTTAAATTTCTGGAGCACCTTCTCAGCTGTAATACTTGAACATTATTTAAAGTTAAACCAATGACATCCAAATGAGATCTAACAGACTAGTAATTCTTTAAAGAGCAGGCAACTATTACCTTGGCCCAGGGAAATTTTACAGCTCTAATATTTCATGGCTGGGAGATATGAGCATATTTTTCTCATTTGCTGAAAAGTCTGTAAAGAAAGAGTACACATTTTAAGTAAATACAGACAAAAGAAATGGTCTACTGTGTGTCTGTCTTAGCATGAGCATCACAAGTGCCAGCCTCCAGATATTTCCTGCAGAAAATTTTCAACTCCCTTCTGCAAAAAATATTTTTCTTCTGGCAAGAATTCCACAGTGGCAGGTCTGACCACGGGAACTCCAGGAGGTTTACAGTGAGCAGGAGCAGCAGCTGGAGGTCAGGGTACACACCCAAAGGCATAAAAAAAGGCCATAAAGACCTAAGTTTAACAGTCTAATAACTTTGGAGGTGTCAGTCGATGATTATCTATTTGTCTTTCTGTTCTACAAACTTAGGAGAGTAAGGAAAGTCCGTGCAAGTCAGTGAAATGCATCAATAACATCCCTGCATACAGGATTATGCTTGTAAGTGTGTGTGCAAGTGGGACCATCCTTAACTATTCACTGTGATATGCAGGAGGAATTGCCTTGTGATTGTTTTCTGAGCAGTAATTATTTGTTTTTTCAGGTTATGCAATAAGCTTGAGAATGATAGATTTTATAAAAATTCTATAAACCTGTGTTATATTTTGGCTAGTAATGTCACTAATACTCAACAAATCTCCTACTCATCATTACTTCCACACATTGCTCAAAGGAAAGGACTATCTTTGGCAAATTTTAAACTAATAATATTCTAAGAATTGATTTATTGATTTTATTCCACTTGATATTCTATACTGTTTTTAAAAAAGTTCTCTATTTTCTCATTTACAAATCCAAACAAAATCTGTTTATGCCTATCAAAAAGGACAGTCTAACTTCCTACTTGGTTGTGTCAGCAAATTAAAATAAGAATTGCTCATCACTAAGTCTTTCTTACTGGCCACAAGAGGAACATACAGACTGTGCTCTGGCAGCCTGAGAGGGGATGTGCTTAACAAAAGGATCTCAGTGTCTCATTAAGAGCAATGAAGTTTGCAATATCGATTCAACAGACATTATTAGAAAGATTTTCTTAAATTATTAACTTCCAAGCTCAGCAAGGGGTCTAAGGGGAAAAGGAATGCAAGTCAAAGGAACAGTTGAAGGATTAAAATAAATAGCAATTACAAATGCAGTGAATAACATTTTGAATAAATGTCACTTTTGTATAATTTTAAAGTCCCCAATTTGATCTAATGTTCTTAAAATTGTTGGACAGGTGGTGAAACTTGATACAAGCTCTAGGACTAAGTTCTAAATAGATGTACTGAAATTTAGTTGCGACAGTGAGCCTGCTTCTTTGAAAAAAAAAAAATGTTTCACCTAGAGATGTTGAAGAAGACCAGTGTCTTTGAATGAAAATCTGGTGCAAGATTTTAGACAGTCACACACAAAAACTTTGAGCTATAATACCAAAGAGAAAACCTCTGAAAAACTGAAATTTTTTCTCAAGCTTGCTCTTTTGGCCTAATTCTTTTCCCTCAAGATCTAAGATCAGGCCATTCAAAAGCTGTACTTACCTTCAAATTCCTTATCACTGTATAACTAAATACAGATTGTTTTTAATATATCACATGACACTATACCTCAGGTTTTTGCATGAGTCAGTACAGAAAGGTCTGGAAATGAATGTGCTGATTATTAAATGATCCCCAAACTATTTCAAATACAACCTTTGAGGCAAATTTTGAACTTTGTAAGTTGTTTTGTTATTGTCCACTGCCAATGGAATTTCAGCTTGTGCCATCCCCATCTGCTAAAATGTCTTGATTTTGCTGTTAAAAGATACTTAATTACATGCAACAAAATTTAATTAAAATGATATTAGGACACTAAAAGCATATGCACTCTTGCTTGTATTTCCTACATCTATTAGTGCAGTCTCAATTTGACCACTCCATAAAAAAAGCCATTGTTTTGAGGCCGTGTTTGCTTTTTACCCATACCCTGGCTCATTCAAGGTAGTTTGCACACCTTTTCATTGTTTCCCTTTGCTCATCATGCAGCCCTATTGCTTGTTTTCTGCATGTTACTTAAATACTTCTATGGATGCATAACTATGAATTTAATAATTAGCTTTTCTTAGCAGACCATACATGCAGCATTTGCTCCTCAGAAATGACTTTAACCTTTCTAGGATATGATTTTGCACGACATGTTGACATATTCCTGAGAGGAGACTGTAGCAAAACAACACTAATACTTCAAGTGCACATTAAATTAGAAGCACCGATTTGAGATGCTGCAGAACTAGGTTTTCAGGCAATATTTTCTTTTATATGCTCAAATTGCAGCTCTCAATGACTGCATCTGCAGTTTTTCAGATACTCTCTAAATTAGCAATATACAAGTGTCCTGCCAAGATCACCATTCAACAGTCTCATTGACATCATTTGTTCCATATCATCACCAGATCTGCATGGCAGAAACCAGTATTGAAATCAGCTTCAGCATCCAAATGTAAAAATTAAGATATATCCAGCAGCCCTCTGTCTCACTGAAAACAGCCCTTCCATTTTCTGCAGCAGTCCAGGCAGAGTTTCCCTGGACAGCAATATCTTTGGGTATAAAGCACTGGCTAGATTTCTAAGAACTCATTCCATGCATTCTTCGGAATTGACAAGATAGGTTCTTTTAACTCTTGAAAGTTTGACTTTCCATATATTACTTCTAAAAACATAGGAAACGACAGATAAAAATTCATTAAACTTTACTAGACAGAAATTCTGACACAAAAGTTACTCTCTTTCAGAGAATTTATTAAAAATTTTATGATGACGCCTTACTTCACAGAAATAACTGCTAGCAAATAGGAGAGGGCCATTTCCATGAAACACCACTTCTAGAAGACACAGTAAACTTTTGTCTATGGGTTGTCTTGTGTCTTCTGACAGCAAAGTAATACTGAAGTTCAAAAGCAGAGATCAGTTGCTATGAGGGATTACATCACAGAAATTTCCTGGTTTCTTCCAGACTGTCCCTCTGCAATTCTGCAATTTGGATTCTTTGTGCTCTGTCTGGCAAAAAAAAAAAAAAAAAAAAAAAAAAAAAAAAAAAAAAAAAAAAAAAAAAAAAAAAAAAAAAAAAGGGAAATTCAAAAGGATGAAAAATACCAGGAGACCTGCAGAGAGAAATTCATTAGGAGAAATCGTTGTAGGGACTGTACATCCCCCTAGCAGAAGGCAAGCTAAGTAAAGCTTAGTAGAAACCAACAATATTTACCAACTTGACAGCAAAGTTTCCACCCTCAGGGTATCACAGTAAAATGTCTTAAAAAAAAAAATTAGAAGAAATTTGTTCCTTCTTTTTTATGCCTAAAATCTTTGTTCTGAAAAACAGTGCTTTGCTCCTAGATTCCCCAAAATACTACCTTAAAGCGGGCATGAAAATTACAACAACAAAAATAATATAGGCAAGGAGACCAAACTATGTGTAGAGTAAGGATTTTTTGCTTTGTCAATCTTGTCAGAAAGAAAAAGGTAGATTCAGCAATGCAAAGCTCTTTATAGGTTTTAATTCATGTTGATAATTTTTATTGTTTGAAACAAAAACACATTCTCTAGACATAAAAGACAGAGGAAAAAAAACTGTTTACACCAACAGAGATGTAACTCACAACCTGTATTCCAGTGTGTTTTGAAAGCTATTGAGGAAGTTATGAGCAATTGTGTTTCTGACAGCATAATGGTCCTTGGTTTGCATTATGAATTAAATGCTATGCAGTTGGGTTTTTTTCCTCAGAAATATACTGCATTATTCATAGCAAGTGAACTATACATTGCTTTGTATATTCATTTCTTTGTCTCTTTGGTCCTGTACTTAAATTTTACACTTGGAAGGTAGGGGAGTTTGGGGTTTTTTCCCACTAGCTCTTTTTTATTTTTTAACATGAAGCAGAAGTTATCTTACTTCAATTAGAGACATGGATATCTTTATCACAGAGCAGTTATAACATACTGTGAAATTCTTTCACTTGTAGAGTAGTTGTCTGTGGCATGCTACAGCATTACAATTACTCAGTCAAGATAATGAATTTACATTTGAAGAATGCTAAACACACAAATCACAGTATAAATTGAAGTAAAAAATATGCAGATAAATGCAGTGATGGTTTCTATTTCAACAGTGATTTGTAGACTTTTATTTGGCAAGAGCAGGCAAAGAGAAATGCTGTTTCTGTTGAGTATGGATACCATGAAATATATACGATGATGTAAAATTGTTTATGGAGGGGAGGAGGGGCTGGAGTGGGTACCAGATGCCATCTCTTTCCATTTCCGCATCCTCTCACCTTTTGCTTTTTCATCCATGATCTTGTCATCTGCTTCGTTTATATTCCATTTTTCAAAATCTAGGTGTTTGCTTTTCAAGTTCTATTCCAGGTTCATTACCTCAGCCACGTCTGCAAGCACGTGGCTGTTTACCCTGAAGAAGACCCAGTAATCACAAATTATCTGGAAGCACTTGGCAGCTCCAGAGGCAGCTTAACCCCTCACTGAACTCTGTGCTTTGGCTCTCCCCGTTGCAAATTCCGTAAATCCTGGAAGATGGGAGCTCCACAACTTGATCTCATGATCCTGAGAAAAAACAGGATGATGTCTGAGATGTAAACTTTCATATTCTTACAGTCTGTTTCTCTAAACTACTTAAATCCTGCTATACATTTAAGTCAGAAATATTTCAGTGTTATTACACACTATGCCTGGGTAATATTCCTTGTTATGTCTCTAGTGCTTCCCCTTAACCATTAGGAAAATCTCTCATTTTGTCTCTCAGAGAGGTCCAGTGATAGATGCCTCTTGCAGTTAAATATTTGATTCACCAAAGCACTGGAAACACATTTGAAAAGAGATAAGGCATTGATTTTCCTGTATACTCTTTTGCTGTGTTGTTCACTTAGGTTTTTTACTTTATTATTTGTGTCTTCTAAGTTATTGTTATCCTCCTGGAGACAAAAACATAGTTTTGTGTGAAGCTTAGCAGTTAGCCAAGCTTCACACACAAAAATTACTGGTCTTGGAGTTTGATCAGTCCCCCCCAAATGCCACAGCCTGCTGGCTGTGCACATCTGCTCTCCTAAGTGCTGTGAATTTGTAGCATTTGTTCTCTTTGGAACTAAAACCGATACACCAATACAGATCCTTCAGCAAATTCACACAGTTCATTTGATTTCCACTTGTAATACATCTATCCACATCACTGTCTTGTTAATATTAATGCCTCTGCATGAAGACAGCTGATATAAATGAGTTGCTAATGGAACAGTTAGTCATCAGATGCCACCCTTTCTATTTAAAGTGTTCACACAAGTTAAATGAGACAATAACTGTTGTGAAATGCATGAAGTAGGATTAAATCTGTAGCTGAATATTGCCAGAAGTTCTGGTCATCTCAATTTCAAAAGGCGCCAGTGGAAAAGAAAAGTACATCAAAGCTCAATAAGAATAATCAGAGGTGCAGAATGACTTCTCTACATGACAAGATTGAACAGGTTCTCCATCTAAGAAATTAAATAGATGAGGGGGTGTGAGATATCAGCATGGAAAACTATTATTCACATGAAGAAAGGATATAAGAAATTACTATTGACCTCAAAGAGCTGAGGGGGTCATATGGTAATACAAGACAAGAGATGTAAGACAATCTGGAAGGGGTACTTTGTGATTTTTGTAATCACACAATAGAATTGATTTTCCCAGGCTGGCTTGGGTTTGGAAAATATAAAAGGATTTGAAAGCTCAAGGAAGTCTGAGCAAAGGAAGAAGCGTTTACTAATGTCCAGTAGTTTGTGACAGCAGCAAAAGTAACATTTTTTTCCTGGAGGCCTTCGTCAGCTTTACACAGTTAATACCTCAAGGGTCCACAAATAGAAATTTTGGAACATGATAAAATTTTTGGGGGTACTTTAAATAGGTACAATAACAGAAAATAGTTGTACATAGTTGCTAATTTAGAGATGAGTCAATTGAACAGTATCAGCAGAGTTGTGAATATCTTCCATGCCCGAAGGAGAGAAATCTTTCTGCATGTGTAGGGAAGATATATGAATGAGGATGTGACGGGACATCCTTTTCTGTCTTTTTATGCTGCACATATTGAGCATTAAGTTTCAGGCTTCGATCCTGGCCTGACTTTGCAAAAAGGAAAAAATCTGACTTGTGGGAAACAAATCCTGAGTTCCAGGGACAGTTTCACTTGTGAGTGCAAGGTGCATTTCAGCATCTTCTGAACTTCCAGAGGAGGCTGGGCAGTTCAAGCAGACATTAACCCAAAATCTTCAAACCTATAATTGAACCACCCAGTTATATCAACAACACTGAGTATGATGTTCTTTATTTACATATTTGTTTTTTCTAAATACATACTAGAATGAATACTCTTTAAAATGATCTGGGTCAATGCCTCAGTTATTGCAATGGCTATGGGAAGAATTAGTGCAAATCAACAGCCTCTTTTACTCTCTTTTGCTCTCTTTGTCATTTTTACTCTCTTTTGCTTTTTTCTGAGAGCTCATTTGTACTTTTGGCAATATCGTCCCAACTCTCTTTTGGCTTAATAGTTCCTCTGAAGTTTATCTAACTCTCTATTGAAAACTTCCCCTCTGCCACAGGAAATCCAGTAAGAACTCTGAGAGTTTACACCCGTGGAAGCTGAAGACTAAGTGTCTTCATAGGAGTGACATTATTTAAGTCCTACTTTAAAAGTGGAAATACCTGTTTTCAGGTGATTCCAAAGAATTTCTGATTATAATATTCCAAATGAGGATATTTTCATGATTTTTCTACCACATGTAGGTAAGCATGACCACAGAATGTAAAATAATAAACAAATAGTGATATTACCAAGAATAACTTCAATAAACATTCACTTAGAGGCTAGAAGTAATTTAATTTATTTTTGTTTAAAAAATTGTCACGTGAGGAACTGCGCTGTTAATTTGCATGTTCAGACATGACATATATCTGTATCTTGGCCTTATTATCAGCCAAAAGACTTTTTTATGGGTCCTTTGACCTGCAATAAAGTGCTTTGCATTTAAAGTATTATATAGTTCCATGTCATCTGTCTTCTGCTTTCTGTTTCCATTGTATTCCTAACTTACACAAATTTCACCACTGCTAACAAGCCACATGAAGTAATTAAAAATGAATAAACCAATAAAAGCTCCCACAAGACACAAGAAACAGCGAAGTAACTGTCATCAAGCCATGAAATAACTGCAACAACACACTGAGCTATAATCAAACAAATGAGCAAATAAAAACTTATTTGACCATGAGGGAAAAATAAGTATTTTATTTACAAAACCAGTGTAATAAGGCAGGCTTAAGATATAAATCCAGGGAAAGAGAGGGAAGAAGAATCTCAGTGATCACTAACTGAGAATTAACTCTAGAACATGATAATCAGCTGGATGATAACCCTACACTTCAGTAACTTTGCAGTACCAAACAGAGTATCTGTGTAAAACCACCTCATGCTGAAATGGTAAAATTCTGACTCTTCCTTTAGTGGTGTCTTAACCTTGAAATGAGGACTCCATAGAAAACACTACTAATTTCATTTTGGTGCCATGCTGTGATTAACACAGAAATAAACATTATTTTTTCTAGTAGGTAATGTGTCTTGGGCGTTCAGATTTTGATTATTACATTGACAAAGCTGATCAAGTCTTCAGTGTCACACTGGCACACTGGAGGCCAGTGAGAACCAAAGAAATCATGCCCTCAGAAGTGGATATGTCAGGTTATCTCTTCAGGAAATGCAGGCTGTGACACTTTCTCATGTCATGCCCTGGTATCTTCCACACAGGAAAGAAGAGGAGACTAAAATGAAATTCTTCTATAGTAGAATCATTGAAATATATATTTTTTCCATTTCTAGATTTCTTTCTGTCAGGCTTGCAAATATAGACCTCTTTAATGGGAATGTATCTGATATAGTACAATACCAAAATCCAGTGTATCTGTATGATCTAAATAGGCAAGGAATGTCAGGTTTTTTGAACTTTTACATATGGGGAGTTTCTATTCATTGTAACATTAGAGGCTTGATTCTTCACTCCCTTGTTGTGTAGGTCTTTGGAGATATCTTAATTCACCCAGAAAGTAAAACTAAAATTTAAGACTACTCCAAAACAAAACTTAGGCCAAGGTACCTGTGCAAGTTTTGAAAATTGTATCAACTGGAAATATTGAAATAAAGTGTTCTATCCATTATTTCACATGAGAACTTCCCTATTTTTTGTTTGCTAACTAAAAACAGGGTTTGAAATTCTAAGAATATGGCAAAAATGACAATTCTATTTCACAAATGGAATTTTGAATGTCAGGTTTATTCAGACTGGAATAAAGCATTTTAAAAATCTCAGACTATCTGGATAGACCTGGAGGGTATTAAGATAAGTGAGCTTCAGAATCCTGTGCCTATATATTGCTACAGCTCTTTTTATCAGCTAAATTCATGGTCTCATTGCAGACAATACAGAAATGGTTCAACAAAGCTTTTAAAAACTTTACAAAACTATGAAGGTTATGCTTAATTATATGACATTAATTGCCTTTATTAATTAATTATTTTCTGACTGAATCTAAATACTTTACAGATCTTTCACAGGATCACTATATGAAAAATACATTACCATATTTGCCTATTTGCTCTGTCAATATTTGCATGACAGTGTTTAGGGGTTTTTTCCAGAGCTCTCATGTTTTTATAATGTAGAGTTATCTTTCAAAATTTCTATATATGCTAGAGAAAACTTTTCCAGTTCTTACGGTATCATTACATGCAATTTCTCTGACACTTTAAATTTAGAAACATGTAATAATTTCTGTCTTATAGAACATCTAGCTAGTGACATGCTGTCATAAAACTAATGTAAAATACCCATGTATCATCTTTACAGACTAGTATATGATTCTTCTGCTTTCCAGGAGAATATAGCACTTTCAATAGAGAATATAAACATGCACTCTTTAGAAGTCTATGTTTTCTAGAATATCAGTGAAAGTGTTAAGATTTCAGATGTTTGTGGCATATATAAGAAAAAAACAGTTTACTTCAAAATGTACATTTTTCTGGTGATACCCCTTAAGAGTTGCTTTGTTGTTGTCAGTGTTAACATTTTTTTTCCTATATTTATAATTTCTTAGGCCTCTAAATGAATCAGGAGTCTTTTATTCAAAGAAAGAGCATAAGAGTTGTTACAAACAGCCACGCACTAGTGAGCAGCAGATTTTATCTATGTTAGTCAATAAAATTAATCTGAATAACATGTAATTGTTCTTTTAAACTATTTCTCTTTCTCAATGCACATGTGGCTGGATTAGGCTTTTAGCCATCTAAGCCCTGCTGAGAAAGAATTCTCCTTGAGAATGGTCTGTATCCACTATTTTCTGGTGCTGAAAGAGAAATCCCCATGTACTTGTGGAAAATTTGGACAGCAATGTTTTTGAAGAAGATTTAACAAAGAGACAGGCTATGTTTGGAAGATTTGGCAGACTCTCTGGGGCTTCCTTTCCTCTGCATTCAAGCAGCTCTGTGATGTGCTCAGGTTAGACAGAGCCCTGACCAGGGAACAGCTCCATGTCTGCTCCCAAACATGGGCTCTTCCTGAAGCCATTGTCAAGCCAGCCAGGATTAGCTCATCTAAACCATTCCAGCACACTAGTTAAGCAGATCCCTTGAACCCCAAATCTGCAAAACTTTCTATAAGCCACTGAACTAATTTTTCCTCCTAAATCTTCTCATACTTGCTCTTCTTTTCATAACTTATGAAAAAGAAATGAATTTCAAAATGAGATTACTCATAACCACAGCAGGTCAAAAGGTGGCCTGAGGAAATGTCCCATTTGTATTGGCTATTTGAGCTAGCTGGCAGCACAGATAACTACTTCACAGCTGAGAGGCTGCTTTCCATTCCAGAATGAGAAATAATAAACACCACTCTTTCACTGGATGTTCTGAGTCAGATTCTTTCCGCTGAGTTCTAATCTTCCCCCTCCTGGAATAATAAATATCAGGCACCTCTCACTGCTTAGCAAAGTTACTATTTTTAATTTGAAAGGATTTTTTTTTTCACTTTCTAACTTTCTTTCTGTTCAGTGCAGATGAAAATTGCTGTATGAATGCAAATTTCATTCATTTATTCAATCGTTTTATCCAGCTCCAGCTTTTGATAACTATGATAAGACTTGTTTCAGGGACAGCCAAGAGGCTGACTGATTCCATGTGAAATTTAATGGTTACTTAGAGCTTCATGAAAAATTCTACAGGACTAAACTCTTCAATAGAAAGGAAACACATCACTGACAGTTACAATCATGTTTTAACACTACACAGTGGGTTTTTTGTGGCGGTGTTTTACAAAAAATCAGATTTTCATTGATGAATCCCAAAAATATGTTTGCTTTACATCTGCAGTGACATTTAGAGAAAAAGAGACTTTAATTTCCATATCTTTTATTAAATAGACAAATAGTATATTTTTTCCCCCATTCAAAAAGCCATTGTCTTTTTTCATGGTCAGTTTTCCTTTTAGTTTCAGCACTTTAACATAAAACATTGCAGGAATGTCTAGTTTACACCTTTTGAAAATTTTCTTAAATGTCTTTATCCTGTTAAACCATTGTTCTAGAGAATTCTTTTATTCCGGTTTTGAAAGGTTTGCCTTGCATAACCTCTAAACAAGACAAAGGCATTTAGGCATATGGATGATGTAAGGGCAGCAAGATAAAATGCTCTTGCACTACTTCAATGCTGCAGAAGTGTGACTGATGTGGTGCTTTCTTTGGAGGTAGTGAAGTGTTGCTTCAGACTTAGAGAATACCTCACATTTAAGCAGAAGGACAGCATTGTTGCAGAAGTTTTCTTCCATGGGAATGGCCACCAGCTGAAACGTATTTAAATTTCCAGGGAGACAGACAGAAAATATGAAGATTAAAATGACACCAGATGACACCAATTTTCAAAGAGTAAGGGTATCCAAACTCTACAATGGTTCAATAAAGATAAATTTTGGTGTTCTCACTCCAGCACTTATTTTCCAGCAGAACAGTTTGGAAAAACATCTTTGCTGGACAGGCAAGTATGCCTGACTTCACCTTTGCACAGACTGAATGAGGCAAATGCACTCTCAATATCACATCTGTTCATACCTCTCATGATTTCTGTGGAAATGTCAAGATGCTCATTTATTTATGAGCTCAACCAAGTAACCAAGCATGTATTTTAAAATACTTGTTCGATGCAATGGGTTTTTTTCAAATATGGTATAAGGCTTTGAAGTTTAAAAGTAAATCAAATATGATACATACCTACCCAGTATTTTTTTTTAGAAAATGACTAAAAATTAATCTTTTCTTATTTCCCAGCAAGGACATAGATGAATGATATGGTGATATTTAGAGGATATCTCAGCTAAGCACCCAAAAATAAAAAAATGAAGTTAGAAGAAAATGTCACATCTCCACAGAAAGCAACTTTCAGGTGAGTAAAATATGTAGGAACATGAGTCACTTTCTACACTGCATGGAAGAAAACAATTGACCCTTTTGGAAGTATAAAAAAGAAGTCAGGAGACAGAAGTTCTTCTCCTGATTTATTTCAGTAACATTTAAAAAAGAGCATCAAATTAAATCAGCTTCATTTATCCTACCTACATGAGCACTGAAAGTTTACAGCCATAATAAAATAATATGATGTGATGATCTCCAGAATTCTCCTGTGTTTAGACAAAACATAAGCGTTAAAAGAAATGGAAAGTGCTCTTTTCTTACCTCTATTGATTTCAGCTGTTAGTAGGCTCTGCCTGGTACTAGCTATCAGTCTCTGCATAACTCAGCTATTGAGTCTATTTTAAAACTTTGGGCTTTTTGCGTCCACAGGTGAAAAATATTCAAGGAAAATTCTGTCTCTACTCAAATAAAGGGTAATTTGTGTCACTGTGCATCCAAACACACCCACATGTTTTCAGAGAATAGTGATGTTCTGATCCCCAGTATATCACCTATAGGTAAGGCATGTTTCCAAAGCACCTATGCCTTAATTTGTCTTGTATCTCAAGTTTTCCTCTTGGCATTGCCAACGTTTCAATATTTCTCAGCATCACATCTTCATCTGTTTGAATGTATTCTGTTTTATTACAAGCTTCTCTCTTATGCTTTAAAACCAGGTAGTGTTAGTCTGTTGAAAATACTCATTTTCAGAAAAGGAAAGAGAACTAGCTTTCCTTATGTCACTTAATAAATATTTAATCATAATCATTCACAAATGCAATATGCATACCAAAGAGTTCTAATTTGAGTAGTGAGCATCTTCTGGCTCTTAATTCTATTGACTTCGACTTCTGAGGACTGTTAAGCTTTCTTTAAGGACCATGATGATTCTTTTATGTCTTTCACTGAAGTTATGCCTGTCTTTTTATATTAAAAACCTATTTCCAATGTTAACATACTAATTTCTTCACAGAAAGCATCTCTGCATTCATTAGCATCTCTGGAAATCTCTTCCAAAATAGATTTCTAGAATTTGCTCTAAAACACTAGTTGATCTTAAAGTTGTGACAGACAAAATTTTACAACCACAAAATATTCCATTTCAGGTATTTCTATTACCCTCATCTAGAACTCTGTATATTCACCTATAAACCTAAGGCATGCTGTAAAGCAAGAACCTGTAACTTCAAGTCTCAGAATAGCAGGTGGGATTTTTAAGAAAAGAAATCAGTTTTCCTTAGTAAGAAGTCTTCTCAAGTAAGGAAACACTGCTTTTAAATACTTTTTTTTCTTGCCCACAGATACCTGGGACTTACACACAGGATTTCCCTGACTCTTGAAGTTGATGAAAGTCTTTGCTGATCTGCAGGCTTGAAGCTCTAACAAAGTGCAATTACAGAGGAAAACAGTAGGAAGGGAAATAGGATTTTATGAGCTCTTTATGATTCAGACTCCTGTGCCTGCATGGACATCACATTTCAGTTTGAGTGCTGTGATTTTGTCTGTCCTTTCTCCCTGTTCTACCTAACAACTTTTTGGTAAGCAACTCGGTTTCCCAGTCTACAGATTCATGACGGTTGAATAATTTGTTGTTGTTGTTGTTGTTAAAGTTCCTTTAAACCTATCCATTGTCATAACAGTCAGTTGTTTTTCCACAGTAATTTTTTCTTAAACAATGGCATTCAAGGTGAAGTCACATAATCTTACATCTTAGCTCCCTCACTGTGAACTGATCCTCTCTACTTTAAAGAGAAACTTTACAGCTAATAGGGATTTTCTTTTGCTCTGATTGTCCTGATGGGCTCCATCCCCACAAGTTTGGCATTGACAGTCAGTGCCACCAGCAGAAACATGGGGTGCACTGTAGCCTACAGTGCCTGTCTTAAAGAGCAGCCCTCTTCTTTAGCTTGTGTCATCAAGCAAGTTACAGGAGTTCAGGTTCTGGACAGAAACCTCTGTATCTTCCCTCTCATGAGCAGCTGCTGAAACACCAATTTGTCACTAAAAACCATTGAAACTTCTGGTCTGGTCAGCTAAAAACCTTCACAGAGTGTTTTAGAGCACTCTGCCCTCACCTGTGACCCCTGGTAGCTCACAGAGAGCTTGAGGCCAGGAGCACCAGGCCATTGCTGAAGACAATCCTGACTGTCCACACAGCTGTGGTGTGGCCAGGCAGAGCAAGCATCCCAAGTGGTACATCCCTCATGGCATGCTCTGCTCACATGGTCCAGCTAAAGCCCCTGTGCCTGCTCATCCTGCTGCTGCTGTGTGCAGTGACGAGCAGTGGGAATGTCTGAAAGCCATCACACCTTCCTTCTCCTCACATGTTCTAGGACAACAAACTAACACAGTGTTCCAGCACGTTCATGAAACCAAGTGTGCCCCTATATAGGCGGCTGTGAAAGCAAAGGATAGGGATTCCAGAGTCATTAAAAATGCAAAGAACAGATCACAGGCTGTAGTTCTCAACACTAGAAATAATCCAAGTGACTAGCTTTATTTGTCAGCAGGTTTTCCAAGGTTTTCAGTTCATTTCAGTCTACATATTCCTAGCTTTAGATCTCTTTCAAGACACTTTTCTTCCTGTCTGCCTGTCTGAAAGAAAATTTAAACATGCAAAGTTTCTTCATTTCCAAAGCTCTCCACAAGAATGTCTGTGAACTGGAGTCTCTTAGGCATTATTTTTACCATGGCTTATGCAACACAGAGCAACCAGAGCAACATGGAGTCCTCATAAACCCCCTGTAAAGCAGCAGGGAAACACTTTAAATTCTCTTTTTCACTGCCAGCAGAGCACCTGAAATCTTTGAGAAGCCAATATGAAATGCAATATCCTAGTCATAATAAGGGATATGAGGAATGAACATTGTGAAAATGGATCTAAAATCATGTAGAAGTGATTTTGAGGGGTGTTTATGGACACAAAAGAACACTGTAGACAAGGAAGGGTTTTATTCTTTATCCTGGTTTCAGTATAGCTCTGCATATGCCAAGTAGGTATATAGTAACTCCTAGCCAGAGAACACCTTCAGTGGAAATGAGTCTCACCTCTTACGGTTCACACACAAGATTCAAGCACTTAAGAAAACAGAAATCAAGCTTCAAAGCTGAACAGCAAGTCCATATGGAGGTCTCCCCCATCCATTTTCATAAGTCCAAAGACGTCACTTTGAAAGCTCTGCTATAGCTAAAAACTATACAATCCTCATTAAAAAACATCTTAGGTTCAGTATTCACAGCTATCATAAGCACAAGAATGAATTCCATTACAAAAGACTGAATTTCTTTCTTGCTTTTTGTCAGACTGAAATATCTTCTTTTTATTATAAACATTTCTTTCATTTAATCCTCTATTGATTTCAATTAAGTTCTCACCAGGTTTGCATCCCCAGCTGAGGAGTTTTTTCCCCTCATTCATCTGGTTTTTTGACTGTTCTTCAAGGTTTCAAATCCAATGAAAACCCTAGGGAGTGACAACAAAAAATGGGCACTGTGCTAGCAAATAAACTTCCTGTAATCTGTCACTGTGAAATTCCTTTAAATTTTCTTTTTTCACAGATGGGCAACAGTGGATCTAAAAAACTAATTAATGATTCTCATGAAATGCTTTAAATTTAAAACTATTTTGAAGGGTTGTAAAAAGGTGTTCTTCCCTAGGAGGGTGACAAAGGGAAAATATCAGTTTATGGCTAAAGAACTGTTCTGTAAAATCAGAGATGTGTGCATACAATATTCTGAGCAATAAAACTTCTTGGTCCTTCTCCTATCTGTAAATGTCTGACAAGACCTGTCCTGTTTCCTATGGTTTAGTACAAAGAGATTTATTAGGACAATACAGGTGAATACCAGAGAAGGACTGAAAACATACAACTATCCAGCTGTGCTCATTTATATATCTGCTTTTTCAATAAGCAGAAATATTAATAGCATCAGTAAGTACAAAATCTTTGCTTACATAATTTGCATCTACTTTCAAAATAGAAGCGTGGTTTTTTTCCTTATATTTAATTTCAATAGTTTGTTTTTATTTTAAAATTACACAGTCTGAAGTATTTACCAGAAATATACCTCAGAAACCTTGAAGAATAGTGATGACTGTAGTTACAGGAATTAAGATGTGATTTTTGTAATGATCCCATCTTAATTTCTATTACTACACCAACTGCATATTTAGCTCCAACAGGTCTTATGCCAAATGTTAAAGCTGAATAGGCTCTTTGATTGGTAGAAGCAGAAAACTGGGAGGATTCCTATTAAAAGATAATAATCAATCAAAAGGAAAGCTGTTTGAATAGGCCTCAGAAATGGTCAGAGCATTTGGTCAAACAAGCATAACTTGTTTGGTTTGGTAGATTCTGTACAACTTGAAGTCAAGAGGAGCTGAAGTGTTTTATGCAAAATCATGCAGAATGACCAATGTGAAACACTGTCAGGGCTGCATACAACTGCACATTTTCCTATGCCTCTAATATAATACAGTCCAGAATATCCACAGGTGTTATTCATGACCTCTGTTTCATGACCTCATGATTCTCATAAATTAGCATTTACAAATACTAAAATGGAAAGCCTTTGTAAATATATTTTTTTAAAAAAAGGTTAAAAAAATCAGAGTTTCTTTTATACACCTCTCTATCTTTTCACTTTATAAAATGTCAGTTTCTGCAGAAGTTTTCAGATGCATAAGTTTTTCAAATATGAACTGAAAAGCTTACTATGGCAACTTAGATCAGTGCAATATTGCTCTTGAAAATGAACCTGCAAGGGAAATTACTTTCTGAAGAAAAATAATTTAAATATAATGAAGACTCAAAAAATTTTCCTTTTCTCATTCCCTGCAACACGTACTCTCTAAGGAACAAAGTTTTTGCTATTATGAACAACTTTTAATTTATATGTGTGTTCTGCCAGTCGTTGCCCAGGGTGATCATTAGTGTTTTGGTTCTTTTAACTACAGTCTCAAAGATCTGCACACAGTTTCCTTCTGGCACAAGACTTCAGTGTACAGAGTCTCAACTGTGGGGTTTTGAAAGGCTGCTAAGAATTGGAGGAAGAAAAAAAAAGACATTAAACTTCAGAGTTACTGCTGTCTCATCAATATTTTTGGTTTACCTATGTATAAACCCCCATATTCACAAATATTCAGGCAGGAAATCTGCACAAGGGATTTTCTCAGACACATTCCAAGTTCCATGAGAACTGTGCAGTTTATGGCTAACAGCCTGCTAGTGTTTAGGAATTCTCTCCATTTCCTTTATTCTACCTATGGGCCACTGACTGATTTATCACATTTACCCCTTGCATAAGTTCAATGTGAAACTGCACAACAGTAATTTTATAATTTTATGAAATATTAAAGAAAGCAAGAATGGGCAAGCAAGAGGCATTGATTTATAGTCAAAACCTGCTACCGTTTGCAGAAGTGTAACTGCTCCTCCTGAGTCTTGAACACCAGATGAATGCTGAATTACTTAAAGTGTTTCAGTTACCTGAAAGTATAGAAAAGACATATGAGCTCTAATCTGAAAAATGCTATACTTGCACAAATTTCTTTCTAGAAAGAACAAGGAAAGGTAGATAAATAATGTGAATCTATGTCCTTTTCAAGTTTAAAATTTTTAGTTCCTTTGCAGTTCTGAAATGTTTCATATCTTAAAACAACCATTAAGTACTGACTGGAAATACATGAACTGTAAGTAAATCAGATCTGATGAAGTTGGTGTTTTCTTGAAGCTAGGAGAATAAGCAGAAAGTAATCACCAAAAGGCAAGTTTACAAGGAATCATGTGGAAAAAGTACACTACCTATCTTAATTACTCACTGAAATTTTTGAAGGAACTGATTTGATATTTTGCTTCTACTTGATGATCTATTGTTTTTAAACGTGAAAAAAGACTAGGCATATTTTCACCCTGTGCTTTTAATCAGGACTTTGAAGTGTGATAAAATTCCGTCATCATCCCATCATCAAGACTGTTGATAACAAATTATGTCAGTGAGTCTCCATCCCAGTATTTTTATAACTATTAATCCCAGTGCAACGATTTCCATAGAATCATAGAATGATTTGTGTTGGAAAGGACTTTTGAAGATCTTCTAATTCCAGCTTGCTTTGAACACCTCCAAAAATGGGGGATCCATAGCTTCTCTGGACAACTTGTTCCAGTGCCTCACTACCCTCATAGTAAGGATTTTTTTTTTCCCAGTCTAAATCTACCCTCCTTTGGTGTAAAGCCATTACCCCTTGTCCTCTTACAGGGCCTGGTAAAAAGTCATTCTGTATCTGTCACATAATCCCCCTTTAAGTATTGAATGGTCTCAAGATATCTCTGATGCCCCCTCATGATTTTCTTGGCTCTCTGGATTCATTCCAAAGTGTCCATGGCTTTCTTATCCTTGGGACCTCAAAACTGGATACAGTAGTCCAGCTGGAGTTTTGCATGAGCACAGTAGAGGAGAAGAATCATATATCATGAAATGCTGGCCACAGTTCTTTCTATATAGCTTAGGATACAATTATCTTTCTGAGTTGCCAGGTCATGTTCAATTTTTCATCCATCAATATCCTTAAGCCCTTCTCTGCAAGGGTATTACATTCAATACATTCAATAATCAGCCTGTACCAATACTGGTGATTTCACCAATCCTGGCACAGCACCTTACATTTGGTGTTGTACTTCAAGAGATTCCCACTGAACCCCTTCTCATCCCATGAGATGGCATCCCTTCTCTCATGGGATGGCTTGGTGTGTTCTCTAAACTTGATGATGGTGTACTCAATCCCCCAATCTCATTATTAAAGATGTCAAACCACTTCCATATGGAAAGTGCCATATGGAAAGTCCTCTCCCTGAGGGACACCACTAGTTACTGATATCCTTTGGACACTGAGCTATTGACTACAATCCTTTGGATGCTGCCATTCATGCAATACTTCATCCATTAAATCCATACCTCTCCAATTTAGCAACACAGATTTTCTGTGGAACAGTTTCAAAGGCCTTACAGAAGCCACAGTAGAGGACATCAGTTTCTCTTCCCTTATCCACCAATCCAGACATTCTGCCATAAATCCCCAGATTAGCCAGTCATGATTTTCCTGTTTGTGAAGCCATTCTGTCTAATCACCTGCCTGTCATCCACATGCCTTGATATATCTTCCAAGATGATCTGTCCCAAGATGATCTTACAGACACAGAGATGAGGCTGGCTAATTTGTAGTTTCCAGGTTTGTAAAACTCTCTCCCTCAGAAAACTAAAATTCATTATTATGTCGTAACTCTACATGCTCTCCAAGCTTCCAAAATCTTCTGAACATGCACAATTATTAAGAAACAGCCACAATATTTTGGCATATCTAGATCATGACGTGGAAAAGACAACAGACATTTCTTTTTCTTTTGTTAAGCCTCTTTTACATATCTTGAAAGCTGACACACCTTGACACAGACCACAACATCCTAGAGCCTTTCACAAAATAATGAACTTTTAAAATGTTTCACTTTTTTTTTTTTTAAATGCAATATCTCGAACCATAAATTTCAAAGCTTTGAGGGGTCTCCTGTGCATTCAGGAGATTAAAGTTCCTTCAAGCTGGTTGGTGAGAGGAAAAAACATAAAAGGGCAATTTAATTTCTGTTGTGAATCACCAGTTACACTGATAGCCTAATATCTTCAAAAATAAAGTACATTGTTTTATGTGCTTATATATATGTGTATGTATAACACATAGAAATTTTGGCATAATATTTTACCATCACAATTTTCTTCAAAATATAATTATTATATGAAGTCAGTTTATCAAGAGACTTGTTAAGGCATGTTTTGTGTGGAGTGTCTTTACATATATATGCTAAGGCATACCAAAGAATTTCCTAAATACATCAAAATACATGCATTTATTCCTTCAGTTGGAGTCTCAAATGGCTGATTATTAAAATGCCATATCTTGATTATTTTTCCTTCATTATCTGCCTTTCCTTGTATGATTTTGATCTTTGCTTCATTAAAGTCAGCATGTTTTGTACACAATAGTCAGTTATATTCTCTCCAAGGATTCCTTCTCTTAGGACAGTCTGACCTTCAGCAGCTGAGAATCAAGAGAGAAATTCATTAACTCAAATGCTGCAAGACCCTTTATTAAGATTCTGGTAATAAATTGAAAAGCATGCTAGGAAGCTCAGCAGAATTTAGACTTTCCCCAAACTAAGATGAAACTCTTAGGGACTCTGGCTGCAGCAGGAACCAACTTCAGTGCCAGAAAATTTTGCAAAAACATAACAGTCAAGAAATAGGATTATGTATCTCCACTTCCTCAGCTTCTCACCTGCTACCCAGGCACCTAAAGGCTATCTGCAAATTAAGGGAAGTGGTCTCCGTGTTCTGGAGAAAACGGGAGAGGAACTGCTAGTGTCAACAGGGTGAGGCTGGGTCCACAGGGGCTGATGTCTAGCATGGGAGAGAGAGAGGGAAAATGACACTGATTTCCAGGGATTGCACTCATTTTCATGCCAAAATAGCATCCCCCAGCAATCATCTGCATGGTATAGCATAGCCATGAATCATTTAAAATGTCCAAGCAAAGCCGTTTTCTTTCTTTGTCTGTTTATTGTTCAGTGCAAGTTGAAGAAGGAAAGTGTTCAAGTGGAAAAGAACTGGATGAAGCTTCTCTGCAGAACTGCACTATATTTGACAAATCCAAGAAACAAAAAATTCACTTTCCTCTGGCCACTGTTAGGTAGTTACACAAGTAGGGCTCCCCTTTGCTAGCTCATATGGCCTGCTCTAAAGACTGATGATATGTGTACTGAGCTTTTCTGGGAAGTATTCATCTGCTTTATGTAACAGACTTGTTGAGGTCTGAATGACGCAGTTCAAGTAGTTGGATAGAAGGTGAGAGCTTAAACAGTAAAAACATTAGAATGAAATGTACATTTTTCTGCAGTGCTCTTAGCCAAGAGGTACAGTGTCCAGGGAAATAACCAAAGGAAAATTTGTGTCTGTTAAAATCCTCAGAGGATGCCAAAAGCCCTGAATCTACTGCAGACAGGCAGATATTTTGGGGATAGGCTTGATACTGTTTCTGAAGATCCTTGCCCTGCCCTTAGAAGAACATTTTCCAAGGAGAGTCCATGGCATTTCAACTGCCAGTGTGTCGTGCTTTAACTCCAGCTGGCAACTAAACACCATGCATGCACTCACTCCCCTACCCCCCTGGATGAGACAGGGGGCAGAATCGGGGAAAAAAGCAATATAATAATGGGTTCAGATAAGAACAGTGTGATAATTGAAGAAAAAAAACCCCATAAAATAATAATATAGAAAGGAGAGTAGGAGAAACAGAGGAAAAAAAATATGAATAGCAAGTGATGCACAACACTGATGCTCATCACGTACTGACAGACACCAATCCTGAGCCATGATCAGACCCAGTTCTGAGTAAGTGCTGCCAGTTTATATGTGTGACATAATGTTCTGTGGTATGGAATATCCCTTTTGTCGGTTCAGACCAGCTGTCCTGGCCATGCTCTCTCCCAGCTTCTTGTGCACCTGCTCACTGAGCAAGAGAATAGCAGGGGAAACAGAAAAGTCCTTGAGTTGGGATAAGCACTACTGAGCAACAACCAAAACATCAGTGTGTCATCAATATTATTCTCATATTGAATAAAAAACAGAGCACTGTACTACCTACTAAGAAGAAAACTCTATCCTAGCTGAAACCAGTACACAGGATCAAGGTTGAACTCTTCTCACCTCCAACAATAGCGATCAGAGAAGAGAATAAAAATTTCCTTTGGTGGTATACAGTGACAGAGTCTTCTCCTCATTTGCACTCTTCTTTGGAATAGGTTTCTTTTAAATAAATCAAGGTTGTCAAAATATCACCATAAATCAAGAAAACACTGCCATTTGTTTTGTTTGAAACTGAGCAGGATGCCTGCTTTCAAACCACTCAAATAAAGGCTTAGGAGTTTCACAAACCCGTGTTTAAGGGTCATTCTGAGATGCCATGGCTTATGTGTTATGTTACAATAAAAGTGAAAAATGCATGGTTACAAGAACATAGAAAATGATGAACAGTTGTCATGAGGGGCTGCTGTGTGAGAGCTGAGATTGCAGCCACACTCATACTGTAACATGAATGAAAACTCACACTCAAGCAAGGGAAGGTGCCTGCTGCTATGGTTTTCATGTAAGCCTATTGTATTTCAGTATTTAAATCTCATTTACATCTGCAAACAAAACTCATGCAAATTAAGTGATTTTAAAGAACACAAGGATTCAGTTAAGAAGTCTGCTCTGTGATAACAACCCTGTGCTATTGTATTTTGTAAGTTCAAAATCTGAGAAAAATATTAAGTACTGAAACATTCAAGACCTCATCATTGATAATATTTTGTCTGATTGTTAATGTCATTAAAATAAGAATGACACAGTTCCACAATATAAACTCCAGCCTTGATGACTGATTTGGTTTCTCCATTAATTCTAATTTTGGGCAGGAAGTTGTCCTCTATAACAGTCACAACTTCTTCAAGGTGTTCTGGAACAGAATTAGGGAAATTTCTAAGTTTTGGAATACATGTGACAGTAGTCAGAGTCAGTAAAAACAGCCTTTAAAAGAACTGACACTTCATATTTCCCCTTGGCTCCCTGTTAGACTGAGCAAGACAATCAGTGGACAAACCCTTGTGGAAAAGAGCAAGACAAAAAGACCATCTTAACTCTGAAAAGATTTTATAACTTCAATCTAGCCCCAAAAAGAACAGATGTCCTATTTCATGTTGGCCTAGAATGGGTTTTTTTTTTCTGGTCATTTACATCAAATCACAAGCCTCAGGAGTACAAACCAAAGCAATTCACTGGCAAAATTCTTTCAGCTGTGCCAAAAAAAAAAGTAATTTTACTTGACAAAATCATTTTGCACCCCTTGAAGAAAGGAACCAAGTACACTTAGCATAAACAATGTTCCAAAGTAATGATGTCCAGTTATATAGAAGGCAGGGAAAAACAAAGCAGAAAAAGCCCAAAGCAATTATTTTGTTTTGGAGCCGATCCACTGTATTTTAATAAGAACCTTCACAATTACATAATGACTCTTCATGGTTAGCAGAAAATAGTGTTGTCTTAATTATACAGAAGTTAGTTCCCTTCTCCAGAACCACTCACACCTCTTGAGATAAAGACCTGCAGCATGATAAAGCATGTATGACAATTATAAATAGGTAATCAAAGTGCCAGCAGAGCTGGCAGTGTTTTTCCTTGCAAAAAGTACCTTTTACTAGAGCAGTTCTTAAACCACTTATGTCAAATATGTTATTAATGAGCACTCAAGTTCACACAGAAATGCAGGCTGCAGGACACAGCCCAAGGCACCCACGGATTTAGATGGGTTGGAGTGTGGTGACAAAGGGGATAGCTTGGTCTCCATCTCCCCATTATCTGCAGTTTCTCCACCACACCATCAGCAGTGGATGCAGCTTGATTCCAGATCCTTAAGTTCACATGTTGGGTCTAGCTGACCTTGACTAATGCAGCCGCACAACACCCCCTTCTGCTGTGCTTTCTGTTGAAATATGGGGGAGAGGAAAACCTCACTTCTTCCTCTCCCACACCATTTGCTCTGAGCCTGCACTTACCCCGGTGTGAGATTTTCCCTCTCATCCTCTGCAAGAGTCTGTCTTGTGCCCAGCAGCAGAAGTGTGTTGGCTCCACACCAGCTGATGCCTCGTGCTTGCTGCTATCGAGGTGCCAAGCCAGAGCTAATGAGCTCCCCGGTGTGATTGCACAGATTAGCTCTGGGTGCTGTGGGAGCCAAGGCTGTGCAGCCCCTCTCAGAAAGGCTAGACTCTGAGAATCTCAGAGGAGGGGTGTCTGCACAGAACAGCACTGGACCTCAAAAGGAGTTTTAGGTAAATCGCAGAGCATTTAAAAATCCAACCAGTTTCAAGAGGGATGTCACACCGTGCCACTTGTTTCCCACAAGGCTAGCAATAGAGCAAATGGTGGGTTTCTGCTTCATTTTCTAAATTTTCTCCTGCAAACACCTCTCATCTGTTCACCCAGCTAGCAAGGAAGTCTATTACCACTTCTCTTGAGAAAAGATGCTGGTAGTTGAAGTGGGTTCTGTGACAGCATCTCTAGATAAATTGTTTTCAATCAAAAAGTCTTCAATCTTTCAGATGTAGTTATCCAAAACACAACTTCTATGCAGTGGCCTTTGCCTATAACCCTTCGTCTCCATAATTACTTGATAATCATAAAAACAAGTACTGCTGATCAGTTTGCCACCAGCTCAAATCAGTCTTTCATTTAGAGCCATGAAGTTTAAGCTATCAATCCCCTCTTACCTAGTCTCAGTTCTTTTTTCCTTACCTCCCTAGTAACAGTTGGAAAACTGAGAATCATTGCAGGAACTTCTGGGTTTTTAATAGATGTTTCATTGCCTCATAGTGCCCATTACTCAGCCTTAGGAGCTGCTTTGTCCAGTTGTTTTCCTCCTGATAAAAACAGCTGTTTCAACCGTTTGAATGGAAGAGGCAATACATCTAATTGCACCCTGCAGCTCATACACCAGGTTCGCTCTGAGTGATAGCAGACCCGGACTTTGTAGTAAAATGGCTAAACCCTGCCTTCTAGTAGAACTGTCTGCAGCCATTTTATTTAGTAGACTAATCTAGTGTTCTGGAAGGAAAGTGTTTCCATAAGAATAATTTTCCTCTTCTGTTTCATTTTTTTTCATATCAGCACTTTCAATAATGTACATACCATATCCATAATAAGCTTGTTTATTAAAAAACACAAAACTAAAACAAAATAGTAGGATTTTTTTTTTTTTTTTCACAGAGCTACAATGCTTTTGCTAACCCCGGAGTCTGATTTTTCTTATTTCAATGGCAAATTTCTGGAAGAAAACTGGGTATGCTATGAACCTGGAAGTTGTTTTCAGTCCCTACTGTATCCAAGTGCATGACTGTTACATTTGCCAATACATGAAAGTCAAATCCGAACTCGGGCTATTCTTTCTTATCCTTCCATTTGTCATAACTAAGTGTTTCTTGGAAAAGTTTTTTGGAAGTGTTTTTCTGTGAGGAAACAATGCATCCTACAATTTGAAGTCTTATTTCTACTCTAGCAAAGTACTGTGGTTCCCTCCTAGAACAGACAGCAAGGAATCTGCTGCAGTATTCAAAGTTACAGGGTTTATAAGTATGCTCTTAAACTCAGGATAACTCAGGATAGCTCAAACTCATTTTCACAATTTCACTAATCCTTAAACACAGTTCCTTACCAGCAAAAATTCAGAAGCACTTGAAGAAAATATTCTTTCATTCACTTGGGAAGCAATGTATTTTCCTGTTGAATTTATTTACTGAAAAGACAGTCTATTCCCAAATTCCTTACCCTGAACATATAATTTCTATCTATCCTCTCCTTGCAAGTATTATTCAGAGAGAAGCTCAGCAAGCCCAGATTACAGAGAAGAGAAGTCGTTCAAGGATGGCAAGAATCATTATAACCGTCCATCTAACAGTGCAGAAATGCTCTCATAGCTCTATGTATGAAACAGAGAAATAGAACTAATGCACCTGTGGCTTTCCTAAACAATGTACTTGTGCTTTAAAATTAAAGTGTCTCCATAGCAACTTTGAGGCATCCGAGAAGAGAGAGGAAAGAGAGTATTTTGCGAAAACCATGGAGTGGATTTAAACTATGTTGTATGTCAGGACTGAAAGCTCAGACCCCTTGGTAAGAGTATAAACATATGGCCTGAGTGAACTTGTAATATGTTGACCAACATCCATCTCAAGGAAATTGTGCTGTAAGAGTCAGCCACTGCTTTTGTTTCCAATAGACTGGCAGGGAGCAGCAGGAACACTGAAGCAGCACCATCCCAAGAAAACAGAGCCCACAGCAGCAGAAGAAGGTGAACAGGGCTGGGTGGGTGGAGGTGATCTGGATATCCTGAGATCCAAGCTGCCGGGACAAGGCAGATCTCAGCTCAAGCTTGGAAAGCCAGGTCGGTGAGTAGGAGTCAGGAAGGCATGGAAGAAGGCACAGGAAAACCTGCCACATAGCTCAGGCAAACACCAAGAGCAGGAGCCTGTTTAAAAGCAGTCCCTGAGCAGGACACGCATCTGCTGACATGGCCTGACAGCTTCATTATCAAAGCTGGCCTTGAACCCAGGCAGTGAAAGCCTGTGGAGAGGGAATGTCCTCAGGCCCCTCACAGTGTCCACTTATAAAGCCTATCTGTGGCTACTTAAATCTGATGAGGGCCAGGGGAGAGACTGCAATGTTTTGTACCTTTGAAAGGAATGTGTCCAGCTGCCTGCCCACTGGGGACGGGCAGTGCTGATGGCTCACAAACAGCATGATGCCATCTGCTTCAGGGAGGCCACACTTGCTCCTCTGCTGTCATTTTTTGCAAGCCCCAAAATGCTACTCTGTCTGAAAGTCTGTGTTTCCGTCTACATATGGGAACAACAACAACTAATATAAATAATGGCAGATGTCTCTAAATGTGACACAGTATCTTTAATAAAATCATTCTAATAAAAACTGTATTTCTCTCCATAATGTCCACTAGATTGTGTTTTACTCTGCTAAGGACAGATGGATAGCCTTCTTCTAAGCCTCTAACTACCGTAAAGACTAGTTTTGCCTCATAACATGTTCCAGGATTCCTGTGTGACCCCTCTGCAGCCCAAGTGCATTTTTCTCCACAGAAAGCAGTTTACTGTCGGGGGCTCTTTCCCTGAGGTGGAGCTGAGAAATACTAATTCATCCAAATCACACAGTTCCCATTTCCCAGGGAATATGCAAGATGTAAATAACTTCTTATTAGAGAAACAGAAGACAAATTTTCTGTAGCAGAAGAACAGGGCTTTGATAAAATTGCCTTTGATGCAGTTAGAATTAGTTTATTATGTGGGTCGACTGAGAATGAATATTAATCCAGTGGAGCACTCTTGTATTGATGAATAGCTCACCTTCAAATCATGTTAACTACTTTCTTTCTTATGACTTTAGTATTTTCTCCTTTTAATTCCCCTTCTTCTTAACAATTAAAGATCCACAGGTCAGCCTGATGAAAACAGAATGAACACTACACAACATGCTCATTTGAAAGCAGCAATGAAACAGCTGTTTCAACTTCATTTTGCATATAACTCTTCATTGCTAAGGTTAGTAGTACTTTTCACTGAAATATTTTTTTCATCTATTCCTGAAATTCAGAGTTTCTTCTGAGTGGACTAATAGCCCAGATATGGGAAAAGAACAAGGAATTCTCAGAAAAGAAAAAAAAGTGTAACCGTTTTAAAAGTGAACTACTTGTTATTGTGCCATCTTCTCTTTACCTACTACAGTTCTGAACAGAACATATGCCATTGCATGCAATTCAGGTGATGCTTTGCTGTTTAGGAGAAAGGGACTGGAGCTCTTTTCTGCTCCTAATTTCTTGCTCTGTCTTGAAGTTTGACACAATAACTCATGTTGTTTTCCTCTGCAAAATAAAGCAATAGTAATGTGTGGAAGTATTGAAGGGCCTTTGCTTATAAGATGGTGTATAAGCACATCAGGTGGTTACAAAATAGTTACAAGCAAGAGATGGTTCTCTGCACATACGTAAAATATTTTCAGTCAAAGAGGAGGAGCCTAGACTTCAATACACAATAGTACTACAGCTCTGCCACATCCAATTTTGTATTTGAAGGTGAAATTTCACACTTATATGATCCTTTACATCTTTGATACAGAACTTGGGTCTGTGTTTTACCATCATGATCTGATATTTCTGGGTGACTTTATTCCCTCTGGACTGAAAAGAAAAAGGCATTTTTGGTATATTTTTGTCAAGGCAAAATAAAAGGCTTGTAATTTTTTCTCTCAGGGGCTTTTTGTTGCTATTCATTATCATCAGTGTAATATTTCCAACCATTTCAAACAGATATCAGAATCTTTTATAGTCTGAATATGACCTAGTATTTTGCTCTTCTTTTATTTACTCTTCTCCTTGGTAACTTCGCACAATTCTTACACAGCTTAGTACAAATTTGAATTGGACTTCAGAACTGGAAGAACAAAATATTTGCCTTTCAATAGAGGAAGAGTCTGCTGCGGGATGGGCAAAGCAAAGTGGCTATGCCAGGGAAGCTTGGGAAGTTGTTCTCAGTAAGCAGGAGTTTCTAGGTCTGGCCTCTATGGCAACCCACACAGGCAAAGACAAGCTGAATTTCCTTCCTCTCCATTGTTTCTCACACCCTCCATCATTCCCCAGTTCTGTCTGCAAATAGGGAAAAAGCCAAAAATCCCCACATGCAGTCAGAGCAGTGGGTGTATGCTCAAAGGGAACAGGAGGCAGAAGTGTGGCAGCAGCCCTCTTGTTAGGGGATAGACATGAGCCAAGACACAGAGTTCTTGCTTACCACAGCATGAAATGGGTTTTATTCCTCTTTTCAGCTCAGCCATCCTGACTCCAACTATTCACTGACCCTGGCTGCAGCAAGGTCCTACTGTAGGTTTCCCTTGCAGCCTCTGCTGGTTATTTCCTGCTAAACTGACTGCATGTATTGGATTGCAGGCTCTGAATGCAGGCTTTTACCCAGCTAGACTGTGACTACAAGTTCCAGCAACAGGCTCTGACTGCAGACCCATACTGACCTCACAGCAGTGACTCTTTCTCCCCAGGATCCTTCTTCTTCACGCTTCTCTCTTCCTCGACATTCCTCCAACATGATTCCCTCTCTCCAGCTAACCCACTGCCTTTTATCACACTTATCTTTATTGGATACAGCTGTGACTCATCAGGGGTGAGGCTGTATTGGGTAATTAACAGCTGTTACTTATCAGAGATGAGGTCACCTGTATTTTCTTCTCCTACAAGAAGTACCTGCAGCTGGAAAATGACAGTACAGAGGCACAGAGAACCAAAAAATACATCTGGAAAAATAAACACTGAAGGAAAATGTCAGGTGAAAGTCTTTTATCTCTTAATGTGAATAAGAAAAAAGAACCCCCCTTCCTGAACTAGGAGTACCAGGGCAAACAAAGTGTGGTAGGGGAAGAAAACAAATATCAAATCTGACTATGTCAGAAATATCTTATTTCTGCACGATAGGGAGAGAATACTGAGAACACTGAAATCACAGGACCATCCAGCTAAAGTTCTCATATTCATATGTTTGCTTTGATATGCTTTGAATACCACAGAATAGCATTTGTTGCTGTTGGTTTTCTTTGAATTAGTGAGCTGACAATATCAGGACAGTAATTTCCTACTGAATAAAACACAAGCAGGCATTAGGATTAAATGTCCCTTGATAATGTCCATGTGGTATTAGTGTTAGATTCACTGAAGAAAAAAAAAAAGAGAAAAAAATTATTCAAGCCAAAAAATACTGTGCAATATTTCATGGTGTTATTAAAGCTAGAGAAGCACAGAAAAACCTGAAGAAATAAGCCCCTGAACATTTTATAGCTACATTTCACACTCACTTTGCACTGCTAGAAAGAGACTTTTCCATTAGCTGGCACACAATCTGTGGTACAGCAGCCTTGAAAACATGCTCAAGCAGTCTCACGATTTCCACTCTCCATTTTATCATTTCTATTTCCTACCACAGGACTGCAAATATCCCTGTATCCCACCAGTTTTTCTTTCCATGATGTGGGTACTGCTGCTTCTTTAGGCAGTTTGCAAGTGGTCTGTGCTGCCCTGAACAATAGGTTTGATGGTAAGTGTTCAGAAATAGGGATGAACAATGAAAGATGGGGTTACTATTCAGCACACCTGCATCTTCCTTTCTTTAACAGCTGATCCAGAAGGACAGGGACAGAAATGCATTTACTTTCAAGAGTACTGGGAAAGATTAGCTTTAAGCAAGCAAAGGGTGAGCATTGTTTGTTGCTGTTTATTAGAAGGGGTTAAAAATAAGCCCATACTGACAGCACAGGAAGGTGCAGTCTGATTATTATTAATCATTTATCTCAGCCTGGTCAGTGTTATGATGTAGGCTCTCAGTATGAAAACGTGTCTCAGCTAATATCTTTTCTGTTTTATCTCTTTGTTAGTTTATTGTTTTCACCTAGAATAAATACTACAGCATATAAAAACATGTAGAAACACTATGACTTTCAAAATCACTCATGTGTCAGACATTGTCATGGCACTCACCATCTCTTCTTTCTAAAATGCTATTAGTTCCTGCCTCTGACAGTCCATCAGATTTTCAGCTTGAAGAGATGGCTTTTTGTCTGCTCTGTCTTCTCTGGCAGTCATAGATATCTGAACAGGTATCTCCCTTCTCCAAAAAAATCTTTCAAAATCAAGCCAAGACATACCTTCATTTGGAATCATGGACAAGCCATTACCTCTCACAATTATCATTTGCTGAAAAACACAGGACTGACCCTCAGAAGAGAAAGCAGTAAATCCAACCTGGGTTATGGGAAAATTTGAAAGCAAATATAAGTCTTTTATATCCCAGCTGGTGTTCCCAGGCTCAAAAACACATGCTATTCTAGTATCCTGCAGGGATTAGATCCACAATTTCCAAGCTTACAGTGAACCAAGTTGCTACAATTCTGTTTTACTGAATAAATATTTATCACAAATAAAACAGCAAAAGAAGACACTTATAAAGAAGACACCACTAAAATCAGTTTTGTAGTCCTTTTTTTTTTCCTTGAAGAGGAGAAAAAAGCATATTTGTTGCAATGTGAGAAATTATAGAGTAATATCTCTTGGTCTTCACTTACTGAAGCAAGAAGAGTGGGCAGAGGGTCAGGAGTAATAACAGCAGGAACAGCCTTCTCCTTTGTCATGGTCATGCAGGCTGTTTAGAAAGGTTAAAAGGGCAGCCCCGTCATCCACAAATACTTTGAACAGTTATATCAAACTGTTTACATCTAGTGAGATAACACTGAAATATCCTTTCAATATCTATTGTAAAATAAAGAATGTCAGAAGGACAAATTTTATTTTTAGTTTCAGAAGCTGTCTCATTTTTGTTGCACATTTTTGACATTTCAATGTGCAAGGAAAAAGAGCTCAGGTAGGAGAGAATAAAACAAAAGGGACACACATACCCTGCACGTAGAACAGGCACGTAATCTGGACAGGTCAAAGATTTGTCCTTGTGGGTTCATTCCCACTTAGCTTATTCTGTTATTCTGTGATTTTCTACCATGAGGATGATGTGAAAAAATACCAACTCAACACAAGGACCAAAGTATACTCGTGGAGCACTTCTACCTTTCTCTCCCTCAGCCTCTGTTTCCGCCTTCTCCAACTTCCATGGCACAATTTACACTTCTCGGTTAATTTTGGCATCTTTGTTATCAGCTGAAGCTCTGATCCTGGACAGAGTGAGTTTGATGGTAATAGCAACAATTTCATATTTGACTGAAAACTACAGAAACACAATTAGGAAGTCCAAGACTGCTCTAACCCAGCTTCAGACTCACTTCACTTGCCAGTTACAAATAAAAATACTTTGCAATTGTTGGGATAAAGAAGAGAACATGTTTCTCCCAGCAATGTAGAGATCACTTACTGTTCTTTATGCTACTAACACATTCACAAGATCTAGAAATGTTGGGGACAGCTAACTTGGTTGTTTTCTTCCCTACTATCTTTTTGTTCTGATGTTGTTTTCTGATAAGCACTGCTACAGAACACAGGATATTCATTACCCAGTTTACCAGTCTAGGACACAATACATAAGCATACACCTATGAGAAAAAGAAACTCATAGAGTAAAGTGCAGTTCAGCACCATTTTAAAGGGTAAGATGATAGAAAGTTTTGAAACAAAACTCAAATGAAATAAACACTTCAATGCAATCGAAAATCTTTTACACAGCACAGTTTCAGTTTCCCAAAAACTCGAGACAATGTATATTTAGGAATATCAGTGTATTGTTCATTGGGATCTTTAAACTTTCTTTAAGCAGTAAAGAAGGTATTAAACAAAATTTGTAATTGAAGATAAATAAAATATATTGTAACATTGAAGTCTTTTAAATACAGATAACATTCTCTGCCCCTCATTAAATAATATTTGACTTAGAATATTATTTGCTGTCTCTGTCCTCTTTGCATGTCCTAAAAGAGTTAGTATTTGAAAAGATGACCATAGCTGTGACTACAGCAAAACACGTGGGCACAACAACTTCTCTACAGCTAGACACACAAGTTCACACCTCTCCAATTTTACGAAGACAGAAGACATGTTAAAAACTGTGTGCATGTCAAAATGTAATGTTAAGTTTAGGTATTATTTTTGTTCTTATTCTCTAATAGCAGGATACAAACTCCAGGAAAAAAAAAAAAACAAAACCAAACTATTTTGTCCTTTGCTCACAATTACAAAATAAACAGTAAAAATCTACTTTGAGAAGTGTTTCAGAAACTAGCTTTAGAGATATGACATTGTCACCAATTCATACAATAGTCAGGAAAACACAGTTCATATCTAATAATAATGAAATAAGTTACACTGTGTATAGGCAGTGCTGCAAATGGGCAAAGCTTTTTTTTGACAACCATTTTGACTTGTCATGAGTGTCTAGATGGAATTTACTTCTTGGTTTTTTTCTTCATAATTTAGGATTTTGGAGGTTTCAGATGGATACTCTTGTTTTACAAGGATCTTTACCCAAACACTTCACGTATCTTCAATGACTTTGTTTGTGCAAATCTTGTGGCTGGGATCAATATCTGCCTGTGTATTTGACTAAATGTGCAGATGCAGGCATCTAATTAACTGTAGTGTTTACCAGACATTCATACAGCCAAGCCCTCCTCAGAAAAATATCATTTGATAATGATAATATGGGCTTCGCTTTAGCACAGAACAAAGCACTGCTTGGTATTTTTTAAGGCACAGCCATCTGTGAAACACAACCTTCTCTGTTAGGAACACATTTTCCCCCAGTGAGAGTGGCTCCCCCTTGGACACAGTGCCCGTGTACCTCCAACTCTGTACTCTTCCCTTTTCTTCCTTTAAACTAAATTGCTAAAGTAATAACATATTTCTTAAAATGCTTGATCACTTCTCGTCTGTCTCCTTCAACCAGGAAGAAAGCGTCCTATGGACTTTGCCAGACCTGTGGTTAAAAAATATTTGAAGAAATATATGAAGTCAGTACATGATTCAAAAGTGGTCTGCATTTCAGTTTCTCTGTTGCTGTGGTCACACTGGACTCAAGAGACAGGTGTGGCGAGCAGGTCTGACTACACTCCTTACATCTGATGCGTCTTGCTCAGACGCTTCCCTGCTGACCACTCTTAAGAGTAGCAGAAAGCCTCTAACTTACCTTTCACTTCCCAAGGACCCCTCACAATGGCACTCATTTAATCAGGCTGCTGGCATGCATTGGGCCCCAGAGACTGCACCCAGATTTGACCTGCTGGGAGACCTTCTGGCTCCCTGCATGGCTGTGCACCCAGTGATCCTTTCTGGGAAGCAGAATGGAGGGAGGGAGCTCAGTCCTGCCTGGGTGTGCTGCTGGTGTGGTGCTCATGGTACCGTGGGACCTTGGCTACCAGGCCTTGGAAGTGGTATTGGATCCTGAACAAACAGTGATTGTCCTTTCTTCCCTGCTTTTTTCTCATAATACAGGAATTTAAATGAGTCTCATTTTGCATCTGATTAGAGTTTTATTCCAAAATGCTACAACACTATGCCAAGAACTGTCTGTGTGGTGATTCACAGGAAGAAGACCTGTGTGATTTCCTCTCCTCAGGAAGAATTAATACAGTCATTTGAAATTAACGACTCTTTAAAATTAAGAGGGCTTTTAATGTCCATGAACAGCAGGGCTTCCTTGCTGTTCTTGACCTTTTAGTGATCTCCATGCCATGAAACTTTAAATAAAAGGTTTCATTTTAAAAACTACCACAGCTATGACCCAGAGAAAATTGAGTTACTCTGTTGTCTCAACAACTGGGTCTCATAATCAGTAGCAGGAGAAAAGTAACTCAATGAAATAATGGAATGCATACAGTTTCTTAGAAAAAAAATGCTGCTCTCTGACAAAAATAAATCCATTTATCAATCAAGAAATCAGAATGTTCTTCAGAAAGAAATTGCAACTCCTTTACTAACAACAATGAACTATGGAAGAAAGAGACTCATAAGTCCCACTTGTGAGGACATTAAAACAAAAAATTGCATCAAAAAATAGATCCCTCCCCTGGGCTTCCACACAGCCCTCTGTGTTTATCAATTATCAGCAGCTAATTGAGACTTGCATCACTCTGTAGCCTCAAAAAGTTTAAAACAGTTCCATCAAACCTCTTCTCTGATGCTAGAGCTCAGATGGCCCCCTGTGACTAAACATGTTGCCTTGGAGAAGCGGTGTTTTGGAAAGGACCTAGCACTTACATTACCACAATTGCAATTAAATGTTCCCTATCTACATACTGCCAAGAACAGTACTTTTGACTAGATTGTCATTATCTACATATCTGCCAATCTTCTACATTTGAGTCCTTGCAAGCTAAAGTAAATGAGTATGAAAAAAAGCAAACAATCCTAATTTTTAAGGTCGCATGCCCTGTAGCAGGGAACTACTGTAGCTTCTTTTCTCAGCAAACACCTTAGCTCATTTCCCTCGCTACAAAAGAAGCCTTGTTGTGTAATGCAGAAAGATGAACCAGGGGATGTTAAACTATCAGTAATGTTGAAAATAATAATTGCAAAGCTAAAGATCAGCAGCCATTCACAAACCTGTTCTAGAAAAATTTGCCGAAAATGCTGAAGATTTGTGCAACTTACTGTGCATGAAGTTCGATGAGTGGTTCTTTCTGAAGAGAGAACAGTTTACCCCATTATCGTATTTTAAGGGCTAGCCAAGATTTTTTAATTTATTTGAGGGTTTATTGCTTTGTTTACTTTGCTAGAACCTTTTTCTAATGTTCTAAGCATCACCGTGAACTATTTCATACATAGTTTATGAATCTGTTATTTCAACATTCTTCTTTGGATTAAATATCCTCTTCTTGCTGTTGTGTCCTTCTTTTCTCTTCATCCCCAATTCCCTTCCTTGAAATAGATCCTGAAACAATAATGACAATTGAATCTCAGCTTTTGTTTCCCTGGGAAAAACAATAAGAATCTTAAAACTGCTGTTATTAACAGCTATTCTGTTCTCTTTTCTATTGTTGTAGATCTTAGGTGCTTCTGACACAGTACTAACTTATTTTTTGCCATATCTTAGCAGGATTGTATTCATTTTCACTCTTTTCTTGCTTAACTCATATTGAGCTTGTTTAAAACTGTGCCAAATGTCTTTTGGCATCTCTTTTACTTCGTGTCTTTCAGGGCTCTCTTGGTGGATGATAGTTGACTAACACATCACTATTCTTACTCTAAGCAGCTGTTTAATTTCCATATTCCAACTGGCATTCTTGTTCATCCCAAAGCATGTCTTGTAGACTGCATTACTGAATGCATTACTTTTATTTTACTCCAATTCTGAGACCTGTCCAATGCTCCCTTCATGTAGAATTTTGACTTTCTTGTTCTGATGATGTCTTCCACATTTGCATCATCATAGTTCATTAATGCCTTTCTGTTTTTAACAAATTAAAGACAGCATTCGCTATTAGTTAGCTCATTTGAGTTGTTAGCTCATTTAGTTCACTTTTCCTCTCTTCCTTGGTTAAGCTATTCTCACTCTTCACCTCAAATGATATGAAGTGATTCTACTGCTAGAAGAAAATGCAGGGAAAGGAGGGATCCACTTTCATCAATGGCTTGATTTCTCTCCTAAGAGACCAGGATTTACAGTCATGTTCAGAAGTAAGCAAATAATTGGGATTGCACTGGGTTTTATGAAAGGGAGTCCTTTTGCTCTTCTATTTGCTTCAGGAGAAGTAAATTTGTAAATTTACTTTTACAAGGAACACAAAATTAGGGAGATTTCATACTGAAGCTCCTCTGCTCTCTCAGTATATTTGGAAAGTCCTCCCGAAGTTTGTACTCCTGTGAAAATATATAAATTTTTTCTCCATTAGAGCGTTTGTAGAAAAAGCAAATACGTGTGCTTTATGATAAATATGACACAGGTGTGTGCTGAAAGAAGTATACAGAAATCATCCACTGAGAATCCAAACCAAAATCTTGGAAACTCAGACGCCAGAGGATTAATCCTAAGCAATGACTTACAAGCTGAACAATTCAATTATTAACAGGGCAAGAAATTTGCATTCTAACTGCAATTCATGCATTTCACTCATGTAGACATTATCATAAGACATACTGGATCAATGTTACAGGCCATTCCTTCTAATTTCAGCTCATTGGACAAGAGGTCCAAGAGCTTATTTTAAAAATTTACCTCAATATATTTTTATTATATCCTCTACTTCAAACTCAATAGTTGGAGCAAATGGCAGTACAACCTCTTGCTACAGGAACAGGAATATCCAGATAAAGGCCAATATGATGGAGGGAGGCAGGTTATCTTTTAATTGGCCTCCACTGTTTCATCATGCCTAAAACCATGGAGCTGCATCAAGACTACAGAATTGTGCTGAGCAAGGGTCTGACAGCAAGTTCATCAGACTAACTGGCTCCGCTCTATGGAAAATCTAAGATGCCATTGGCTTCAAAAAGATGTTTCAGCATAAATTGATACATTTGCGAAGAGCACTCCACATACCAATACTTTTCAGGCATTTGTTTCGTATAATTTGGATTGTTTGGGGGTTTTTTATGTTGTTACTTTTTTTTTTTTTTTTTTCCCAAATGTGTTGGGAAATAAACACACGCACCAGACAGCCACTGAAAATCTTGTTCCAAAAACAGGTAGCTGGACAAAAATCTTGACAGCAGGAAAGTTTGAACAAAAGGGAAGAAAACAAGATAAAAAACCGCTTTTCATTAGATCTGGGAAAATGTTTTGAGTTTGGTTTTTCAATGTTTTAAATTGAATTAAGAGATTTCTGTCCTCATAACACAGCTGACTTACTGCTAGTTTGAAACTGGGAGCATGGAACATACTCAACCCTTTTCAATCTGTCATTACCTAACCACTGAGGGTCCTTCACATGCCACCAAAGGAGAGTTAACACTTAATCTACTCCTCAACTGTTGGAATCTCTAGGGTTACATTTTAACATACACTGTTCTTAATTTGTCATAGTTTTGCCTCTCTCTAGTTCTTGGCTGTGGCATGCTTTAAAATATCTATTTATTTTCCAATAGTTATTGCAGAGGTTGTACAGAGTTCTGCATTGTGGGAGAAGTACTTATGTTCAGCATGTGTTTGCATCAATGAGATTGGTCTGCTTTGGGAAGGAAGGAAGGAAGGAAGGAAGGAAGGAAGGAAG
>VZSR01003807.1:14449925-14482320 GCA_013398615.1 Brachypodius melanocephalos
GCTGGATAATCTGAAACCCTTATGAATAATGCCTGGCTGTGTCACTCAGCTAACAGTGCCAGCATTCATGTTTTTTCTAGTTGGTGATTAAATATTCTCTTACCCAAATGTGCTGTATGTCCTGGCACAAGAAACACAAGTCAGATTTCTCAGTTCCAGAATATTGTCAATTCAACGTGAAGATGTCCAGACATTCTTTGCAAATAAAAGAACACAGTGAGAGAAGGAGACAGAGTTGAAAAGGACATTTCAGATAATTTGATAAGATTAGTTGCACCTTCCTTCCATGATTAATTCTGCATTCCAAATAAAAACAAGGCATTGTGTGGAAACTCACAAAAGTACAAAAAGCTTGCCTTCTCTTGCAGCAAGGTGTGTAGCACTGCTAGCAAAATGATCAGAAATAATTCTCTGCGTTTTTTTCTGTGCCTTGGCCACAGGAAAAAAACTGTAAGGATCATCAGGCAAACCCAGAGCACAAGACATAGTTCAGAAGCATGGTAGATATACTGGTACACTCTGATGATTTCCTCATTCATGGAAAACACAAAAGGAAAACACATTCATTGCAACGCTTTTACTCACGCACACTACCAAGGCTTAGCAGCCTCCTCTCTACAGAATAATAATAATAAAAAAAATTAAGAGAATTTAAGATGACCTTTATCCTCTCATTCCAAATACAAGATTAGTAATAAAAGAGACTCAGACAGAGGTCAGTACTTACCATAGCTTCTTCTCCTGAGTACCAAGAATCTCCTGGTATTAAAGGACTGTCTGGGAGATGAAAGGTTTGGATGTTCAATATATTGTCACCCCACTGTAAATAAATACCAGCTTTTGCAAGGATTTAACTCCATCCATTTCCAAACACCAGTCTGAATGTTGCCTGGTGTAAGTCAGCAGTAGCTTATCACTGACTTCTGAATGATATCACATGGATATGAGCTTAGTTCTAAGTCAGTAACCACCACACAATTTGATCAGTCACCATTGTATATATGTTTGTGTTTTATTATATAGAATGTATTACTTCTGAATGCAGCCATTGTGATCTACGCTTGGTTCATAATTGCAGATCACTTTTCTCTATGCTTCACAGATGTGAATGTTTCAAAAATATAATGAATTCTTAATATAAAATCTAAGGTTTATTTTTTAAAATTAATATTAAACCAAATTTTTAAAATTTATCTTTCCCTTTATTACATATTTTTAGCATTTTTTGTAATAGCTATCATAAATGGTTGTTTCCCAGGTTTGAGAACTGCACAGGCCCCTTCCAAAAAATACTGTACTGCTCATTGGCTTTCTGTGTCAATTTTTAATGTCAAATCTTTATGGTTTCTACCTTGCTTTCACTTATTTTGTTGTTATTTTTTGATTTTTTTTTAACTTAAACAGTAGAGTTTTCACATTTTCTTGCAGTTTTACAATCTTGACATATTAACACAGGTCTTTGAGACTCTGGACCATATTCTGATTCAAAAGCCTTTTGTCACATACATAACTCCACAGGAAAATCCTTTCAGTGTAGAATATCTAGATATATTTGTGACCAGTTTCACATAGGTGATGGTTGCTCTTTATATGTCATTGCCTTTAAACCTCTTTGGGTATTTTTTCACTCATCACATGATCCATCTTGAACAGTTGTTCGAATTTGGCTGCAGTTGCATGAAAATGAGAAGAGAAAGGTCCTTACACTGAAACTGAAGGTGAAGAATGTAAAGAAATGTAAAGAGATCCACAGGGCTTTATGTCCAAAGGTGTTAAATGTTATAAAACACCTTGAGGACAGCTGGTACCACACCAGCTTAGTAGCATTTACACTGTCTAGAGAAAACTACAAAGAAAAATATTTCAGAGTCAATTATAATTTACTCAGCTGTTGCTAAAGTCTAACTTAAAAAAAAAACAAACCTTCATAAATTATCTTGGCAATGATTGTCCCAACTTTTAATCTACCAAAGCATTTCCAAAAAATCTCAGGGGCTGAGCAAACTCCAATGCCATTGGACACTACAGGCACTGCCTTTCTCTGGAACTGAAGATGTGCCCCATTGGAGTCTTCAGAGTCTTTGAGCAATCCAAAACCAGCTTAGTGAAAAGGAAGGTGGAAAGGTCTCTTTTTCAGGAGTAATGGATCAGAAGAGGGAAAAAAGCATTTTAAATTTTATTCTTTATTCTTAGCATTGCTTCAGTCTCTTCGATAAGGTATGCAGTCTCAGTGGGAAAGGACAAAGTAAGGCACCCTTCCAGTATTGTCAAAGAACTGGACTCCCATGAGAATGCAAGGAAAAACCCAAACTACTGTAGAGATTTGAAGTTCAGGATCTCTACAAGGGCATTTGTAGGATATAAGGATAAAAAAGAAATTCTGCACTGGGGCAATACAGGAGTACTGCTGTGTTTTCTTAGGCATACAAGAGTTTGTATATCAATGCTCAAAAAATGAGAACTGGATATTAATGATGGGCAGGAGAGAATGGAATATTTTTATAGTTTTATTTCCACTAAAAAAATGAAGGAGGAATGGATAGACAAAGTAATGCCCAAGAGTAATGGTGTCACTTTGGGGAACATGTGACATTACATAAGAGCATTCATGAAGCCAGAAGAAGGAAATGGATGAAAAATTGTGACAAAAGCAGGTAAGTCCCCAGATTCACCCTTAATTCCTGTCCCAGTTTTGATTCAGGTAACAATGCACTGAGCTGGAAACCAGAATGGTCAACAGACTCACAAACTCACCAAAAGCCTGTGTTCAGCTTAATAAATATATGGTGTTTTCACTTGAACACCTTTTCTCTTTTTAAAACTGTCTTAATTTATTGATATCAGGTGACCTTTTTTTGTTATTGTGATTTTTCTTGCTATGGGAAGTTCAGCAATTTTGAAAACCAGACCACAAGTTTTCAGTCTTTTTCCTTAACATCGATGAGTCTTTTTAGGATAGCAAATAATTCTTTTAACATACACACCCATGTGTATAAATGTTTGCAATATCAGTGTCTAAATATGAAAACAAAGGATGCATATCAATTTCCTATCTACTGACTTCTAGTGCCTTTCAGAATTCCTGAGATACCATGGCTGGCCTGCGGCTCCATAAAAGCCAAATTTGCTTGTGGTTGTATCTGGCAGCTCTGTGCTGATATTTTGAGTATCCAAAGATGCTGCATTGGTTTTGGCTGGGATAGAGTTAAATTCTCTTCATAGTAGCTAGCATGCTACTATGTTTTGAATTTATTTTTTTTTTGCAAGAGTCTGATTTGTTTCCATGAGTTAATAACTGTTTTGTTATTATTCACCACTTATAAATTCTAATTTTAGTTGAGCACAGTAATCTGTGGAATATCTAAAACATGGTTTTATTTTGTTTTGTTATACTAACGAACAAGAATAACAAAACAAAACATAGCTTAAAGTAGTTTTAGAAATAAACTACTCAGAGAAAGATACTTCTATCTTCATTTAAATTTTTAAAGCTTCATTAAAGGTACCAAGTTTCAATTTTTCACAGTGACTTCCATCCTATCAGGAGTTAGATTAGCATTGCTTCATATCCTTTCAGATTACCCTTAACATAGCAGTTGCAGCTTTTGTGCCCTTATAGTTCATAGCAGTTCGTGCCTAATGATTTTTTACTTCCTCAGGCTTCAAATTTTCACATGCTGATAAATAATGCACTTCTTTTAATTTCATTTTTTGGGTGCTGTAGTTGATAATTGCCATCTTTCTTACAAAACTGGTTTTCTCTCCATTCTCCCAACTGCCATTGCAGAGACAAGTGAGATGCTGTCAGGCTGTAGAGAATAAAAGGAGGATGCACACCCTTTTAGACAGAGTGGAAATTTCTAAACAGAAGCTATTCAAAGAACAGTTTGTAATGAGCTTCCTGAAGCTGGACTTTCCTCACCTTTGGCTGCATGAATTTGCTCTGGACATTGTTTGTTTCTCAGTGTAGGGATGTGTCCTACTGTCAGATCCTAAGCAAGTGAGGTCCTCTGTAAGCGAGCTCAAATTAAGCCAAAATACCAGATAAATTTGAACTTCAAGAATAAGAGAAAGATGGTCTCTAAAGCCTTTGCATTTATCTAAAGCCTCTGATACAGCATGAAAGCCATACCCATTTCCTGAGCAAAAAAATAACCCCTTCCTGTAAAGAACAGAACTAGAACTGTAGCCAGTTGATTCGATTCTAAGCTTGCCCTCAAGGGCTTGTAAACATTTATGGATGATGGATGTCTTAATGAAAGTGTTTGATAACTCCATGTTTCAGAGAAATTTTGCATCAAATAATTTTACAACCAAAGTATATTGAGAGTACACAATAAATCATAATAGCAGCACAAAATAGGGTAAAGTTGAGCCATACAAAAGATGCATCCTATACTCTGATTGTGACAAGTGAGGAAGAGTGCTGATATTTGCCTTGTTCTCTCCACTCTCTCTGTATGAGCAGAAAAAATATTTGTCACTGAAGCTGCACTGCCTCTCTAATAGTCTTACAGTTTGGTTTTCTGAAGATAAAGGGAGGTAATAAAGAAAGACTAGATATGTTAACTGCTCTGCACAAACCACCATTGCTCTTCCTTCATTTTGTTTTCATATCAAGATTACAATGACTCATGATTTCAGCTTGACCCTAGTATCACTTGACATCTCCTTGTCTTTCATATAGTACTTTACATGAAGTATAGAGAGCTATGTCCTAAAAGGGGGCGTGCTGCCTTTGTTCAATATGCTGAATTTTTCAAACAGGGAAGACTAAAGAGTTTTTTCCACCCACCTGGTTGCGCACTGAGAAATAGAACTTGAAAGAAGCTTAAACAACCCTCCATTACCGTGAGTCAGTGAGCAAAAAGTTTCTTGGTGTCACTCTGTACAAAGTATATATCTTTCTGAAATGAAAAGTATCACTGCTGACTTTTGAATGACTTTCAAAAAATACTGTTCTGTATCTGTCAAGCATTTGTCAAAAAACAGAATTAAAAGAGAAGACTGTATTTGTAGGTCAGAAGTTCAGCTCCTGCCTCTGCAGGAGGTGACAAAGCCCCAGGTCCAAATGAATTTTTGTACATGACACTGAGTTTAGACAGAATCTTAACACTAAATTTGAATTTTCAGTGCTCAAATCTCTCATCCATCTGATATCTCTACTCTGTAATGTCAGTGTTAAAGTTCCCAGGCACCTTAAGATCTGCACTGTTTGTGTCTGAAGTGCAGACATCTCTTGGCCCCCCCAAGAACCGTGGTGCTCTTCACAGTATTTCCAAAGGATTCATGTAGAAGACAGCACTCCTGGGGAACATCTAATGAGTCAACCACAATATACAGCAGCATCTTTCTTCTGGTGCAGCACTTCATGGACTGATGGAAGGTCCATAGGGCAGACTGGCTTTCAGCCTCATTTACACCTTCAAGGTTACTCTCATTGCCAAGGAGATGACTTAATGATGCATTTATTTAATTATTTGTGGGGTGGGAAATTCTTCTGTCCAAATATTTCTTCAAATACCCAGCATCAGACCATCGCAAAATAAAATATTGGACCACTGGACTCCCAAAGAGTTTCAAATGACCCAGGTTTGAGGTGAATTTGCTCTAATTTGGAGTAAACTATAGACCAGTCCTTGTGGAATTTTCATGGAAGATAGGCTTCAGTCAAGCTGCAAGGGTAGCAAGGGCCAAGTGAACCCCAAACTCCCTTGTGTTTGAAAACAGAAGGATTGTCCTTCTCCTTCGAGGTGTACTGAATTTGGGCTCTTGGAATAGGGTGGGGTTTTTCTGAATGGAAGGGTTATGGGTATAAGTGGTCTGAAAAGTGGGTGTAAACCTAAGGGTAGGACTGACACCCATCCCTTCTCCCCAAGGTAGCTGCTGGTTGATTTATCGTCTCTCCAGAGGCTTTCTGGATTCCCTGCAGGATTTTTGTCCCTGGCTTTGGCAGGGAGAGTGCAATGAAGCAGGACATTCCATGTCACTGAGGGAGCCCAGGGCTCCTCCTGTCACACCTGGCAGCATCTGGTGGGGAGGCAGCACTTTCACCCTGTTGCTGATGTAGGGCAGAAAGCTGTCCAGCATCACACCCCCAGTGACAGGGAGGACACTTGTGGCTTCTGCAATGCGAAGTACCAAGATTTGGTTTTCAGAGGCATAAGCACAGACATCTGGCATCTGTCCACTCACAACAAAAAAAAAAAAAAAAAAAAAAAAAAAAAAAAAAAAAAAAAAAAAAAAAAAAGCAGGGCTCTGAGAAAGAGGGGCCTGAGGACAAAACATGCTGGATGATTGAACATTTCTGACAGTCTGACATTTTATTTCATCTATGACTGTTTCTATGAAAAACTGTATGAAACTCGTGGTGACATTGGTTTCAAAAGGATTATCAACGTGATTATACTGACTAGAGAATTAATTAATCACTGACATTTGTCAAAAAAGTCATTGAAATTCTATTACTTCATTATTAGCATAATGAAGAGATTGTGTTTGCCCTCTCTGGCAATCAATCAAGCATCTGGGATGCACTCCAGTGTCAAGAAACTAAATGTAAAACCAGAAAGTATTTGATTTTGAAAAGGGGTTATTTTGCTTGTTTGATGGATGCCACACACTATTTCTCAACAGTTAAGTATTTATTTTTGTCTTTCAAATGATAACTGGTAAAAGACAGAGATCACAGATGGCAAACTGAAATGGTTTACCTATATTAAGGGAGTCATTTCGGCTAGAGATATATAGGGTAAAACCAGTAATTTCCTCCATTACTTTCTATCAGTAGGTCTCAGGGTGTTTTATTACAGAGATCAGGGTCCTCCCTGTTTATCAGTGGTAAAAGTGACAAGATAAGTGAAATGATGTGCCCTTAGATAAATAGCAAAACCAAGACCTGGAATCAGAGCTCCTGAGTTCACTGCTCTGTCATCCAAGTAAATTGAGTTAATGCCATTTTCAAAATAAAGGGATGAATTTGTCCCTCACTCATTACTGAAGCAAAAAAAGTATTTATCACAGCATACAGCAACAGCAGCATAGAAACCAGTATCTCATAAACGTGCTGCTTGGCTGCCAGCTAAGCTAAATACCTTCAGTCGGAAGCAAGGCAGGATCATCAGGGTAATTTGTTCTCTTGTTGTCTGGCTGCAGACACAATTACCATCTGCTGCTAACGCTCTGCTTGAATCACCATGCCACGTGTACTTAAGGCATAGCCAGGCAGCAAATCCTACAACTCCAGGTCTGGAGTTGCTTCATCTGCTGAATAGCAAAGGCCCAAATGAGCCTGTTCAACAGCATTCCCTGAACATTCAATTGAAACTCTTTTCCAAATGTCAAGATTTCAGCAGGACCTTATAATTTTTCATACAGTAGTAAGATATATTTTTCTGGTCCCTCAAACACATGGAAAATCAGTGAAAATTTGAACAAAAAATAGCAGCTGGAGCTTCTTTACAGGGAGTCTCTGCCTAAGTGTGACCACTCATATCACTTACAGGGCTGGTGGCTCTTTTCTCAATCTGTGCTGGCTGTGATGGAAGCAAAGATTTATAGTTCATATATCTTTTTGCTTCAAATGTTATACTGAGGTGTAACTCAGGTGGTGGACAGAATGATTAAACTCATCTCACCAATAAAGGAGGACAAAACAGATTAAATTTTAGACATGGCTCAATATTGGCTTAAAATCAGATAATTTATGACCTAACATGACTAAAAATGACAAACTCTCAGATTCCTTTTAGGGAGTAACAGTGACCATCTTCTAGTACCGACAGGGCCCACAGGGTTCACACTTAAATTTTGAGATATTTATCCATATTTATGTAGATAGATGATAGATGATAGATGATAGACGATAGACGATAGATGATAGATGTGTGTATGTGTGTTTGTATACACTCTGTGTTAGAAAGAGAAAGTATGGTTACATCATTAAGAGAAATTTTGGGGTTTTTTTATTTGTAAATATATAGATAAAGATATGGAGATATGTAGAGATTCGTTTTCTGGTAACCTGCTCTCTTGATGAGACACAGAGCAGAGCTAGCTTGGGGCAGCTCTGAACTACCACAGAGATAGAGAGTCTTCTCCTAAGACTTTTGCAAAGATTTCTGGGGCTTTTTGAATGTAGCAAAAATACCCATGGCCTTCTGGATTACTTTGAACAAATTTCTTTTCCTTTTGGGTCTGTTTACCTATTTTAAAGTAGGGGAGATAATAGTGCCTCTGTTTGCAAAGCCTGTGTGTGTACATCCACTAAGGTGGAAGGTGTTTTTATCCCCGGGATAAGCACCTTGCTGAGCCATAGCCTTACCAGCTCTGGGTAACACAGCAGTGGCTGTCTCACACTGGCAGGAACCTACCACACTGTGCTAACAGTACTGAACAAAAGCCTGCAGGGACAGGTTATGGCAATGGCATGGCTGAGCAGGAAACACTGAAACAAATCCTCTAGGATGGCCACATGAGCGTTCAGGCAGAAACAGAAGCCAGAGGGCAATCCTGGGGATTTCCAGGCCCATTTCAGCAGTTCCTGGTAGTAGAGATCTCCAGGCAGCTTGGAGGGGTGTCAGGGCTGGTTCTCTCTGAGGAGGGGCTGCAGCTGCTGCAGCACCCATAGCTGAGCACAGCCCTGGAGCAGGGCTTGGCCAGCTGGACCAGCAGTGTGGCAGCAGGTACAGCAGCCACTGTGGCTCGTCCCAGAGCAGGACTTGCAGCTCAGGGGAGACTGGCAAATCATGGCTGTCAGCAGGATGTTTGCTACTGCAGAGTGATGTGCTGGATACTTACCAGTCCTCATTTACTTGTGTAGCCTCCCTGCTGACTGTCACTCGTGCTCCTTCTGCCTCTTGGCATGACATCTGATGCAGGTTGTCCCTTCTTATGGTCTTTTTGTCCTTCTCCTATTCACACAGGCAGGGCTTGACCCTTGACTGAGTTCTGCAGGTTGCTTTAGTATGCTTTTCACTTCTGCAATTTCATGACAAACCTGGGTCCCTGTAGCCTGGTGGTGAAGGGGATTTTTAGTACATTTTACCATTGCACAGTTCCATCAGCAAACAGAGTTCTGCACCACAGAAACGAATGTGGGGAAAGGATGAGGTGAAGACCTAGTACAAGTTATTTATAGTGTTAGACTAAATATTATTTAAGCATTCCACATTTTCTTAAGCCTTTCCTTTGAATTTTAACTTTGCATTTCAATGTCAAGCCACGAAAATATTAACTTTGTAATGTATTCAAAAGCTAACAAGTAAATAAGCTTTGAAGTAATGAAGGCAGGAAAAAATAGCCTTACTGTATTTCCAGCTTCTCGGGGAAAATTGATCACTTCCTATTCAAAACTCCAAGTTTTATAGCTTTTAATTTTTAAAAAATAAAATACCACATCTTTAAAAAATATATTCCAAAATGTATTCCAAAACAGAGTGATCATAACAGTGATGAAAGTGAAGGGGGAATGTTGCATAATACAGCCCAAAGTTAACTACCCACTTATTAGAAGCTGGGCAAATTTTCTTGTGGGTCGCTGTAGTTGCACTGTGGTTCTTGTTATGAGTGCAATCCAACATCCTTATTTAACCCCATCTTCCCACACTGCCAAATGATCTGCTGTGGTAGTAGCTGTGCTATGGATAAGTGAAGACCAATGCTATTTTTGCAGGAGATTTTATCTGTGTCTGCAGACACCCAAAGTCTCTCCTTGTGAGCCTCTTCCCCTATTCCTGCAAATGGTCATCAAAAATTATACTTCATACGCTTCTTAAAAAAAAAAAACGTGTTTATGTACTATCTTTATTTGGTTTCAGTGTTATTGGTACTGGACTTCCTACTGCAGGATATCTATTTCATAAAATTCTTGGAAAGATACTGCTGCCATCAGCAATGGGTACAAGATGTGGTTTCCTGGGTGAGACTCAGCTTGCTGATGGATCCCCAACACCAGTCTTCAGTTCCTGTTTGGCTTGGGAGTCTGGCTGTTCCACACATAACTCCCCAGGGTCTCCTGTGAAACCCAGGCATTCCCCCACCACCCTGGCTACAATATCTGCTGGCTCCTCACATTTCTGCCTGCTATGTCTGGCAACTTCTACCATTATTTTTGATAGTTTAATGTCCTGCTTTCTCAGCTCAGCCCCTGGCAGGAGTCCACAGGCCCCACACTCCACCTCTGGCGGTGCATTATCCATGCCATGAGAGTGTGAGCAGCCTGCCTTGCCAGCTGCTGTGCATTCCCATGCTCACCAGTCACCTGAGGGACACAGGCTCTGGTCAGCTCATCAGTCAAAGTTGTTTTCTGCAGGCAACCCTTTCAAACTTGTCATTGAAAAATTTGGCTCCCATACCCAAATTCACAGAGATGTAGAAGTAGAATGGAGATCTGAGTTTCACTAACTGATTCTTTTGGCTATTCACTTCTTATTTTGATTTTCTGCTTAACCCAGTATTTATTCTTCTTTATTCAGAAATAATGAAATGCTGTTGTCTTATGTTCTATATCATCAGTCTTGAGATAATTACAGGTTATCCAGCTACTGGCACTGGAACACCTCCAGTGAGATATTTCTGAAGATTGGTTAGGGTTACCCTAAAACTTGGAGGCATTTTCCTTCTCTACTCCCAGCAAGATGTCCAAACATTTAGATTTAAAAGATTTCATTTAAAAAAAAATTCTTTATTTCTGTACTTGTTATTCCCTCTTTGATAATTTTCCCTGTTTCTGCATTTTTCCACATCTCATTAAACTGTTCCTAAGCCTTTATTTTGCTTCACGAGCAATCACAAAGTCACAAATTCTCAAAGCTACTACTCAGAAAACTATGCTCTTTAGCTTCCTCCAGCTCTTCTTTTTCTTTATGGCTTGTGAGTTTATGCACACCTTTATAGAGTTTAAAAAATCAACTTAGACCCCATTCCAGGCTCCAAAACTTGAGGCAAACATAGCTAATTTTGTATCAATGCAGCCATTTTATTTTCTCTTAAAATATGAGCTTCTTTCTGGAAAACAAAATTAAGCACCAACCTTGTGAAATAAAGATTTGCCAAAAATGAATATTTATTTGATATATATGATTTTTTCTTTTTTCTATATACTCTGAAGGATCACTGTATACCTCCACATTAGTCTTTACTAAATGATACATTGGTTTTCAAATCTAATTCTTTGATGTATCAGTGATATTTAAGCTTTGTTCATAGAAATGATATTCTAAGTCTATAATTCAGAAAATTATTTGCTATTCTAAAGATAAATAGGGACCATCTCTAAATTCTTATCTTATTTATCTCTAATTTTTGCTATGTATAAATTTTCTCCCATTGCTAGATAAAGACAAGGCCCTTTGACTTTTCTATATTGAGAAGAAAAAGACAAAGCTGCTTTTTAGGCCAAGAATACATTTGGTATTTCCCTAATTTTCTTACATCAGGAAGTTAAGTGCTCAGCTTTTTCCAGGGTATGTATTTTTCCCCCAAGAAATGCTTAAAAATCACAAAATTACAGAATCATTTAGGGTAAAAATACCTCTAAAGTCATTGAGTCCCACTGTTGACCCAGCATTCTGAGTCCATGTCCATAAGTGTCACTTCTACACACCTTTTAAATACCTTCAGGAATGGGGACTCCACCACTTCTCTGGGCAGCCTGCTCCAGTGCTTGACAGCCCTCTCCATGGAGAAGCTTCTCCTAATATTCAATCTAAACCTCCTCTGCTACAACTTGAGGCCACTTTCTCTTGTCCTATTGCTTTTTAGTAGCAAGAAGAGAACAATTCCAGCCTGGCTATACCCTCCTTTCAGGCAGTTGTTGAAAACGATAAGGAGTCACCGAGCCTCCTTTTCTCCAGACTAAACAAACCCAGCTCCCTCAGCTGCTCCTCATCAGACTTGTGCTCCAGATCCTTCACCAGCTCTGTTCTCTGGAATGCCTTCTCTGGACATGCTCCAGCCCCTCAATGTCTTTCTGGAACGAGTGGCCCAGAACTGGACACAGGATTCAAAGTCCAGAATAAAGACACAGTGCTGAGCACAGGGGAATGGTCACTGCTCTGGTCCTGCTGGCCACACTATTTCTGCTAAAAGGCAGGATGCCACTGACCTTCTTGGCCACACTGATGGCTTTTCTTCCACCACTCAGTTTTTCAGATTCTCTGCCACAAGCCTGGAGCACTTCCTGTTGTTCTTATGACCCAAAAGGACACTTTTTCTTGTTGAACCCCATAAAATTTGCTTCAGCCCATTGATCCAGCATGTCCAAATCCCTTTGAGAGCCTCTCCAGCAGATGAACGTTCCCACCCAGCTTTGTGTCATCAGCGAACTGCACTCAATCTCCTCATTCATAAAGATGTGCTAAAGATCACAAAGATCCCCTCATTGATAAATCTGTTGAACAGGACGGGCCAAAACACTGAGCCCTGGGGAACACTACCTATGATTGGACACCAGCTGGATGTAACTCCATTCACCAACACTCCCTGGGCCCAGCCATCCAGCCAATTTTTTACTGAGCAAACAGTACACCTGTCCAAGCCATGAGCAGCCAGTAGAATGCTGTGAGAGACAGTGAAAAAGGCTTTTCTAAAGTCTAGGTACCGAAAAATGCTGAAGAAGTTCATGTCTGTGGAAGCCAGAGAACCAAAGTGATGTTTATGACCTACATACAGTAGTTGTTGGGAAGTCTTTATTACATATATTTCATCTTTTCAGGTATTTTGGGATAGATCACAACAAAATCTGATTTCCATCTACCAGGACAAAAGATTTCCATCTACCACAGGACAAAAAGATCTCATGATTGTCAGAAGAAAAACATATTTTCTAGGGGTTTTTATCAACCAAAGCAGAAAAGTAAGAAATACAACACTGCAACACTCTTAAGTGATGTGCCTTGGCAAGGCTGCTTTGACACATTGCAGCTGTCTGTAAAGTCTCCATCAGCTCAACACAGGAACACCTGGGGCTTCTGAATCTTTGTCAGATAGTTGTGACCAAGGGCTGGGCTTTGGGAAATTATAGTGATTTATCTAACTGTTTCAGCAGCTTGTGAGGAGGCTTGAAAGTCCCAAATCTCTGGTATCCCCTCTGCTGTATGCAATGAGATAAAGCTTCTTTCAACAAGAATCCTTTCACCTTCCTTTTCTTTTTGAAGAATCCAGTGCATTTTTGAATGCTATGGAAACTATAGCAGACCAGCCACTTGGACGTATTATCTTCTCCTTTGTTGCTTGCCAATCCTGTAGAGCAATCATGTCTCTGAAGATTAATGTCTGAAATTGAAATACTGCTTCGTAATTTTGGTCTAGACAGGTCCTGATTTTGTTAGACACTTTCATTTCAAATTCCTAGATTATTACCTCTCCAGGCTCTCTACAGTTATTTTATTTGCTTGATTTATTATAGGGAGGGAATTCACACTGAATTCAGGCTGAGAACAGATTTTTCTATAAATGTAATTTCATATTTTCATTTAGTCTTCTGCTTCTTCTTTTTTGTTTCTCAGCTGTGGTTTTAAAAATAAGAGCTTGAAGGCTCCCCAGTAGTCCTTCAATGAAGTCAAAAGCCTTTCTTCTGTCAGAAGTCTGCTGCTGAGACAGAACTTAAGCTCTGCCTTTTGCTGCACAAGTGAAAGGCAAGAACAGGATCTTGAAAATAGAATTCAAAGACACTACAAACACCAGTGATCTTTATAAAAGGTAAAGGGAATAAAAACCCAAAAATAGACACCTAGTAAAACAATAAAGATACACTATGGATTTAAACTTGACCTATCCCTTAAAGACAGAAGTCTGCAAATTACAACAAAGGCTTTATTTCTCAGTCACCTAGTAAAGGAATATCCATCTAAAAGACGGAGTTTATTAACTCTCCAATCATAACCAAGTGGCACCTTCAGTTTCTCAGGCAAGGTGTAGAGCTGGACAGCATGAAGAGGTTCTATTTTGTTGGTATTTTTCTCCATAGCCTTGTGTGGGTATCTATGCTGGAATTAAAATACAAACAAAAAAATAAAAAATTAATTTAATTTCCTGGTAAAGATTTGTAGAACACAATGAAATGTGGTGTTTATAGTGTTCAGATCCTTATATATTTATAATTTATAGTTATAGATTTGTTAAGAGCCTTTTGATCTTTTTAGCCTTTGCAGAAAAGAAGTTGTGGGTAGTCCTCAGTTGTTGGCCTGACTAAAAAAAAGCTGGCATTTGTTGAACTCCAACAGAAGCTGCATCAGACATTTAAGTTTTCAAGTCCAAAATGTGTCCTTGGCAATTAAAATATATTTCATGGGCTCAGTCCTTTTTCTTTTTTTAATCTTCTTCAATAGATCCATTAATCCATTTACCCATTCAAATTACAGAATTCTCATTTCTATTCCTATTGATCTGAGCAGTAATTTTCCCATCAGATTTAATGGTGCACTACAAGACTACAGATTCTCATCAGAATTAAGTCCCCTGATGCAACAGCTTTTATAAATTTATGTAGGTCAAGTATGGCAGGCACAACACATGCAAGTTACCAGGGTCACAGATTCTCTTTCTAATGAAGCAGCATTTTTTTGTCTTCTTCTGCTCAAAATTGTTCTACACATCTGATTCACACAGTTTTGCTGTGACTACCTTGTGCCTTCTTTTCAGGTTACTGAGTTACTTTAGAAATGAAAAATAAACAAATATCATAATTACATTTACAGTGAGAGTTTTTTTCAAAATCTCCAATATGTGAATTGTAGCACTTAAAACATACCTAAGCATCAAATAATTGGCTGATACCAGTGAATATTCCTTTTAAGTGTGTTTAGTGTGAAATATATATTCCTTCAAGCATTTTGTATACCTTATTCTATACACCTTTTCTTCTGTATATCTTAGTATTTGGGCTTGGTATGCAACATTGCCTAATTAAGTCTATCACTTGCATTATATCACCATGCTGATGGCACCATTGATTTTCAAAGAATCTCCAAATTGAAATTATATATATTAACTGTATAGATTTATGTATGTAAATATTCTTGATATTTTTGATGGCTGTTTATGATAATCTTGTATATCTCTGGGCATTTTAAAAGTCTTCCTTTTAGCCTGAGATATTAAGTTGTCACATGTCTATTCATGTTTCTTTTTGTAGATATTATTACTATGTTCTTTATGAACATTATTCTCTAACTCAACAGAAGGCAGAGAAGCAGCAGATATGAAAGGCCCACATCATCCAGAAAACTTGTGCATACCTAGAGATATCTAAAAGACACAATTTGCTTCAGAAATTCAGTGTTCAGTAGCTAAGAGGCTGCAACCCTGATTTTGCTAAAACCTAAAGGCAATTCTGAAAAAAAAACCCGAACCATAAAAACTTTTAGAACAATCCTTGAAAGAGAAATAGGTTTCCAGATTGATTGAAGTTATGCATTTCAAAACAACAACAACAAAAAGAAACAAAAAACCCACACAGAAAATATTTTGAGAAAGAAACCTCTGGTATCTTATGCCAATATCAAAGATTAGTAATTGATAATTGGCATCAATCTGTTATTGTTTGCAACCTGGTTAAAATTACCAGGGAACAAGTTTCTCCATCGTGAAACAGAGGAACATATTGTCTTTTGTCTCCTGGAGCACCACATGCTGGAAACCTTCAGAAAAAGATAAAAGAGTGGGTGGATCAGGCTGATCCAGTATAATAGTTTCTGAACCAGTATTGGAATTGCAGTTTGATCTCTAATAGTGCAATTTACAGAATAAATTGACTTTGGGAACTTAAGAAGGTGCTGTCCCCCCCCTCCTCCCAGTCTTTGATGTCTTGTCCTTATTCCCATTCAACACCCTGTGCGGAACAATTGATTTTGCAGGCCATTCAGATAGCACCCAATTTATATGTGATTTTTTAGGGCACTGCACAAAATTAATTTCTGAATCCAATATAACTTTTCAATTTTATAGACTAGTTTATGTTTGAAAGTACCTATGAATGTCATCTTGTCCAATTCCCTACCCATGTAAGTTATTCTGCTTACACATTGTCTGGAGAGACACTGGACTTAGTAGTACTGAGAGCTCCAACCTCTTTGAAAAATTTTCCTTGTTTTGATTTTCATGTGGTGCATCACCTTTTCTTGAAGAGGTGATGCAGGAAGAACATTAGCCTGAAGTGCTTCCCACATGTTCGGAGAATTTCTTGTGTTTCCAAAGTCACAGCTCTGTGAGCAAATTTCCTTCAAAGTTTTCTGCCACTTCTGAGTACACTAGATAGAGCATGAGATGGATTTCATCCCCACATGCCTTGAGCATCAGCATGGTAGCAAGGCCAAGTCAGATTTCTATTGACACATCTTTTCCTTCTGAAAAAATTAGCCCTTGCTTGTCCCATGATTAAACACCTGAGATATTTTCTGCAAGCTTGTCAATGTAAATTAGGTTGCTTTGATGGGAATCTCATTAGCACCCACTGCCCTTTGAAGTGCTAACACCTCGAAATTGTGGCCACGAAAACAACACACAACCACTCTTTCCCCACTCTTCTGCATCTCATATGCATCAGAGCAAAGTAAATGCAATATGAAATCAAATGCTACCCCTGGTTTCATCCCCTTAAGCTCATCCAGATAGATTGCTTTGCTCCATCTTGCTGTGACCCTTCTTGATTTATGGGGAGCATAATAGTATAAGACATTGACCAAAGATGTTCTTGCTGGATAAATTAGCATCTCAAGGCCATATCCTCATACTGTTTGTGCAAATAGAAATCCAAAATTATTCTATGAATATAAGTGAGATTGAAATATGCTGCTTCTTTTTGCCTCACTTTCTTCAGTGTATTTAATTCTAAACCATCTTTATAATATGCAATAAAAGAATCACTGTGTTCTGTTCTTTTCCAGGCTCCATGCTATTGCTTCGATTTTCATGGCAGTAGATGATTTTTCGTTTGGATCAGAATATCCAGCGAATTGTCTGTTTCACCAGGGACAGAGGCCCAGGGACAGCTGCCTGCAGCTGGGCTTTTCCTCATTGATCTACATGGAAAACCTGCACTCCCAAACACAGCAGCACACTGAGGGATGCTTGCACAAATGTAAATGAGACCTAAATGCATGATGCACTGAACAACAGCTTAAACAAGATTTTATTCTTTGCTGTTAGCTTGTGCAGTGTGTCTGTCTAGGGAACATCAGCAGCAAACGCCTGTTAGACTGATGGATGAAGAACTGTAGTGTTTTAGTGCCTTCTTGTGCTGATGCCTAGAAGTGCAGGTAAGTGAAACAAGATGAATTTCGTTCTGCTCAGACATAAAAAAGGAACAAACTGCTGCTGCATTTTTCAGGTCTTTGCTAATAATACTCAACAACCTCAAAATTCTCAGATAAATAGGTTTCTTTCTTCAGTGACAAAAAAGCATTTTAACTCAGTCAGCAGCCACTGTAATAGTTGGCTCGAAGAATCCAAACAAACTCATTTTATACTAAAAATGCCTGTGCTGAAAAAAGGTGTTGCCTGGAAAGGTATGATGCTACAGTAATTGCTCTTACTCCTTCAGACCCCACAAGTGTCTTGCTCAGAGTTGTACCCAGATAAAGTCAGCCACATGGAAAAGCCTCCCTTTGTTGTGAGCTGGATATTCAGGTCAGTGATGCTCATGAATAGAATTTAGGCAAACTTCATAACCACATAACCATGTGAGAGGGAAGAATTGGAAGTGAGTTAGAAGAACTAAGGAAAGAGGGGCTGAACTGAATGCACAACGCCATCACATTGCTCCTGAGAAAGCAAAGGGCAGCACCATTTCCCTCAGTGGGTTCAGGATGCAGCACTTCATCCTCTCCTTCGGGCATAACCATGACAACTCCCAGCCTAGCTCCCTGCTTCAGAGAAAGAACACAAACATCCAAGTCCCTCTAGATTCACCTTTTTTTTTTTTTTTCTGTCCGCTTAACTGGGAAATGCAGAGAAGTTAGAGTTTTGCAGACTAAAGCTTCCTTTGCAATATGAGAGCAAATCCCTCCTTCTCTCAAATCCCTACCTGCAGGGCTCAGTATCCAGTCAGGTTTCACTCAAGGGTACAGTCAAAAGGCTTAAGAAACAGATGGCAAGTAAGATTACCTAATCCATTCTCTTCATAAGTTATTTTGAAATTTTCAGGCTACACATCAACAATGTCAACAGTGTCACTGTTTGAGAATTGTTTATAGTCTGAAAAAGTACTTTTCTACCTTCCTTATTATGGAATTTTCCATTTTCTCCTGAAATATGTTGCAGGGAGAAACAGTGGTGTTAAGATAACATATCTTTCTGAGGTATAAGCCTGCTACATACTGCATAAAATATAATGAACTGAATTATAGAAAAGAAAATATATACAGAATCTGGAAACATAGATCAAATGTATGGTCTGTTAATCCCTGGAACATGCTCAAAGAAAATCCCAGGGGAAATTCCAGATCTTGAATAATTTTGAATACAGTGGCATTTTAAAATGCAGCTTGGTAACATGTTGAAGATTGCTGAGGCTCAATTACTCCACAGGCCTCTATTCTCAAGATGTCCCTGACAGCTGTCAGCCCTGAACATTCAGCCTGAGAGCTGAGGTACAGGCTTGATTATTTCCACTTTGCACATTGTCACCAGCAATAAAGATTGTCCCACATGAATTATGTCCCCAGAGATAGCTGTGTCAGTTCTGTGGCTTTGCACAGGTGCAGTTATTGAAGGCATTGGAAATCTTTCTTCTGCTGAGCCATGAGAATTAATGGATCCTACAGATCCTATATTCCTTCCATATAGCAGCCCAGGGTCACAAGAAAGAAACAATTCCAGGAACACAGAGTTCCTGGAGCTTTGGTTTAGGAAGATTTCATTAATTATTTCAGTTAGCCAAGAAAACATTTATCTTTTCATTACAAAACAGTAAAAGGAATGAACTGCATTTCTGTGTGGTAAAATGAAACTATTTTTACAGAGCCACCAAAGTTTACTCTAAATTAAATATCCTGACATTTTCCTGCACAAGAAATAGTAATTTGCTCACAGAAGATAGACACAAAAACTTAATGCACATTTCCAAATCTAATTACTATTAAGTTCTCTACCAGTTTAGGATGTACTTCAGAAGATGTTTATAAAAAGCCTTATTTTTAAAGGGTATACTTATTTCATTGAGAGTATTCTTCCATCAGGCCTCCAGCAAGCTAATCAATTAAAGCCTCTTTGGAACAATAGCAACAACAACAAAAAAGTACCAATCCATTTGGGTCACTGTGTGAAATAAAAATGTCATTATTGTGGGAGTTCTTTTGTTCAAATGCAGAAATATGCCTCAGCCTGGAGCCAGTTTTCCGCAGGTCAAGACATCAGCTGATGCCAGTTTGAAGCAAGTCATTTTATTTTGCAGTAAAATGGAAAGAGGAGATGCCAGTCCTCTTAACACAATGGTTCTCTTCTTACTCCAAATAAAGGCCCAGCTACTGCCAAAACATTTCACTACTAATATTCTTAGCATTTTCTTCAGCTCTGTTTTCCACCACAATAGAAAGTGGTTTCAAAAAGAGGCCTTAATCAATCACATTTTAACAAGTTTCAGTGGAAGAAGTTCCTTTGTAATTTTGATTCTCAAGAAGTTTACAACACTTTGAGGGCAACAAAGATAAATTAAGAACCATTTCAATCTTAACACAAGATTATGGAAAAATTCAAAAGAGAAATAACATGTTGTCTACTATTGACCAAGACAATTCTTCGAAAGGTCTGCAGTAGTTTGTGCATCCTATTTATATCAACATACATATTTATACAAAGGTCTAGCTATTATCCAGGTATGAGAACTCCACTATTAAATCTTGGATTCCAACCCAGTAGAGGGCATTGTAAGTATATTCTCAAAAGCTATTCTATTATGCAAAGCCAGAGATTTCCTACATCATCACTTCCGCTGCTAGTTACTTAGAAAGAACAAGAAATTATCTCCCTTCTATGGAAGAAACAGCCAGGCCTTGGGGAAGAAGGGTATGCACCATTCTCCTTGTGTGTTGTACTTAGGGCAATAAGCATTGGGTGCAAATCTGAGCAAAGTAAATCATTCTTAAGCATAAGAAAAAATCTTCCAAGAGCAAAGACAGTGCAGCATCAGAGTAGACTTCCTCAATGTGGGGTGTTTATCACTGGAGGTCTCTAAGAACAGATTAGGCAGATGTCTGTAAGGAATGGGTTAGGGATCCCCCTTGGAAACAGCATGGAATAAGCAAGCTCTTGAGATCCCTTACAGCCATGTTTCCTATGACTGGTTCCAGTACTAAGGGGTTTCTCAGGCATACCATAGACATTTCTTAAATAGGTTATTGAAATTCGGGTACAAAAGCCCAAAATAACCTCCCCTCCTAGTTTTGGAAGAGGAATGCTGTCACATAATAACAGAATGAATATTATATTAGAGAGACATGCCTACATAGGTGAAGAATAGTACCCATTTCAGAAATGGCATTTGATCTCTGTGCACACTTAGGTCAATAGAGTCACATTAAATTTATGATTACGTGTGGCAATCAAGAAATGAGTGTTAAGGAAAACAGAAAAGTACACAGCTAGGAAATGTATTAAAATTGCTTTCATCAAAGGTTTTCTTGTTTAATCCTTTTTCTGTAAAGTTTAAATTATACCTGACTGTTTGATAAAAAATTTCCAAAGGAGAAAAGAAAAAGAATATCTTATTAATATTCTTTCTTTCAACCTGTACTTGTCCGTGGGATTGCCCCAACTGAGGTGAAGGATCTTGCAAATCTGAAAAAAAGAAGTTATTCTGTGCAGAATACTCTTAAAGAATCTTCTGGAAGTGTCACAATCAAACATCCAAAGTGGAATGGCAATCAAAAGAGATATAAAACTGTATATGCGATACTTTAACCATTGAGTAAGTCTACACTACTAAAGCAGAATTGGAAAGAATAGAAGAAAAATGTATTTTGCATTTGCACCTGGGAAAAGTCCATTCTTCGATTTTGTGTTCTTTTTTGCTTGTTGATATTCAGAGAGCCACAAATGCAGGCACAGTGGTAAAACAGGAGGAGACCTGAGGTTCAGATTAAGAGAAAGTGAACAAGTGCATAGGAGAAAGCAAAGGGAAAAGGAGGAAAACAGCAGGAGACGGAAAGCACAGGAAAGTATCTGGGCTCACTTTAATTTACACCATTCTAGAAGGTGTTCAAGCCTCCGAGGGAAACAGTAAAAGAGATTCATTGTAACAGGTATAGCTTATTAATCTACCCTCGGAAGAAAAATTGATTTTTCTTAAAGAGGAGGGGAAAAGTGGTTTACAGAAACGTATCTCCATGGAATACAATTCACGCATGGAAATTATTGCTGCAGGCTATTCTATTGGAAAACTGTGCATGAAATAAAAGATCAGCTTTGAAGCTTAGTCTGGTATAGACAACACTGTGATAGTTACCCATGTTTTCCTTCACCCTGTGAAGCATATAATAATTATCAACTATGTTTTTGAAGAAAATTTTACATCATGGGACACAATTATATACAAAATATTTGTGTTTCACCCATCTGGAGCATCCCTCTGCCAAGGGAAGAGAATACCAGGTTTAGAGGAACCTGGGACAGGAGTAGTACTAGTAAGGTCTTTGCAAATTTTTTCTTTGTTTATTGTCGAATCATAGAATGTTTAGCATTAGAAAGAACCTTGAAGTACTGATCCCCTTCCCACAGCCAGCAACACTCTACACTAGACTATGCCTAAAGCCCCCTGCAGCCTCACCAGGAACATTTCCAGGGATGGGACATTCACAGCTTCTCTGGGCAGCCTGCTCCAGTATCTGGGGATCTGTATTGTAGAAAGTGATGTTCATCCTATATAAATAGCTTCATTATTTGGGTGTGACCCTTCACTGTTCAGGCCATTCAAGGCAGTTATGTTTCCAATTTTCAGACATATATTTGTAGGAAACTAGTCTGAATTAGTTCTGGTACTCACACCAGTCCAGTGAAAGAGATAAGCAGAGATGCTCACTCAGTCCTAAAACTGGTGGCTAAAATACAAGCAATGCCTTTAAGGAGATGACCTAATTTCTCCAAAGACTACAGGGAGAGCTATAAGTATTTTAGATCAGATAATGAACATTTAGGCAGTTACGGAATCACAAAATCAAAGAATGGGCAAGGTTGGAAGGGACCACAGTGGGTCATCTGGTCCAACCTCCCTGCTCCATCAGGGTCATCCTAGAGCACATGGCACAGGATTGTGTCCAGGCTGCTCTTGAGTATCTCCAGCGGGGAAGATTCCACAATATCTCTAGACAATCTGTTCCAGTGCTCAGTCACCCACACAGTAAACTTTTTCCTCATGTCGCCTATTATCCTTTTTTTTGCCACCAGCAAGAAGAGCCTGGAAACCTCCTCTGGACATCATTCTTTCAGATATTTATAGACATTGGTGAATTCTTCTCTCAGTTTCCTCTTTTCCAGGCTGAACAGGCCCAGCTCCCTCAGCCTTTCCTTGTAAAAGAGGTACTCCAGCCCCTTCATCATCTTCATTGCCCTCTGCTGGACCTGTTCCAAGGACTCCATGTCTCTCTGATGCTGAAGAGCCCAGAACTGGACACAGCTCTCCAGACGAGGCCTCACCAGGACTGAGCAGAGGAGCAGGATCACCTTCCTCAACCTGCTGGCAATGCTCTTCCTAAGACACCATTGGCCTTCTTGGCCACACACTGCTGGCTCAGGGACAGCTTGTTTTCTACCAGGACCCCCAGATCCTTCTCTGCAGAGCTGCTTCCCAGCAGATCAGCCTCCAGCCTGTCCTGGTGCCTGGGGTTGTTCTTCCTCAGGGACAGGATCCTGCATTTGCCTTTGCTGAACTTCAGACAGCTCCTCTATGCTCCTCTCTCCAGCTTGTCAAGGCCCTTCTGAAGGGCTGCACAGACCTCTGAGCCAGCTTTCTGTCATCAGCAAACTCTCCAAGGAGGCATCTGTCCCTTTTTCCAAGTCATTGATATTCATTGAATTCAAGGTAAGCAATACTGTGCCCAGTATGGAACATTGTGGGACACCACTATTGACAGACCTCCAACTAGACCCTGTGCCACTGATTGTGTCCCTCTGGAATCTGCTGTGCTTTGAGCTAATTCTTAATCCATCCCACTAACCACTCATCCAGGCCATGCTTGCTGAGTTGGTCAATCAGGATATTGTGAAAGACAGTGTCTACAGCGCTGCTGAAGTCAAGGTAGACAATATCCACTGCTCTCCTTTCATCCACCAAGGCAGTTGTTTCATTGCAGAAGGCAATCATAGTCATTAGGAATGATCTACATTTAGTGAATCCATACTGACTGCTCCTGATCATCTGCTTGTTCTTCAAGTAGTTAGAGATGGCCTCCAGAATGAAGTACCCTATCACCTTTCCAGGGATTGAGGTGTGGCTGATTTGACTGCCATTTTCTGGGTCCTCCTTCTTGCCCTTCAGACCAGGGTGACATTTGCTTTCTTCCATTCCTCAGGCATCTCTCCTGACTGCCACCACCTTTTGAAGATGATTGTGAGTGGCCTCGGTATAGGGTCTATCAACTCTCTCAACACTTGTGGATGCATCTCATCAGGGCCCACAGACCTGTGGATATCAGATTTGGCTAGGTGTTCTCTAACCCAATCCTCTTGGACCAAGGGAATCTTCCTTCTGACATTCCTTTACCCTGGTTGTCTGTGTCAGAGATTCCTGAGAGCTGGTGTTGTCAATGAAGAACAATGAAAAGAAAGGCATTCAATAACTCTGCTTTCCCTGCATCCTCTGTCACCAGGGTGTCCCTCCATTTAGTAATGGGTTCATGTAATCCTTTGTTTTTCTCTTGTTAGTGATGTATTTGAAAAAGCCCTTCTTCTTGTCCTTGACATCCTTGGCCAAATTTAAATCCAGAGGGGCCTTTGTTGTCTCATTTCTACTTACTCTGACAGCCTCTCTGTATTCTTTCCAAGTGGCCTGACCCTGCTTCAATCTCCTGGGTGTTCTTTCCTTGTGCCTCAGTAATGACAGTACTTTATTCATCTTCTGACCTTTGCCCAAGTTCTTGATCATCAGGATGCAACATTCTTGAGCCTAAAGGAAGTGACTCTTGGATAACATATTCTCTTGGACCCTTCTTCCTTGCAGCGCCTGTTTCCATAGGATTTTTCCAAGAAAAAATTAAAACAAATTAAATTTGATCTCCAATTAAATGAAGATTAATCACTCCATTAAGGTCACATCCTCCTTAGTCACCAAATTCAATTTGATATATTTATCATAGTATATAATTTTATGTATCTATACTTAATATACGTAACATACGTAGTTACACTATACATATATATATATATACACACTGTACAGCAGCTCCGTTAAGAGAGAGCTCTAATTCTAGCCAGTGATATTTCATCTACTTTATAAAAATCAGAGAGGTTTGGGTGTTGAGGCTGAAGAACCTACTTCATGCGGCTATTCGTGTCTGCACCAACACCCACTCGGGTTCTATGCAGAAAACAAGGTGACCTTGACTTAACTGCTTTCCTTGCAAGGATGCTTAGTTGAAGGTGTTTGGTTTTGGGGTTTTGGTTTTTTTTCTGGATTTTCACCATGATTATAACAGTGTGGTAATCCCATTTAATGCAAGGAATGGAATATTGGGTCATCTACAATTCATATCATGACAATAACAAAGGAATGACTTGTCTGTGGTGCTAAGTCCCAATGTGTGTGGCAGCTGAGGCACTCAATAGACACAGTACTTTCAGAAGTTCATCATGCTTCTGCCTGATTCTGAGCTCCTAAATGTGATCATGCAACATTTTGTTGCATCTGTGAGCACACCTACCTAATGATAATGATCATAATAATAAACTCTACTGCCCTTTTGAAAGAGCCACGTCCCACTTGTCAAAGCACTTAAAATGTTTGCTGAAGATGTAGTCAACTAATGCTTCTGAAAAGTTCCTGATATTCTACAGATGTTAAATGACCCCCCACTACATTCACTTCTGAACACAGTCTCCAACAGGATTACTTAATCACAAAAGTAATCACAAAAGGAAGAGGGGTGTAGAAAAAGGAGAGAGGGAAACATTTGAAATTAGGCTCTGTCACAATTTGAATGTAGACCTGTCCCTGGATTAAAACTGATCATGTATTAAAAAAAAAAATTCAAAACCCTTATCAAGCAGAATAAATATTGTAACCTTACCTCTGTTTCTCTCAGAATAAGAAATATCACACTGACTGAAATCTTTCCTTCTGTTTCAAGGATAATACCCACAGGAATATTTTATTCATTTTTAATTAGTTAAACAAAGTCCACTGACGACCAGAAACAAACAAACAAAAAAGGTCCTTTAAAATCTTTTAGGAATTTGATTTTGCTCATTTTGTATGAAAGGCAACAAAGCACCATGAGAACAGCAACATATAAGAGTACACTATACCGTAAGGGGTTAATATATGAGCAGAATCAGAGCTAAAAGTGTTTTCAGCTGAGCCTACTTACCGATCCACTCAAAAAAATTAGCTTTTAATGTTTTTGAGTTAATTTTCACTCAGCTTTAGTTGTAGCTTTGCTCAGCTTTGTAAGACACTTGAATAATTAGTGACAAATTTTATAAAAATATGCTTGCCTTCCTTGGAAAAATGCTGCTGTAGTTACTCGCAAGAACATCTACACACTTAACTCCTCTTGAAAATCCCGGTAGGTGCATATCTGCATATTTTCATACTTAGATACTTGTGTGAATTTGCATCATAATTAAATTTTCTAATGTTGAAGGATTTTTTTAAAAAGGGACAGACTATGAGTATCAAGTGCTCAGCTTGAACCATTGATTATTTTTATTTGCTATCTTGCCCAGACCCTCCCATTCTTTTCTGCCTTCTGATTTAATATTTAAAAATTGTTAAGCAATTATTGTCGATTTAGAGGAAAACAGGCTTGTACAATAGTTATGATCCTTACAGGATTTCATTCTAGAATACCAGGAAAGCTTTGGCACTACATGTACATATTTCTATAAATGAGAGCTATACAGAGGTAATTTGTAAGTCCCTACCATAGTGTCTCATGTGACCCCAAAGAAAACCTTTTGAATTCTGGACATTACAACTACTGATTCAGGAGCCAAATAGGCATGTTGTACTCAGTGAAGTAAGCTAATTTTCATGGTCTAAATATCTAAGGAGTTCTTCTGTGTGACCCATTAAAAAACTTTCCCAATATTTAAGAGTGTCAGAGGGAGACAACGTCAAGAGCACTTAGATATCTTGATGCACCACTGTAAGGTAACCAGGGCTGGATTTCAAGATCATCTTCATTGTGTTTATAGCTGAGGACTTTCTGAGATCATCAGAGTATTTATAAGTTACTCTATGGTATAATTTTATAGCACTCTATAAAATAGGTTTATTTGAGGCATTCATTTACTTAAACATACTCAGTTAGAAGTGATTGTGTTGTAATTTCTAAGAAATATTTTCTAACCAGAAAACTCTTTTCAGTGTTGTTAAAAATGTGATGTACAGCTGACCCTATCTACCTCAACTTTGGCTAAGAAACTGTAGTTTCAGCCTGAAACATTTTCTTTTTAGATGGTAATAAACTGGCAAGTCTTATGTTTCTGTGACAATTGTTAACGACTGTGAATATATTGTGTTACGCAGTTTAATGTTAAACTGGGCATGAGTTTTGTTAAATACGTGAGTCGGTATCTCAGTTTTGCTTTTCTTTTCTAAAATGTACATTTTAAATTTGTTTTGTTTTTTAACACATAAATTTCCACTTATTTCTGTGGCTAAGTGCTTCATGTATTGAAATATGCAGTCATTTTCATAATTCTGATGGCATTAACCTCACTACTTGAGGCAAAAATTTCAGAAAGCGGCTTGAAAGAGATGAATTTCCACTAAACAATTATTTTTCTAGAATCTTGAAATAAGCTTATTGCGAGAATTTATCTGCTTGTCTGATGATAGCAATTAAGTCAACATGACTCCCATGAGGAAAAAACAGTTTACAATTCTTAAGAATAATGGCCTGAAATTCTAGAGGGAGACATTTTCCCACTTAGCATGGAATTATAATATAGTATAATAGTAGGCTTAAAATCTCTTCAAAATCTGGCCCAAAACTTTGATAATTATAAATGCTGATTTTTCAGTAGGTCTTAGAAGAAAAGCAAATTACAAAGATTTGGAAGAAAAACAATGTTGTTCAAATAACTGGGAAGTATAAATAGAGATTATCTGCCTAGTGATGGGCCTTTCAGTCCGATTTCATTCATGAAAGTGAGACAGAAACTTTCAGTCTGGACTCAGTTAAAAAAAGGTCAGCAGATCAATCAATGTGGTTTGTTTAAAAAAAACTACAAGTTTTTATTATACCAGTTAACTTCCAAGAAAAGGGGTTAGAACTGGAAATCTTATCGCTTTATTTAGTAGTGGTGTGGTTGAAGTTCAGTTGCTGTCCTCATTTCTTGACAGTTGCACTGCAAGGAAAGAATATTGCTACACTGAGAGAAACTTATAAAATATCCACAAAGACGGTTAAAGGATTGTGAAACAAATATTTTCACCAAAGGTTAAGAAAAGATAGAATTACGAGAGGTAATATTATCACAGAGTAAAATTATCTATAGGTGTTTAATAATAATGTCTTAAAATAACTGGGAATAAATAATTGTAATAGCAGAATGAGATATAGCAAAGCTTGGTGGCTGGGTGAAGAGGAAGCCAGAGAAATTCACAAATGTGCAATAAAGAAGGTATCAAAAAATCTCTGAGCAGTTGTATTCTATTATTCATCAGAGTAATTTATCACTAAAAGATAAATATTCTGGTTGAAAACATATTTGTTACAGTATATACATTGATTTCATCTTATGAAAGGCAGCACCATGCTGTGGCTTTATCAAATAAGTCAACAAGAGTTCCAAAGTAAACAAATAAAACTGGGTTTGTGGTTGTCATGATTGAACCCTGGAAGGCAACTAAAAACCATGTAGTTGCTTACTCACACTCCCCCCAGGTGGGATGGGGAGACAGCTGGGAAAAAAATGGTAAAACCCATGGGTTGAGAGAAGAGCAGTTTAAGAACCAAAATAAAATAAAATAAAATAAAATAAAATAAATAAAAATAGTAATTATAATATGAGCAGGTAATCAAGCTTAGTTCATGCACATATTCAGGATTAACATACATAGCCTCAGATTGTTGAAAATATGTAGCAATGTATGTACAGGAATTTGCAGTAATAATTTGGTGAAGAGGTGAAATTCAATTTAAAAGGAAGATATTTGAAAATATATTTAGGTTGCTTTTGTCAGAAGAACTCAACCTTCAGGAAAGTTGGATCTTTCAGCAAGAAGAAAATTTGATCTGAAATTTGTGCTCTCACAGAAATCAAATTAATGCCTATTATTTCTTTCTCCCATCCTATGTCATTACCACAATCTTTTCTATTGCACTGGTAAAATCTTTCCAGTAAACTGATAATTTTCCACACTATTCTGAACAACTATAAAAGAATGTGCGAGCAACCTTTGTACTGAATTGATCGGAAATTCATAATATAAATAATTGGATTTTAATTAGCTCTTTCAATAGTCTTTTTCTGAAATTTGCTACAGATAATCAGCCACTATACTGATGTAGACCAGCAATAATTAACATTCCGCTTTCTGGCACTAACTGCCGGAACCAAGGCTTGCTTCCTAGTATTTAGGGCAGTCCTTGAAAATAATGTGATAAAGCACTCATGAGCGTTCAACCAATTAGTGTGCTTGGATGGGTGAGCTTTCCAAGCCATCTGATTTTAAAAGTGGGTGCCTCATGCTGTGGAATATCGTCTCTGCTGAATTTCCAAAAGACTGTTCCATTAAATAATGGGGATGGAGGAGAAAGTCGGAATCGGAATATATTAACCTGAAATGAAACTCTGCTAGCTGGTCAAAGAAAATGGATGGCATTCAAAAAAAAAAGAAGAGACAAAAGTAGTGTCTGGCAGGAAAGGGTCTAGTTGTACTTGTGATTTTTTCATCCTGTTCCAAAAGCCAGATTTGCATCATGATAGCAAACATATAATGCACACTAGGTACTAGGTAGGTAAACTATAATTATGTTACTGTGAGAATTGACCTTTCAGAATGTTTTGTGGAATCAAGAGGATTACACCCTCTATGTTGCTTTGCTTACGATTTAAGACATTCAGCAGTCTCCAAATGCCATGTTCTTCTTAACATTTATTAAAAAGATTCACATTTCATTTAAAAAACATTCCAACAAGTTTCAGGAAAAATTCCAACTTGTTCACAAGATCTAAAAGCAAGTGAAAACTCCTTTTGATTAATACATGCCATTAAATAAACAAATTAGCTGTGTTTTCTGTGTCAGCTAAATTTGCACATAGTACTCTAAAAATACATATCTCTTATGAAAAATCATGCTGTTGATCAAAACCTCCAAATTATGACCTGCTTATACTCAGGTAGTTTTTATCTAATGTACTAGCAAAGTGTGTGATTTATACATTTGGGTTTGTTAAGTTTATAATCTACTAATAACATAGCAATTAGCTAGAAAAATCTCAATTAAAACACAATTTTAGATTTTTTTTCCCTGAAGTTCCTGGAAATTGTTAATCTATGCTTTAATAGGGGGAAATGAGATCTATGGTATATTACTAGGAAAAAAATGAGCAATTTTAATCTAGATGATAGAAAAAATTAATTTCTGTCTATGTTTTCTATGTGACATCTTAATAAGCTATATGCAACTGTGAACTGCATTATTAAGTCCCACCCATACTCACATGCCTTCATTTTCATACAGAGAAAATGTAAGCACACACTAGGGAGGGAAGCCACTGTGGAACACCTTGACAATTACATCTGAACACAAGCCTTCAAGCCCATCCATGGAGAGGAATTTTTTTTCCTGTATGTTGACAAGTGAGAAGTTTCTAATCATACTGTGGCTAAAAGCCCCAGTGCGCTTGCTCCATTTTCAGAGTTGCTCTGATCAGCAGTCTTTCTTTCAGTCTTTCTGCCTCCAGTATGACATCTGAATTGCAAGGACTGTGTTTAAAGTTACACAAGAGCCTGTTGGACTGGCTTCATCTTGTGGGAATCACACCATACACAAGCCCAGAATGCCTAAATTGTATTCCCCAAGTGCATACAGAAAGCCAAGTACTGATAGTTCTCACTATGACTGTTGTGTCCACCAATGAGTTGAACTAGCTGCACATTTTCCTTTAAAAAAAAATAAACCCAAACAAACAAAAAACAAAACTCAAAAAAAATGCACACAGAAATAATAATAATAATAATAAAAAAACCACAACAAAAATGCTAAAATTGATTGGGAGAAGTGACTGTGAGGAGCTAGTATGTAAGATGCCTATATAGAGTTTTTTCAATAGATTTTGTCTTTCAGAGATGGGGAAGGTCACTTTTAGCTTCTAAAATAGCTTCTCAATAGCTGCTGTAAAAAATAATAGAGATTAAAGTGTCAAGGAGCTCCCTGAGATGTAGCAGATCAAGGAAAATTTGCTGAACATTTCCCGTGTCCTGAAGACTAAATCTTGCAAGAAGATACAACACAACAAATACTGCAATGTGGAGAAACATGAAAAAAACCCCAAATCCAGCAAACAAACCAACCAATAAAACAAATGAATGACAAAAGAAACCCAACAAAAAAGAATCTCCTTCCAAGAACTATAGAAAGAAACTCACGGGGAGATCTGCAAAGCTAAAGATTTCTGCAGTAATTCTAGCTTCCTGGAATATGCTGTGATTTGTCACACATCTCCTCATCAAAGGAATCCAAACCAAGATTTCTACCTGGAGGTACTAGCCCAGTCCTCCTGCATTCATTATGATCCATGAGGCAAATATTTTTCTGCATTTGAAAATGGAATTGAATGGTTTAAGATGTGCATGCTACTCATCCTGAGCCCTTTTTGTGCTCACAGTCCTGCAGACCAAGGGGGGAAGGTGGTATGATGCTTTCTCAGCTCCTAACATAGCTCTCATTAATTTTTGTCCCTTGCATGCACTTGTGAAAAAGAGAAACACATGGGTCTCCTTTCCTACTTTAATCATCCCAATCAAGTAATTCCTTTGATCAACATCACAAATCTCAGTACATTGCATATTCTAGAGCAAATAGGAGAAAGGTGTACTGTAGATTGATATTCAAATGGCACATAAAAGATCTGGCGCACAGATGAAAGAGGAGAATGTTGTGTTTGGACTTGTCAGTTTTGTTTTACTGTATTACTTATGTCTGGTTAACAAGGGTTCTGAAAACAGGCTGACTCAATGAGCTTCTAGGGGAAAACTCACTTTCTGTTGGCTATTCAGAGAGCTATCATGCCAAACTTTTATTGACTCTGTTTTCTAATTTAATTACAAAACAGCTGAAGAGGCATGAAAATATATATCCACACAAGGAATATCTAAAACCTTTATTATGCTTTGGGTCACACAACATCATTTTTCACCCCATTAAGTCCTTATATACTGCTTCCATTATCATGCTCTCTCTGGCGAGACATTAAAGTTCTGCTATCCCCTTCACAGATGGGAGACCTGACTATCTAAAGTTTAAGGTCAACACTGAGCTTCTTTTGCCCAATTTTGCCTACAAGATACGCTATGCCCTGCAAGCACCTCACATCAGCTCCCATTCTGCACTCTGAACACACACATCAGCAAGTCTGTTCCTATCATTGGTTGTCAGCTAGCAATTAGTCCTTTTTTATCTCTCTGAAAATCAATAGCATGGCCTTATTGTTTAGTTCTGCTCCTTCCACAGCTCTTCAAGTCTTAATTTATGCATGTGATTACTGAGGTTTTTTGAATTGGTTTTGTTTTATTTTAAATTACTACTATTGCTGTGGCCGGGGTGACTTAAGCATTATTTTTTTGTTTGTTTGTTTTTCCTTAACAAATATAAAATCACAGAATAGGTGAGACTGGAATGGACCACAGTGGGTCATCTGGTCCAACCTCCCTACTCAGGCAGGATCATCCTAGCACACATGGCACAGAATTGTGTCCAAATGGCTCCTGAGTATTTCCAGTGAGGAAGATTCCACTCTCTGGACAATCTGTTCCAGTGCTCAGTCACCCACACAGTAAAGTTCTTCCTCCTATTCAGGTGGAACTTCCTGTGCACCTGCTTCTGTCTCTTTCCTCTCATCCTTTTTCTTGCCACCAGCAAGAAGAGCCTGGAAACCTCTTCTTGACACCATTCTTTCAGATATTGATAGACATTGGTGAATTCTTCTCTCAGCTTCCTCTTCTCCAGGCTGAACAAGCCCAGCTCCCTCAGCCTTTCCTCGTAAGAGAAGTACTCCAGCCCCTTCATCA
>VZSR01003807.1:14482420-14497496 GCA_013398615.1 Brachypodius melanocephalos
ATCAGCCGCTCCTCCCAGCTCTGTGTCATCAGCAAACTCTCCAAGGAGGCATCTGTCCCCTTGTTCAAGTCACTTATGAATAAGTTAGGCAATCATGTGCACAGTACTGAACCTTGGGGAACTCTGCTAGTGACAAGCCTCCAACTAGACCGTGATCCTCTGAGATTTACTGTGTTTTATTTCTTAGAAATCCTGTGCTTTCTTCCTCTTCTGTATATTTTAAAATTTACTGGCACAGATTGCCTACTGATATATGTAAAACCCACAAGAGAAATATCCTATTTGCCTAAAAGTAAACACATGCATATCTCTTTGCAGGATCATGGCTTCAGCGTGCACACCATGAATCCGGAGAGGGCTGCCTATGGCTCCAGCTGGGCAGCTATAAAAATTGCTGACAAATAAGGAGCCATCAGACACTTCCCTTTCTTTGCTTTTTAGGAGTGGTCTGCATCCCAAGGCACATACCTGTTCAGTAAAAGAGAAATGCAGGCACTTCTTCCTGTGCTTCTGTTTCTCAGATTGAGGTTTGGGAACGCTTACAGTGGGACAAGTAACTTATGCCAAGTCACAGTGGTTATTTGCATTGTGATCATCAGGGTGCAAGGCAGGACTGGACGGCGATTCTCAGAATTAAATACTCTCCTTTTCTTGGAGTACTCAGTAATGAATGAATAGCTAATTAGTAATTTGCCTTGGTGTTGTACAGTCAGTGTAACTACTCTTGGGTTTGTCAGTTCACTCAGCTGGCAAATAATGCGCCAAAAAGCCTTTTGGGTTTTTTTTTTTGGGGGGGGTTGTTTTTTCTTTTTTGTTTGTTTTGGGTTTTTTGTTTTTTTCTTCCCTAATCCATTTCAAAGCCTTGAACTCTCATACAGAGCCTTTTGGCATAACTGAATGCCTTTGTCTGGTTAGCTCTCAGAGAATGATTTCGTGGGGGCACCCTTTTTACTGGGGTTCACAGCAACTTCATATGCTGGTAACAAGATGCATCATTACTGAGTTTTGTATCTGCTGCTGATGGAGTAAATGCTTGGGAAGGTGAGATACCAGCTCACTCATCACCTTTTACTAAGCATATTTCCATATTTCACCAAGGCTTTGTAAGAACTTGGTACAGAAACCACTCTGTTTATTGGAGGTGCTTGTTCCCCAACCTCCTGGGACTGTGCCCAGATGCAATCACAGCAGTGTTATAGCAGTTCCTTCCTGTCCCTTTGATGTAACATTTGCTTTTTAAATCCCTGCTGCTTTCACTCATTTTTCTCAGTCTGCATTTGGCTTGATTTCTGAGGGTACTGGGGCTCTTTCAGGGACAAAGCTTTAATAGAGAGCGCATGTTTCTCCCACCTCGCTCTAATTCATAGAGTTAAAGCTTGAGCTATTTAATAGCCCAGACAACCTCTACAAGGACTGCAGAGAACTACAAGGACTACATCAAGTACAGCATCCACTACATAATGCTTAGGAGAAGTCAGCTCTAATAACCAAGAAACTGAACTCTGTTTATTTCTCAGTTTCTCTCTCCCTACTTTCTCAAATTACCTCAGGGGTTTAAAGAGTTTAAAGGGCTCTGGAAGCAGCACTTGCTGCTTTCAGGATGAAACTATTAGAAGACAATTGCCTTGCAGCAAAAAGTGTAAGAACATCACTATTAGACAAACTGAATGGACTCTTGTATTCATTTTCATTGTCCAAGAGGACTAAGGTGAAGATGGCAAATCTGACGTTAACACCAAATCTGAATATGTTATAAAACATTTTGATTTGATTTGATTTAGACTGTCCAAGGTGTTTCATATAGTTACAAAGCTTGTTTTTATATTTTTTTATCATAAAATTGGCAGAGGTCTTATAGCTCAACAAATGGATGTTAGAGAACAATTTGCATTTTTTTTTCCTCCATACACAGAAGGAGAATGAAAACGCAAACTGAAAGCAGAAAGCATCGAATCTAGTATTTTCCCCCTACAGTTAGTGTGACTAAATTCCAGCAAAATATGTACTCCAAGTATACCTGGTATATCTGGAGTGATTTCTTTTCCTTTACACAACTCTTTTAAACCATCTCATTTCCCTTTTTTACAAACACAACGTGTGAGAGCTCAGGATTTCACAAACAAATCTACTGTGAATTAACAGTGGGACTAAAACAAAGCGTAAATGTTGTTTAATGGACTCAGCACTCTTATTGTTATGTGAGCAGTGTTAGCTCCTCATTCTTCATTGAGAAACTTACCTTAATGTTTTCAAAATGGAAACAAAACTCATTTCCTTTCAACACATCCTACCTTCACAGGATCCAGGTCACAGTCCTACCCCAATGAAGTCTAGGAAGAGGGAGATCCTAGAGAATTTTAGGAACTGTCAGACAAATTTTGCCCTCAGTTAGACCCTACGGACTTCTGTGGGAGTAGGAGGGTGGCAGAAGAAGCAGAATTACTCTGTCGTCCTTTCCTGTTCATAATGTGCCAATCATCACAGCATCTGAACACTTTCCCCAATTAAGACTAAACGAAGACTAATGTCTGTGATGGGAAATTTCCTCTACCTTCCTCCCCCACAGAGAAAAAGTTATGTGAATGCTGTGTAGGAGGGATGTTCTGATGATCACATAAACAAAAAAGATAAATGTATATTATAAAATAAAGGGAAAAAACCCCCAGCAGACACGATTATTTACTGCCTGAAAAAAAAGCTTACATAAATGAGCTTTATAATTCAACCAGAAAGGCTTCTAGTTTGTTGAAACTGGTTTTCAAATCCCAGATCTGTTGAAACAGATTTTCAAATCCCAGGTCTGATTTTCCCTCACTGTAAACTTTCAGTAATGAACACTGGGGTCAAGATGGGAAGTCTACCAACGTGGACCTAACAATAAGTATCATTATTACACACTGAAGAGAAAAATATAAATGTAAAGAACATCTCTTAATAATTTGAGTTATTCACTAAAATGTACAGTGATAACGTTTATATTTATTTGGTAAATTAGAAAAGATAATCAGTGGTCCATAGGACAGGGAAACTCTGCAGCATCAGTTCATTTTGGAGGCCACCAATATCGGTGCAAATGAAAATGTTGTCAGTTATATTTCAAGACATCCATCCTAATATTTGGATTTACACGACCTTAGGTCCAAATCTTCTGTTCTGTGTTAATGAATCCCATTATTTCAAAGTCCCTGTGAATCCATTGATTGATATCATGGTTGCATAGAGAGTTTGGTTTGCAGGATTGCAGAAATTTTGTGGGTTCAAAGGATAACATCCCACAATAAGGAGAAGACAACGCAGAGACCAGGATATATTCCAGGACAATACACATTACCAATCAGATCATCTTACTGCTGCACTAAACATGGAAAATGTTGGAACATTTAAATAGAATCTAGACTAACATCTAATCATACTGAAAGAGCATTGTCTTAGCTAGGCAGAAAGCAGGGATGCTACAAAGTTCCTAGAGAGGATGAAAACAGCCCATTCCCTAGGTATAAACTCTGCACTTTGCCTGGTTTCTGTGACCACACTTCCCACTGAACTGCTAAGTGCCGGATGCCCTGAATTCAGCAGTAACAGCTCTTTCTCCACAAGACAAGCACTGATGTGCACAGCTGTCAGTCCTGATGGTCTGTGCTGGTTGCTCCTTGTGCTGGTTTCAGATGGGATAGAGTTAATTTTCTTCACAGCATGATTTGGACTTTTGCTGAACACAGACTTAATAATATGGAGATGTTTCGGTTATGGCTGAGCAGGGCTTGCACAGAGCCATGGCCTTTTCTGCTTTCCATAGTGCCACACTGGTGAGGAACTGGGGGTACCTGGGAGGTTGGAAGGGGACACAGTGGGGACAGGGACCCCAGGTGACCAGAGAGGTATTCCAGACCATATTACATCATCCTCAGGATACAAAGTGGGGGGAAGAAGGAGGAAGGGTGAGACCTTTGGAGAGATGGTGTTTGTCTTGCCAAGTCACTGTTATGTGTGATGCAGGCCTGTTCTCCTGGAGGTGTCTGAACACCTGCCTGCCCATGGGGAGCAGGGAATTAATGCCTTGTTTTGCTTTGCTTGTGTGAGTGGCTTTGGCTTTCCCTATTAAACTGTCTTTATTTCAACCTATGAGATTGGTAACTTTTAGCCCCCTGATCCTCTCCTTGATACTGCTGAGGGAAACTGAGTGAGGGGCTGCCTGGGGCTTGGCTCCTGGCTGGGGTTCAACCATGACAGTCCTTTGTACAGAAATGTTTAGCTCTCTGCCACCAGCAAAGCTTGGTCCTCAGCTTTTATCCTCTCCCTTTTTCCAATCTCATCAGCAAAATTATCCCACTCCTACGATGGTATTTCTTGTGTGTTGATCAAGTTGTTATTCTCTTAAATTGGATGTTCTCAACCCTTGCCTTTTTATTTTCTTCGAAATGCAAACTTCATTTCCAATTCCAACACAATAGTTCTGCAGAAAAACCCAGGGGAGCTCTGAGTGGGTAAGGAATAAAATACCAGATTCTCTTTAGACATATGTAGTTTATGAAGAAATCACATACAATGGGCTTTGGTTTCACAGTCGGGATTTCTTTGTATTCTCCTACATTTAGACTTGCTCCATCCCTGGAGTTGTTCAAGGCCAGGTTCCATGGAGCTCTAAACAACCCAATCTAGTGAAAAGTGTTATTGCCCTGGCAAGGGAGTTGGAACTAGATGATCTTTAAGGTCCTTCCCAGTTCACGATTCTATGATTGGACCCACAGAAAATTGACAGATGGGGCCAGGGCTTAAGAGTTTGGTAATTAAATTACTTCCCTGCCATTTTCTGTACGCACAAAGAGATTACACAGTGATGCAGAGATTCTTACAAATTATAGTCCAGTTGTCAGCATCACCAGAAAAGTCAGACACCTTTCCTTTCATTAAGTTTCATAATAGGATATGATCTAAAAACCTCTAAAAGGTGTTGTTGAAGAAATTGCCCCCAAGCCTGGTCAGAGCTGGGGAGGTGGAGTTTATTGAAAATTAGATGAGGTCTGGGAGGCACATGTGAGCAAATCCCAGGCACAAAAGCAGACTTATAAAAGCAGTTTGCTCAGTCCTGTGTAACTGAACTACATCTTCACCTACTTGGTTGTGAGGCAGAACTGAATTTGGCAATGGACTTCCAGACTGAGCTTGTACAACTGAAAGGACAACTTTATCCAAGATCTGAATTTATAAAGGGCTATTAAAAGAATGACCTGGATAGTTGCTTGAGTAATTTTTTTATCAAAAGGTTTTCACAGAAAGCTCACAGCACCAAAGGCATTGTGTCTGTGCATGCATGTGCAATACCATTTGTATTATATTCTCCTCCAGCAGTGATTATGTATGTCTCTCAGAGGTTGCTATTGCATGTAACACTGTGACAAACAGAGCAGAAATCATTTTTGAAATACACAGGCACTGCTTATACTCCTTTCTTACTCTTATTGCCTCTTATTTGCAATATCAATCCTCTACTAAAAAAAAAAGGTTTTTTATAGTTCATTGTTGGTTTTGTTGTTCTGTTTTGTTTTGGTTTTTTAAGGTTGTATACAAAAGGGCCCTTTCTTGGGTTATGTTCTTATCCATTAGGGAATTATATGAAAAAGCAAGGTTTATATGAAAAAGAAACATTACCAACTGTGGGACCTAAATGTCTTGTGAACTTCATCTTGATCTAAATTAAAATAGCACCCCTCTTCAATGTATTCTTTTAAAATTGGTGGTATTGTTTTTTAATTTATAGCCTTTTAATTAAGATCAGCTATGACCATGATTTTTATAAAACAGAAAGGGATTTAGAGGAACCAATTTAAGATGTTTCTAGAAGGTCAGCACTACAGAAACTCAAGAGCAAACCATGTTTTTCCCTGTCCTCTCTCTAAAAATGAGAGACTTTGGGGTGTCTCACATTTTTCAGACAAAATAATGAATAATTTCTGAAATATGGGATTTTTTTTAACATTGGAAACTTTACTATCTGCTTTTGACAACACATCACCCATGAGAAATACCTGGATCTCTTAAATAACAGTTGGTCAGTACAAAAAAAGGCCTAGAGTTTAAGGTGCTTTGATGTTATTTCATTTTATGTCCTTTGATTTGATTCATGAAGTGGTGGTTAGGAATTCTTTGTAGTATTCTTTAGCTCAACTACATTTCCAGATGCTTTCCCTCCACTATAGCTCTGATTATATCTTGGGAACAGTTCTTTTTGATTAGAGGGTGCCAGTTTTAAACATCCACTTTTCAGGCATAGTTTGCTTTTCAGATTCTGGTCGGTTGCCTTCTGGACTGTGACAAAAATTGCTCTCCAAAAAAATAATTCTCAAAAAGATTCTCTTTTCTCTTCCTTCTTGTGTCTAAAGTATTTTATTGGGCAATATCAGCCACATGTAATTTTTTGAATTATTAGACTTTAGAGAGATTTATGAAACAAAGGATTGATCTTAAAAAGCTTGATGTTTTTACTTGCAAACAGTGATGCTATCCACAGCATGTTTATAGTTCTACCTTCTTAGTTTTGAGACAAACTAGAATTGAAAAGATGTTGGTTTTCATTGTGGGGAAGAAGAAGCAACTTGAAGAGCAGATTTTGACTGCATACAAATTTCCCAGAGTTTATCAATTTTCTTTTATTGTAGAAGACATAATGAAACCTATTTTACCACACTATCATCCTGGATTGTGTTAAATTAAACAGTTTCTAAAGATTTACAGTAATATGCCTTAGATTAGATTCTACAGTTTCAAAAGGGAGAGAAGGTTGTCTCTGATTTCATTTTAGGAGTTTGCAGTGATTTTTCCTGAAAAAAAATAAGAGTGCGAGTTCACATTTCTCTGTACAATGTTATTGGGTCATATTTATAGATTAGGTTCATCAAACTGCACAATATAAAACAACAGATACAACAGCAAGCTCTTTCTCTTTTTAAAGTGCCATAGGCATATGTGTTAGAAAATAAAGATGGAGTCTTGCTTCAGAGAAATGACATGTGAATTCAAAACAAGGGTGACAGAAGAAGAAAATAAATACAGGATATTTTTGAGGGAGGGAGGTTAAAAATGAAATAATGAGGTGGTCTGACTGTCTGGTTTTAACTTTAAAATTGCTTTATCATTTTTAAATAAATAAAGACCTATCTAGAAGCCTTTGAATAAATAAAGGCTAATCCAGGGGTCTACTTAGGGAAGTGAGTTTTGACAGATACATAATAACCATATATGAGAAACAAGCACATATGAGAGTAACCCCTGTTGGCTTCCAGCCAAGTGCTCAGCTCACTGAAACGCAATGACAAATTTGGGTGATGAATTTACAAGTCTTCTTGTAATTTGGACTGATGTTGTAATTCTGATATATTCAAATATAAATGTTTTTGATTCTTCAAGTAAGGCAAACAGCTTTCTTCTTTACCCTCTAAATGAACCATAAGTTTAGGACACAAAATATTTCTTAAAAAATTAAGAATGAAGTCTTCAGGACTTTGTATCATTAAACATGATTCATAGCTGAAATAAAGGACCACTTCCTTTTCTTGTTAGTAAGAGTGCAGTTTCCACTCTTCCAGAGTCATAAAGCTAGAGGTCCATAAGATTCCAAGAGTAATAATAAAAACGAAAAGCTAAACAAGTCCAAATGGAGCCATAAAAATGCCACCTTGCACAAACCAGCATGTTTTCAAATTAATTCTCTACAAATTACTGGATTTACACCCATTCCTTATTTTTCACCTGAAAATTTCCAAAAGCATTAGGGATTCTGTTGGTCCAAACCTGACGCAGTTTACATCAGTGATGCTGGGCAATGACAGCTTGGTATAAGTCACTACTTATCAGCTTGGGATTGCCACACAAAGTGACTCTGGGAAAAGAAGAAATGGAATGCATCCTACACACCCTAACACCTGCAATTCAGAGAAGAAACTAAATTGGGAGAAGCAAGCTATATAAGAGCATTCAGCATTTATGCTAATTTTGGGCTGAGGGCGGCAAAACTGCACAGGCACTGGGATGTTTCAAAAAATTTTAAATGGTCTTTTATAGGAAAGTTTGATTCTCTGATCAGCTGCATATGTCACTTGCAGGTCAACACTATTCTTCTGTTCTGTGAGAAGGACGTTGAGGTAAAAAAATGTCCTGATCTCTCAGTTTTCAATTAAGGCCATTCCTTTGCAGACTAAACAGTAAATTTATCATGCAAGAAAATCCATCAGGGAGACTTGATTTTCAGCAGAGTATTTCAGAAGTCAGGAAATTGCCACTAAGTTTCCAGTATCCAGCAGAGGACTTAAATTGCAAGGGAAAAAAAATGTTATTTTAGTGGATATTAGACGAAAGTTGCTTTGTATTGGTTTTACTGCCAGTTATTCTGAGTCAAAGCAAAAAGAAGAAAAAAATGGGTGAGGAGGAACAAAAACCCAAAAAATACAGGTCCAAACTTTTTGGCTGATAACTGCAATGAAAGCCACAGTACTTGCACATGACATTTCCCTTCTGTTAAGGGGATTAAACTTACTGCAACTATCCTTGCTCAGGGTGGAAAACGTATTTCTGTTCTACCTATGACCTCTCACTGGGTCAAATCCATGCCCATCTACAAAGTCTGCTGTTGACTAGCTAACCTGCGGGTTGTATGTTAAGGTCAATGAAGTAATTGATTTTTAAGGACTGATGTAGTTTGCTTTCATAGCTTTTATTAGAATGTTGTTTTCAAATAGAAAGAATTAGGTTTTTGTAATTCAAATTCAAAGTTGTCTGTCTAGGGCAGTAGCCAGTTCATTGTTCTTGCATCATATACAAATTTTGACATGACACTGGTTTTCAAATATTCAGACAAGTAGTCAGAGACAACCAAAAGCAATTAGTTAAGAAAATGACACAAGAAGAGCTTCAAATTTTCTTCTGGTGGTCAGATAGAATAAGCCCTTGAAGTATATTTTGAGGCCATTTTTTTCTGGTTTTATAAAAATGTTCTAATCACTTTCATCAGTCTTTGTTGATAAGTTCTTAAAATACACTGTATTATCTGAAAGTATTTGTATAAGTGCTTACAAGACAGAGGACTAAGTTCTTTCCTATTTCCATTTATTATTGGCTTGAAGAGGGGGTACCCCAAAAGGATATGTTACAGAATACATGAGTCATCCTCCACAAGGACAATTTAATGAAATTTGCCTATTCTCTTGGATACATCTGCTAACATTACTTACCTAAAGTCACCCTGTGTGGGCTCTCTGTGGCTACCATGTTACTTCAAAATCGTTTCATCTTATACAGCACAAAGAGGAAAAAGCAAGCACTGACCAGGGAACAGTGTCTACTTGGTCGTCTGTGTGCAAATAAAAACACCATTAGAAAGACCTGACATCCTCTAAAGAGGAGTGTTAAGTAACCTACTGTCTTGAATCCCACAATTAAACTATCTGCCCCCACATGAAGGGCTCTAAGTGCCCACGGTAGAGCACAGTGGCCAGGCCCCGGAGAGGGAGAGCTCTGCCTCCATCTCTTGGTGATCCAGAGGAAGGGCAGCCAGAGGAGACCATCTGGATGCTTCATTGACCCCAAAGCCAGATGAACAGATGCTGGAAGGGAGAGGGCAGCTGTGCTGTGACACACGAGTAGAGATTCATTCATGTAAGCTTGTCTCCAAGGGTCTTGCCACCACTGCTCTGGGACCCACCGTAACTGCAATCAGAGGTTGTGGCATTAATCCAAGAAAAGAGGAAGAAGGTGTCTAGTTTGTGGAAGGAATCTTTTCAAATTACTATCAGATGCTGATTCCCAGCCATTAAAACCCAGATGAATTTGGCAGGATTCTCCGATATGCAGTGACAAAGAGGGAATCAAGACCAGAGAAATGCCTTTGCAATGGGATATGGCATTTACTGCTGAAGCCAACAAAGTCGGCAGCAGAAGGACCAAAGCTGACTACTGGTTACAGCGCTGAGGGGTGCAGCTGGAGATGATAAGCACAGGAGACTTCCCAGCTGCCTGGAACCAAGGCTACCCGTGTGTCTGGAGATGGTGGGAACACACAAACCCCTGGCACCAGCCTGAGACTGGCACCAGAGCCATGTGGGAAAGTTGCCTCTCTGATGCTGGCTGGCTCTGGGCTGAGTTAAAAAACTCCTGTCAAACATAGTGAGGATTACTGACAGAGTGATACACCATCCATAACACAGGAAGCTGCTCACCCTGCTCCTTTGAGTGTATAATAAAACTTCTGAGGCTGAGAGCTGTAAAATCTGCCTTACAGGGTGCTGAGAAAAGTCTCAGCACAGATCAGACCCTCACCTCCGTGCCATCAGCTGCATAGCATAGGCAGAAATATACAGGATTAAAACCACATGAATTTCAAAAGCTTCATGTTAAACAACTTTTAAAATATGACCCTTTATCTCTATTACATAAAATGTTGCTATGGTATTATCATTTTTTTTCCTCCTTGAAAAAAAGTTCTTGATTCTCTCAGAAACTCCAGGTGGTCACCTGCATGTGCTCCCAATCCCAAGTCTTGCTGCTGCTACCAGCTTTGGAAGAGGAATTAAATGCATTGCAAAATTAAAAATTAAAATAAATGGGCTCGCTTAATTACTAGACATAAAATTAATTTCTTCACATTATACTGAACATATTTCCTGTACTTATAATAAAGAACAGATACCACCCAAACTCACGAATAAGATAAGCAATTTCATTGCAACACATCTACCTTGTTCTATATTTAGTTACAATTCTTCTTCACCAGAAATGTTTGCCTTTTTTAAAAGGTGGCTTGTATTCACCCATATTCTGTGGTTTCAAATGCTCAGAGGTTTTAAGTCAAACCATACCATATTGAATTTCAGCAGTATAAGCTCCTATAGGCACTCTTGTGCTATGAGGTGGAGGGGATTTGGGACTTTTTAACTACTATTATTTACACTCTGACCTGTAGCTTCAGCTTAACTAAGGTTTTAATGGAAAAATGTAGTAGATCAAGTAAGTAAAAACAATATACAAAGCATAAGCCTTCGGGATTTCATTTCACCTTCACAAAAATATATGAGATTATAAACTAAGTAAAACACAATGAAAATTACTAACTTCTACTTGAGAAAGCAATCCATGTGCTATTTTTACAAAATTTCCTAAGTATGGAATTACCACTAAATCTCTATATAAGTCTCATTTACTGAGAATAAGCATGTGCTTAAAGGCTTTCTTGACTCAGGATCAATTTTTAAAAGCAATAATTTACTGATTAAAAAAAAGGTTTTAGGGACATCACATTACAATAATCCCATGACTTTTAAGGGTAGGGATGATACTGTGGATGTCAAAATTAAAAAGAAACATTAAAGACTTTTTGGATCAGCAAGCGAAGTAAAAACTATCATGTAATTGTTTAACCTTAATCTTGATAATTTATTGTGAATTTCTCAAGATTCATAACCTTGGGATTATCAATCACTAGAAACAGACATGTTCCAAATATTTCAGGCTAAATGTCATTTCGTGAGAGACACAAGTGAGGTTTATGATTCCTAGTCACCAAATCTTACTATTGGTCCTTTCTGCTCAGTGCCACCTAAAGACCAGAAATGTTTTGCTGCAAAGTGCAAAGATCACCTGGTTACCAAAGCAAATCTACATCTCCTGCTTCTGTGCAATGAAACATTATAAAATCTATTCCCTCTAGCGGCTAAAGAAGAGGAATGAAATACATTTAGCTCCAGGAATGGTGTTAGGAATCTTTGCCTAGTTTGCAATAGAAGAATATATTTGGTGAAATGGTAAAATGATACCTCTTCACTACTGAGCTGTGATCAAGAGATCACCAGGGCAGCTCAAGTCCATATGAAGCCATCCCAAGCATTCGAGATATAGTTCAGTTTGGTTTAGTAGCAGTGACATTTTTCTTCCGAGTCATCAGACTTTTGGGTTTTGGTGGCTTTTGGCACATAATACCAGCCTTTGAGACACTGATTGCTCAGCCAAAGTTAACAGAAACAGCTGCAAAACAAGATGCCATTATCCCTGGATCTTGCTCTGAGTAAGCTACAAGAGCACTGCCATCTGTAAACAGCAGCTCTTTAATAAGGGGACTTCTGAAGCCTTTGCTTCTGCATACAAACAAGCCAAATTATAAATGTCACTTGGGGAAATCTGAAAGTGGACTCTCAGAGACAGACTCTGTGTTTGCTCAATTTGCTGCTACTGAGGAAAATAAAAATCTCACTACCACTGAGATGCTGTAGCTCTAATCACATTTACAGTCAAGCTTTCCATCCAAAGAGCCAACTGAAGATGATAATTTCTTCAACTCATTTGCTTTGGGACAAAGAAGAGTTAGGTGTGGGAGTTCGTGGTTGTTCTTTTTTTTTTTTTTATAGTTTTATGTATAGCAGCACAGAAAGGTCTATTTAATTCTTTAAACGCATCTTAATAGTGTCGAGTAGATTTAGACAGCCTGATAGTTATAAAAAAACCCCCACAGCTGAAAAAGGACCACGGCATTGCAGATATAGATAAGGATTGAAGATTCACCTTTTTTTTTTGCATGAAGTAGATCATAAATGCACATAAATACATCTCTGAAATGGCAGAACATTTTTCTTACCCATTTCCCAGCTGATACTACAAACATAAGTTACTTTAAGCTGTTACAGTACTGCTGCTTACAGAGAAAAAATATGTATATCTGTGTTTCAAACACATTTTAAATATTTCATTTTGTATCACATTGAAGTCATGCTGAGGCCACAAAAGATCATGACTTTATGATCAATATTAGGTCTTCAACTATTGAGTTGTTTTAACATTAGTCTTTGATTTCTTTTATGTTGAAAATATGCAGGGAATACTATTAACTGACTGTAATCTTGAGGAGCTCACAACCATGAAAAGTTCTAAATGCCTGGATTTCTACAGGTAGAATATGAAGTTGACTGAAATTATAGTCAGCTAACAATAGTGTAGACTTAGTACTAGAAAATAAGGAACCTAGCTTCACACCCATTAAATTCAATAAGAATTCAACAGACACTTAACCTTACAATGTTGAAGTAAAATGATTTTATTCGATTTATTTGGACTCTTCCAGAAGACCTTCTCAAGTGTATGTTATAGATTTTCACAAGCTCTTTTATGATAATTTTCTCTATCGATTTCCCTTTTTCTTCAAAAGACAGTGACAATTCTTTGGAGAAACAGTGCAAGCAGGTTTTAATTAATTAAAAAAAAAAAAAAAAAAGGAAATGGTAATAAAGAAACCATTTGGATTAAGAAATGCAAAGAAGCATGGAACAAAACCCATAAACCAGGGAGAGAGGATAGAAAGGCCTGGAAGAAAAAGTCATTGAGAGCTATTGCAGGGCTCTAAAATAGGCACAAGGATTAGGCAGTGGCCAGAACAGAGCAGCTGAACAGCTATTGAAAGGAAGTGGGTTTATAAACAGGAGTTCAAGCAACAACAAGGAATGGCTTCAGTGCAGGAAACCATGGTAAATAAGAATGGCTGGGCTTGTTCAGAGCTGTGGGAAACATTAAGAGATTAATAAAAAGCAGAAGTCTTTTATTCATTTAAACATTTTAAGCATAACATCTTCAAATGTGTAGAATTTGGTATTTTTCTGATATATGGATAAAATTATCTTCCTTCAATCCTACCCATTACTCAGTCTCCCATTACTGTCTCCCTTTTAAGTTGAATATCTCAATGTAGCTACTAAATCTGTAGAAGATGCTTGCTTTGAACAGTTTCATGGTTTTTGTCAGAGTGGAGCTCTCTTCCTAATATTAAGCAGGTATGAAGGTTCACAGTCTTTACTGTGAAGTATTTAAGCTTCAACATATGAGTTTAAAGTTAAACAAGTCTTGAGATTATTTCCTAAATATGGAGGTTTTTTCTAATCGAGGCCTTAGAATAGCATTGGTGTTCTTTAAAGCTGTGGAAAGATACTCAAGAAATATTTCAAGCATTGCAATTAACTAATAAAAACACTGTTAATGCTTCAGAGATACATTTTATCCTTTACAATACTCTTTTGAGCCCTGTTTCTAGAGATAGGGAATATAACTTAGATCTCCATAAAGACTACCAAATTGCCATGTCAATAACCTTTGGTAATCAGGCAGAGTTGTGGCTTGCAGTTCAAGGACTTTTTCTCCACAAGGATAGAGATCAAAAGAAAAGAGAAGTCATGGTTTTACGAGGAGAGACTTTCAGGGAGATTAACACTGACTTTAGTCCTTGTGAGATTCAGAATCTGAAGCTTCTATCCCAGAAGACAAAAAGTAAGCTGGACAACCATGGCTGCTACTGTCATGTTTTAAATTAGTTGTGTTTTTAATACAGATTCCCAAGAGCCAAGCTGGTTTTGATGTGCCTATCTATGCTCTTACAGCTCTCATGCAAGCCTAGCCCTCCTGGACTGCTTTCAATCCTTTTAATTTCAGCCCTACTAATATACTTGTGATTTTGGCTTGTTTTTGTAGCACTCTACTTTGGGCTCTGGATGGGATACAAAGGTGTGCTGACCGCTTTTGCAAAGAGATGGCAAACCACAGAACCACCTTAATGCAGCCTTGTGCCCTCTTAGTACCATCTTGCCAGACTGTTTTAGTGAAGTGGGAAATGTAGTGCGTCCTCTCCTGAGATATTAACATTTCTGGATTTGTGGCATGATTTGACAGGATCCAGATGCCAAATATGTATTTTTCCAGTGCTGTTACCTGCAGGCATATCGGGCTCCAGATTTCAAAGGTGCAGAAGGAAAGCTAAACAACGTTCTCAATTGAGCCAAAATTTGGAAACTGGAGTTTGGAGATGGGACAAAATAACCAGCAAGACCTGGCAGGATTCAGGATTCACAGCCAGATTTTCAGAGCATCCTGGTCTTGATTCTCATGGTTGACATCAACACAGATCCATGCAGATCCATTCAGATCCATTCTGGTTCTTTATTCAGAAATTGTGCCGAACATCAAAAAGTTACTTGGCCACTAAGTCCCTGCCTCTCCCTTGGCTTCAGAGAAGAATGAAGCGCTGGATAGCGGTTTATGGACTTTGCCTTTTTTT
>VZSR01003807.1:14505373-14535520 GCA_013398615.1 Brachypodius melanocephalos
CCTATACTACAACCCAGGACAGTTGTCATGTTGTATAAATGAACATGTGCTTGAAGGATCCAGTTAGTAACACACCTGCTTAATAGTTATTCCCCATGTTTAATTTCAGACCAAGATTTATCAGCTTTTATTAGATTTAATGTTTGTCATGTTGACTTTTGCCATGTTTATTCTAGAACCTCGATGTTGTATTCACTAACAGAAGTCAACACATATTGACAATATCATCAATTTGGCAATCTGGTATAAAATATTAATATAACCCTCTCAAACCCATCTCAAATATATATGGTTTTAAAAATTACATTTAACGTAACTCACATTGAATGGCTTTAACTACACTGAGTTCACTCAAGTCCTTCATGTATTTATTACTATTAATATTCTATCAAACCTGTGGGACAAGGAGGTTATGATTTGTGTTCAATATTAGGTTTTTTCATACATAACAGGAGAGAGAAGTGTTCGAACATATTTTTAAAGAAAGTGTAAAGTTCAGGAAAGGTGAGTGGCTCATATCTGTACGTGCATGAGGTAATAGGAAAATTATATATCTTGTATGACCTGAGCATTTTTCTTGGTCAGGTATATAATGCTGTGGCCAATACAGTGTCCTGGTTTCATACAATGTGACATTTCAGAAACTTCTAAGAAAATAGAGAATCCAGAAAGATGAAAATAGTAAAGAGGAGGTGACTACTCATCATTATAGTATTATTCTGATAATCTAGTAATTTAGCAAGCAATAGGAATAAATAAAGAACACATTATGAAAAGACTATTCCTGTCCTTCCAGATTTTTGGGATTTAGACCTAACAAGTGCTTTTTAGTTGTTCCATCATGCTGTCTTTTCTACAAGCTCACTTTTCAATCAACCACTAAATTACCTTTGCATGCTAAGACAATAGCACTGCTTTTCACAGAACAGAAATGCAGATCCATATCAATTAAGCAATTAGAGAATCACATAGTAAAATTGTGACAGATTCAGTAATTAAACACACAGGGCAAAATTCTTGTTGATTTCAAGGGTTAAAATCTAACATTAAGAATCTTGTCTCCTACTCCAGCTTCCTTATTACCAAAGTAATGCTCATATATAAACATCAGAGAGAGCTTGAGATCCAGAAAATCTCCAGATCCAGACAATTTCCAGGACAAAATTGGGAATTTGCAGCTGAATGAGAAGTTAGTCTTTCTGATCAAATATTCTTACTCATTTGAAGATGGCCAGGGTAAAACCTCTCCAGTATGCTTCTTTGAATATGTAATCTGAATATCAATATGAAAAATATTAATTAGGGCCATGTTAGAAAAAAAATTGCTCAGTGAGCAAAACACTGAAAAAAACATGAAGACTTTGGGTGGTTGAGGAATGTAGACCTGCATTGAGAAAATGAAGAAGAGAGAATAGAAACATATGGCAAGTAGCATGGGATACCTTCTGCATGTACGTATCCCATAACTGTCAGCTCATCAGTTCTTTAAAAAGGTATGGGATTTTGGGGATCCATTAAACCTCTACCTCTAGATCTGTCATCGTCATGAAATTTCATAATTCCAGTATAGTCAACTCAGTCCTGTTCATAACAGAATAGCACCTGTCCTAGCTTTACCAAATTATGCATAAAAAAATGTATGCACATTTCTTTTAGCTTGATTGTTTTGGTGACATAGGTTCCTGTAATATCACAGTTATAATATCATAAAATATTTTTACAGGTTACAGAAGGGAGTGGACTAACTAGTCAATGCATACCTTATTCTAGTAATGGAGGCAGCACACTTAAAATTACTCTAAATTTTAATGACACTTCAATCTTCGTTGCAATTAGAACTAGGGGAGATACTTTACTCAGTTCATATCAGCATATACTTTATATATATGCTTTTGTATATTTTTCTTTGTAATTTAGCTTCAGAGACTTTGAATTAATTGCCCTCTGATTATCACTGGGAGAGGATGCGCCCAGTGGCTGTGGCATGAGTTACCACTAATAAGCTTCTCCAGTAAATTTCCCATTTATTTCCTATCAGAAGTATGCTGATGGCCCAAGTAAATGCAATCTAGTTGATTTTGTAAAGGAAATAAGTAAGTTACTGTATGTCCCTTGAAAGATGGGGAGAGGTCTCCTTGAATTCAAGAAAATATGGTCTAAAGGAGCTTTAATATAAGAAGACTAAATTTATCAGAAAGTATAATTTATTGTGGATCCAGCTACAGATGAGAGACAGTTCATAGGGGTTTTAAGACTCCAAATAATTGAACTGCTATTAATGTTCAAGACATTTTTCCCTTTAATTGAATGGACTTCTATGGCAGAAACTATTCTTACACACAATGCTAGTCATCATTCACATTTCAAACATAGAATTGTAAGGCTCTGTTTAGGCTCTGTAAAGTAGAAATTATTCTGATGGACAGGGAGATCATACACAACAGGAGCACTGAATGCCAGAGACACCTTCATTTTGACTGCTTATTATTTGGTGAAGTACTATCTGGAATAATCTGAAGACAGTATTTTATGTTTTAAAACTACGTTGAGTACTGTTCGTACAGCAGACTGACTTTTTTTGTTGGTTTGTTTCTACATTAAACCCTGAGCTATTTAGGTGAGGTGCTGTTTTCAACTGTGCTACAGTCCTGTCCTCTGAGGTGGGGAGTGTGTCCAGCAGGGTGCCAAGGAAATCAGCTGCTATTGCAGCAGTCAGGCAGTGAGAGCTCAGCAGCACTCTGGGTTAGGATGCTGTCCAGTACCATGGCTGATTCCAGCCAGTGCCACAGTAGCAACTTTAGGAACGTTGGAAAATAGGAACGGATGCTGGGGGAAAACTCTGGCCAATCTAATCCCAAACTCTGTCTGTTTCCATCAACCAGTTCTTACTTTTTGTTTCCTTCTCTTGATCAAGTTGATATTAAGAGCAGGAAGTATTATTTGGTTTATTTTGTTGTTGGTTTGGGTTTGTACATTTTGTGGGGATGGTGAGAGGGGAGAACCTTTTTTTTTTGGTTTTTAAATTTCATTTGGTTTTGTGGTTTGTTTGTTTGTTTGTTTTAGGAGTTTTTTTTAACATCTATTCTTACCCAGAGGCTGTTCCAGATCTCCTGTTGAAAACCTTTTTTCCATTTTCAGCCACATTCACTCAAAGGCTGCTTATTCTCCACTTGCTCTTTTGCAATCATCCATATTAAATTGTTCTTCCTCCCTTCCATTTTTTCACCTGACACATTCATATTCCTTCCCTTTAAACATTTGTCCCAGAAACTCACTTTAGATCTCTAGGAAAGGAAAAAATGAAGAGAACACTCAGAATGCAGAATCCATATCTTTGAAACAAGGGGGCTCAAATGTCCTGGCAACAGCTCTCCTCCCAGTCACAAAACCCCTCCTCCAGCCTTTTCCCTTCCTAACTCATCTGTGGAGCTCCCTGGAGTAGGAAGACAATAAAGCCTGTGTGACTGGTCCATGAACATTCTCTCCTGTTTATGGGAGGGGCATCCCTTGATAAGGAGTATTCAAGGTGCAGCTTACAGCTGAAGAAATTTTAAAAGTGCACTCCTTGAATTCCAGTGCTGTGTGAGGATCCTTGCTGTGAATAGTGGCAGCAAAACACATAAGGTCATGTGTATAAGTAAAGATTCACCTACATACCTACACGAACTTTGGGGAAAACATAAAGGGTCTTTTTTTGGTCCATCATCAAAATATATTTCCATGTTGATTTGGATACAAAATAGCTTCAGTATTAGTATAGTTTCTCTTCTCAGACGAAACAGGTCTTTCAGGAAACAATTCTGTATGTTACTTAAAAGTGCTTCTCAGTCTTGGTATCCTGTGGAACTAGATAAAGATGTAAAATTTTAGTGTAGACATGTACTAGTCTAGAAGAGAAGGGTTCCAGCAATAGCAACTGTGTTCACCTACATGAAATTGCACAGGACAAACAAAAATGTCATCATTTTGATTTATTGTGCTTGACTTACCTTCTAAAGAAAAGTCAGATCACAAGAGAAAATTAAACATTTGTCAAGGAAGTGAAGAATCCGGGCCACTAAGATGAATTGGTGACTGCTGATGATTGTTCTCAGACTTCTGTTATGTTGACCCACTTGCAGACTTGAATGGAAACTGATCATTCTTCTTTATGAGGGTTTCAGAGTCACATCTGGAAAGTTTGTTTTTCGAGCCAAGGAGAGGTTTGTAGTGACAATAACCACTCCATATCCTTTATTCCACTTGTTAACATCCTACCTGTTATGCACTGTGAAAAATAGCACTACCTCAGGACAGGCACTTCACTAGAAAAAAAAAAAATTGTCTGCACCCAAGCCCTTGGTGGCTGAATAAGGATCAAACATTTAATGTGATCAGCAGGCAGCTCTGCCTCCCACGCTCTCCTGCAATTATAATGTTCAGTTTACTTTTTCTATTTAAAAATAATTGTATTGTTCAAACAAAAATAAAACCATTCAGAAAATGTCTAAATTTGGCTTTCAGACTCAGAATTTGAATGCCTGGTCACTGCTTCTGAGTGATGCATAATGGAAATGGAAAGGTCAGGGCTATTAGCACATTGAAAACATTTCCATCCACATCTCCTTCCTGAGATGTTGCATGGATCTCAGCAGGCAATGTGTGTCACGTGTATTATCTATGTGTATCAGAAAGCTGTTCCCTGAGCAGAGGGAGCAGCCTCTCCTAGGTTGTAGGTATGCACATACTTTTAATAAAGGCAGTATGGAGCTCAGAGACTCCCAACAAGCATGTGGGGACAACCCTGAGATGGCCTGGCTGCCCAAGATTAGCACTTATCTTTTGAGTGTCCAGTGGCTGGACACTGCTCCATCAGGCACTGCGCATCCCCCTGAGTGCCTGAGCCTCCCTGGCCCTGCTGCTGTTGTCATGCCACACACAGGCACAACTCATCTTGTCATCTTGTTCCCCAGAGAGCAAAAGGTTCCTCAGCACACGTTTATTCTTGCTAGGACTCTAATCTGCAACTCCCCAAAAAGAAAATTTCAGGTGTGTATTTAAGCAGAATACTGTTGGCAAGGATATCTAACCTGTGTCAGTCTTTCTCCAGAAGACATGGGTCATAGCACAATTGTAGCAATAAGGCTGTAAGTAAAAGTGAAGCCACAGAAAGAAACTTCCAGGAGTTTTGAGACATTTAGATTGTCTTTGAGAAGCATTTAAAAATATTCTCCATGAAAGTATCGCAATACTTGCCTACAGGTCAGCCCCAGTGAGGACACATGTTAGTCCAAATGACTAATTTCAAGGCAAAACTCTTTCCTGCATTTCCCCCAATGAAACATGAACACAGGCATTCACCCTAGCAGAAAAATCTGCAAAATCTTACTTTTTGACCAGACATGCAGGTGGTCCGATTTAATTCTCACTAGTTCTTTCCACTAAGCTAAAAAAAAAAAAAAAAGAAAGAAAAATCCCTGAAGGAAGAAGTGCTTGAGTCAGCTCCACAGAGAACAGAAGTTTATCCTATTCACTAACTGGGATGAATCTTCTATTGAGATGCTAAGTGTTGTTTCATTGCTTTCCATACAGCCTTTCCATAAGATCTAAAGAACTTTTTATGCCACATTTATATTCATTGTGAGATTTTTGCCCCTGGCTCTCCAGCTGTTTCCTTGCTTACATCCTGAGGCAAGAACTGCTGAACTTGGGGAGCAGGAAGACTGAATTATTGACAGGGACAGACAATTTTAGAGTGTATACACCTCAAAATTGACTATCCAGATGTTCCAGGTGAAGGGACAAATCTCAAGAGCAGAAGAAATAACCAGCAAAGACTGAGAGAACACAGAGAAGTTGAAAAGGACTTTTAAGTCTGAAGGGGCAATAAACAGGCATAATAGACAGTGAGACTGAAATCTCAGTGGATAGCAGTGAAGGGTACTGAGTGTAACACGGATCCGGATGCTAGTGAGTGAAGAAAGAAGGAAATTAGTAAAGAACAAGTGAATTAAAAGGCTACAGTGATAAAGTCTGGAAGTATGGAGTAGCAGAGATGGACACTGAGAAATAAATGTATTAGAGGCACTTTTTAAAATATAAGCTGATTTCTAATAGCTTTTGATTATTAGAGGATGTCTGTAGCATTTGAGGAATTCAGTCTTATAAGGAGAAGTTTGTTCAGCCTGATTACTAAGAAAGACATTACAGAAATCTTGCCTTAAAAAAAGTGTTAAAAATTAAAATAATTCCTTTATGTGCAATAATTAATGGCATATGGGCAACAGCAACAACAAATCCACACTAAATCCATTTTTTTTCTTTTCCTATCTACAACTAGAATTTGCTCCTGAAACACTCAAAACTATGTGCCATTCAACTAAATTTCCTTGATCTAGAGACAGTAGGAGATATGAGCCTGCAATTAGATTCTATTCCTGCTCCTCCTTTCTGATCCTACACCATGGTCACAATAAGTAAAATGCCTCTGGCTAAGAAAGAGCAGAGGATCTTGAAAAGAAAGGAGATCAGCTTTCCCAACACTGTGCATTCATTGGATCTGGAGATCTGCACCTGAAGAGGAAAGAAGGCAGACAACTTCTGATGGCAATGAAAGGTCACACTATTTGCTGCAGGTGGCAAATCTACTGGAGGCCTTTCTTACCTGCAGCACACTTTCTAATACAAGACTGGTCCTAATGGGGAAGGTACTGTTGAGTCAACTGCAAGTCTCCAGAAGATTTTATTGCTGTTACAGATAATTTGAAATTTCCTTGTATCTTGATCAGTACACTTAGAATTTAAAAACTAATTTTGTTTAATTGTTTTTTGTCTTTTTTTTTTTTTAAGAGGCAATTTTCTACTATTTCCCTAAAATTATTTTCAGCAATTCTGTTTATGGAAGAAGCATAAATATTAGAGTAGCATACTTACTGGCACCACTGGTGTCCTCTGGTAAACAGAAAGTGGCCATTTCAGTAATGCCATAAATATATTCAAGGATCAAATCTAAGAACTCCATAATCCAGAGGATACAGGCATTTCTAATAGCCATCTTCTTGAGGAAAGCACTGGGTTTAGATGAGAATTTAAAAAATCGATTAAAATATTTCTCTTCATTTAAACATTTTTTGTAGCTCCTTCTTCTGTGCAGCCTTCCAGGGTGAGGTATTTGTGCACAGGTGGAACTGGCCTAGCATAGAGATGGACAAGGAGGAATTTATCTTCTTCACTGGGATGGCAATAGCTGCTGTATGCACCTCGACCCCAAACTACTACATATTCCAGGCATCCAAAACAGGACTTAGCTGGCTTTCAGTCCTCTAAGAGGACTCTGAGTTTGTAAGAACACACAATATCCCATTCCCCTCTCACCTTAGGTACCCAAATTTCCCCAGTCAAGTGCATTGAGTGCTTATTATTCATGCTTGAAAGTACATCCTGCTAACTAGGTCACAACCAGCTCTCAGCAGGACGCGTTGTCTGCCAGAGATCTCAGAGGAGCTTGGTCCAGAAGACACGCTGAGAGTGTGCTTCTCACTTTCTGAAAGAGCTGAACTCATCACAAAACACTAGACACAAATGAGGTGGCATTCCAAAACACAGCCAGAGAATGAGGCTGGTCAGGTGTAAGGTTTGGGGTTATTTCATCTCTCCTGCCCTCACCAAAACTCTTGACATTTACGCAATATTTCTTTCACAAAATAGAGGAGGAGGGTCAGGCTCAGCCAGGATGTGATACACCTGGGTTCATCCAATGTGAAGCTGAGGGAATTCAGACCTTTCCCTCCCCACCACAAAAATCTGTTCTAATCACCAGGTTTGGAGATAGTCAAAGGCAGAAACAGTCTCCACTGTTATCATTGACACTATGCTGTTTTGCAGAAAAAAACCCTACCCAAAACCCCATCAAACAATTAAAGAGAAATTAGCCAGAGAGACAGCAGAGCATCCACCATGACAATGTTCTCTGATGAGTAGGAACACCTTGATTTCTGTCTTTTTCTAAGCACTAAAGAGTGTAGGAGCCACATTATTTAATCTTTGCAAAATTGAATAAAAGCAAGAAACCACATCCACCATCTCATTTTACAAAGCATGTTCTAGTCTATAATGTGTTTTTTTAAATGAATGACTCAGGGTCCTAAATCTAGGTGAGGCCATGGCTGCAAATCTCAGTTGTTCTTCAGTCCAGGCTGGGTTTCTCCATCCTGGGAAGGGACAAGGGCAAAGCACTCTCTTGGTCACCAATCCTGCACTCCGAGTTGTGCAGTATTTCATGCCAGTCTAAGCCAGAACTGCTGCTCCTCTCTCCCTGCCACATATAAGTGACTTCAGTGAATCAATTCAGAGAGTTAATTCTCCTGACAGCTAATCATTGCTGCTACAGAGTTAGTTTTCTGCTACAAAACCTACTTAATTCGTGTTACCACATGGTAGAAACACATCAACCAGAAAACAGGAGTTGAAGGACTGATGGCTTGAACTTAATTTGACCAAAGTTGCCAAGGAACTTCATGCTTGGGATGCTGCTTTTCAGAATTCATTCTGAGGTGTCTCATGTTGTCAAGGTATTGAAGATGCCCAGGTACTTTACACAAGGCTCTTCTCTTCTACGAGAGGGGGAAAAAAAAGATAAATCCAACAAAAAACCTATGCAAACATATACACACATGCACACACACACCTCCAAACCCCACAAAAACCCCTTTAACAGCAGATAGCTCATAGCCTCTTTGAACCCAGAGCTGTCTGGTGTGAGTGGGAACAGCTTTGGGGAACACAGAACTCCATACAGTGCACACTAGAAGCAGAAGGAGCATCACACTGGCTTTCCTATTTCCTCACTTTGGTAAAAGTGCACATGTAAACAGATTTTTTTTTTCTTCTGGTGTTCTATTTATTGGGCTCCAGTTATAACTTTCACGGTTTTGCTTGTTTTTAATATTTTTTATCTTACAAAAATATTATCATATGAAATAAGACTAACTTATAACAAATAACTGAATCAAAAGCTAAAAAAAATTTATCAACTTACCAAATGTTTTTCAAATAAATAGAAAAATGAAATTAGGGTGCACATTAAAACCAGCACAGTCTAGGTCCCATCAAGTGCCATGAGAACATCAAACAAAACTGTAAGGAAATCACTTCCTGGGGTCAAGACCCATGCTGGACCCATGGTCAGGACCCATGCTTGGAAGCAGATTGTTCCCCTAATCCATGAAATTCTCAGTATGATAGGTGTCATATGTGGGAGATAAAACTTGTTGTTTAAAAGCAATTGTAGGACTGAAACAAATAATGTACATCAGTTTTGGTGATTCCAGACAGGGCTTCCTTAATACAGACATGTACCTCCCACACGGCAGCTTAGAGAAATGCTAATAGTAGACTTTTACAAGTTAAAGCTTTTCTTTTGCCATTTACATTTCTTTTGTGTCTGTCATTATCATCTTGTCCAAGTGCCTCAGAATCTTAAAGATCTTCTGCTCAAGTCGAAGCTCAACTTTTTGATTATCTAATCAAAAAGGAAAACTCCTTTCTCCTCCTCATCAATCACTGATTCTTCCACCTGGTTTTAGAAAGCAAGGTTCCTGATGAGCAGAAAAGGTACTTACACCCTCATCTCTTGCATCTCCTGTTAGCTTTGTATCTGCTACATCCCCTTTGATGCAACCTGCACACAAGGGAGAAATCTGGAGCCACTCACTTCAAACCTGGAAAGATTTTTAAGTTATATATATGTTTCATGAAATTGAGGAATTAAGTTTTATGAGAATACCTGAAATACATGATTTCACAACCTCTAGTATCCATTGAAAGCAGTAGCTTACTAAAAGACAATAAGCAGCAATTTAGTCAGGTTTCTTAAATTCTTGGATAGTTCTCAGCTATTGGATCATCTTTCTTCTCCAGTTTGTTGACTATCTCTGATCAATGTGCTACAGGCACAAATGGATCTTCCTTTGTTAGCTATCAGTTAAAGTCATGAATGGCCAGCTGTTCTAAAGTTGTATGCTCATGTTCTTTAGTGGAATCTGAACACTTGCTCTTAAAATGCCTCTGGCTTATCTACTGAGACACTGCCAGATGTGAAGGATTGCAAAACCTGGGAAGTGTTCACATCTCCATAACCAGATTTTCTATTTAGTTAATATAAACATTAACTCTATGCTGTTGGATTTTTTTTCCTTGAAGTAATGTTTTGCTTATACACCAACCATTTTCAGGATACGAGAGAGCAGTGAAGATGAACACTGAAAGACAAATCAAATAAAGAACTGTGTGGTCTGTTAGGGGAATGCAACAGCAGAGAACACTACTAAAACCAAAGTGCAATAAGTGAGAGGGTTTTTTATGCTAAATTAAACTTTAATTGTAAGGATTGCACCAGGAGCTCAGAACTTATTTTTTTCAGTTAAAAAGCATGCAAGCATCTTTGTGCGAATCTAAGAAGCAGACTGACCAATTTTTTAAAGGTTCTCATGAAAGTGACACAAATGGACAGAAATGGGAATAAATGAATAAATGAGGAAGCAATATCTCTCTCCAGTGCTACAATAACTTAGATGGAAAAAGACACACCATTAGAAGTGAAAAAGTGATAAAAGCATATCACTAGACCGCTAAGTTTGCCTTGCACTTTGTTGTAAAAGCTAGAGATCATCAGTCTGAGTGTTCTGAAAGCTTCTCCATTCAACAGGACTCAAAAAAGCAGTTCCTACATCTTGTTATGAGTCAAGCCAGCAAAATGTTTTTAATGGGCTTTCAGGCTTGATTTTGGAATTATCATAGTGTCACTTATGGTAAAACTAGAAGAAATAATAGCATCTGTCTTGAATATAGCCATCTCAGCCCCATTACACCATAGCAATGCCATTAGAAGCAAACTGGTTTTCCTGTCTTCTCTGCCTATTAAATTATCTTCCAAAGTGATAGCATTCTTACCAGGAAAATTTGCCAAGCATGTCTAAAGAATGATTAACTGTTTATATATTACTTCAATTTCTCCATCTATTGCAGTTTCTGATTTCCTTTCATTCAAGTCTTGAACATCACATCTGAAAAGTAATTCGTTGCCCCCATTTGATAAAAAATACCCTCTGTATCTGAAGGAAACTAGTGCTCAGCTTGCACCTAGGTTAGTATAAGACATTTGGGAGATTGTGGATTAGTGACTCCAAATTTAAAGAAATCCATCTTTTCAACAAACTGTGGTATGCAAAGTATGTTGCTGGACTTGGGGTTGGGGTTTTGGTGTTGGGGTTTTGGTGTTGGGGTTTATTTTAAACATCATCCTTCAACCTTTCCCAAAGGAAGCATACTGAAGTAACCCATGTAAACTGCAAGTGTGCCCACAGGGTAGTTCATGTCAGCTGTCACTGAAGAAAATGTTCAGGTGTGCAATGGTGTAGACCATTCAGCACGGCATGGAAAACTCCAAATCTCTTTCATATCAGTTTGGGGACCAAATACGACATGGTGCTGAGGAACAAAGTATTGTTCTCTTGAATTGAGTATTGTTCTCTGCAGCTCACCCTTCATAAAGTCACTTGAACTAGTGGACTTTGATAGCTAAACCACCAGAAAGGCACAGCTTCAGCAGGACAGCAGACTGAGACTGTTCCTGAAATCTGAGGTCAGTCTCTTGTAACTACATGGCTGCTGAAGCTCACTGTCTCAAATCAGTTTCCTGACATGGTGAAGCATAAACCATCCTTCTTTTTGCCAGGTGGCTGTGAGCTGCTCACTGGAGCCTCACAGTAGAGATCTCTGTGACTGAAGCATAAGCACTCACTGGATGACAAAGGAGGACAAAGAACAGAGAAAGGGACCTCAAAAAGCTGAGACAGCTGGCAGAACTCCTTTTGTAAAGGAAAAGAAGGGGAGCACCTGCAAACTTCTGCATCATGGCATATGTCATGCTCTTGAGGAAGAGCAGGGAGCAAACGGTCCTCTGCACTCGCCCAGGAGTAATCCTGACTCCTTTAGGAGACACGATGTATCCAAGCTATTACTTGGCTTTTGGTAGAAGTAATCCTTTTGCTTCTGTGTTTTCTATAGCAAGTCAATGTCTTGTTATCAGCCTTCTTTGACTGTCAAGAAAATAAGTCAAAAATCTGAGTGCTATATAATTTTCTTATTCTTTGTAGGAGTAAAAAAATGCAAGTAAAATATCCATTCTGTTTTAAGAACCTTGTCCCGTGTTCCCCTGACCATAAAAAGAGAAGAAAAGAGGGAAAAAACCCTCAACATTTTAATTGTATCCAGTATGAAATATATTCAGTTCTATCTGGAGATCTTTGGGGGATTCAAGAAAACCTTGTGTTCTGAATATTTACTCAGTTATTTCCTGTATAACTCTGCAAAATATCTGACCAAAACCTTATGCACTTGATTCTGTGTTTAGATGGACAGTTACAGGAAACCAAAACTCCACATCCTTCCAGGGTTATTTGGGAACTTGATGTGTAGCTCATGTGTTTGGAATCTGATGGAAGTACTATACAAATGCATATAGCTGTTTTCTTACCAAAATGTGTCTTTGAAATGGCTAAGATGGAGTTAAACCAGAAATATATCTGGGCAACTTTATTGGGTCACTGGTTGAAATGATTATTCTTTGATCTACACTCCAGCTGCTCTTTAAATTACACTGCTTCTCCAACAGCTCATGTAAAGATTTTACTCACTGTTCACTTTCTCATTTTAAAATACCAGTTTATATAGCTTTTCCTGATTATAAGTAAAGGGATGATAAATGATGCCTAATAATTTCTAGATGTATTTGTGATTCAGCAACACTAAAAAACAGCTATGCAAATAACTGATATCTGCCTTGTGAAAGGAATACCAGGGTAATTTCATAATCCTTGAATCAGAACTTTTGAGATACCAGTCACTTTGTACCACTCAGTTTTGCATCCCTGATCCATTCAGTTGTCAAAAGAAGAAACTTTTCACCCAGTTCAAGTACTGAGGTGCAATCAGGATGAAATATTTTGTCATAACATGCAGTAAATGTGATTGTAGTCACTCTATTGCTTTATGCATGAAGAGGAGTAGTTTTTATTGTCACATATAGAATCACATGATTTCTTTTTGCTCAGGTTGACCATCAACATCAGAAATTATAATTATTTTAATATACCAGGTATTATATTACTATAATATTATATTTCTCTGCATTCTTCTTGTCTGTTTGACACTACCTGACTGTGTGGAGCTCTAGCTTTTCCTCTCTGTTATGCCCAAAGTGTCCCATTCCTTCAGTTCAGTCATCTACTGGTGCACTCAAAAGCAATTGAGATAACTAGCAGAGGTAGCCTAGATGTCTGTAACAGAAGAGATTAAATTGCCAAAAAGTTCTAAATATTGTCTCTTTTTTTTCTTTTTGTGAGATACTCAAACTCAATTTACTTCTTGCTGCCATTATTTGCCTTTGTACGTACTATTGCCATTCAAGTATAATTCTTTTATTAAGTGGAAAAGCTTCAGTAACCTAAAAACCTTTCATCACTATTCATTCTAACCTAAATACTAAGGTTGCTATGGGGGAACACTTTTCTCCTGTAAAATAACCAGGTATACCCAACTGAATCAGTAGCAATCAGTTGATTAGAGACAAAATTAAGGTATTTATTTACATGATGAAAGGCAAGCAAATATGGTTTGGGTAGAAGAAGAATTATCAATGTATTCATTAAGTATTGGTTTGGCTTCTTAACCAAGAATTCATGACTTCTATAGCTTGAGCTCTGCTTTCTCCTCTGAATTGTTAGCCCATTTTTAGCTGTACTGCAGCCATTTGCACTATTCATGTGGAAGCACTCAGGGTGTTTTCAGCACAGCTGCTTGAAAACATCATAAGTTGGATTCCAGAGGAGAATGAAACTTTTAAATCTAGAAAATTAGTGGTTTATAGGCAAGTAGGAAATGGATATTATCACAAACATTTTATATTCTACTTTTCACTTGCTGGCATCTCTAGGAATGTGTTGACAGAGAGTCCTGAACGATTCCAATCTAGAGCCAGAAAAAATTTGGCCTGTCCCATGAGCATATAAATATTTTCAAAACTGTTCATGCCCTGAATAGTGAAAAAAAGTCTTAAACATAACCACCCTTCATACATGGGAAAATGTGAGTATTTGGTTGGACTTACTAAAACAAGGTTTTACTATTCCTTTATTTCAATTCACAATAGAAATTGATTAACTTTGAACCTAAGATTTCTTTAAATTAAAAACTGCTCTTCATTGATACAAAACAAAACTAACTAAACCCTTTCAGTGAGATATTTTGACAACTTCCAAACTTGCTATAAAAGATTTTTTTAAGACATCATCTGTAAAAACCCAATTATTTCAGCAGTCAGTTTTGATTTTGACAATTGCAGTTTTTTTTCTAATAAATATTTAATTGAAAAATTCCTGACCATACCTCTACTAGATTGATGTGGGAGTTGTCTGGAAGTTGGCACTGTGCAAAAGAAATAAGATATTTGTGTAACCCAACAAAGAAAAGAAAGCTGGGGAGTGAGGGCTTAAAAATTAAGGTGATGTTTTCTCAGGCAGCTTCTTCCCCAGAAAAATTCCATAGGGAGCAGAAAGCATTAATGATTCTGTTTTCTTTGACTGCAATGGGGAAGTAGCATGGCCAAACTGGGATTGCTTAATGCCTTGGCTATTTCCCTGCCCTGGAAAGCATCTGCACACCTCTGCAGGACAAATTATATCAACAAGCACAGTGCTGGTAAATAAAACTTGAAATTTCACAGGAGATTGGTGTCATCAGTATCTCTCTTTGATGAATAAAAAAATTAAAATCTAGATTTTCCTTTACTCCATGGAAAGCCTTTGTGACAGTGCCGCCCAACAAAATGTTTATGTTCTGCTGATTGCAGGGCTGCAGAAAACTCTGTACGTGAGCAGAGTTGCAGAGCTTCCTGTTCCTCTTGAAATACCTTAATGCAATAATTGCCTTGCCAATTACAAATTAGCCCTGCTTATAAAGCATCCCCCCATTTTTAGGCTGAATTTTCAAGAAAAAAAACAAACGGTGTTGTTCTTAGCTGCTGTTGCACCTCCCACCAGATTTATTAGTGCTGCCTGAGCAGAGGCGGTGGCGAGGTGCACTGCCACAGACAGCAGTGGTACTTGCAGCAGGAGCCGTGCCTGTGGAGGTGGAAAAGGATGAGCTGGAATTCCTGCATTCCTAGGAAGAGGAAATGAGATGCTGGAGACATTTCAAACATTTTTATTCCTCCAAATCAAATCCTCTTTTTTTTTTTTTTCTTCTTTGTTCTGCTGGAGTACAGCAGGAGAATAGTGATTACAGTCTCCCTGTGCAATTCCATCTTTCTAGCCACAGATATTTGGGGGGCAGATATAATTAATCTTTTACTTGTGCACTTGAGAATGCCTTGGGATATTCTCCAAGTCTCAGCAGACACCTTTGTTCCCCAGGGGGAATTTATTCACTGCCACAAATCACTCGCTTTGAACATCCTAATCAATATGTTTCGAGAGAGTTAGAATAAATTATGCTGGGAATCTCTGGTGAATAATTCTTCATCTAAAGGAAAACAAACTCTCCTTGAGAAGACGTGCATCGTGTGTCATTCCAGAGGAGAGCTGAAAAAATCACAGAGATACCTGGTTCACTACAGCAGCTAGTCCACAGTGTTAATTTTAGGCAACAACAAAACAAAAAGATAGAAGATACTCAGGGTTGGAGCATAATGGCAGAGGTTGTTCTTTGAACCATAACAGCAAAAGAGTCTCATTTGCATAGGTCTTGCTCCCATTAAAGCCCTGGGTGCACCAAGAGTATAACAGATCACTTTCTCAGCCCCAATAGTTCATGAAACAAACTCTGCAGTCTTGAAGGCTGAGTGAGATGTGGGTGGGGACAGAGAAGGAATCATTACAAGTGCTGGAGTGACTGGCATTCCTGATCAGTGCAAGAACAGCCAGGCTCACCACACCTCTGCAAAGGAAAAACACCTACAATAGACTCAGCAGAGTAGTTCCATTTACCACTGAACAAGAAGATAAGAATTTGGCCTTTTGTCACTAAAATGTCACTTCATTATTACAAGTAATAGTTTCAATATGGGCAATTAAAATAATGAGTGATGAGCATAGGAAAGGACCCACTCCAGTAAAATTATTCTTCTGGATTAATTTGAATTTGAAAAGAACACAAAGCTGATTGAAGTGAAATGGATTTTTTGAGCATGTTTTCTGGCTCTATAACATAAATTAACTTGCACAAAAATTAGAATTTCAATCCAACAATAATCTGCCTTACTTAAATATTTGTGTTCATTTCAGATAATTGAAATAACTCTGCAAAACTTCTGACCTCTAATTATAACAACTCCAGTCAAAGCATTTCAGGCATTACTTGCAGAATAGCACCTTCCCATTGCACCAAGATCTTCTCTGTCTGCTGTTTCCTATGAAGCACTTCCAGTAATGAGACTTCAGTGATACATTGTGGGGTTTGGGCAGTGAGGGAAAAGCAGCACATCAGGGGAGATAAATGTAGCAAATGCTCCCAGCATTCGGGAAATTGATGAATCATGGCATCGGTGGCATTAGAAGCAGTCTAATGTTGAACTGAACAAATCTGAGAGGAGGCAGAGAGAGGGAATTCCTCCCACCAGAAACTTAGAACATAACTAGCAAAGTCTTTCCACGACTACTACACTGTTGGAAACCTTTAGTGTTGCAAAAACCCTGTTTTCCAGCAGTCACAGGGAAATTTTGATTTCTCCTTGGCAGAACAACACTACATGTTGTTCAGTAATTTGCAGCAAGACACAACTTGCTGTTGGCTTCTGCAGAATCTTTTGTATCTTTTGAACTATATAATTCAAATATGTCTCAAAAAGTTGCCTAATATCTGCTATGAGCAGCAACACTTAATTTGAATATTTTTTCTAGGAAAAATGTGCAGTCATAATTGTGAATATTATTGAGTAATTCACAAGTGTTTCAGGATAGAGCAGGTTATTTTGAAGTTTTGTTTATGGATAAATAAATCACAAGTAAGGTACCTGGTGAGAACCTGAACAAGAGTGTCCAGCAATGTCATCTAAATAATTTTCCATAAGCCATTTTTGGTTCAGCTGAATTAGCTTTCCTGTCAGAGTGCATGTTACTAATGGAGTACACAACTTCCAGGTTCTCATCATTTTCATTAACTAGGCTCAGATTATCTACAATGATTAATCAACTTGAAAAAACTGCCTGCAACATGCCTTTAACCACTTCCTGCTTGTGATTGAAAGCACTATCTTCACATGGGAGGGAAGGGTTGCAGATGTATTTACATAAAAATAGGAAAAAAAATCTCCCTCATGTTGTCAGGTTCCTGCCTCCTGCAGTAAGAATTGCTTGTGGACTTGTCTCAGCCCATTCTGGGGGACCTTATTCCTGCAATTCCCTCTATGGAACAGCATCCTTCTGTGGGCTGGAAGCAGGGATGGAGCCACATCCCTGTTGGGTTTGGAGGAGGGAGAACACAAGAGGGTCCTCTCAAGAGATGCTGGCATCAGCAAGGCACCAGTCCAGGGAGGACAAAGAAGTAATGGAAACTGTCACCCCAGCCTTAGGGGAAGGAAGGAGCAGGTCATCCTCCACTGAGAGCTGGAAGTCTGGAAATGGGAAAGGCTAATAGAGAAGTTTTAGATATTCTTTTATTTTGACAGAAGTCAGTGCTATTTGAAAAGGAAGGTGGGCAGGAGCATTATGTTTCCAAAAGTAGATGGTAGCAAAGAATGTGTTGTGTTTTGTTGTTTTTTACAACTGAGGTAGAGGTGGCTAATTACCTATGGTGTGCTCAAACTAGGAGCAATGCACAAAAATGACCTCCAAAACCAACAAATTTTATAACAAGGTATTACATGCAAGTAAAAATGGAATTAAGGACTGGTCTAGATTTCAAAGGTAATTTGGGGAAGGTGAATTTAGATAAAAAAATCTCACTAGGACTGCAATTTGAGACAAATCCCTTGGCTTACTGAAAGATCCATAATTGAGTTTTATCAAAATGTTTAATAGGCAAAGGAAGGGGCTCTGACTGAAGTTTTGAATGATAAAGAGGACTTTGACTTCTGAATGCCTTTCTACACAGGTCTATTTCCAAATGCATTTTGTTTATGTCCTCATTTTCCACACTGTCAAAGTCCGCCATGGGCAGCACCCCACAAACTACATGAGTATGCCTGGCCAGTGAGGAAAAACCAAAGGAACTGTGTTGGATTTTGCCCTTAGGATGACTCTGCAAATTTTAGGAAATGCAATGAGCAGAAGAATGCTTTGTTAGAGTGCGAGACAGCCCTGAAAGAGAAGATGAATGGATTATTAACTGCAGATATATGGAGTGCTCAGTTACCCAACGTTGAATGCTGATGCACAGTTAGTGCTGACAGCATTTCAGAGAGAAAAGCAGTAGATAGTAAAAAAAAAACAGAAACAGAGTTGTCCTGGTGACTTTTCCCCCACAAGAGGACAGCTAGATAACAAACAGAAGAGGTAACCAAAACCTGCAGTACTGCTGGGAGAAGAATTCCTGTTAGGGCCTGTATCTGTTCTATCTGTTCTGTATTTTCTTTTTGTCTGTGAGCTGTGCTCCCTTCAGAAGAGGCTGCAGGTGGCCTCCAGTGGAATGGCAGCCCAGAGACCTCTGTCCCCACATGCTCTGTGGGTGTCACCTGTGCCTGCCATGTCAGCCCCACTTGTTCCACCTCTGTGAGCTCCTCTCTACAGCACAGGGGGAGTCTTCTCCATCAGTTGTCTCCAAGCATAACCGAGTAGTTCCACTGGGATTTTGTTGTTCTCCTCGTGTGTCGTGTGGAATGAAGCCACTCCAAGAGATGTGTGTTAGAAGTAGCAAGGACTGGCACTGTGGCATTGGGCATTCTGACCTGTGTCGAGTGTGCTGGGAAGAAATGCTGAGTTTTGCTGCTTCAGTTGTGCATTCACTGAACGTACTAAAACTTTGCAAGAGGCATGAGTCAAACATAAAGCGTAACAGGGAAGAACAATTTCGTTTGAGAGCTCTTGAAAGAAAGCAGTGGTCTCTTTATTGAGAAATAATGTCCCTCTCTGAAGCCTCTGTTCTTACTTGTCATTGCACTTAGTTGCACACCATTCAGATATCAACAAGAAAAGACATAAAGTAGAACTCCAAGGCTGCAGAGTTGTGTTAAATATTCATCTTTTGTCTCAAAGGATGAGGATTTATTTAGCTGTAGCAAATGTAATGTTTTTTGCTTTGTGAAAAACTACGATGTCAGAGGAATCTCTGCTCCACATCCTGAAACCTTAGAAACCACTACTCTGAAACCACCGTATGTCTAATTCTTAAAACACAGATAACTTTGCAGTAAATAAAATCAATTTCATGCAGTTTTCTGTAATTTATGTAATTTTTCAGGGTTTTTTACTAAAATCTTTTATACCTAAGGTTTTAGAGTATCATCAGAGATTTCACCTTCTTCAGAGTGAAAGCCTCATCTTCACTTTGCTTCAAATTAGAGAATTTTTAAGAGCTGAACCAGTACCAGAAATCACTACAATAATATGGATGTTTTTGAAAGTCTCATCATACAGAACATGTTGTATTTCTCATAAGAGGAAAGATATGTCTTGGTCCATAACAAGCTCTGCTTGCTACAGTGCCCTAATTTCCAGTTTGCTCACTCAACAAAAGCTTCATTATTCTTTCATTGTAAAGGGGTTTAGAAGAAGATATACAAGAAATTGCTATGGTAGAGAATTTAAAGCAACTGATTCCACATTGCATATAAATATATAGCATACGCTACCTTTTGACTCAAATGAATCAGCTGAGGCAAATTAAAGCACAACATAAGAATTTTGACCTGAAATGAGAGCTAGGTGAGGTCCTTCAGATGGAAAACTTTAATTTTTTATGTCTTATGTGACAAAAAAAAAAGTCTAAAGAAACATTTTTTCCAATTTTTGCCTTTTTTAAAAAGAGACTTAGGTAGTTTCTAATATTAAGCTTCCTCTTTAGCCTGCTGCCACGCTTGGTAGCTTCAGCCATATATTCTAGTTTTATTGCATAGCTTGTTTCTCCTCCCCAAAGCACATGATGAAACTGCACAATTGACAGGACTTGAATCTAGCCTAAATACTCCTGACATAGGGAGATAAAGCCACAGAGGGGTCTAGCTCTGCTAAACTCAATGTAGCTGGACTGGAGAGCAAGCACTGGTCTCCTTCCACATCCTTTTCCAGCAACAGCCTTCCTGCTTTGCCTCCATGACTGAAGGTAGCTCCTGGATCATGGCTGTGGCTGGAAAAAACAGAAATATATTATTCAGTGGTGACCTATCCAGAGCTCAAAACTTTTCACCATTCATCTTGTTTCTGACTTTTCACGTTGGTTTCCCAAGAGAGGATCCTTGCTGTGTCCGTCTTTTCTCCCTCCACACTAATTTCTTGTATGTCATACAATTTCAGCCAAATGACAGGTCACACTTTCAAAGACAATCTCGAAGGCAGAAGATTAAGCCAAGTGCCTGGGAAAAATCAAACAACCAAGTAAAAGAGAAAGGCCCTACTAAAGCTGTTTTGGAGAGAATCACAGCCGAGTATCTGGGAGAGGGCAAATTTTGGACAAAGTGGAGTTGAAGATGGTTGGATGGGTCAGATCTGCCATGCCCATAGTTCTTTTTAATCCGCTTAATGCTGTGCTTAAACATACAATCAACAGGATTCCCAGAGCTCCTCTTGCACAGTTCTTTTAAATTAAAACATCACCTTGTCGTCTTATCACTGGAGACATAATTTTTCTAAAATTCAGCAAAATCCCCCTCTCTAAGTATAGTTCACTGGCTAGAGGATATATTTATCTTTCTGCAAAGCTCTGTGTTTTTGTTGTTATTGTTGTTCTTTGCATTATGAAATATTGGGTCGAAGGATGCCTCTGAAGTTCCCTTGTGAAATCTGTCATCTGTGTAGCAGTAAACAAGGCTGTACCGCCGGTGAGCAGAGCTTTTATGGGAGGAGGGATGCTAGACCAGACATTCACATCAGGCTCCACTCAGTCACAGGACAGCAGTGTTTCAAGAGGTCTTCTCTGCTGATCTTCAAAAATGTATTTTTTAAAGTAAACTCACTCTATCTCATTGCATACTCTGGTGAAGAGTAATGCCTCGCTGTGCAGTGACACAGGCAGTGATTGCAGTCTGTGCTAATGCTCAGCATAAGAGCAGAGAGCCAGTGAATGCATGGATATGACTACAGAAGTGAAACTTTCATACAAAATTTACATGTTTACAGAGATTTCTAAGGTTTTAAGTTTTCACAGCATGTTTACTGTCCCTTCTGATTTAGCAGATATTTTTTAACGTTGGTATAATAAAAAGATTATGAAAAATCATGAACTTCATATTATGGGAGAGTAGTTTTAAGTTCCATCCTTTAAACTTTATAAAACAAAGCATTAAAAGTAGATGTTTTACTACTTTTAAGTAGTAAAGATGTAAGATTCTTTTGTAATTCACTTATAAGTGGTATTCAAAAGGTTTTCTGTGTTTGGTTGTATTTTGCTCTTTTCTGGTCATCAAATAATTTGCAATTCTTTTTCTCTTCTTAAGCTTTGAAAAAAATGCAGTAGGATCACAGCCTTCCCTAGGCACATCCTGCTTCAAGTAAGCATCATAGAAAGAAAAGGGGGAACAAATTAAATTCTGGAATATCACATACTGTTGTTGTTTGTCCTCCAAAGTAAAATATCCTTTCTGAGAAGGAAAAATGATGGATTCTTCCTATCAAATTTTTTATTTAGCATTTATAGAAATTATAGGAAGAATAACTCACATGCTTGGTAGGGTAAAAAAATGAGAAAAATAAGGAATAAAAACTCCTATAATTTTTTTTAATATTAAAATTTCCATAGAGCAATAACTGTCAGATTCTGCAGGAAGACATAAATTTTCTTTACTGTTGGTGAATATGAAAATACATGCACAGCTTGCTATAAAAAATTTGTTTACTGGGATGGTTGGCATTTTGTATTTTCAAACTGACACATTAAAAAATGACCATGGGAAGAGAAAAGAGAGAAGAAGGAAATAATTTGGTTTGTTTTCTCTCTCTGAACCTCCATGCATCCCCTCCAACACACAACATGCCAAATAGTTTTCCACAGTAATTTCAGAACATGTTAAGCTCTCTGCCTCAGTGTGGTACTTTGGAAATTTCTGTGAACTGAGAGATACCACTTAGACTGGTATTTTGTGTATAATTTAAACTTTATGTCTTTTTACTTCACACTTGCACCAAGTTTAGGGGAGGTAGACTGTGGTACAAGTGTTCACCGGTGAGTAGCTCTGAAGAAACTCATTCTTGCAGGCAAGCTAACAAAGAAGCCACTAGTGAGGATTCAGGCAGCTGAGGGAGATGCTCAGGTGATGAGGTGCACAAAGGAGGCTGCAGCCTTCTGCACAGGAATCCTTCCAGCAGGAGAAGGGATAAAATGAGGACAAGAGAAAGGAAACTTGCTTTCTCTCACTGAAAAGACATTAAGTTCTCAAATGCTTTTCTGGTGGCAAGGAGACTTAACCTGGAAGTCTGCTTTTGTCTTTTTTTTTTTTTTTCTCCACAAATCTCTTTTTATTTTCTGTGCTGCCTAGTGAGTTGTAGTGAGTCTTGCTGCAGCAGCATTAGACACACATCTGCCTTGCTCTGCAGGTTATCAGATTCACAGCAGAGCTGGCAGGGACCTTAGCCAGGTAAGGAATGTGACCTCAGAAGAGGGAAGGAGGCCATGGGAAAGGAACTGAGCTAGGACACTGGTGCAAACCAGGAGGGGGCAGATGGTCCCAAGAAAGCCTGTCACTGCTATTGGCTGAGTGCATGCTGTACCAGTGCCCTGGGTTGTTGCAGGTGAGTAAAAATCAGAGCTTGAAGAGCATAGTGTCATAATTTTTAAAAAGCCTGTGGTGGTTTTTTTCTGCTGTCAGAGGACCTTTGATGCAAACAGCTTCAGGGCCTTGACCAGTGGTTTCCACCACACAGAGATGTGTTAGGCTTGGGGCATGGCTTGTCTTTTCCATGAGATCTAGGTAGAATTTTTATATATTTGACCACAACAATGTTGTTGCTGAAATGTTCACTTTGTTAACATTGAAATATAGTTCAAGACACACAGTAGCTGAAAGCTGTGTGCCTGTTCTATATATTTTAAAAGCCTCCCATTAAAAATTTGGCTTTTCAAGCCATATAGTTTGTGTTGTCCCAGACATCCACTCATTTGCTCCAAAATGGTTCTAACCCAAGATTTAGTCTGGTAAAATTTATGGCTTTTGTCTTCCATCCTTATTTTTTCATTGTCTTCCCATTTTCCCACTCTAATTAGCTGCCCTTTTTTTTTCATGCCAGATTTTCCTGGTAACTTGCAGAAAAGCAAAAAGAGATAAGAGAGCCCTTGATAGCTCCTCCCAGTGACTGTCCTGTGCTGGTGGCTGTGGTCACTCTCCCAGCTCTCTCTGCACTGGTGAAGTCCCAGCCATGTCCCAAAATCAACTGCAAGGGACACAGAGCATGGGGAAGGGAGAGCACCAACTGGAATATGTAGCAAAGCCTTGAGGAAGTATGTGTGCACAGCACTCACTCCAGCACATCCATACATCCATGAACCCTCCTGCTACTAAAGAAAAGGGCCACATTCTTTTTATAAGTGGGAAATCCTCACATGTTATAGACCATGGAGGATGTGATGCTTAGTATCAGCAGATGGAAAAATGAGTGTTGCTATATGGAACATGCAGGTGAACAAAACAGCATTCAACACAGAATAAACAAGTATGGTGAAAGATTCAGGCAGTAGAAATACAGGACTTCAGACAAAAAAATCCTTCTCCAAACATGGTAACAACAGCTGGTTCTAATGGCATGTGCCAGCATGGTGAGAAAGAGCACGTCCCTTGCACAGAGTAGAGCTGGTCTCCTCTCACTTCCTCAGAGCAGCAAGCATCAACATTGTCTATAAAAGCACAAGTACCAGGAGCTTGCTGTGAGTTTAATAGAAGTAGCACAGCCTGTGGGAGAGAAGTGGAGATTCATTACAGGTGGATATGCACCAGCCTGGCCACTCTCTGCCAAGGGCGAATACTTCTTTAGTTCCATGGTCATGAAGTTCATAGAAACTGTCATGTGAGCAGAACACGGCACCCAGACAAGCCCTGCCTTTCATGGTGGAAGCAGCATATCTGAATGTAGTGCTTGCATTCACCTTCTCCCACTGTTCCAAGCCATCAGAAGGACTTTAAGACTTCATGCCACCTTCTGCTCCTCTCCCTCTGTTATACCATATTAACCAAATACCTTCTCTACACCATAATAATCTCTTAATTTGGTTTATACTTATTATTGCATTTTATTTTTTTCGTTTTGAGGGTGGCTGAGGAAAAGAGGGCTGGAACACACAGAGATCGTGTCAGAAGATACCTCAGAAGTCAGTCAGTTGTAACTAAAATCAGCATGACTACCAAATACTGAGTTATTTCAAAAAGCCTACAGTCAGGAAGCCTTTTTGAAGCTCCTTCTGTTCAAATTTGAGACTTTCATTTTGAAAGGGAAATTGAAAAAATAAAGGGCCTTTGAAGTAGAGGATGCAAGTCTTCATCTTACAGTGAAAATGTGGATTCTGTCATTTCAGAGACTAGAACCATGTCCAATGTGGTTTTCAGAAAAGCTCTTCTCACATTAAAACAATTTTCCTAATCCTTTCCTTTGTCTTTCAGCCCTTAGTAGCACGTGCACCATAAATGAAAGTTATGTGCATTTATTTGATTAAAAGCTGCCATTTCTGCAGATGAAATTTTTCCAGAATGGTCTTATCTGCAGAAAAAGTAGTTCACCAACAATAAAGCTTGTTAGACACTTGGATAGCACCTAAATCTGTTTAGCCTATGTTGGCCACAAATTCTTGTGCTATGCCTATGTCTTTTTTCTTAAGTTTCTGCTGAAATTTGTACAGAATCTTTGCAGTTCACAAAACCCCCAAATGACAGCTGGCTTTTTATACAGCAAAAAGGCTTTGAGCACAGGAAAACCTATTTAGAAATTACAATGCTAATGCATAAAATGAAGCTCTCTGGGTTCTCAAGTGTCTTCTTAGTGTCCTCTTTATGAGGAATGTCAGAGACTGTAACAAAACACTTTTTTCAGCAATATGTCAAGGTCTGTATTTCCTCACTGTAAGGAAATTGTCTTCTCAGCTTTCTAAAGTGCACTGGCCTCATGTGTGCAAGTCAGTGGAAGCCATGCTAGCTATAATGAATAGGTATATAGGGGTCATGTAAACAGGATTCTTAGATGTTTTTCAAACACATATGAATAAAAACAATACACTTAAAAACAAATAGGTTTTGTGATGAGTCTCACATTTTGTTTTTTATAAAATGCTCCTGAAGACTGTAAAGTGCTCTTAATCATAACATTAGCACAGCTTCTTAAAAACCACATGGAGCCATCTCAAACTTTTCAATAATGCATTACTGTCAGGTTTAGTGTTTTGTTACTGAACAGCAATGTCTGATTCAGGAGCATAAATGTGTATCTACTTGATGATGTGGAGATTTAAGCAAGGCTTCTTCAGGACACCAAGTTCACCATAACATAATTGAAAGAAATCTCAGACATCCTCTGTGCATACAGAAGGTGTCTGGTAAAGTCATAAAAAGAATATTACTGTATAAAAGACAAGGATTTCATAGTCTTCAGCCAAATTGCACAGTTTCAATTTAAATGAATATTTGCATAGGAGTGTTCTACCCCAAATAAAACATTTAATGTCTGAACAGTTTCTGCCAGTTTTCCACTAGATTTTATTTTCTTTTTGTCCTATCCTATAATGGATAGAATGTCCATTTTATGACCTTCTCAGGGCTTGCTGTGGAAGGCTTTAGAAAGAGTCCTACATCTCGAGATCAAAAGACCTGACAGGAGAAAGATGTCTGTATGGCAGTAGTAGATCATTTCTCTTGATTTTTTTTTTCTGAGTTTCAGTAACTAATAGAAGAGCAAGATATTTTGCTGTAGTCACTCAAGTCTTCAGTTTTCTAAAAGCAAAAGTCATTAGGCACAATTACCTGTTCTCTGAGCCAACAGGTATTCAAAACCTATAATGTCAAAAGTTCAAGAAAACCCCATTGCCCTTCTTGTGGTAGATTTCTTCTTCCCCCTTACTTTGTATGAATCTATTTGTGAAGTACTGGATGACTTTCAGGATTTAGCAACAAAAAGAGCATGTGCCCATGTCGAGGTTTCTCTTGTGCAGAGTGAGTAGCATGAATGCCCCTGCTGTGTGGTGGCTGCTGAGTGGTCACTGAGTGGTCACTCAGGTGGGTGCCTGTGGTTCTGCTGGCTTGGTTTTGCTGCTCACTCAGCACTGCAGGAGGTGTATGGAAGTCTTTGTGGCTCAGAGACATCTGGTAAAATCTTGTGGTCTGTCTTCATTTATCTTGTGGTACCTTTAAAACACTCCTCCAAGTGAATGAAGACAGCACAAAAAAAAAAAAAATCGATGTTGTGTTAGGGCTGTCTTTGCATTGCAAGTGCAGCACATGCATCAGTGATATTATTTAACTGGCAGCTGTATCCAGCCTGTGTTGCATGGTTCTGTTACTCTAGAATGTTTGTTCTTAAAAAACCCTGTGGATTTAAAACAGATAGCTTATCACACTGGATTTAAAACAAATAGCACATCGCAGAGCATTAGATGTGTCACATTGCAGCATTCTCTGAGGCTTTTTGCTTAGTGTTTCAAGTTAAAAAGTGATCTATACATTAAAAATTGACTGACTGCTGAAAAAACCCTGAGTATTTGAAGAAAAAAAAAAGCAACAATATTTCAGGGTTATCTTTGTCACTCTCCTGCCAACTATTTTAGGAAACTAAAACCCAAGCAACCAATCAAAATCTTGTAAGAGCCATTCAATTATCCCCAAACAACTCATTAAAAAATTCAAGGAACTGTTCTAAAAAACATTGAGATTTTCCAAATGTATGGAATATATTCTAAAATGGCATTTTGAAGTCTTGAATCCACAGGATTCAAAGCTTTCCTCAGTGTACATTTTGGTTGTTACAGTGAAGCCTAGATAGGGTCATAAATGGATATTGTCTACCTTAATGCTTATGTTTTAAAGGCTTTCAAAATCCCTAAACTTAAAAACAACCCTTGTTAGGAATCAAGTGAATGCCAGTAAAGATAGTGAAAACAAGTGTGGTTAAGAGATTGATAGAGTCACATCTGGGTCTGAAATAAACTGGTATAAGGTACGCATTTATATAAACTACACAGTTGATGTTTTGGCCCTTTATTTTCAGAGTCAAAAGAAGAAAAGCAATGCGAGAGAACTGATGTGATAGATAGATCACACACACAAAAAAATACATATTTTAAGGGCTGAGTTTCTTGCCTGCAGAGTAAATCACTGTCTATATCCTTAAGTCATTGACTGCACCTTTCCTTCGCAAGGTGATCTTTCTTGCCTATTGCAAAGTTTGAAAAAGGACAGATTGCTCTGGCTGATTCTGCACCAATTCTGTCCCTAAATCTTAGCCATTATGTGTCCTACTTGCAACAAAGATAAAATGCCTCTTCCTTGCTGTATAAAATGGTGTGTGTTTATCCTCACCCTTATATGATCTCTCTCAAAATAACTGTTAGATAATGGTTCCAGAAGATAGAATAAAAACGCCTCAATCCCCTGTGGAGTTTCAGGATTTTTCTGTGATTTCATAGCACAGGAGCTTCTCCAGGGAATGCCTTCACAATGCTAAGAGGGGGAGAGAAATTATTACAGGGGGGACATGTGCAAGGGGAGGCTCCAAAACAAGCAAAAAGGGCCAGATGGGGACAGTGCCAAAAGTTCAGAAAATTGCAGTACTGTAATGACAGCCTTTTGAGCCAGGGGAAAAAAAAATTAAAAAATCTCTTCATCAGAAGAGAGACATCAAGTTAAATGACTGAAATGATGCAGTCCTGTGTTTTTTGTCATGTCCAACACCTTGGGAATCTCTGGGGAAAACACTTTAAAACCTACCTAAACTTAGCACAAATCCTACAGGAGGTGGAGAGTCAGGGAAGTGCAGCAATTCAGAAATTGCCTTATTTTCAGTTTTTAGAGGTACTCTGTGGAATTTGAAGGGACTTCAGTCTGTATTCAATAGGGCTTCCCAGGTATAAATGTAATAAACTAAATAAATCTTCCATCAGTTATTTCTTTTGAGCAGTCTTCCCAAGAGTGTGCTCTGCGCACAAGGGGATTTCTGCAATAATTACTCCTGAGAACCCAGCGGAGTAAGTGGTAATTAACACCACCTAAACACAGAAATAGATCCTTGTGCCATCCGTTCCAGAACTAATAGGAAACCTTAATCCAATTTTCTAAGGGTTTTTTAGTATTCATAATCTTCCAGCACTGCAAGATTGAAGATACACACAGGGTTGCACAGACTTTCTTGCTCTGCAGCTTGTAAGAGCCACCTGTCTCATAACTGGTATAATAAAGAGTTGCTGTACCCTTGGGTTCCTTTCCTCAGCTACAGAGCAGGGCCAGCAGATGTTCTGCAAAATGAAGCCCTCCTTGATTATGGGATTGCTCAAAGGGCCATAATACCAACCCACCCCCAAGAGAATGAGTCAGTCAAGCAAGCGCAAATACTATTCCTATCTCCTATCAGCACAAATGGAAATCATAACACAGTTAAACCATGCCACCAAATGAAGACAAAGAACCAGAGGGAAGAAGAGTTCTTCAACAGAAGAAATTAATACCTGTGACCTGATGGTCTGGAAGATTGTATGTAGTGTACCAAGGAGAAAAACCGTTCCCTTGGACAGAAGGCCCACCTTCACCACCTGGTGCTTTTGCCAAGCTAGAGGGTCTCAGGAAGAATGAAAATGGTGAAAAAGTTAAAAGGCAAACAGATCTTGGAGACAGTGTGTACTCTTTGTACTGTTATTATAGAAGGTCTACTCAGAATCAGTTCACAATATTCTAGTCCTTCACAATTATGTACTAACTTTCACACTTCAGAAAAATTGTTCATCTCAGCAGAGTGACTTGCTGAATCAAAGATTCTAAATTTCTTTTTTATGCCTTGGACCAAGGCACCAAATATAAACCTTCCGTCTACTCAGACTCTAAATATAGTCAAGAATTAAGATATTCCTGCTTCTGCATCCTAAATAATCTAATGGAATCAATTACTGTTTTGCGTAGATGGCATCTGGTATTTGCAAATAAAACATGAAACATGAAATTCAACCAAAATAAGCATGGAATTAAAGTTTCCACCCATCCAACTACGTCCTCAGTGAATGTAATAGTTTTGCATCACGGGGTGGGTTTTTCATATTTTTTACAGACTTCAGCTGAAAGCTCTCTGAGAGAAAGTAAAACAAACTGGGCTGATGACTTTGACTTCAGCCACTGGCTAAGCTGGTGAACACTTCAGGTGTTCACTGAGAACACTGTTCCATAGCTTGGAGTTTCATCCTCATGCTTTTATGGAGCAGAGGAGCAGTCACGCCAAGCAAAATCACTTTCTTTGTACCATGAGACACAGCAAGGTTCAGAGTGAACACCAATGTCAGCAATGCAAAGGAGAGAATCTGAAATGGATTAAATACAAGTTTTTCCCACTGTGACACTAAGATCTTTGCCCATTATATTTGGAAGATAAGGATAGTCCCACTGTATATTATCTGTATTTACAACCCATTTCAAAATATACTCCGTTGCAGCACTTTGCTGGCTTTGCAATGAATGCTTTTTTGTGCTAGAGCCAGAATCTCCTTGGATATACATACAGGATTTGGGAATGTTGCTTACTCTTTCTTCCTCCTTTCCTTAGGAAAAAAATTCTTTACTGTGAGAGGAAAAAAATTCTTTACTGTGACAGTGGTGAGGCACTGGAAAAGATTGCCAAGAGAAGTTGTGGGTGCCCCATCCCTGACAGTGTTCAAGGCCATGTTGGATGGGGCATTGAGCAAGCTGGTCTAGTGGAAGGTGTTCCTGCTCATGGCAGGGAGATTGGAACCAGATGATCTTTCAGGTCCCTTCCAACCTAGGCCATTCTATGATTCTGACTCTATGATGCCTTT
>VZSR01003807.1:14535609-14564508 GCA_013398615.1 Brachypodius melanocephalos
TAAAGCCTAAACAGATAAATATAATTTTACCTGCAATCAAGGACTGTCCTCTTCCTTCACCAAATAATAAAGAGATGGGTTATGTGCCTCCCTATACTCCAGAGCTGTTAAAATATAGCAAAGCAAGTAGCTCTGCTCTGAAGACTGGCTAGACTGGCTCTGAACAACCTTGGAGGAAGCCATTTCTCCTGACATGCTCTGCAATGCAGAGCCATATTTCCTCACAACTCTGTGTCCTGGCAGACCTGCAAACCTCTGAAACCATTGGCCATGGTAGTTCATACCAGAAGATGAATGCTGGAAACTTTTCAGTGGTTGAAGTTGCTAGGCAGGATTAAAGGTGTGAAGCATTCATGTGAAACCCCACTTCTGACTGTCCCTCTCTGCCATATTCTGTGTGTTGGGAACTGCAGTTGTAGATTTTACCTTTCTGCAGCTGCATAATTCTCACCCATTTCACCATCACTTGCTGACAGTGTGAGCAGGAGTGGAAGAAAGTGGTCCCCACATTCTCCTTGCCTGCCTGATGTTCAGTTTTCTCTCCTGCTCTGTCCAAGTGCTCACATCTTCCCAAGTTAAATGAGAAAATCACTTGAAGCAAGTTAAACCTATTTTTTTTCTTTTCCCTCTGGATTAAATTTCAATCATTCCTATTCTTTTATCAAATTCGCCAGGTACCTGTGCAAATGCTGCTGCCAACACAGAGGAGGGGGACATGTGGTCAGGAATGAGTGACCATGTGTTGTGCAGGAGAAAAGTGAGAGGGATATTTATTTTAGTGGTAGCAGCATCCTGTGGTAAAGTTTTTGTGAAGCTACAGCAAAGTCACCAGCTGTCATCATCATGTCTGAATGGATAGCCTTCACCCTGTCCCCTTTGTTTATAGTGCCACATATTCTAGCCAAAGTACATTTTTTATATATAGCTAAAATGGTGAAAAAAGTTCTTGACTTCGGGTACACAGGTGGAATGAATGGGATTACAGCCCAACAAATGCCTAAATATGGGTAACTTACTGGTTTCTGAAACCAGAAGTTACAGTTTTGGGGGGAGGTTTTGTTTGTTTGTTTGTTTGTTTGTTTGGGGGGTTTTTTGGTTGTTTTTTTTTTTTTTTTGTACAAATACTTTTAGAATCACTATCTTACTTAAAAGAAACGAAAGTTCCATTTGAAAATATCTGGCTTTAATTCTTTTTACAATAGTCATTGCACTTGGTGAAAAACCTACCAGTTTACAGCATGGCACAGCTATCTATGAAATAATTTAACTGCATCATGCAGGGTCAGCAGAAGTTCTGCACTGTAATTTGGAGAGACTTCATACTGTCACTCTCTGAGCTACATAAAATGCTTCAACAATTTTCTTTCCTTCCTATCTATTGAAAAAATATGGGCAGTTATCCAGTTACACCAGAGCATCCCTTGTTAACACCAGAGGTTTGCATCTGACATGAAAAAAAGGTGTGGGTTTTGTTTGCATGTCATTTTAATTTTCAAGAGTGGCTATAAACCATAAGTAATGTCAATAGCATAAGCAGGTGCACCTACCAGTGATAGTTAAATGGTTCTTCATTGTTTGATTTGACCAAACACTTCAGAAATTACTCGATTCTACCCAGTGACAGTATGCGTGGAAAAGGTGACTATGCAATAAGCCAAGACAACCACCAACCTTGAGTTTCAGAGCTTTGATTTTGAATTCTGAAGCTTAGTATCCTTGCTGTGTGTGATTGTGTGTAAGCTGTCTAGAAGGACACTATTGCAGAATAAAAACCTCAGGAGTTTCAGCGACCGTGTAAATGAACACTCTCACAGCTGCTGCTCGAGTGCATGTAGAAGTGGCATGTCTCCTGTTTGTCTGTGCATGGTGTACCCAGGTGACAAATCAATCAGATTTTGCCTTTCCCCAGCTCTCCTGGTTGTAGCAGGATGCCTGGCAGTGTGGAGCACAGTGCATGCTGCTCACACCAGGCCATCTCTACCTGATTCTGTTTCAAACCAAGCTCCTCCCCACAGTAATCTGTTACTTTTTCAAAGGCAAAAGGACTAAATTTTACTCTGATTGATGTGTTTGTACTAGCCATTACTCTGGGAAGCTTATAGTTGTTGTACAAAAATGTGGCCCCGTTAGAAGGACCCTGACAGCTAAACCTTCCTAAATAATGTAACTTAGCAGTAAATGTTTAACTTCCTTTGAAGACTACATAATGCATGGTATGCTACTTCCAGCTGCATATTTTAAGTCACTGGGAGGAAAAAAATCTTGGCCTAATAAAACCTAGGAAAAACTGTCAATGACCACAGACCTTGGACCAGAAAATAGTCTCAAAGGTGGAAAAGTATTTTATAAATACATAGTTATTATTAATTTTATTTACCAAGAATAACTCTTAAGTAGCAAGCCATTCAGTTATGATATATAAAAATCTGGGTCCTTACCAGTCAGCTGCCCTTGATATAGTATCACTTACATCAATTTCATTGGTCCAGCATAGGCTAAGGAAGTCAAAAAGTAAAAAAAGTCAGTTTCCAACTCACGTTTAAGGTGACTAACCACCCTGCTGTATTTTTAGCTGTATATTTAGTACAATGGAAACAGCTGTGATAGTGCTATGGTAAGCAACAAGGCAGTCTCTCCCAAGTGCTGCAAAAGCTGTATGGCTTGCTGTTAAAAACACTGATGGTAAGCAGCTCTCTGAGCCCAGCCAAAGCAGTGAGAATGGGTGTGATCCAGCAGCACAGGAGTGTCAGCCTGTCACTGAGGTGTGGTCTTCTGGAAACTGCTTTTGACACAATGGAACCATCTCCTGGCTGGCTCAGTTGATGGTCAAGTGCTTTTGTTACCATGAGCTGTGAGAGCCAGTTGCATCAGACATTGCTGTAGTAATTGGAATGTGATTTATGACGGTCTGTAGTAATTCTGTACATCTCTTATGTCTGTGTTCTTATAGCCACTTGGGCACTGAAGTAGCTGAAATGAGAAAGAGGCAGCAGTCACAAAATGAAGGAACATCAGCTGTGTCTCAAGCACCTGGAAACCAAAGGCCCAACAACACATGTTGCTTTTGTTGGTGCTGTTGCTGCAGCTGTTCATGGTATGTCCTGTAGTATATTTGCTTCCATATCCACCACAGGTAAACAATGAGAATGGAAAGCACTGGGAACATGTTAACTTCTGGGAGAGGAGGCACAATTTAACTTTTGACTTACAATTTTGATTTAAATATTCCCTGGTTTGATTGGATATCTTGTGATGGGGAAAAGGAAAGAATTAGAAATTCAAGCTATATTTATCCTACTTAAACTATAACTAAATTAGGAAATTTCAGGTGTAAAACTTGTATTTGTGAGAGACTCAATAATGAATATTTTAGAGATTGCATTCAAAATTTTTTTTCCTGATTGTACTTTTGATAGTGCACTTCTCTGCATTCAGGAGAATAAAATGAGATGGTCATAAATGTGAATATATGGTGTCCTGTTATATTACTAATATAAATTCTATAAATAAATTCCAATTTATCTTTTAAATGGAGTGGCATAATTTTAGTGGCTGCCTGTCCCTTTCCTCAACAAAGAGTTCACTTGTAAAGTCAAAGATTTAAATTCAATTTCAGAAATAGCTTTAAATTCTCAGTGTCTTGAGATGCATCAGATCTTTATTTTATGAACACAGTATTCAAATACAAGGTAAATGACATGCAGTACTGTTCAGAGCCTCTGCATCATATTAACCAGACAGTTCAGCTTTTTTGGAGCGATCATTCCTCTATGTGCCTGTGTTATTTTCACTTCAATCAGCCACCTGCCCCCAGTCTAAAATCTGAGGCTATTTACTTCAGTATATTTAAAAATACATGCCAGCATATATGCACCAGGTACAAATGAGAGGTTTTTTCCAAGATACTGTCACATCCTGAAGGCAGTAGCAGGGTGGACCTGCCTTGGCTGTTACTTCCAGTTTCACCTGAAGGCAGAGTATATTTGGAGAAAGGATGAGCCAGAGCTCAAGTTTTACCAAGTTACTTTGCAGTATGTTCAGTACATATTGAGAAACAGGTGGAAGTGTGTTAAACAGGAAGTAAAGAGAGGGTGTTTTGTCACTTTTCTCTCTACTCTGGGACAAGGGCACAATATCAGCTGTACTGTTACAAGCCAGAGATTCATTTACCTCAATATCCCATTTCAGGAAGTGACCTTTATCAGATATTGCAAGACAAGGATAAAACAGGCAGATGTGCACCTCCTCAAACTACCCGCAGTAAAACACCTCACAACTATTGCCAGTCTGCAACTTAGGGATTTCCTGGCCCAGAGTTCCTTTCTTTGTGGTTTATAAACCTTGGTGGAATTTTCTTAATTTGTCAAACCATTTTCTGAAGCAACTTCCTGAACCCATCTAAAGTTTTGGCATCCAGGGTTTCCTCTGACAATAAATTCTACAATGGCCTTGTGCACTCCATGAAGTATTACTCACTTTTATTCGTGCTAACCTACTAGACACTAATCTCATTTGATGCTTCCTTGTTCTTGTGTGAAGAACAGTGACTAATCGTTCCCAGGATGGTCAAGATTTTACAGAGCACTCTCATATCTCCCTTCAGCTGTTTGTTTTGTTCCACAGTCTCCTCTATTTTGATCTCTGTGATACAGAAACTGACCCAGACCATGATTTATCCTTATCTGTCCTATTTACTCACCTACCTTGTGTCTCTCTATGTACCTTTCCTGTTCTACTATTTCCTGTCTGAGATGTGTGACTAGGTCTGCTTTTGTGGTTGAGACAGGGGTACACCATGTTTTGTGTTTGCTCCTGAGTTTTGTTACTAATCCCTAGCACTCTGCTTACTTTTTAACAACCCCAGAGATGATGTTTTCATGGAATTATCCACCCCGAATACAACATCTCTTTCCCGAATGAAAATAAAGCCCATCATTGTGCATGTTGGCTTTTACCTTGCTTAGTAGAATATGAATAACATTCATATAATAGCAATAGTATTCATATAATATCAGTATTATTATCAGTAACATATCATTCTAATTTCTAAAACTTCATGACAACTGATTTAATTTTTAAAACCTAAATTAGAGTAAATACTGATTTAAAACATAGAATTTACCTTCAGCTGCTCTTCTGTCTTTCAGGGTTTTTCAGAGCTTGAGGTTGGGAATTTTTTTTGCAAAGTAGGTTAGACAGAGCATGGAGAAATCCTGTTAGCTAGTTTTCAAGATTAAGTCAAAGAAGTGATCAAAGGAATAGTTACATCGTTCATATTTGCTAAAATCATAAAGACAGAAAAGGTGACGTAATAAGTATTTTCCAGGTTTAACTTCTATGATTCTGTAGTGGAAACTCCATTAGAGGAAAGATGGGACAAAACTTTGAAAGATGCAGTATGAAATGTTTTGGAATCTCAGTTAAAATGAAGTAACTGATTGTGATGCCAAATCTGTTTTGTAAATCAAAAGTGTCTGGGAAGAGTACAGGTTACTGTTCTTGCCTCAGTTGTCTACACTAAAAAATTACAAAAATAATGATAATTTTTAAAAAGTAACTAACTTTATTATTTTCTCATATCTAGGGGATTCCAGCTAATAATTCTCTAGGGTAGTTCTCTGTAATAGAAAATCCTAATCAACAATTGTAACAGGTTCTCTGGACCTAACATAATTACATGCTTTCCCTAGTTCCGCAGGTCTTTGTATTTGGGTAACATGAATTTCTCAAGAAATAGAAAACTTCTGTCTGGAAATCTTGCTGGATTCATTAATGGGGAAGGCAATGTTCTATCAATATTAGAATTTTCCTCAGTTTTTCCACCTGTGTGTGACTGATGATAGCTCTTACATCACTAACTGCTTATTGCCTCAACTTCTTCACCATTCGCAGAAATGAGAGGAGCATGTGCAGACTTTAGTAAAAAAATTTCCCTTTTTATCATTCAAAGAGTTAGTTCAATAGTTCCTATATCCAAATAAATCATTAGAATTCTGAAAATATCTTTTATGAATCATATGGTGCTTGTTTTCTTCTGTTCTACCCCATGTTAAAATCAAAGTAGGCATTAAGTCTTCTGTCTGCACAAGAGCATAAACAAATATTCACAAATTTGTTTGGGAAAATAGTATCTTGCCTAATAGACATTTGTTAAGAGTAAAAAATTAAAGAAATTATTCTGTACATCTTAGTAAATTTTTTTTTGTTTGCGTTTCTCTAGTCTATCTTTCTGAAAGACAACAACTATTTGGAGGACTTCTCCATTGTTATGGGATAATCCTTGTAGGTAGCTCAGGCCCAAGCAGATGGGTATTCACTCCTCACCAGCAGGATGGAGAGGAGAATCAGAAAAGTGAAAGGGACAAAACTCCTTCATTGAGATAAAGAGTTTAATTGATAAAGCAAAGCTGTGTGCACAGGTAAAGCGAAACAAAAAAATCCATTCACAGCTTCCCATCAGTTCAGCCATCTCTTGGAAAGCCATGGTCCATCACATGTTACAGTGACTTGGGAAAACAGATGCTACAGCTCTCAACCTCCATCCTTCCTTTTTCTTCTGCAGCTTCTATTGCTGATCACAATGTCATAGGGTCTGGAATATCCCTTTGGTCACTTGTGGTCAGCTGTCCCAGCTGTGTCCCCTCACAGTTTCTTATGCACCTCCAGCCAGCCCACAGACAAGGCAATGTGAGAAACAGAGAAATCCTTGATGCTGTGCAGTGACTGCTCAGCAGCAGCTATAACATTCATGTGTTAACAACACTGTTTTGGTCAAAAGTCCAAAACATAGTGCCATAAGGATTCCTATGAAGAAAATTAACTCCATCTCAGCCAGTACATCAGTCAGTACATCTATTGACACTGATAATCGTCAGGACAGTAAATTGCTCAGTTTACAGGGACAAAGCAAGACTTATTACTAAGGTTTGCTCAGACTGAAAAAGAACGGAGATTAACAGGACTATTAAGATGGCTATTTTATTTTAATAGGTATGCTCATGATACTGCCCAACTAGTCTAAGCTCTGAACTTGTTTCTGAGTACAAGTAGTGAAGGAAACGTTAGTCCTCCTCAGTGGAGAAAAATAAAGTGCTTCTGAAGTTCCCAACAGGAAATGCTTGTCCCCTTACAGCAGAAGTAGATGATACGTCCCTGTGAAGACCTTCTCTAGACCTTCCTGTCTTCACTGACCGGAATAGACCTTAGGCACTCATTTCAGAAGACTGCTGAATTAAAGTAGCTAACAGACAAGTACCAGTCATGTACCTGTAGTCCTGGACTGAATCACTCCATGTCTAAAGCTTCTGCAAAGCTCCATTTCAATAGAGGACAGAAGAATATGCCTCCTTACAAGGCTTGATTTCAATGACTTGGGTAGCCTGAGACTTGTAAAATTTGCAGTAAGTCTTCTAACATGACAGTCCATAATTTCCTCAATTGCTTTCTCCAGAGAGTTGCCCATTTAGTACTTAGAGCTGTGACTTTATAGTTTTGAGGTGAGTTTGGCAAGGTTAGAGAAGTAAGCCTGCTATGTCATCCCCCTAACCCTATTTAGCAATCCATTACTCCAGCTTCCTGAGCAGATATAAAACTAGTTGTTCTCTTGCAAGCACTTGTAAATTATATTCTTCAAAAAAACCTCTTTGGGCACTAGCACAGGGAGGTTGGCTTTTCTGCCCATTTTAGTTTGCTTCCTCCTTTGTCTCCTACCCAGAGCAGTGGTCATATCTTTTTATCCCCTCTTCCTTTCCTAAGGTGCTCAGTGAATCTGAGAACTGTGGGACACTTTGATGCCCTATAATCTGTCTCCTTGTAGTGTACACAGAAGGCTCGGAAGGGACCTGACATCCACCCTGCAAGAGCCCTTGGCAGAATGGATGTCTGGGGGACATGACAAGGCTTCCAGGGGATAAGTGAAGATGATCACTTAGCTTCACTTGTAGCTCCATCGAAGCGAGTGAGCTGAAAGGCCTTTACCCAAAAATGTAACCATTAAAAGTGCTGAAGACTTGTGGAAGAGAGTTTCCCACACACAATAGATTCCAGGGAAGATAAGGGTATTTGCCATCTTGGCAGTAAACAAGAGTTGCTCTTGGCAAGAAACCTCTCTCCTCAGTTCTTATAACTTGTCTGTGGCTGCTGTGAGTTACTCTGAGACTTCTTGCTGATGACGTTGCTATACAAATATTTTTCTTTATTAAAGGGAACATTTTCCTTACAAGAGTGTCACAGTTTACTTGGGCCTACAAAAATATTTCTGTCACTTGTGCCATGAATATGAAATAGCAGACACAGTTCTAAGAACAATTTTAAATTGCATTTATATTTGTTCTCTATGCGGTTCAGTGTTATCTTCCTAACAAACAGTGTGCTCTAAATGGAAAAGAAAAAACACAAAAAAAACCCACTTTTTTCTTTTTTCTTTTTTTTTCTTTTTTTCTTTTTTCTTTTTTTTTTTTTTGCTTCCCGCCTCTGCAGTACTTTGAGAAGAATGATATTTTCATGGTATATTCAATATTAGTTTGCTATCAGAAAATTGTGTGCTATCAAAAAATTGTGCCTTGCATGAGTCTATATAAGATATTTTCTGGGGGCTATAGTCATGGCTGCTTAATTTTATTTAACTGTGGTAGAAAGTTTGAAGGACAGAGAAGAAAGGAAAGGATGGAAACAAAAAACAATTTAATGCAATAAATTATAGCTACGTAAGTATGTCAAAACCAAAACCCATATCCTTCTTCCCATGCTTGTCTGCAGCAGAACTTTTAGACTAGGAGCAGACTAGAGGTGGACTGGTACAAAAAAATCACCCAGGCTCCAGGACTTTGTTAAAGCTTCTGGAAGGAAAAGAAAATCTTTACGTTTGAAACAAAAGCACTGATTTTTAAAAATATATTTTTGCTTTTAATTTTGTTTTTAATCCTTCTTTTTTCTCCCTGAATACATAGGACAACATGTCTAAAACAGATGTACTCAATTCTCTATGCTTTACCTTTTCAAAACATCACATCTGTGAAAAAGGGAATATGGAAAAGTGCATCAGGGTTTTTTTATTCTAGTGCAGAATACAGAAGTGCAGGCTACTGTACTCTATTTTACTGAAATAGAAGGTGATATTTTTAAAAATATTTAATGGGAAAAGATGTTCCAATCTGAGCCTTTTTATACTTTAAATATCACAGAACACCCTTACACTTTTACCACTTGCTATTGCAGAGGTCAAAGATGAAAACATTCTGTCTCTTTCCTGGAGAATATTTTTTTTCTGAGGGAGAATAGGAACTCATGCTTTTTGCAACTATGGGGCAGTAACATCTGATTATCAGAGTGCAATGGGCAGCACTGGTGCATTCTTAGGAAAGTAGCACTGGTTCTTCGATGGGTAGTATTTAAAGATGGATAAAATACATTATCTGGCTTGTCACAAAACCTACTGAACATGATATTCATGAAAATCAGTCTTAAATCACCTTATCTTTAAATCCACATATGCTCACTGCTGAGCCCATGGGAGAAAGCTGGCAGACATTCCTGTCAATGGAATGCACCATGGGGTGAGTGTGGATTGAGGATTCAAGATCTGGTCCTCAGTAAAAGGCCTCTCAAGGTTCCCTGAGATACTTAAAATAAAAGAATTAAATTATCAGCATTTGGAAAAATAATCAGAATACACACTAAAAATAAATAGCTTGTCAAGCTGTTTTTTCTCATACTTCTCTAAGTTAACAGTGCTTATTAAATACTGCCCAAGTAAAGCATTTCTTTTCCCTTTAAAGCAAAAGAAAAAGATGATCTCTAAACTGAAATAAAATCAGAGCAGGGAAGCAGGTCTTCCTAATAAGTATTAAATTTAATAAGCTCTTTCTCCTTTACAATTAAGACAGGGGAAGTGATTTTGCTGGAAATTTATGGAAGTTTAGGTCCTCAGGGCAGGCTGGAGACAGGTGGCTCTGTGCACGCTGTTTACACAACTCTCCTAGGGCAACACAGCCTGACCTGCCAACCTCTGGGCTTGTACCTTTCTGTGACACTGGGCCAGCTTGTCAGTGTTAGCCTAATAATTCCTGGAAGTCTGCTCTCTCCTTGAGCCAGACCACAAGTTTATTTCATATATGATTCAATACACAGCTTATCCCAAAGCTCCAGAGCTGCCAAGTAAAGGCAGCTTTGTCCACTCCTTGCAGCTCCCTGTGAACCAGATGTGAAATGCTGCCTTTTCAAAAGAGAGGGGCATGTTTCTTTGCCACAAGGTACGTGGGCTCACAGATAAGCTAACTGCTCCTAACTACTAGTCTATAATTTTTCCTGCATCTGCTTCTAGAGAGTAAGATGTGAATGCAGGAAAACAAGATGTTACTGGCAAACCAAAAGGACTTTAGAAATAACATTTACAGAAAACAAAAAGTTAGTGTAAAAATAACTAAAGGAAGCTTAAAGTTAACCTATTGAATCTCATGAGAACCCACCTTGGTCACTATGGAGCCCTCTTCTGAAATAATCAAATATATCTCACCTCCTCTCATCAAAAAGCAGCTAAGAAATCCCTTAATCCAAGCTAATGCACCACCTTTTGTCTTCCTTTCTTCTTCTTGGCCCCTTCCCACCTACCTCCAAATTCCTGTGGGAGCACAAGCTCTTGCACAGCCTTGGAGTAGGGGCAAGGACAGTGAGCCACCAGGTCCCACAGCAGAAAGGGACTTCCACAGGAAATGGCAATGCAGGCCATTGCTTTCTGGAACATGTAAAGTAAATTAAAATCATGTCCTTCTCTGGGAGAAAGCTGTAAGCGACACACTGCATTTATTTTGGCAAGTGGTGCAAAGCAGTAATCACAAAGTCAGTCTACCACGAAATCATGGTGGAAGCACAAAGATACACGAGACACTACACAGATGCTCAGCATATATAAATAATTCTAAATTCGTTTCCAACCAAGAACCCTGGTTTGAAAAAGCTTTTTAACACTGTAAACTGAGTCTAAGTCCATGAAAACTGATGTTTCTGTTTTCAAAGGTATGAGGAAAACTTGTTTCTCCCCATAATAAAATAAAACTAGAAGGCTAATGTGGAGCAACAGCTTCTTCTGCAGCTGGTCTGTTTAATTTCATCACCAGCCAGTGGTAGAATCCTCATTAACATCAAAACCAGCCCTGGGCTCTCTGTGCCAAGTTTTCCTAGTATCAGGATTTTATTCTTAATAATTCAAACTTTGAAAGTTCATTTCATTTTGAGGAACAGATGGAGGGTCATGTGTTTACTGATATTTTTCCCCATCTGTGATAACACAAGCAGGTTAGAGAATGAGTGGATTGTAAACATAATAGATTAGTAAATTTTAAATAAATGTTTCTGAAGATTCACAAATGAAATGCAGATTCCTTTGTGTGTACTACTACTAAGATACAAACCCCTGATCAGTTCTAACTGTAGAAAATTGTCCTATTTCAAGCAAGCATTTCTGTAAAGAAAATTACAGTTAAAAAATCAGAACTGCAGTTCTTTTAAATTGGAGAACAAATACATGCTCAGAGGGGATTTGGGATTATGCAAGGCTCATTCTAATTCAGTGGTGCAAAAGATACCAACAGTAGCTCCTTAGAAGGAGAGAGCAGACTAAATCTAGTTAACTTTAGAAAATGATCTTGATTCTGCCCTGGCACAGAGCACAAGAGTGTATTCAGGGACAGCTGCTCTTGAGGAGACTGGAGGGAGAGAAACCAGCGGCAGAGTTACTTCCACTGGTGAAAAGCAGCTTGATGCCTCCTCTGAGACTGTTTAAGAGATGGATTGCTTCAGAGCAGCAGCATCTTGGCTCTCCCTCACCCCTCACATGCGTTTCCCACCTGCCTGCACCAAAATGCTGTTCAGCTTGGTGTCTGTGGAACACTGGCTGGACAATGACTCGTAATGTCATGACAGATTTTCTGTCACCAGAGCACAGCTTGACTCTTGCTGTGGAGAAAAAGAAAAAAAAAAAAAAGGAGTGCTAAGAAAGCCTGAGTCCAGCTTATGCTGTGATTTACAGATATTAGGAGTTTGGAGCCTTTGAAATCTTCCCTGACAGAGTTTGGGCTGCTTTTGGTTTTCTTATGACAAATCTGCAATTAGATATTTACACAAAGATGCTTTAACTCAGAAGTCCATGGAAAACCACATAAACAGAGAAGCATGTGAAAGGTCACAATGGGTCTGAGATCAAAAAACACCTGAATTAAGGTGTGTTGATAGATGGTGACATTTTAAAGGTGCCAAAGTCCCCTTACAAACCCTCTGAACTTTATTCATTGTGAAATAGTAAAAACTTTAATATTCAACATGCAAAAACAATAACAAAACACCCTTTTCCAAATTAAACACACTAACAGTGTCTACACCACTAAGCAAACTAAACAGGACCAGGGTCTCATGGGCTACAGTCAGCCTGCACAGTAAATTGTTAGCAAGGGTCAAGTCCCTGGCAGAGATTTGGCCAGTGCCAAAGTGCAGTGTCAGCCAATGGCCTGCGGCAGGTGCAGAAACCCTGTTTTGAGTATGGGCTTTAGTGGACTGGAGCTATGTGGTGCCAGTCAACCTCAGGGCTCTCCTAGACCATTTTATCTGCAAGAATAAATGCAGCCTGTAGTTCCAAACCAAAAGGGAAAAAAATTAGGCTGCTAAAATCTGTCAGCAGCAGAATTTCCATCTTGCATAGGTTTATTTTTTAACCGTGCATGATTCCAAATCGGTTTAAAATGCCAGTCAAAACAGGAATAAATGTCTAGTGCTTTAAAGAGAAAAAATGAGAATATTTCATGGAAATGAGTCTGGACCCCTAGTAGGAAGCACCTATTAGATGGAGATCCTTTAGAAAAGTGGGTCAGACATTCATTATGTGAGTCAGAAAGGCAAAAAAGATATGAGTCCTGTCTAGTCATCCTCAATAATTCCATAGCACATATATATTTCTAGATGGCAGCTCTGGCTCCTCTGAAATACCTGGTTGAGGGCTGGATACTGGCAGATGCTGAGCACACATGATGAAGAGATGGGTAATTTCAGTTCTTGTTGACATCCATGCTGAAAGTGCTTCCCAGCTGAGGGCCTTGTCTAAAAAAATTTGGAAACCAGCACGAACAAAACTGACACGGAGGGTCTCAATCCTGTTTGTTATCTGGAGGGATGTAAAGTGGGACATCCCTCATTTTACTTGACTGTGATGTGGATAAGCATAAACTAGTTTAGTGCGGGCTCATTTCACAAAATATGGCGTTCATAAATATCATAGTGGGAACTATCCTTTGACATTTCCTAAAGCTCTCTTTAACTGGATTGCATTGCAACACCTTATGAAAAGAAAAATGTGAATTTAATATGAATGTTTCCAGGCATCCCTTCCCACTTGGAAACTATATCTAAATCTATGGAATCTATCTACATTACCCAAGTAGTGACCTTATTCAAGCTCAATTCTTTACTGTTGCTCCAACTTTAATATCTGAAAACCAAGAATAATAAAGAAAAAGCCACTACAGAAACTGCGACTAGGCTCATTTATCAGAATTAGCTGAGACCATTAGGCTTTCTTGCTAGTGATTTGGAGGGCTTTTATTCTATATCTATATTCTATATCTAGCTACCCTTTGAAAGGATACAATTTCCATTTCTTTGAACAGTACAGAACTGTCACTTTTAATTGTCTCAGATATATGAAGGAATTGCTTGTAAAATAGCTGTAGCCAGGAGTAAGGACACTACAGATTGTCTAGTAATTAAATGTATCCATCATACAAGATGGAATATGAATGGTAATATTGTTCTGAAGGAAGGAATGAAGCTGACAGCCAGACTAGTGATCTGTTGGGTGACCTGACAAGAGAAATACATCCCTGAGTTGATTATTGCCTAAAGCCGAAATCATCTCTAAACTAATGGAAGAAAGCTAGAGTAACTGCACGAGAAATCATTAGTAAGCAAACTTGGGCAAGCCTAGGGTTTCTTACCCGTACAGAAATTACATTCCACGTATGAGAACAAAAATCTCAAAAAAAAAAATCCTTGAAAGGACTAACAGTTTACAAAAGTTGTTATTACTTCTGTTGTGGCTATCATTATGTAAAAGTAATATAATTTTTATATTTTATATTTTAATCTTTAAGGTAAAATACAGCAGAAAGTATATTTTTATAGCTTTTAGGAAGAACAAAATATTGTAAGTAAAAAATATTTTAGGAAGGTCAGATTGATTTAAATCACTATTCTTTCCTCTCTTGCAGTTATAAATTTTGCTTTGTGCTAGTCTAAATTTGAAGGAGGTATTGTCCTTTATTTCAGAAGTTCAAGTACAGCACACACTGGTAGTTTCCATCTGCCTTTGAGCTCCTGCTGAGCTGCAATATCTGCAGGTAGGAAGATTAAATAAGTCACACAAGAGCAGAGAAAGAAAACAACACGTTCAGCAAGGCTGTCCACTAAAAGGGCCAGTCTTCTTTCACATAACATTTAACCTGCATTGACCTTGAGAACAGTTCTCTCCTTCACTCTGAAGTCATCCTGAAATGTAAATATAATTTAATTATTTTAAGTAGCCCCCCCAAAATATTCCTCAATTGCAGTCTTTTTTTAAACGTGTGGTTTGTGGCACTACTGGCCACTCCTGGAGCACCATATCCAGTTCTGGACTCCTCACTGAAAGAGTCCTGGGTATAGTGGAGATTCCAGCAAGGAGCCTCTAGAATGATTAAAGGACTGGGGTTCCTCTCCTGTGAGGAAAGGCTGAGAGACCTGACCTGGTTCCACCTGGAGAAGAGAAGGCTCAGAACAATTTTGTCAATATGTGTAAATACCTGAAGTGAGTGAACAAAGAAGATGGAGCCAGGGTGTTTTCAGGGGTGCCCAGTGACAGGACACCAGAGACAAGGAAAACAAGGAGGTTTCCTCTCAACATCAGGAAACACTGAACTCGGTGCACTGAACTCAGTTTTAAGATTGAAACTCAGATCTTAAATGGTTGCAAAACATTTCTGGGGGTTTTTGTGAATATTTTAGGAGAACATCCCTTTTATCAAGGGTTTTCCAGCAGGTTAGTTTTTCCATTACCAGTAAACTTCTGAACATTTTCTAAAAGACAAAAGAATCACTACAAAAATTACATCAAAGATCACATTACAAATATCAGTTTATGATGGAAGATGTATTGACATGTGATTTTTTTAATTCTACAAGGCTTTGCTTTCAAATTTTTCATGGGGTCCAAAAGGAAAATGTAGTTTGGACAAATCTGACAATTTGTCCATCAAACACACACTAATTTCAACTTTGATGGGAAGTACATAAGGAAAATATAACTCTGGCTTTATTAAGAGATTGTTTATCTGACTGTCCCTTATGAAGAAAAAAGGTTACCAGATTTTATATGTATTCCATTTTAGAATATTAAATGTACAGGAAAGGGAAGAGAGTGGAACACTGCAGATTTGTTAAAACCTTTTCAGTACTTGCTTTACTGAGCACATCCGTCTATGACTTACTTTAGTTTAGCACTCGTATTTCAGTAAGGACGATCTACCTTCATGGTGCCATGTTGGATGCAGTTATATGATAACAGTTATATACATATAATGCAGTTATAACCTTATATAATGATCTTACATAAACTCCAAAATCTTGGCCAAGACTTCCCATTAACAAAGGGATGATTATACTCTTAAGCATCAAATCATTTGGGTTCAATTCTGCTTCTACTCAAGCTGAGGAATAGCACAACATAATAGTATCAGGACAGAGCTAAAAGTCTTAACTGACTAGACCTTAATAGCCTGAGGTGCTCCAGATATCTTAAACTGTTATTTCCACCAATCTCCTTTTTCTTTTATGGTTTATAGTTGAATCTATATTGACTTTTGACCAGTTAGGCTAAATGCTGCACAGTATTAAGAAAGTACAGCAATTGAAAACCAGTAAGAAATCAAATCCACTCTCTCTCACATTTGATGCATGACAGAAAGGCACAATCTCAGATGAACTGAGAAGTTTCTTGTTTCTCATGGGAAAGTTCACAGCTCTCAACATAGATGATCTGTCCTTATCATAAACCTTTGAACATAAGAACTCACAGAATTTAGTTCAGGTTTGCACAAGGAAGAAAGTTTGGACCCTATTAATTTGTAGTATTTTAAAGTGTATTTCCTTCTGAACTCTTGAATATCTCACAGGGCTAAAAGCTATTCCTTCACACAGAAAAGTTGAAATAGCACTGTAAGATCAGCACTAAACACAGGAGAATGGGCAGTGATTCTTTCAGTCACCCTGGATTGCTGCTACAGCATTGGTGTCAGAAATAAAACAATGAATGGGCCAAGATACCCATCAGTAGGCACAAGAGGTTTTGACTTAATTTCTATTCCTGTGTCCACACACTCCACAGCCATACTGCCAATGCTACTCTTCTAGAAATCTCAAGACTGTTTTAGGGAAGCAAAGATACTTTAAATACAAAAGACAAATGCAGTTTTTGCAATGTATTGGGATTTCAATGCTGTAAGGCATTGTTCTTCACACTTCTCTCCATAATTCTTAGTATAAACGTGATTCTGAGTGAAAAATGGAGATGCTGTTTGCAGGACTCTGAGAGATGAGGCTTTAACAAATACTCCATGTATCATGAAGTTAGGAGTTACAGCTGCTGGATTTCAATGAGCTGTTTTCTTAAGAGAAAGTCTCTTCTTTTGTAATCAGAAAGGAAAAGAAATCTGCTATGACAGAATGTAATTTTTCTAAAGAGCTTCTTAAAGTTAAGCACAATATTTCATTTAAATCTATTATTTTATTACATTAACTAGAATTACGCACAGAAGAGTAGTAAGAATAGTCATAACTAACAAATAATAAAATAAAATAAATAATAAATAAAACCAAGACAACCGATTATTTAATTTTAAATGGTAATGATAATTATTTTTGGAACTTCCAAAAGCAGTTGGGAAATATCATTAAACTTTTCCACAAACACTATTTTGTTAGAAACCCAATTCAGAAGTAAATTAATTTCAACTGTCAAATCTGTGCAAAACACAAACTCAGTTCCATTCAGCTGCATTCTCCATAAAACCCTGGTGGAAAGGCCTGTGAAACAGCTTCTGTACCCATCCTGGGTAGGAAAAATCACCTTGAGCTCCCACTTGGCCCACAGGATTTATGGTATGCAGAAGTCAGAAGTCTGCTTTAATATTAGTGGATCCTGAGCAGAGGATTCTAAGCTTTTTCACTGAAAGCACATTCACAGCACTTAGAAGTGCCCAACTCTCTGTTACAGACTGTTTGTCATCTCTGCGCTCTTCAAACAGAGATGAAAAAAGGGGACAAATATGAACTACAACACTACACACACTACAACATAAACTGAATCAAGGAGGAAAACACAATGAAGGAAAAATGGAAAGGAAAAAATTGTAGGTTTTCTAGCCATTGGAAGAGACAAACCCCTTATTTCATTTTAATGGAAAGGAAAAAATTGTAGGTTTTCCAGCCATTCGAAGAGACAAACCCCTTATTTCGTTTTATCTTACTTTTTGTGGCCTATGAGAAAAAAAAAAAATAGGCCAGTTATTACTGCAGCTCTTGTAGTTAAAGTTTAAAACAATGAGACCACACTGTAAGCTGAACAAAGCTGGGAGGCTTGTGACTCCACATTCTATTCCTCACCTGGGTGCTTTGAAATACTGGAGAAGCTTTAGCTGTAATTCAAAATCTCTATGATGGTTAACTTGCAAATACTTGCATTATTAAAAAAAAAGTGAAAAAAATGTTTCGGGTTTTTAGTTACATGAGGTAAGACTCATAGAATCAGATGTCAAGTTTATAAATTCAAACACATATTTTTTTCCACTCTAAAACAGCTGAGTTCAAGTTGGAGTCTATGGTTGTTTTTTCCTTTTAAACACAATTTGGATCATACATGCCTCTTGCACCATCTTATCACCTAAGGCAAATGTAACTCTGGCACTCAGAAAACACAGCACCACAGGTACCTGGACTTCTTGAAAGGAGTTTATAGTTTCAGTGGACACTGCCAAGTGGGCTGATTACAGCCTTATGGTAATTGTTGGCTTTCTCCCAACAGACTGCTTTCCTATGTCAGTCTGCTAAACACAATCTCATCATTTCGTTTTAAGCACAAGACAATTTTTTTACTCAGAGTAGGATGTAGTTATTTTTCATAAATTTCTAACTTGTTTTCAATACAAAATTTTATATCCTTCATTTCTTTATTGAATTCAGTGAAGAGCTGTAAATCATTATCTTGTTAAAAAACTAAGATTGACACTAATGACAAGAAAGCTTTCACTTTTTTTTGATCTGTTTCTTATGTGTAAAATAATTGTTATGTTCTGCTGACTGAGTTAAGACCTTATTCTGATCAGTTTAAGCAAATGATTCCATAGGCTTTTGACCATTATTTCCCTTCAAGTGTCTCACAGACTACCAAGGCAGGCATATGGGAATAACGAGTTTGCTACATATCACTTAGGTTTGCCTTGCCAAACTCCAGGCATCCATGCAAGCCTCCACTTCAGAATTCATTTATTGCCAGAGATTTGGCTGATATTTGAATATACTGGTGTTATTGGAAGAGTTGTAGAGCTTCAGCCTGTCTTGCTGTTCTTACAAGGACATAAACTCAGGGTCAGAGATGGATCCCCTTTCTCTGTAATACAGCCAGGGACTTGAAGGATATATTGCAAGTTTATCTGAGCCTATGAAAATGTCTAGTACAAGGCATCACCTCTTCATAAAAATAATGATTCTAGGTCCAGTTTTTCTCAGAATAATCATTCTGGATTTTATTCACTTACTGTAACATAAAAGTAACAAAAAAGTGAAGTTTTTCTTAACTTTAATAGGAGCAAGTTTTTTACCCTTTACTCAGCTTGCAAAAAAGCGCTATCCTTGGATAATACAGGTCATGCAACATTTCATTCTCATTGATACTTATTTTTGTGACACTAAAAGGGAGAGAGAAGACAGTGATTTGAGATTAATAGAGCTGTATTGTTCTTTATGAATGGATCACAATAATATTGCAGTTATTTTTCATTACTGCTTTGCACAGTATAGCAAAATCATCCTCCTCCTCTGTGCATAAACAAACACAGTCCTGGCTAGTATTCAGTGACATCAAGGTTAACTTTGAAGAGCAAAGGTATTTACCCAGCTGGCAAAAGATTGAGACAAAGATGGGCACTAACACAGAGTTTTCAAAACTACCTTCCCCTCATTTCAGGAAAATGCCCATAACACATGTTCTTGTCTTCATGTGCAGTAATTTGTTTGTTTAAAGGCTTTTCCTCTTCCAATCAGAAAAGAAAAGATATTTCCTATCTGAATCTATTTGGTAAATTGTGTTTTTCAAGGCTTTCGGGGAAAGGTCATTTTACATCGTCTACCACTGTAATTTTAAAATCATAATTAAATCTTGATCTCTTGAGGTCTTTTGTGGGGAGAGAGTTGTGGTGGGTTTTTAAAGAAAGCTAAAAATATTATATCTCTTGATCTGATGATAATAAAAATTTCGGAGAGTACGATAGGGTGAAGTGCAGTGCCAGTAAGCTATATTCTTTCAAAGGGTTGATCATTGAAGAAAACTTGTCAGAACATCGGTTATCTGGAAAATCTTATCTGAATATTGATTTTCATGTGAAAACAAAATTCTACTTTTAGATTATGTATGAACAATTGACTTAATATAACTTTGGCACAGAATAAAGACATTTTTTCTGTTGCATTTGTGGCTTGAAGGCTCATGGCCCTTCTGCAGGACATAAACAGGTCCAGCCTAAAATGCAGTCACTGCCCAGCAGACTACAAATCTCAGCCAAAAAGTAGAAACTGAGCACAGATCTCCACAATGACCAACCCAATAACCTATGAAACTAATTCACAGTGTCCCAGTTTGATTTCTCCTCATCTGCATGGCAGTACAAAAAAAAAAAACACCATAAAGGCAGAAGGTTTTATTAGTCACATTATCTTCAGTGCCAGACATAATCGCAAAATACTGTGATGATGCACTGCACATGAGGCACATAACAGAGAAAATACCTGAATGAACAGTATTGGTGTCAGCCACGCAGGGGCAGAATATTAATCTTGGCACCTCTCACAATGGCATGGTTTTCTTGCCCTAGTGAAAACAGTAATTTCACTGATGCATCAGATTTAGTCTACTGGTACATGAGAATGTGACTCTTGGGAACCAACTGAATTCCATTTGTTTACTGGATATACAGAGAACGAAAGATCAGGTCCAAACGCTAAATTAGTGCTTTAGTTTCTTAATGGCAGTAGAAGGTAAGTGCAGCAGTAGGGATGCAACTTACAAACAGGCTAAAACCATCAGCTGGAAACACCTGGAGGAAGAGTCAGTGAGATATTTGCTCTTAATTTAGTTTAACTCTTGATGATTCTGTACAATTAGCTTGTCTTTTTTATCTTCTCATGCAACAGCGTGCTTCAATACTGATTTAGCTACATAATGACTCAACAGAACAATTACTTAATTGCTCAACTTGAATATTAGCAGCCAAATAATATCAGCTAAATAAATAAAGATCAGTTTTCTAAATCCCAGCACCACCCACAAAAACACATCAGCTAGAAACCTGGACACACTTACCCTAATATGTGGTTATTTGTTCAATATGTATGCTTCTTGAAGTAGTCCCTGATCATTAACTTTTTTACTTCTAAAGCAAGTGAAGTTGCAAAACAGAAATACCTTCTCTCCAAGCAGAAAGTACTCATAATAATACTGTTGCAGTAGTTCAAGAAACTTACTGGTTTTGTAGCCATCAGGAACCCAAGACATATTTGAAAGGTACATCAATCTGAGGCCACTGAAGTATTTTTTACTGTACTCTCCAGAGCAATAAAATCAGCATAGAAGTGGGCAGAACAAACCTTCCATACAAACAGAGAACACATGCTAGTGCTTTCCCTTTAAACTCTGTCTGTATACATCCCAAACTCTCCCTTTTTAAGGCATTAGTAATTTTGTTGTGATTTTATCATGGGTAATTTGCATCTCCGAGTTTTAAAGATATCTGCTGGGTGTATTCCAACTGATAAATAATAATAGCATCAAAGATGTCAGTTTGCATCAGATGTCTCTCTAGCACACCTCCCTTTCATTTAACTGCTTTTTGATAAGGTAGTCAGCAATTTCCTTTTCTTAAAGCCTTAACTAAGATAATTTTGTTAATCTTTAGCCTCTTACTTTTAACCTGTTTAGTATTACTCTATACAGCATAATCCTTCTGACACAATAGCTAGCTTCAATGATGGATTAATGTATCAAGGACATCAGCTCCAGGTATGCAGAATGCCTTTGCTGCTGCAGACTGCTTGAATTCCACAGAGAAACGCGAACAGATAGGGTGTTTCCAGCTGAATATAGCAACATAGGAAAGAGCAGTGCAGTGTTATCATTTCAAGTTAAAAGGTAGCAATCTGTTATTGTGATCAGTTACTTAAAGGCTGCTTTCAAGCTAGCTTTGCAGTCAAAAATGCTTAAATATTTAATTCTTTTTCTAAGAGATCATGAACCAGTTCCTTGAGCGAAAAGAGAACACGCCTGAATCAAATGTACTTCGGTATAAAAATGATGATTCCCTTAACAGGAAAAAATATATCAAAATTAACATATCTGATGGAACTCCAGTCCTGACAGACATAGATAAATAAAAGTTTAAATGCAGTGCTAGTTTTGTCACATAATGCAGAATTTAGGCCAAGATGCATTACAAAAGTATCACAGTTTTAAATGCAATACCCAAATGTGTCCCAACCCAGTGTGACATTTCTGTCTTTGGAGTGTTCTCTGTTTTGCAGCCCTGACTAACTTCAGCCATTAAACTCCAGTTATGAATGGCGAGATGAAGGAATTAGGGCCAAGTGTGTGCCTTGCACTGTCATTATGGTATAGATATCAGAGAACTTCACACTATGTTCCAGGCCCACAATCTGAACTTTTTATTGTTTGTTTTGTTGTTTTTTTAAGAAAATAAAAGTGCATACTGTCTAACAGTTATTCCTTTGATAAAAAACACATTGCACTGAAGTCAACATGGCCTTCTTGCTCCTATTCCTATTTCTCTTATTCACCACTCACTACTTCACTATCCATTGTTTTCCCTTCATCAACCTGTGATGATTTTCCCTAGTCTAGCAGGGATTTTGCATGAGCAAAGCAAACAATATTTGATCCCAGACAACAAATTAAATTAGGAGTGTATACTGACTGCTCTCAGATGAGTCACTTTCTACTTCCAGTAAGACTCTGCATCCATACCTTGAATGTCTAGTGCCTGACAAGTAAATTATTTCAGTCCAGCTTAGTTGGTTCTCATGTGATGGAGGAAGGAAAACAGGCAGCTTCGTTCTCTTTTAGACAGACTCAATTGAACATCATATTTCATCCACAACCTACACAAGCTGTTTCCTCCTTCCATGGTGTTATTCTTCCATAGAACTAAAGGACAATTTGCCCTCTGCACCCAGCAGAGAGGACAAATGCTGTTCTACCTATGCACTGCCAAGGAAGGAAGGAGGGAGGGAGGGAGAAAGAGCTTTGTGCCTTCCCTGCTTCTCCCTCACTCCAGCTTTGTGCTCTGGCCAGAGGCAAGGTGACCCTAAGCAGTTACATCTGTGGACTTAAAGATGATGAGACAGAAAGAAAGTGGATGGTCCCTTTATTTTCTCCTCCTGTACATGGAAATCCTTTCTGTCTTTCCTGGGTGCTCCCTCTGTAGACTGATGAACAACAGGTGAGAGGAGATGGAAAGGCTTTTTACCTGCCAATCCCAGAGTTCAGGATGTGTTGTTTCTCCTGCAGCAGTTGATGACACCCTAACAACCTTAGCAGCACTGGAGCTGCATTCCTACGCTGTAACAGGGGAAGCAGGACCAAGGGCCTGAACTAAGGTCTTGGCAGGTAAGTGAAGGAGCAACCAGTATCAAAGAGCTTCGTTTGCAAGTGTACGTCTTTGTAATGTTTAAGTCTTAATATGTGCTCTGCTTTACCTGGGAGCTTAAACTTCCAGTTTTCAGAAGAGTATTTGAGAATACCTATTGGCTCTGCCAAATGCTTGAAAAAGAATGCTGAAGAAACTCATAAATGCAGAGAACCCATAAAGACTATTTGTGCTAAAGGTGTCTCAGGGCTGGGATTTCTTCTTAGAGCTGAGCTGAGTTATTTAGATCAGCGGGGGAGGGAGAAACTTTATGCTACATACATATTTTTGCAGCAACACTTAGAGTGAAAGCATCATTGTATGGTGAACACTTAATATTCAAAATATGAGCTCTTGAGATTGGAAGGGGGATTTTTTGCTTGGTTACTTGTTTTCTCCCAACGGGACACATAGGGTACACCTGAGGAAAGAAAATTTCCATCTCCTTACTACATTCCATTTCTTAAGCTTAATTATCAGAACCAGGTTTTCCATATGAGTATCTATATCACTCCAAACATACTTTATTTCAGTAGTTATCAGGAATTGTGGGTTTGCTGGCAATACCATGTTCAGAAGATTCACAAAGAACACACACAGAGGAAGTCTTTACCACTACAGCAAATCTGATTAAAGAGAACTTTGCAGAAAAATAAGTGATGTTAGTTAGCAGTTCAAAAAAGCAAAAAAAAAAAAATCCATTAAAAACATCCTTGCATAAAGGAAGTCTTTCTTTTCCTTGCTTGTGGTAATATGAGGGTAATGGATGCCTTCCTTCTCAGAGGCCAGTATGTTTTACTTTTTGGAATGGAAAACAAATTTAGGTCAGAAGAGGAAATCATAAGGAGCTGCCACATGCTAAGTTCTGTATCTGAGCCATCTACTGCCACTGTATCTTGGAGAGAGAAAAGGGAACATTCATAAAGACTGAAAAACTATCCAGAACTGGTGGGGCATCAAAGCCCCATCAATATCCAGTTCAGATATTCATATCCCCCCACCTCATACTGTTGCTAGTATTCTCAGTTAACTAAGTGAAATTATTCCAAAAGTGACCCCTAAGTATTTGCCCATCTTTCAGTGAATAAACTGTGATCTTCTAAAAACCTGCATGTACTAATAGTAAATTAATATTCATTACAGTTAAGGAGAAAAGTCATTATAAAATTTTTTCTCCAAAATTTTAGACACAAGAATGAAAAATGATACCCTATATAGGTCTATATCTTTTAAAAGTTTGCGTTACTATAGTCATTGTTTTAAATTAACTTTCTCTAGACAAAATAAAGTGTTGTACTACATTGCAGCCTCACTGTTAGGAATGAAGATAGAGGAGACAATTCAGGAAGGCCAACACATACGACCAAACTGGAGAGTATCCAGGTCATAGAAGAATGGTAAGTTGGTCAAACTGTTATCTAATAGGTGTTTTGTCCTTAACTAATATTGAGAATTGTCTTGGGTTTAACTCTTTGGGAATGTCCTTTCCATTGCTTTTCCTCCAAAATTCTATACAAAAGGAAGCAAAATCTGTCCTGACAATGAAAACACAGCAGAGACATTCACAAGTCAGGTGTATTTACAGTTTCTTATTTGTGGGGAAGCACCACAGGGAGAAATGGAAGGTGCATGGACCATAGGTGAAGTTCCATAGATGGGTCTCTGTAAGAAGCCTCTGCTACCTGTGACAGCATTTTTTCCTGTCTATCCAGACAAGAAGAAAAAATAATAGTCACAAGTGTACTTGCGACTTCTGTGACCAGATTTTTAATGTGGCTACATTTCATAAAACAACTTGAACTATGGTTTCACTGGAATTAACCAAAAAACACATACCTTGAACCTAGGTTAAACACACTGAAAGTCTAAGCTTCTACTTCTGTCTAAAGCTGGGGCCTGTGTTTATTGCGTGGGGAAAAATGGTAATTCGTCAGGGGCCCTGTGTTCTCTTATCCCATGTGAAGGAAATTAAAACTTTAAAAAAACAACACAAACAACTCATTGCCATTATTGCTAATCATGGTCTGAGAAGACAATATTATAAATTTCTACAAAATACAATAGTGAAGAGAGCTTCCCAATAGACAATAAGGGAGCCCAGGTTGTTTGTCAGCCTCATACACCTCAGCAGATTCTTTGTGCTCTCCTCAGTGAAGAGTGCAAAGTCCTGAGAGGACTGTTCACCTTAAAATCTGTGTTTAAACTTTTTCATTCAGTTTACAATTACTTTACAGTAAAACAATTTGTGATTTATCACAAATAGCTTCCCATCATCCAGTCTGCCTTGCAGAGTAGGAGTTGATAAATTGACTTGAACAGAAATTATATAGACAAATGTCACTTACTGTGCACCATGATAACACTGAAGCTAATGACAACAGCTAGTAAAGCTCTTGTCTTGGATCAGGAAGGAGAGGGCAAGTGCTCAAAATTAAGTTTGAAACTATATTTAATTGTTGTTAAGTAATCTGGAGAATTACTTTCTTGAGCTATTCATTGGTACATTAATGGATTAGTGATGCCAGTAAGTTTTCTGATCACTTACCCGGTGCATCCACTGCTAAATGCCACAAATAGCTTCCTTCAGGAGATGGAAATAAGGACTTTTCCCCATTCTTTCTCTTTCCGGTTTTGCCAGCAAAATCCATCACATCTCATGCCAAAAGATCATCATTCAGGTCAATAGCATGAAACAGAGGGAAGCTTAGCAACCCTTAGGTACAAGCACAGAGAAATATGCTAATTTACATCTTTCTGAATTACTACTTTGTTTGGCCTCATTAGTATGCTTTTGGCTGCCAAGAGCTTTTTGTTTTTCTTCCTAAACCAAATTGTGTACAGTCACCATTAGAGGCAGGCAGGGACATCAGGTGTCATCTAAACTCCTCACAAGAGTCTATTTCCAGCTTCCTGGAATCTCCTTTAGCTGCAGAGAAAGGAATTCAGCACTGTTGTGGGATTTTGTCTTTGAGCCACATGGCTAAGAACACCAGCAGAAAGCTCAAGTGTAAAGTCAAGTGCATGTCTCATAACATTAAACACATTTAGTAGGCTGTTGGGATAATGAATGCATAAGAGCAAACAAAATTCCCCTGTTACTGCTGAAGCCTTGTTGCTTCCAGTTTTCACTTTGGAATAAAGTGCAGTTGAAAGGAGAATTTTTGGATGAATGCATGAAAACACTTTTACAAAAATAGAAGCATATTTGTAATGATATTTGCTTTTGCAGCCAAAACCCTACTGCAGATGAAATTTTGTCTTGGGCTCAGAATTTTGACAAGATGATGAAAACACCAGCTGGGAGGAACCTTTTCAGAGAGTTTCTCAGAACAGAGTATAGTGAGGAGAACCTGCTTTTCTGGCTTGCATGTGAAGATCTAAAGAAGGAACAGAACAAGAAAGTTATTGAAGAAAAAGCAAGACTTATATATGAAGATTACATTTCTATCCTATCACCAAAAGAGGTAAAGCTGTAAATGTTACATTTGCGTTTTCTGTTACCCCAGAGCAGAAATGTTATACACTGGACTGCCAGGTGAGGGTCTGAAAGTCTGTCACATGAGAGTCTTAGTATGAACATTAGTTCAGGAAAGGAAGGGACAGAAACAGCAGAGATGCAGGCATAGGGCCATTTAGCATTACCAGCCACAACACATCCAAGTTGTCTGTAAGGCTCAAGAAATTCCAGTAAGAGAAAGCTGAGAAATAGCTTTGCTTCTTTAGTAATGCCACATGTCTGACAGAGAGAGGAATTAAGTAACGCAAATGGATTTCTGGAGAAAAAGCACCAAAATTAAAGAGTTTAAATCAGAATCTTTATAGATTTATCTGCTGCTGCAATTGTTTGGGAGAAAATCCAAATTTCCGCTGGTTATTCCTATGTGAGAGTCCGAGAATGAAGCTGACATATTTTATCTAATGAAATGTATAATATCTAGGGAGCTATATAAGATTTTATTCAACCCTTTAACTGAAATAGACAAATTTTGAAATTATCTTCACCTGTAGTAAAGAAAAAGCATCCCTATGAAACCATGTTTAGTAATACAAAGAGATACATAAGCATTATAGAAGAGTTTTTCTTAGGCCACATCACGTACCTTTATCTTCTTTGCCTTGTCTTTGTGTGTTGCATTTGAATTTCTACTCAATGGCATTATGCTAATTTATGCTCACTGTGGACTTTGCTTCCTACTTTTTACTTCTTCACTGCATTCAGTAATGATTTGCAACTTCATTCATATGAATGAAGCCAAAAGTGATTTACAGAACCATTATCTTCTCTTGTGCCATAGAATCTACTTTTGCTTTGGAGTGAAATACAATTGCCAATACAGCAAGCTAATAATAAGTTTTTCTTCTAATACTGTATTTTTACCGGATAGGTATGTGATGAATGCTCAATTGTCTTTTTAAGCTAAGATCAATCAGCATATAAAATTCAAACACTAACTGAGCATTGTTCGACTTAGAGTTTAACAAAACTATTCAAAAACTTGATGCATTGGATGTGTACAGATCTCATCAATCCAGTTGCTCCTGCCCATACTGGAAAGGTTAGGAGGCAAACAAGAACGGTTTGCAATGCATTAGAACAGCATGGGAACTGAAAAATTCTTGTTCATCCAGGCATCCCTTTCCAGATGTTACCTTTTGGCATAAGAGCTGAGATATTTAGCATGACTTGTTCAGTAAAGAAGTTATCAAGGCAGAAGGTCTTAGTACTTTAGATATGAAGTATCTAAACAGATACTTCATCTGTTTAGCAAGAAAATACCTTTAGTAATTCCAACTAGTTTTGCCATCTGGCATTAGTGAGTCACTGAAAAAATACAATGCAAATTAACAGTTCCATAATTAATTTTGGGTTTTGCATTCTTTAAGTGCAATTAACTTTTATTATGTTCAGTGGCTCAAAACCCTACTATCCTTCCAAATTTGAGGGGGTTTTATCCCAGCTATTATGTTTTATATTGAAGAAACAATTAGCTGCCCAAACTGTTTTTGTTGCTATAAATGTGTGTGCCTGTGTGTCAGAGGGAGAATTGCTTAAATCTTAAGTGTGTCCTTTCTGTGCAGCAGAAATACAATGGTCTGGGCTTGAAATCTATTCAAACGCATTTTGAAGACACATGGCTGCAACACTGCCACTCAAAACTACCATAGCACTGTACTCCTGCCCACACTCACTGGCTGAGCAGCACCACTGGTCTCTCATAGTAGTGCCTTGTCACTGATAACCAAGTGACAGCAAATACTGAAGGAGAAAGAGCTTGTCTGCTCTGTCAGTAGTGTACTCCAATATCACATCAAACCAACAATGCCAGATTCTACAGCAGGTACTGAAGATAGAAGGCAAATGTATATTTACTTCTCAGTAGTGTACCATACTATGCCAAAGCACACCAGCATATTTCAAAGACTTTGCTTCACCATGTATGAAAGCACAGGCTCACACATCCAAACATATTCTGAGTTTTCATCTTGATTACTATCCTTCATGTATCAAGGTATCTTAAAACATGGACCTTTCCAGGGTTGAAGTCAATCCTTCAGACAGCAAGAATATTTTTGTGTGGTTGCAGAGCCAGTAGAGTCAGATTGTGACTTGGTATAAATCACAATATCTTAACTGATCTCTTCTTGGCATTTATCTACTCTGGATTTTAGCCCTTTTCTTCTTAGCTGAGTAAATCCTTGCTCATCCCAGTGAGCTTTGCTGCTATGGCATTTAATTTAATCCAGAACACATTAATTTACTAGGTTTTAGAGCATTTTGTGGACAAACTGTACATTTACTCAAATTTCTAAAGGATATTCTAAAATCATCTGGGCATTCATCCCAAGCATATGTCCAGCCAGTCACCAGTGGTGTCCCTCAGGGGCCTGTGCTGGGGCCGGCTCTGTTCAGTAT
>VZSR01003807.1:14564608-14719026 GCA_013398615.1 Brachypodius melanocephalos
GTTGGGTATTACGAAAACATTTTGTACAAAAAGGGCAATAAAGTACTGGAATGGCCTGCCTGGGGAGCTGATGGAGTCACCATCCCTGGATGTGTTTAAAAAAGATTGGATGTGGCACGCAGTGCCATGGTTTAGTTGAGGTTTCAGGGATGGGTTGGACTCAATGATCTTGAAGGTCTCTTCCAACCTAGAAATTCTGTGATTCTGTGGTTCTGTGATTCTGTCCTTTTCTGCCTAGGCACAGGAGTTCATCACAAATGGTAAGTAAATGAGCAGCTAAAACGGAAACTTGCTAACAGCTTCAATATGGATATATGATCTCCTGAAAGTATGTATTACCGGATGTTAAAGAGTCCCGACAAGAAGAACAAATCTGAAATAGTTAATATTAATGGGGAGATTACCACAATAAAAGTTATAAAAATCCCTGGATAATTTGTAAGGAACAAGTGTAGTGCCTGGAAAAAAAGAGAAAAAAAACCCCAACAACAGCAACAACAAAAAAAAACACACAGAAGAAAAAATTCTCTAGGGCAGCCAGATAAAAATGATGAATAGAAATCTTCCAAAAGTTTAACCACAAATGCTCAGAAAAAAAAAACCAACCAAACCTGCAGCTCTCTGAATGGGAGTAATTCAACTTTCATTTCAGAGAAATAATTTTAAATACACACAAATTATTTTTAAGGGAAAAAAATAGGTATTTGGAGAAGCTGCAGTTGCACTGCATTTAATCTGCTATACAGCTGCATTTCATTGTACAGATCTTAAGATGGATGCAAAGACCAAGTTCAAACTGAAATAGAATTGACAGTCTCAGTGCATTGCACAGTAATTGTGTGATGGTTCTGAAAGAAGCACAGAGCACTACTTGAATAACTGATAAACTCAACACATTCAGTGGAGCCCTGAGAAATAAAGATAGGTATTACAGCTTTTCCAATGTTCTTGTTTTATTATTCTGTGCTCGTCTTCTTCAGGTTAGTCTTGATTCCCGGGTGAGAGAAGTGATCAACAGAAACTTGCTGGATCCCAGCCCTCACATGTATGAAGATGCCCAGCTCCAGATATACACCTTGATGCACAGAGACTCTTTTCCAAGGTTTTTGAACTCTCAGATTTATAAGTCTCTTGTTGAAAGTATTACAGGCGCTACTTCTGAAACTTAATTTTCAAACAAAATAACTTGATTTTTTTGCAGGGGGGGTGGGTGGGATGGAAGAAAAGTAGTTTAATAACATCTGGAGCTGGGTTCCTGGAGAACTACAGTTTAGCACTACTCAGGCTACTGTGAAGAAAAAAAAATACAAATTATGGTCTCTGTCTACATTTTTACCAAGGGCCTCCTTGCTCAAGATGGTATGGGAGGGGATCAATGGATTTGTCAAAATACATTTGTTTCACACTTCTTTCACCCTACTGCAGTCAAGATTGCAATGATGTATTTGTAGTTTTATGAACAGTCTCCTTGTGTATCCTCACACTGCATGTGCAAGGTAAAACTGCTTCACTTACCACTTAGTTGTTGCAATATTTAATCCAATAACATAAATTATATCTGTATTTAAAAACTTTTTTTTGTGCAATACAGTCCTATGGTACATAGAAACAATTTGCAGCAAACCAGAAAGAGGCTTGCATTTTTTAACATCACTAACTAAAAAGCCAATTTTTAAGGTGTAGCATTACTCTACATGCTCTACTGAGTACAATACACTGACTTTTTGAAGCCAATATTTCTGTACAGAGAAAAAGAGCTATTTATCACTGTTTATTTAAAATAAATCAAGCGGAGGATTCCTCTGGTTGTTCACTGCCAAAACTGTGGCATTTTCATTACAGAGTTTGCAATGTCAACAAAAAAGAAAAATAAAAGGAGAAAAAAAAAGCACAAATCACTTAAAGGGATCCATTTCTGGGTGACACAATCTATGCGCTGATATTGTTTAATTGTTAAAAGAACAAAGATTTTCAATGTACATTTCAGATGTCAGATACTGTAATTGATTTATTAAAGACTGGCTATCCAGTTCTAACACTGTTGTATAATGTTATGTACTTCAGAAAAAAAAAAAAAGAAACAACACAAAAAGCTTGATAATTTAGTTTTTTGAATAAAGAAATTTAATAAAAGATTGCCTACATGTAGCATTTTAGAGCATTTTAGAACATTTTGATGAACTGCATCTGTTCTGTAAGATTTTTTTTTTGAAAGCTAATTCCAGTAAAAAATGTTTTTAAAAGAAGTAATGTTTTATGAGGTGGCGGGTTAGAGAAAACTTATCTTAGCTTCTAGCCTCATTGATTTTGAACAACTCCTTGAAAACAAGGGGTTTGGAGAGTAATATTAAACCAAACTTCAAGGGCTTCTATACACACAGATCTTACCCAAACAAAATGCCTACAGAAACACAGTGGGTATCTTTCTTGGGTAAAGATTCCTGTACTGAGCCCTTAATCTGAGCTAAGGCAGCACAGTACTCCCATCACTAGGCTGCCATGGTGTTTTTAATATGTGTTTGCTTGGCCTTTTTATCAAAGAATGTCCAGTTTCAGGACACATTTTGATGTTTAAAGAGACAGTGACTTGGAACTTAAAAAAAGCCCATCTTCATACCTACCATATACAAGCAAAATGAGTGTTAGCATCCCTCATAAACTGCTACAGATATACCAAGAAATTGCTCTGAATACTTGTTAAATATATATATATATGTGTGCGTGTGTATATATATATTTAATACTGACAACCACACTAAGACTTAACAGGCGAGGTTCTTCTCACTTAGGTAGGACTAAACATGGCACAAGCCCATGGCTTTCGATTGGCCTGCAAGGTCTGGCAGTTGTGTCCTTGAGTGGAATCTGGCCTGAGCACAGTTGGCTCCAAGCCCTCAGTTACTCCCTGCGGGCAGCCTCCAGTGCCGCCTTTGGCGGGAGCTGCTGCTGCCCAGGCAGGTCCGCTGGGACACCGTAACTGGGAGGATGCAGGGCGTAGTTTATCTTCTGGGGCTTATTTTTTTCCCCTTTGTTTTACTACCTCTCATTTTCTTAATTTATTGAACATGCTTTGGATAGCAGGTTTGGGGAATTTTTTAGTCATTCTTTTTACTTGAAACCTGTGTGCTTTTTTTGGATATATATATATATATGAACAATTTAACAAAATGTCTCTTAAACTCATTTGGTTTTGTAATTTATATAGAATTCAGGAGATGATTAAAAGGGCTATTCTCTATTCCCTATGCAAATATTTTAACTGTTGTAGTGTTTGACAAAATGGGATCTAAAACAAAAATCTGCAAAGTGGAAAAACAAATCTGTTTACAGTGGCATTGCTGACTATCCTACCATATTCAGCACTTTTAAATATTGTTATTTATGAAAATGTAGTTTAAAATGCAAGACAAAATATTTATAAGTGTTTCTTTTAATAAATACCTGTTTTGTCTGAAAGTGCTACCGTGTTATGACAACTTTATTCATGTTGGTTAGCTACTTACCATTATGAATAAAATATTAAATTATTGTACTGATAGAATATGAGCTATGATGTTTACAAAACCTGAGGGGGGGAAATTCAGTGAGAAAGGACTGCCTCCTTCTACTGTGAAATGCTGTTAGGAAAAAATAATTTTTCACGCTTTTTTCTTAATTGGAATTTAACTATGGTCCTACATATGTCTAGTATCATTTGACTAGTTATATTTACTTGGTACTAAACATACAGCATCATATATGTATATATTTACATAGTGTAATTTCAAGTTGTTGGTGTTTGAGGCACAACACATTTAGTGCACACATCTAAGCAATGTGTAAGAGACAAAACTGCATGCATAAGTCTTGAAAAATGTAGACTCGAATATTTTTAATGTTACTATTTGATGGTGACCTGCTAATCATAAGCTATCTTTATAAGATATTTCACACAGGTACAAGTTCTTGTCAACACAGACAAGTCATCCTTTCAAGACAGTTTTAAAGCTAGATGTGCAGGCCCTAAAGTATTACCTTGATTTCTAGCATAAGATTCCAAAATCTGTATTTGGAAACTGTGACATCATTTTGAAAAATATTACACCAATCTTCAGTGTAATACTGCAATGAAATCACGTTCTAAATTTATTGTCTAAAATCCCCTATTGGGAGGGATTTAAAAATTGAACATAGCATGTAAAATTTATTTCTTGTAGCAAATGCTCATACTAAAACATTTAATATACATTTCATTTATTGGTTTGGGTTTCCTAATTTTTTTTTTTTATGACAAAAATGGATGTGGTCCAAATGGACAATAAGTAACATGATCTCATTGCCTATCATACAGTTCTTTGAACACAAATTGTAAAAAAAATCAATCTATTAAACTGATTTATTGTGCATGCAGTGTACAATACACTTTGGAAAACTGCCTAAATACACTTACTCTATAGCTTGGAATAAAATAAGTATGTATTTAACTTGTATTTTAGTTTTTCATGAGAATGTATATAGCAAATGCACTACAGAAAGTGAGTTGTTTTTGTCACTTTTGCCCGGTGTTTTAAATTCCTGTCAAATAGAGCCTTATGTCAAAGAGCCAAAAATGAGCAGTGCACTTCTGTACCCTCCTGTCTTTTAGTCTGAAAAGAAACTGAATCTATATCATGTTACAGGTATGTTCAGCTTAGCTGTTTACAGCCAGCTTTCACATAACTGAGCTTAAAATAATTTGGGATACCCAGGATGAAGTAAAACCCATAGATGGTATCCTGAGCATTCAGATTAACCTGAAGGCACATGTGGTATGAAGGAGACCAGAGGTTTGAAGGAGAAAAGACAGGTTGGTGCCAGAGGTGGCTGGGCTGCAGGTTAAACAGCTACAGCACAGTACTATGGAAATGTGGTCATAGCATGCCCAGGTCCACAACCAGTCCATAACTCAAGTACCTGTGGAGCCCACACAGTCCATTTGCAGGACAAGAGAAAGTGGACACAAACCAGACCTCAGCTAACAATAGCTATATTTTAAATTAAAAGCATGATGAAATGCTGCTAGGCTGTGGTCTAAACCAAGCAAATAAAGGAAGCCTACACTCTAGCTTCAACAGCAAGGGTTTGAGATGCCATCTCATGCCAAACTTGATTCCCTAGGCAACAGTTACAAGGAGCATATGTCTGTGGAGCCAATATCTAAAATCAGGCAGGGGGCTTTTTGAGTAAGAGCAGCTCACTGGACTGACCATGCTGTGAGCCTGCTCAGGAATCCACAGCTTCCATTAAGCAGGAAGTGGTTGCAAAAGCCATTTAGCAGAAATATTCCACAACACCAATTCAAAAGCAGTCAAAGCTGATACAAGTCTCTAACTTCAGCAACTCTCTACAACACAAGGAGTAAAATCTGTATTTCCACAATGTCTGTGAGCCTGTTCCTAGCATTGTTGACTCAGCCAACAGAGCCTGAGCCCTTATCAAATTCAACAAAGCAAAAAATAAGGCAGAAAGCTGCAATGTCTCCTCCAAGTTTATCTGGATCATGTCTAACTATCAACTTCCAAACAGCGTTTTTCTTAGCTTATAATGCTGTTATTTTTTAAGAGACCCAAGATAGTCCTGTAGCACATCGTGGGACTCTGATACAGTGACAAAAGTCCCATCCTGCTCACCAACGCACTGAGTACATTTGCAGCGACAAAGCATCAGCCCTGTTCAAAAATGTCCTGAATACTTCTGCCAGCAGTACAAGTGATGTTGGTGGAATGAAAGAACAGAGCAATAATAGTGCCAGAATCAGCTGGATGAAGACTTGCCAAAAACAGTGTCTGCATATTATTTTACCTTTGTACCAAAAGCCTGATTTTGCCCCATCCTTTATCCATGAACTCACCCATGGAAATCCACTCTTCTCATTTAAAACGGGGATAGGATTCAGATGATTCAAAGGCTGACCATCAGGCATTGACTCAGATTACTTTTCTGGTTTGTTTTTTTGTTTGTTTGTTTGTGGGGTTTTTTTGTTTCTTTGTTTGTTGGGGTTTTTTTGGGGGGGTGTTTTTTTTTTTTTTTTTTTTTTTTTCCCCAAAAGTTAAACACCCCTTACTCTAAGTTTCCTGAGTTTTCCGTAAGTCTCTTCACAAGCTGGGCTCACATAGCAGCTAGACTCTCATTCATTGTTACAGAACATCAAAATACTTTGTCTGCTAAAGCATAAATTGAGTCATTTTTTTCTTTATGCTTCTGGAAGAAGACTTCAAGTTGCTTCATGGGCAGGCAGTAGTGGGTGCAAAGGAAGCTTTTGGTGGGTGAGATTTTATAAGTGATGGCTTGGGGTTTTTATCAGTGCCAGACAACTCACACAGACTGTACATTCTCCACCAAGATCTTCCAGTGTGACTTTTACTTATAAATTATTACTACACTGTATTTTGCCAATACACCTTATCCAAAGTTGTGCACTTAAAATCATAGGAAGACATTTTTATCTAACCCTTCATTTTAATGTTTAATATTTTGAATAGCAAATTTGCACACTGGCCTTTGGATTTCCATCATGGAACAAAAACTTACAAGTTTTCTTTTATGACTAACAAAACTACTTAACTTTTCAAGAATTACTCTTGCTTTTGGTATTAAATTCGTGAAAATAACAATTTACTAATGTTTCGTAAGGAAGTAACTGTTATTCCAACAGTGCAATTTAGTTGCAAGTTATGATTGCCTAGTTCTGGTAGGACATGAACAAGGACAGAAAGAAGGCAAGAACACAACTCTGACTCCTTCAATGATTGTAATATAAAATACTGCCTAATAAAATTTTATGGACAGTTGCACATCTTTACAATAAAATATACTCTTGAAACTGTTTTGAGTTTAGCCAAGAATCTATTAATGATGTTATCTAAAACAAGGTAATATGCATTTGGTCTGCATTTCAGGAAGGATTTGCCCAGATCATCCCACAACACACAGCTCCTAAATGGCTGCATCCTCACTGCCTTCCGCTTGAAACTTACATGTAAAACCCTGTACTCAGACCTGTATTTTGTAAATGGGTCGTCTTTTAGTCCCACTGCTAATCTCTGATGTGAAGGCACTTTGAATTGCCCTTTTTTGATCCTCTGACAATTAAATTCTTTTTCTCTAAATGCTTAATTTTGCACCTGCTTTCAGTGTGGGGCCATGCTTCCACAATATTTGCATGTTCCTTCTCAGTGTACTTTAATACTAAAGATTTCTTCTGGAGGGAGAAGGTCTGTAAAAGTAACCTGGATATCTAAAATCTCAGCTCACACTTCCCACCAACCTCACTTTCACCTATGCAGACTTTAAACCGCCCCGGTAGAAACCTCAGTACCCCCGAGGGTCTTGCTAAGCATATACACCTGGGGTACGAAGGATTTGGTGGGGTTTGAAGCATTTTTGATTTTTTTTTTTTTTTTTGGTTCAGAATGACTACTTCTCCCCTCCGGGGCCTGCAGAGGGCGCTCGGGGAGCTCGGCCAGGGCCATGAGGCGGAGCCCCGCGCCGTCAGCGCTGGCCAATCAGAGCCCGCCCGCCCCACTGCGACACAACGAGAGCCGAGGGAAGCCGAACCTCTTCGGCCATTTCGGCCGCCGGAGTCCCGATGACTTCCGACTGCGCTCAAAGGCAGCGCCGAGCCTCTTAGGCAACTTCCGGAAACCCGGAAGGGAGGCTGCTAAGCGCGTTCGGGCGTCCCCGGCACGGCAGGGACGCCCGGGCGACAGAAGGGCGGCCGCGCTCCGGTCCCAGGCAGACATGCGGCTGCTTTCGCGGGCCCTTCGCGCGGCGCAAGGACACCGAGCCGCCGCGCTGTCCCCTCGCAGCCTCCGGGCAGCCCCAGCGGGATGGCGGCTCGCGGGCCGACGCTGGCTGAGCACGCGGCCCAGCCTGGAGCAGCTGTTCGCCGAGCCCTCCCTGCGCCGGCTGCTGGAAGCGCGCTCGCGGGACGAGGGCCTGGCGGCGCGCGTGCGGCTGCTGCGCGACAAGGAGCGGGAGCTGCGCGACACGCGGGAGCTGGCACGAGGTGCGGAACGGGCCGCGCGGCGGGGTTGTTCCGTATACGTGACGTCACCGGAGGGGGTGGGCGGAAGGCGATCATTTGCATACGCCAACGCGATTGGGCGGGTGGCCGCGGAAGGTGGGGCGGAGGCCGGCGCGTGGCACCGCCCACCTGCCGGGGTGGTGGCTGCGCGCGGGGGCCGCGCCCCGGTGGCGGGGGAGCGGCGCGCGTGTCACTGCGCGGGGGGTGGCGGTGGCACACGTGTCACCTGCGGGAACCCGGGGCGGCCTCCTGCGGCCTTCCAGAGGCAAACAAACAGCCCGAGCAGAGGTCGGGGGAACGAGTGAGTGGGGAAAGTACTTCCGCCGGCGTGGGAAGTGCTGATACTGGAACTTGTTTCACCTAAAACAAAGATAACTAATGGAGGATAGAAAATTTTTCAAGTTCTGGTGGAGCTTTTTTTTTTAATCCATCTTTCCCTTGCTGGGAAGACAGCCCAGTCCGCCTGCCTGCCTCCGTTTTGGCAGTCATCTGCTGTCTCCACACTGTGATTTGACTTCGTTGTGTGTCTAAACTAAACACTTGTAGTTCTGCCAAATAATGGAATTTTTTTACCCAGACTCAAACTTTGTTTTGATGGCAGTTAGAAAACTAAAATGTAGAAAAGGAGTACTTTAGGATCAGTAAGCATTCGTTAGATGATTAAATATTCCGTAGAACTGTAGTATTCAGATTGTTGCATACAGTGATGGGGTGTTAGTCCTTTTTACAAGGCGTACCAGTTTTGGAGCCGCTGTGCTCTTTAAATCCTTTGTGTTCTTGCCACACTGAAATACAGAAAATAGTTTTTTAGAGCCACAGAATGTCTGGTGTGGGAAGAACCTTTGAGCATCACCCAGTCCACCTTCCTGCTCAAGCAAGGTCACCCACAAGTTGCTCAGGGTTTCTCCCAGTTGAGTTTTGAGTATCTCCAAGGATGGAAATTCACAACCAATCTGTGCAACCTGTGCTGCTGTTTGACCACCGGCACACTAATCATTGGGTTTTACGGTTGGCTTGGATTTTGGTTTTGATGTTTTAGTGGAAATTCTTTTGTTTCAGATTTTTCTCATGTTCAATACCTGCACAGGATTAGAAAACACTTAATATGTACTTAAAATCTTTTGCACAGATCATATTAGTAATTTGATTTTCTGACAGGTTTAGTGTTTTGAGACAGGAAGAGGTTGTGTGGTAATTTGGTTTTTATTTGTGTTGAGTGGGTTTTTGGTGGGTTTTTTTGTTTGTTTTTTTTGTTGTTGTTGTTGTTTGTTTTTGCTTTTGGTTTTTTTTTTTTGTTGTTGTTGTTAGCGTAATTTCTTCATGTGGTTATTTTTCCAGAATTTTTCCTCAGAATGGCACTGATATAAGCCTGAGGATTAACCATATTCAAATATTTCAGATGAGAACGAAGATTTCCGGAAGCTTGCAGAAATAGAAATTGCTTCCTGTGAAGAAGAGATAGCTGAACTGAAACATCAGGTTAGATACCCTTATAAAGCCCCTGTTGCTTTGCCATTCTTAAATTAACAAAGCCAAACTGTCTTCCTGGGGGTGTTGGAACTAGGTGATATTTGAGGCCTCTTCCAACCCAAACCATTCTTTGATTCTCGTCAAGATGTGTGTGGTAAGTTCTTCTTCTCCTCCCCTGTGTTAGTAATAGTCCTCAAATAGTGTCTGTTAGCTAAGGAAAATGTAAAGATCAGGTGCTATAAAGATAGCCTGTAAGCAAGTGCTTATTTATACCTGAAAATGTTTCAGTCAAAGTATCTGAAACAGTCTGGGTCTGGGTCTACCTGTATGGATGTCCAACTCTTTAGCCCTTGGAAGTGTTAAACTTACATAATATCACTCACTGGAGGTTTTGAAAAAAATTTAATACTGTGTAACTACTTTAGGCTGCTACTGTCTGTAAATTTTACAGTGTATCTACGTTATTTAACAACAAAAAAATCTTAAGGTAAACAGACTTTTCACTTAATAATACTGGAGAAGCTGCTATGGTCACATTTTTTATTCCTCCAACAACAACATGACAGTCACTTTATAAATATTTTTTGTAAATAAAGAAGTCATCATCTGTGGAAAGAAACACCACTTCATGCTAGTCAAGGAAGAGGATTTTAAAGCATTTGCAAGTCATCCAGAATTTTGATCCAGGATGCAAAATTTTGATTTTTTTTTTGTTTTGATATATCTTTCTCCTGAAAATCAGGCTCTTCGTTTTAACATAAACAAATAATACATTTGTGTTGTTGTTGAAGGACTGTGCTCCTGAACATTCATACCTTCTTAGCTCTGCTGTTGAGATGGAATTAAAGGGGAATCTTATTAGAAGGGAGATATTCATTTGTCTTGCAAGAACAGGCTGCAGTTTATCTTCACAGTGCTCCTGATAGATGAAAAACAACTGTGACATTTTGTGGCTCTCAAGAGAGGCCTGTGTAGCTCCTGTGACCATGAACAGACCCAAGGAGCCTTCCTGCAAAGCAGCATCACCCTTACACACCTTTACCTGGCTGAAGCCTGTCCTCAGGGCAGGAGAACACAGCCTCGATCAGCTACAGACTTGTCTCAGGTGTGGACAGCAGTGTCAGAGAGGAGTCTTAGCTGGGTGCTTTTGTATTCACAGATAGTGTTGCTTTTGATTCCTTCAGAAGAAACAGATGAGAGTGATCTTGTCATGGAAGTAACTGCTGGAGTTGGAGGGCAGGAAGCCATGCTGTTCACCTCGGAGATATTTGATATGTATCAACGATATGCTGCTTATAAAAAGTGGAAATTTGAAGTATTAGAATACTTTCCCAGTGAAATAGGTTAGTAATAAAAATACTGTAACTTCTTAATTCAAGTTGAAACACTCATTCATATGACATTTTAATTCCCTAAGTAAAGGAAGCTAATTTGCGCCATCTTAATTTTAGAAGTGGAATATTGTTTGAATGTCTGAGTAGAGTTCTTCTCAGCTTCTGTATTTGGCATGATACTCCATTTCAGAAAAACTATTAAAATACTAAAGTGCTACAAGGAAAATCTGTCTTTTAGTAATTTCAGTTCTGCATTTTAAAACTATTAAAAGACAAGTGCTTGGCAGAAGGAAATTTAGAAAGTGATACAGATATGTTGGTTTAGCTTTTTTTTTTTTAAATAAAGATTATGTCAACTTTCTTTGGCTACACTGTTCTACGTTTTATTATTTATAGATTAGGTTGGTGGAAGATTGAAAAATCTAGTTTTCGTTACGGAGCTATTGGCATAGAGGAATCAGTTTTATAAAACAATTCTTGAAGTTTAATCTAAAACATCTTAAATTTATGTGTAATAGTATCTCATCTATAATATAAGGGAATGGGATATTTGGATATAGCTCATCTGTAACAGCTGTTAAAATCTTTATTAGAATTTGCTTTTAAAAGGTGTTATATTTGTAAACTGTTCAAATAACTTTAAGTATCTTATTTCAAGTTGATGAACATGAACTCAGGCTCGCTTCTAGAGTGGCTCACTCCCCTCTAGAGTGGCTGTTAATGATTAAATTAATGCACTTTTAAAAAATTTTATGACAATTGAATTTTTTATTTTCTATTATCTAGATTTGTTAATATTAATAAACTTCTTGTATGGTTAAGGGCTCATGTGCCAAGTAAACTGTTTTTACAGTTTAAGTGATGATAGGGATGAGAAGCTTTGTATCATGTACATCTTATTGCTGAAAGAGCAAAGCCATGTTCATCCCCATTCATGACCAGGCAAACGCTTTGCTGAGAGCCTTCAAAGCCAACAGAAGTCTGCTTGCTTTTTTTTTTTTTTTTTTTTTTTTTTTTTTTTTTAATGTAAATGGAATAAACATTGTACAGGTTAGATGGGTGTAAGCAGAAAAGAGGAAGGGTCTGGGTCTTCATTTTTCACATATTTTTCACAAGGGAGAGTTGCCCTTTCCATCGATGCAAGACTTGGATTGGGCAAACCCCAACAGTCTCGTACAGTTCACCTTCAAAGCACAGTTTCAGTCAGCTTAAGCAAGGCCTGCCTCACCTTCCAGCCAGCTGTATGTTTTTTCTTTCTCAGCTCTAGCAGTTTTGAGGCCACTATGGTAATTGGATCAGTCCACTGATATGGCTTAAAAGCCCTGTTTTGGAATACTTGTAAGTCAGGTCTGACTCAGCTTACAGTCCTATGATTAGAAGAGAAAGGGAGTTGGGCTTGGCTACCCTTTTGGTGAAAGCTCAGTCCCTGGACAAGGAGCTGACACCCTCAGAGATATTCTCATTAATGCCTTAAATGGGAAATTGAACTAATATGTTTACCTAGTATATACCTATCCATATTTTCTCTTTGAAAATAAGGGCAACCCTCACGTTTGTCAGCCACATGCAGGTTATTTTTTGATTTTGCTTAACTGCATAATATCAAAATGGATGTTGGAAATAAATTGGGAGGTAGCGACGCTATACATGCTATGGCAAATGAAATGGATGTTTGAACCCTCAGGTTCAAAGTGTCTGGGCTGTGCTGAGTAAGAGTGGGGCCCTTCATAAGTTGCCTTATTTCAGAGAACTCCTCAATTTGAATTCCAAAGATTAGCATGTGTGAACAAAGTGAATGTTAAATAAAGCTGCAATGAAATAAAGGTCACCATCCACTCTTAAATGACTTTATTGACCTACCCCATGGGATGCCACTGTGCAAAAATAACACGTTGAAGATTCAGCATGCGTGTTGAAGCACAAACTCACATGTCAGTATTTATCCACTGCTTCTCACCCTGTAGTGGCAGGCAGAGACACAGATGTGAGACTTTTCCCTGAACTGAGTATAAGATGCCACATAAAAAATGAGTGCAAACTTTTACCCTTGTTCTGAGTAAATCAGATATCAAGATAGATTGGGACATTTTAGATGAAAGGGGCAAACACATCGTTATCAAGAGTTAACTATATTTGGCAAGCCTACAACGCGTCTGCCAGGGCAAAAGGTCTGTCAAAATTTCATTAGATTTGGCTGCAGTTCATAATAAACCTGTGTTGGTAACAGTCAGTTTGAAGCAGTATAATCTAGATACCTGTCATGTGAACCAGTTTCTTGGTCATCTTATTCTAAGCACTGTACAAAAATCATGAGAAAGAGAAATTCAAAACTGCCTCTTCCTATCTTTCACAAACACGACTGTAAAACAATACATATTTTAATAAATTTGTGAGTGAATGAACATGTCCCTGGAGGTGAACAACCTAGCCTGTGTTCTGGCAGATGATTTTTTTACCTGCTATGCAGGGCATTTTCAGATCCCATGTTGCCTTCATTTTCCTTTTTAAAAAAGCTGTTTTCTTGTCCCTATGGTTGAGTTTCTTGGTCTGAGAGATAGCCTAAAGCAATATTTCTGAGAAATATGTCCCTCTTCTTTTTCTCAGCTGCGGTGTCATATTGCAAGGCTTGAAGAGCAATACTCTTTCAAGGCCACCTGTGTCTTCTTCAGTTGCTCCCTTGGCACACCATCCACTGTGCTGAGAATGGGATTTGAGAATTGAGCTGCATTAAAAACAAAAATAGGTGAAAAGTTATATTCATCTATAGTGCCATCACTTCTCTGATCACTTATGATGCACACCAGCAAACATGGAAGATCAAAAATGTCATGAACTAGTATAGCAACAAACTCTGTCCCAAAGCCAAGATTGTTATGGGCTTGACTTCAAGTTCCAAGCTGTTCAATGTTTGTAGGATGTTGCTGTCAAGTGTTTTGCTAGAAGTATTGGTAAGAGGTGCAGAAATATGTGCAGGAAAAGACATATATAAATGTATATAAAATATATAAAAATTAAATTGGACTCTATAAAAGACAATTTGACAGTCTTTTCCTTTTTGAGGTAGCGTGTGAATAAATAAGTATGGCTTTAAGATTTTTCTTGCGTTTTTGACGTAATTTTGCCCAAGTGTTTAAATGGTAAATTCATAATTTCAAGAAACAAATGCCAGTGGTGTGTAAATACACTGTTTGAAATATAATAGCATAGTACCAGCAGTTCTTAAAGGCTTACAACTGTTTTTCTTCTCTATTTAAGGTGGCCTAAGACATGCAGTAGCCAGTATAGCAGGTGTTGAGGCTTACAAATACATGAAGTTTGAAGGAGGAGTGCATCGTGTTCAGCGGGTACCAAAGACAGAGAAACAAGGACGCATCCACACCAGTACAATGACTGTTGCAATATTACCTCAACCCACTGAGGTAATATTTATCTTTTAGTATAACACGTTACCAGGAGCAATGTTTGATACCAAGTGTTTTCTGCCTCTCTTGATACTCTCACATAATGACTTTTTTAGTCTTAATTTTAAACTAGGTCATATTTGTTTGGGTTTTTTATCACAGGGATGAAATAAAGAATTTCTGTCTTCTCTCATAATCTGAATCTCAATAAAGTCACTGACAGTTTACTTGACTATGACTTGAAAATTCACTGTGACTGTCTTGCATGTTTGTGGAAAACTACATTTTCTGCAAAGTAACAAAAGACTGAATCATTTTACCAGGCTCATAGATAACTGCTTTTAGCACTTCCTCTTTCCCTTTTTTGTAGCATCCTCACTTGCCCGTTCTAAAGTGTATGATAATTTGGTTTTGCTATATTTGCTTGCTTAGAAACAATGGGCTAAGAAAGCTTTGTCTTGATCTTAACTTCATGTTCACCTAGCAGATTGTCAAAGATAGTACTCTTACCTCAACTTTCTTGAAATTGTCTCACTCACTCCTCACAGAGACTATTGCTCCACTCCAAAGCCAAAAAGAGGAATGTCTGCCATTTCATTAAAAAAACATCTAATCAAGCTCAAATATTGGTCATCTCTGCTGGAAGGGGATGCAGAGCTCTCAGAAGAGAGAAAAAAATAGTGCTAAGCAACAGTTATGCATTAAGTTACTATTTGGCTGATTTCTGGGGTTTCATCGTGATGCATTCCAATCTGATTACCAAGATTTCTTAGTATGCTTACAAGAGGATTTGCACTAATACCCATAAACATTCAGAAGGTTGATCTTGCATGAACGTGCCTTCTAAAATAAACCCACTGTGCATATTTCATATCTGTCCAGAAACAAACAGCATAAAATACTTTTTTCTCTTCTTCTGTGTCCCATGACAGATGAGGCTGCAAATTAGTCCAAAAGATCTACGGATAGAAACAAAGCGAGCCAGCGGAGCTGGAGGCCAGCATGTCAACACCACAGATAGTGCTGTACGGATAGTTCACATTCCAACAGGTGCTGCTTCATTCTTTCCTTAGTACAACATCTTCATTCCAAAATGCTGTCAGAATTTCTTTTGAAACAATGGTTTTATTTTCAAACCTGGGCAACAGTAGAGCAGAGGTTTTATGTAGTTTTCATGTCTATTCATACTACTCTAAATGCATCATCTTGTGCACACTCCAGTTTTTAACAGTGAAGACTACTGGCTTCAGTAGGTAAGCTATTAATTTTGCTATGAAACATGACACTCTAAAAGCATTCAGATCAGTTTATATTAAAAAACTCTATTTAAGCTTTCAAATAAAGAAAATGACGCTGGAAAATGGAGTGGGTTGAAATCTAATGATTTGAATTTTCTTGACTAGTCTCCAGAAGAGAGATTGTGCTATTTCCGTATCAAAACATCACTTTTAATTGCAGACTCTGCTCAGGATGCCAGCTCCCATTTGTCTGCTGGCTCCTTTCCCGTAGATGACACACGTAATTAGGAGGCCCATCCCTCTGGCTCAGATTAGGGAACATGGCAGGGATAAGATACACCCTCAAACACTACCTGATTTTAGCTGTTGTATGGGGGCTTTTTATTGCCATTCCTAAGCCTTTTACTTCCCTTTGAGCAATTCACAACAGTCTTCTTGACTTTCATTGCATTTTAACTTTTCCTCTTCTCTACCACAAACATTAGTCAGGCTTTACAGGGTTTCAGGGTAATCCCAAGCACTGTTTATCTTCATGTATCCAGATTTTTGCCACCCATTTCCTTGTATCTGTTGAAAACATCAATCCATTCTGCACTTGTTGCATCACCCTAGTAAAGCAGAAGGCAAGCAGTGGAGAGGTTAAAATTCTGTTCACTATACGGGGACAAAAAGATATCCCAGATTAAAATTGTTTTGGATTGCCTGTTTGAATATGTTTGAATAAAAATGCAACAAACTGAAACCAGCAATTGATCTTAGTTTTTGCTGATGACAGTTATTAGGGTGTCTTATAGAAATCTTAAAGTGTATTGCAAATTTTTTTCAGTTATACATGATTAACAGTGGAGTTCATACCTCACATTAGTTCATGACGTTTTCCTCTTCCACCTTTCCCTTCTTCATTTCTCTCATCCTTTAAATTGTCTTGTTACTTCTTCTATTTCTCCCATCCTTAATCTTTTTATAAACCTTCACCGTGATCCAAAATGTGGTTTATAAATAAGTCTTTCAGAAAGCAGTACTATGTAATCTTATAAAATCATCTTCTAATATTACCAGAGCTACTTAATAAATCCAAATAACAGCTTAGCTCGTACTATATTTGTTTTCGCTGTTCCTTTTTTGGGCTTTTTCTTTCTTAGCTTTAATTGTGTGTTTTGGGATGAGACAGCACACCCTTTTATTTTTTTTAAATAAAATAGTGCCCAGTTTTTATATTCTGATCATATTCTAAGCACTCACTATTTTATGTATTTTACTGTTCCTTAAATCCTATGTTTCCTGGAACTGTGGCCAAAATTTACAACTAATGAAGGTGTCTTTTATAAGTCAGATCACATCACATATCTTTTATTTCATTATCCATCTGTTGTCCAGTGAAATAAATTTCCACTGCATTAAATTTCTTGTCTGATGGCTTAAAACACCTGTACAGCTCAGCCTACACTTCTGTCTCAAAATGTATCATTACTCATTAATAAACCTGGATTTCTACATTCCCAGTCCAAATGTAACAGCCTAATGTAACATATAAAAAATCTTCCAAAAATTGCGGGGCTCTTTTAGTATGTGTTAATCTTAAGTGCTAAATGTCATGATATTTTTGACAGGGATTGTGTCTGAATGTCAGCAAGAAAGATCCCAAATTAGAAACAAAGAAAAGGCTATGCAAATGCTATATGCCAAACTGTACAGCGCCAAACTAGAAGAAGAAACCAAAAAGAGAAACAGTGCTCGAAAGATTCAAGTAAGTTTCATTTGGTTGTGATATAATTCTGTACAAGCAAGTGTTTTTACGGTAACATCTTTGTTGAACAACAAGTAGTAAATGAAAATACAGAGCAACAGGAGCCCAGGAAGGACTTACATGAGGCAAAAAAAAAGTCATAGTCATAGAATGGCTTGGCTTGGCAGGGATTGTAAAAATAATCTAGCTCCAACCCTTCTACCATGGGAAGGAATGCCTTCCACTAGGCCACTCTGGAGAACAAAATTTGTGGAGTCCCCAAGCTCTCTAAACAACAACATTACATTTTATTTCAGCAATAAAGGATGACCTTTATTAGCCAGACTTAAATTTTCAGTAGTATGTAAATCCTAGAGATCCAGTGAAGCAAACTAGATTGCAGCATGAAGAACCAGAATAGTCTTAGAAAAAGATGCACTAAAATTGTTCTTGTACATGTTTGAGAACAATTACTGCAACTGTTGAAGTGATCTGAGTACCATGTAATTATAAAAAATTTTGTACAGTCATGTGAGGAAATCTTTTGCTTTATATGCCTAATCAATATTTCATCATTTTTGTGAGATGATGATGATAAATTAATTCTTCTTCTTCAATAGATTGGGACTAAAGGAAGATCAGAGAAGATCAGAACATACAACTTTCCACAGGACCGGATTACAGACCACAGAATAAGCAGATCAGTGCATCATGTCGAGTCTTTCATGCTAGGGGAAGAAATGCTAGATGAAATGATACAAACTCTGAGAGAATATGCTGATTATGAATCTCTAATGGAAATTATTTCAGAAAATGAAAAAAATAATTCCTGAGAACGTTGTTCTTTCTCAGGCCATTACAGCAGATGTGGGCCTTGGTCTGCAAAGAAGCTTCTCGGAGCACCACGCAGAAAATGGAACTTCTTTTAAGATCATGAAAAAGATCACAACTTGTTTCCTCATGAATATGAAACAGTTTTCTTACTTGCTGAGTAAAAGAATTTATTATCTTCATGTAATAAATTATTGCTGCAGTAGTCTTTTTGGAAAGTTAATTTGACTGTACCAGAAGTAACAGCAGTTCTTAACTTTTTCTACTGAGAACTGATGCACCACTCTCAAAAGGTATGCATGTATTAAAAAGGAGTTATTTATAGTTCCAGTTTGGATTTAAACTGTGGCTTAACCATCACACAACAGTGTGAAATAGCTTACTTGAGAGAAGAAAAAAAAAAATCCTGTTTTGTTTAAGCGATTGGAAAAAAGTGATAAATAAATGACCCCAGTCTACCTATCCACGTATTTATTAATCACTTTTATGTGTCCTGGGAAAAGGAGTCAGAGTGTATCTCTGTCATGTTTTCAAGGCCTTCTGGCCCCTATTTATAAACACAAAACAAGTTTAGGAATATCTCTTGTTCGAGAAAAAAAAAGCCGTGGAAGCCAAGCGATGGATCATACAAATTGGTTTTGGAACAAATGTTTCTGGTTTTGAGACAAAAATGAAAATAATTGTTACAATATTGTCTGGCTGATATTTTAGTATCCACTTGACTTCAGTTATGGTTTCAATTGACTGTCCAAGTTATTGATCTTCTAAAAGTTATGTGCTGTGACTGGGACTTACTGGTTTTGTCTGTTTATTTAACATTTTATTTATTTTAAAACATTTGATACCTCTACCAGCTTTTTTTTCTAGTAAACACTGCATGGTAACTATGATTAATTTCCAAGTCTTTTAATTTAAGATGTATACTTAAGATGCATTAACTTCAGATAGAGGAATGAATGTATGTGTGCATAAGATGAGATATACATATTTCCTCTTAGTAAGCACGAGACCTAGGTCTGTATTTACTGACAGTTTTGTAACTCCAAACTGGCACATGAAAAGGTAAAAAAGAAACATTGACTCATTTTTTTTGTGAAGAACAGTTAGATAAGTATTGGAGCAGAAACTAAGACTGAAGTCTTCATTCTTATCAGATCAGTATTGTAAATGGACCAGTAGAGAACACTTGTGACAATCCTACTGACGTGACTTAAAGCCAGGCCTTCTTATGCCAAGCAATAGATGGAGTTTGCTGTTCAGCTTCACATTCTTCCAAATAAATAAGGGCCATTGACCAGGTTTATGCACTGGATACTGCATGAAACTTAGATAATTGTTTAGGTCTTTGTCACCCTAGACCTTTCTTGATCTTCCAGCTTGTAGCCTGTCTGGCCAGATCCTGCCTCCCTATTCTTACCTGGCTCTTGAACAAACGCTAGAAGTGTTATTGCCTTGCAAGTGACCAGGCTCTGATCAGTGAGAAAAAACAGATATCATGTAGTGCTGGCAGGAGGCTGAGGTATTTCAAACCTGGCATCTGACACTGCTGTACAGAGAGGGACTTCACTGTCCTCCTTGGCCTGTCATGGCAAGCTTTACTGTATAAAAACTTGAAATCCCCTGCTTGCTCTGTGTTAACTTTAATGCAAGGGATGTTGTCTCTGCAAATGTCACCTCCTTGAGCTGAGAGCAGGTTCCCTTTCCAGCAGTGCTGGGAATCCCTACACTGGTGTCCAGTCAGCCTAGCTCCCAGTAAAGCTGCTGCTCACTCTGCAACCACTGGTAACGTCGGTCATATGAAATACACACAATTCTTTTATGGGGAGGAGCCCAGATCCACCGCCAGACTCGAATCACAGAATGGTCAGGGTTGGAAGGTAGGTTGGAGCACATGGCACAGGATTGCACCCGGGCTGTTCTTGCATGTCTCCAGTGCGGGAGAGAATTATGCCCCGAAAGAGCTTTGTATACTCGGAGCATGCCAGGCGCGTCCATTTAAACAAGCAGACGCAGATGTTGGCGCAGGGCTGGGCGCAGGCTGCGCTTGTCGCGTGTCGGTGCCGGGAAGCGGCGCCGCTGGTTCCCTGTGGATCGAGAGCGGTGCGGGGCCGCAGGGCGGGAGGAAGGGGCGGGCGGGAGCGGCCGGCGCGCGGGAGCTCCCAGGCGGCTGAGGAGGGAAAGCGAGGGACGGGCCCGGCCCCGCCCGCCGCGCTCCGATTGGTCCCCGCAGCCCGCCCGCCGTCCATTGGCTGCGTCCGGCGGCCCGGCGCCTTGCCATTGGCTAGCGCTGTTTTGGATACCAAATTTAAAGTTTTTAAAAAGCGCCCGGCGCGAGCGGGACTCATTCACTGCCCGCGGCGGCGCCGGCGCGGCTCTGCAGGTGAGCGCGGGGCGGGCAGCGAGCTCTGCCGGGAGCCGCTCCACGGCCGGGGCTTCGCTCTCGGGCCGGCTCGGGGGCAGCGGGGCTCCGCGGTCAAGGCTCCGTGGTTTAGGCGCTTTGGCTGGGGTGGCGGGAGCTCCGATGTACGTGGTGGCGGGACTGTGGGGATGCTAGCGGCGCTGCGGTGGGACCACACGGACTGGGAACGGGGATTCCTGGCGGCCACCCTGTCCCACTGCTTTCCTTGCCTAGCCCCACAACTATCCCGCCGGCGGGACGGGATGGGATGGGGCGGTGGCGCATTGGCGACCAGGGAGCGCCCGGGTCCCGCCAAGGAGCTGCGTGTGGGGTGGTTCCGGCTGCTCGCCGCCCTGGCGGGGTCGGAGCCGGGCCGGGGTGGAGATCGCAGCGCGGCTCCCGCCGGCGGGCAGCACCGGGAGGGGAGGCCCCGCGCCGCGCTGTCTCCCGCCCGCCGGCCACGCCGTCGGAAGGGCATCCCCCTGGCGCGCTCCTGCCCGTCCCGCCACCCCGTTTTAGGGGGAATCCTCCATTGCGGGGGAAAGAGGAGGCTCCCGAAAGCGTGGGGTGAAGTTCCCGGGGCCGTGGGGCACGCCGGAGCCCGAACCCGGTCCATCTGCACCGACCCGGGCCATCTTGAGCGCTGGCGGGAGCAGCCTGACAGCGCCGCGGGGCCCGCGGCTTATCCCGCTCCTCCGGTGGTCGGGACAGGCCCTGGTGCACTGAAATGTGATTTAGTGACATTTTCTAAATCACCGGGATTTCAGCCCAGAAGCCTCTCTGGTCGTTCGCGGGAAAGTGGGGAAGGGGAGGAGGAGGAGGAGGCTTAGGAAGGGCTTGCATCTCTTCCCCCAGCTCACACGATACAAAGCCATAAGCCTATTTGCTCTCTTCTCCCACCAAACCTAGGTACAAAGAAGGAACTTTTTTTCTAAGTCGTTCATGGAACACATTTTTCTCGTGCTTCTTTCCAAAACTGTTGAAAGTTCTTAAATCCTTTAAAATGCTTACTCAAATCGAGGATCTTCTATTTGCTACGTGTTGCAAAGCATGTTGAAACTTTTCCCCCTTTCAATTTAACTGGGGAGAAATTGCCTCCTTCCCCCTTCAGCCCTCGCCCATCCCCCCGCAATTGTTAATATAGATAGCACCACATTTCGCGGGGGAGGGGAATGGAACAGGGCAAGAAAAGCTCAATTCCCCTATGATATCTATCGACCTCCCACCCTCTTTAAATCATGCTTGAACCTTAATTTCACTCTGACCATTTTTTGAGGATGGCCGCTTTTCTTTGTATTTTACTCACACATGTGAGCACTCAAGTCTTTCCTGTGCCACCCAGCCGCCTCCCTTCCCAAAAAATGCCAGATATCTGGCTGCAGCAGCAGCATTGCCTCTGGTCTTGGATGCAAACTTCAGGCTTCTCTGGCCTATACAGGCCTGCGGTCACTCATGGACCCTCTGCCACTGGTGTCCCTTGCAGGGACCTCAAGTGTCTTGTCTATGTTGCTACTTCTGTGGTAGGAAATGGAAGCACTGGTGTGTCATATAGGCTGGTGAAATGGTGATCAAGTAAATCACCCAGTCAGTTATTTTGCCTTAGTTATATGCAGCATAAAACTGGTTTTGGGGACGATCTTACATAGAGTTAATCAGTGGCTGTTCAAATCCTTAGTTCTGCTACTCTTATTTTAGACACTAGAGGGTGAGTGAGCTAAAAGTGTAAAATCCATAATGCAGAAGGAAAGCATGGTAGAGTCTTTATAAGAAAAAGAATCTATGATCTAGTTTATGCTGTGTTTTCATACTGCCCTTGTTGTTTCTTGCAGAATACAAGCAACAAAATGAAATCAAACCTTAAGCGCTCTTGCAAAATGAAACGGGATTTTGGTTGCTCGTCTCCTCGTGCTGGGTTTGCACCATTGAAATGTGCTCTGGAGAAAACAAGACTAGAAAAATCCTGCCCCTTGAATTATGAGGAAGGCTCTTGTAAAAGCTGTGCAGAAGAATATCAGAAAATACTCCTTAGTGACTCATACCGTGCAACCACCAGAAATGTAGACCATGAAGATGAGAAAAGACCTGTACATAACAAAGAAAACAACCAAGTAACCCAGAGACTTGATGAAGGTATCTCTGAAATGGAGCCAATAGAAAGCAGTAAACTTAATGAGGACAGTGGTTATTCCTCTTTTTTAAGTGCTCCCTGTGCTGATGCAATAGAACATGAGGATAGTTTACCTTTGGCTGGGAATCTCAATGGTACCCCAAAGCATTGTCTCATGAAGAACCAAAACCAAGAACAGTTTTCAAAGAAGACACTGTTGCCAGTAATTCATTATGAAGAAGTGGTTTGCTCAACTTTGAAAAAAAGTGGGAAAAGAAATCTCAAGTCTGGGGCTGCTGTAGACAGAATTGTTTCTAGGGGAAAATCTCAACTTCGTAACTTAATTGGAAAGAAAATGGGGCTGGATAGAATAGACATTCTTGCCGAACTTTTCCAAAAGGACGTGAAACATATATTAGCAAATATTTTAAGGCACCTAAGCGAGATGGATTTAGTAAAGTAAGTATATTGATGTCATTGTATTTCACTGGGAAAGGAAAAAACCTAATCAGATGCCTTAATGTTTTAGATGTGGAGCTTGTGACATTTAGTCAATGTTTAGTATTACGTGTTAATATATTAAAACATGAACAGACATTGTAAGCCATGATACATATGGAGAATGTGTCTTTTCCATAAAAGACATATTAAAGACTACAACAGTGAACATATTCTATCTTTACATAAAAGAAAATGATTACAGTTATTGCTATTTAATAAATCCTTTTCCTAGGAGGCAACTGATATGTTTGTATTGTTGCAGTTTTGCCAAAGTCAGCACAACATGGCAGAAGATTCTACAAGAAGATAAATGGATTTTCCAAAAGTATAGCAGAGCTGTGAAAAACCTTTCTGTAAGTTTCTGCACTGAACCATAAGTGTTTTTCTGCTATTTCAGGTCTCCTCCTATGCTTAAGAGATCTCAGAAAAGCTTCTTAGATTGAAAACTGCCACCGGAGTGTCTTGAGATTGTCCTGTTAGGATGCCTTGTCTCAAGCATTGCTGGTCACAGCAGTGACTTTGGGGACACCAAGGAAGGTTGACTGAGAAGGTGACCCAAGGAGAGATGCAAATGTTTTTAAGAGGTTTCACAAGTCCTGTGTTACAGAGAAAGGCAAGAAGGAGAGAATCATTGCCAGCACAGCCCACTGGGAAAGCCCTAGTGTCAGAGAGCCCTTTGCTTCAGCATCCCCACTGATGCAGAAGGGAGGAAGATAAACTGCTCAGCTGGCTCTGTGAATCAGGGTCTCTGTTTATAGCAGTAGTTTCTGAAGTCTACCATGCCTGCTATGGAAAATTGAAAAGCTTTCTGCACTATGAGTTATTCCTAATGCCTCTGTCCTAAGAAATAAAAATACTATCCATCCACAATACTATACCACAATACTGGTACAATACTATACCATCCACACCAGACTAGCATTTTATCAAGTCAAGACTCTCAAAACACCAGCAGTTTTTATCCTTCTTGAGAGATGGAGAGACAGAACAAACAAAGGTTTAGGATCTCTCACAGAAAAAGGTTAACCAGTTTAAGTTTTATGTAGTATTTTACAGTGCTGTCAGGGTGAAACATTTTTACTGAATATTCATCCATAAAGTTTGATTTCTTCCATGCTATTGTATGCTTTTTTGTTTAACTTGAACTGGAAACTTGGAAAAATTGGTGGGTGGAGTTTATTTTTCACAAAGAAAGCTTCAAGCACTCCTGTTTACCATGAAGAATTGGAAAAATGATTTTTGCATTAAAAAATTATGATTAACAGGTTACATACCCTGCCTAACTAACTGTGTTAACATGAAAATAGGAATACATAATAGAACTTGGTTTCAAACCAGAAACTAGGGAGCTGTTCTATTCATTTATAACAGAAGTGACAGTGAAAGTTATGGTAAAATCAGTAGTATTTCTTGGTGTGATGCTTTATTATTGAAACCAAGAGGAAGGATCTAAAGTTACTTACTGATTTCTATTTAACAAAACTCATCAGGTAAGTTCTCTTCACAAATTTTTGTCTTTCCTTTCATTAGAATATCACTAAGGCACCAGAGCATGCTGCAACAAGAGAGTACGTTCCCAACAGAGTGTCCTTAGCTTCCATTCAGAAAGCAACCCCACCAAAAAACTTGAACAAGAAAAGCACCAGATCCAAAGCATCTAGGAATCACAGCAGGCTCATGGAGTTTTCTGAGGTAAGTGGTGATTTCCACTAATCTCTAATTTCTCTCATGTTGTCTGGCAAACAATCACCCTGTAAAGTGTATTTTTGAAAGTGGCATCTCTAATTTCAAGTGTTTCTAATTCTTATTAGTATGGCTGCCAGATTTTGCTTATTGAAGCTGTTTTTAAGACAGTAGAAGCTAAGTGGAGAATATTGATATATTGGGATGTCCTACATCCCTTTTTTCCCTTACGAATTTCACTTAGTGAAATTTTTTTTTGCTTAAATTTTGTCTTGTCAGATATTTAATTAGTCATTTCCTGTTATTTTCCATGGGTTTATAATGAATCGTGTTTGCCACATAAGCAATATCACAAAAACTCAGCTTTGCTTCAAATCTGATGGACAATTAGAAAAAAGAAAAAAAACAACCAAAATGAAACCCCCCCCCCCCCAAAAAAAAAAAAACAGAAAAAATCCCAGAGATTTAATAGTTCATAGTTTCAAATTTTTAAAAAAATCAATAATGCATATTTTCTTCAATCATTCTGTGGAGTTTTTTGCCAACTAATTATCTGGCATTAAAATGACTTTTTTAACTACATATTTCTAGTGTGTCACACATTTAGAGTTGCCAATAACTGCCAACAGCCTCTTTCCTCTTCACCTTGGTTTTTTATTTTCCTTAAGCTGTTTTTTTTTCCACATACTTGCAATGTCGACCTGCATCTATATCTTATAAGACTTTTAAAAATGCTTATTTAAAGTTATTGCTTGTTAGTATACAAAACTTTTCCTAACTAGAGAAAGGTTTTATGATCAAGTCTTACTCTGCAAATTGACGCAATAAGAGAAGATGATGAAATGTCACTGGAAAGTATAATCAAGATGCTGTAGTACTACTATGTAGGACTTTGTAGCATTAGGAATGTAAGAGTACAATTGTTCAGTGGCAGTCTTAAAATTCAATTCATGACATATGCGTCTGTACACAACTGCATCGCCATCCTTGAATGCTACCTCTATTCCAGTACAAAATACCTGCAATTATAGACTGATTATTCATGTTCAGTCCCCATCAGAATCTGATGCAACAAGAATTTTTAGTTTGTATCTCTACATTAGGAGAAGTTATAACACATTTTGTGGCAGTAATATAATATCAGGAAGTGTTTGGAAAGTGTATTTACCCTCTACTCTTTTTTTTTTCTGTGTGTGCTTTTTCCAACAGGCTGCTAGGAACTTGAAAAACACAGAAAGCCTTAAAGTCTGCCATCGCTGTGGCTCACCTGCCAAGTATGACTCCTACCTCCAAAGAGCAACGTGCAATCGTGAAAGCTGTGGCTTTGACTTTTGCACAAAGTGCATGTGCAGCTACCACAGCTCCAGTGACTGTGTGAGCAGCAAACCAGTGAAACACAACTCTGCTCCAGGGCCGCTTCCTGGGACTAAGAAAAGCAAGCAGAATCTAAAGAGATTGTGATCCACCCCCCTCAATATAAATTGGCAAATGTCCCATAAAAGTTTTTCAGTTGTCCACAAAGGGAATGCTTTCTCCTATTCCATGTTCATAAAAATGGTTAATTCTGTTATTCCTCTGTCCTATTTAATCGTGGTGCTCAGAAAGGTTTTAAAAACATTTCTAGTGCTGTCGAGTGAGGTGAGTGAAGCCCCTTTTAATGTGAAAATGAGGGAGACTAGATTTTATGGTTTTTCAAAGCTTTGCCTTTGATTTTAGAATGTGGACATTCATAAGACCATTTTTCTGATGGCTTCACTTACGTGAATCTTAAATTGCTCTTCCTTCATTTCTTCTTTCACTTTTTGAACCTTTCTCCAAGTCTGAAAAAAAAGTGCTGTATGTTTGCTATATTGCTAAAAATACTCTCTTTTTTTGAAATGACAAACTAATTTTAATATTTGTATATATTTGTAAATATTATTCATGTTTGTCTTGTAAATGTGAAAATAAATGATTATTCTCAACAACTTGGCTGACAAACCTGACCTTCCTATTTATCATCCTAAAACATTGCTTCTCATGCTCTTTTTGCAGGTTTTTCTAGTATGTGCTTTAAATTGTTGATTTAACAAAGGGGGAAGTACTCCTGGGTTTGTGTAAAACCTACTGAATCCATTGTCATGCTGTATTCCTGCATCTTACCTAAAGGCTCTTATCAGTAATTGCCTAGTGTTGAAAGTGCCAACACTTCCTTTTCATTTCAATGGAAATTTTTCTTTTGCCTTGATTTCTGCTGCTGTTGCCAAACTAGCTCACTGTCAGCAAAATATTCCTGGTCCCACAGTAATAAAAAGGCAGGCTTTCAAGAAATAGACTAATAATTTCAAGGAATTATCTGGGGTGGTTTTTTTCCCCCTTTGGTAAGTAAATAACAGACTGGGAGGACCACATTGTAGGTCCAGCTTCTTGAACTGTAGTGCATGTAGTGACAGAACAAGTGGGCATGGCTTCAAAGTTAGGAGAAAGTAGTTTTAGATTAGATATTAGGAGAAAATTCTTTACTCTTAGGATGGTGAGACACTGAAACAGTTTTCCTGCCAAAACTGTGGATGCCCAATTCCAGAAGCATATATGGAGCTCTGAAAAACCTGGCCTAAAGAAAGGTGTCCCTGTTTGCAGCAGGGGAGTTGGAACTAGATAATCTTTAGGGTCCCTTCCAACCCACACCATTCTGTGAATCTGTGATCCTATTATATTCTGCTATTTAGACAGTACCATCTTGATAAATATAAAACCACAGCAAGAGTTACGCTGAGAACACAGAGATAAATCTTACAGGGAGAATTTGTTACAAAATTTTCATTTGTATCTACGGGAATTCCTGTGTCCTTAAGAATGCAGATAATGTGAGCTGAACAGAACTGCTATTTCCTTTAATTGTTCCAAGAAATATGGCACAGGCATTCACTCTTAGACTGGTATTGCACTGTAGGATACATCTTGAATTAAAATTGTGCTTTCAAACTGAGTGTGGTAAATCAAATTTACTTTTTCATATTTTTGAGCTTACTAAAGGAATAATGCACTTTCTAGTAGGCCTAACAATTTGTACACTGAGTAAAGAATAGCTGTTGTCTTCACTTTTTTTTCTTTTTTAGTTGTAGAAAATTCTCTCTTCCTGAAGAATTTTGAGAAAAATTCCTTGTTACCTCCAGCTAAGAGAGAAGAAATGGACATTTTTCACTAACATCTGTGTGATAAGGAACAACTATCTTCTACCTGAAACCTTGTTGGAAAGGTCAAAATATTTGATTAATGAAGCTTTGGCCAAGCTGTTATGGATCTGCTGCAAACCATTGCCTGTTTTCACTTACCCAAACATTTTTGATTTTTATGATCCTCAGATCTTAGCCTACCAGCTTTAGTTGTAATCAGAATAGATGCTCAGGATCACAGCCTTCAACAGATGGGTGACAGCTTCTTAAGGATCTTGATCTGTTATCAACACTTACAATTTTCTTATTCGTAGGATGTGTTAGAGTTGCACAACTATTTCTTTATCATAATCCTGCCCGGAATTTGAAGCCTTGCCAGATAACACTGAGCACGGAGCCTGAATAAAACCATGCATCTTACTGTAAATCGAAGGACGTTTGGTCTCCTCATAAATAGTTTCAGTGAATGGTGAGCTGCAGAAAAAAAAGGGTGGACAATCAGTCCCCACCCAGGCATGCCAGCATCTACAGTGAGGGAGAAAGCAGGACCTCAGAGAATGAGGATGATGGGTGTTACTGCTTACTAGTAGGTGCCCAAACCAGTGCTGAGGAGAGTGATTAGTGTGCCAAAGGCGCGAAAGTCGTAGATGCAGATTGTTGTTAATGTCTCTGCTGAGCTGTCTTGGACCTGCCTTTGATATGCAATCCGTGAGTCATACCTAGGGCAAGAGCACAGCACTTGCCATATGGAGATCAGAACTCCTCAGGTACTGCAGCTGCTGTCAAAAACCACTTTCGAACTCAGCAGTTGGCAGCCGCAGCGACTTTGCAGGAATGTGATAAGCTGCTTACCCGCACTGCATACGCCTTTCAGATCTACAAAGGGTGATAAATACCTGCAGGCTGCCAGAGTCTCCTGCCTGCCTGGTGCAAGTACAGATTTCTTCCAGTTACTTACTTATCTCTAGCAATGGCTCTGCATGGTGAGGAAGGGTGGGACGTTTCTCTGATCTGTAAATTCCTGTGTCTAGCAGCTGTTCACCTCATCTTGAACAGCTGTGAAGACAGATTATTCCTTCATCCTAACCCAAACTGGGAGACAGAGAAAGGCAGGCATGTAGGACTTTCTGAAATCAATATTGAATATCTGCATTTTTCAGCTCTTCTTTCTTGCACTTAGGATGCTGTCCTGAAAAATCCAAGGAGCTGGTCAAGGTGCTGCACCTTTTTGCAACTCATTAAAGGCAATTTCAGCTCTCACCGCAGCAAGGAGAGAAGCTGAGGTGCCTTATAGTGATGATAGAGTCACTTATATAAACAAATTTGCATGCACTTACCGGTTTACTATATCCTCTAGCAGAAGCCTTTGTGCCCTGCGGACTGTGAGACATGTAAGAACAAAAACAAGAAACCAACAGCCTTCAACTCTGCAACTACTGCCACTCTAGCCCAGCTGGTCACTTCGGAGCCTGGTTTTCTAGTGTGGCAAGACTGCAGCATGTGCCAGATATGTTCTCCCTAGCCAAAGGTTTCACTGCAAGGAAGCAAAATTTTAGCATGTCGAAAATATATATATATATATTTATATATATATATTAAATATATATATATACATTTAAGTATAAAAATCATAGTTGTATCAGTGACCACTCTCAAAAAAATTCTGTATTATTTAGCCCTAAAAGATAAACTCTGCCTTGACTTAGAGACTTTAAAAAGAAGGAATCTAGATTAAGATTCTAAGTAAGAATTCTTTTCTCATCTCCCAAAGCCAAGGACTGACAGCCCTTTTGAGTAAATTATGCTGTAGTATAGAGATTTTTTTAAATGAATTCTGTTCTGGAAAGGGAAAACCACGAGATGGTGCTCTTGACTCACTCACTGCGTGAAGCCGGATTCATTGAGTTCCTTTTGCTGTGTTCACAGAGGCTATTCCCTCCACCTCTGATAACTGTAGCTGTAGATCTAGTTACTACAGTCATGGGGAAGTGGATTAAACCTGCGACTAAAAGAACAAACCCCAAACCTTCAATTCGATAACTGATTTTAACATTTGTTTCAAACGTATTTTTGTAGGGTATGTACACATTTGCTAAACTTAAAAATATACAGGTAGGTTTCATAAAAGCTTTGTTGTGCTGCTAAGTGCATATGCCTTCTTCAAGTGGTGATAAACTGCCCAAAACATGATGCTTACTTTGCCCCCCCCCATGCCCTCATAGTGACAACTGGAGAGCAAAGCCACCGCTCCTAAGCAGTGGGTGCAAGCTGTCCTACGAAGCCATCAGTGCAGGTCTGGAGGGAGCAGCAAACAGAGCTTTGCCTGGGGTTGGACATGGTGTTCCTGACTGATGGAGGTTTGGTGAACACTTCAACAGCACAACAGCTGTGGTGTCAGCTCGATGTGTCTTCTGGCAGGAGCTAATGGTGCCGACTTGCAAAATATCTAACAGGGCCAGCATGTATATGCCACTTTTTGTAGAGTGACTCTCCTGTGCTTCAGAGGGGCTGGCATCCTGAGCTGAAATACCATTACCTGAATGCAAGGATGGACCAGGCCGATAGATGCTTGGTTTTTGAAGACACGTGCCATGATGAACATATCCCCCTTCTATTATATTTGAAATATGGAGTAGAGAATGAGGAGTTACAGAGATGGACATCTCCTGGATTGTGAGTCTTTACCTAAGGATGTACAAACTGTCATGTCCACCCAATTTTAATATAACCTTGTCAGAACGGTTTCTCCTCTGAAGTAGTCCATGGGAACTTAAGGATAAAGGTCAAAACCTAGTGCTGATTTTCCCAACACAAAATAAAAACAGCTAGGCTCTATGAGCCTGCTGGCATAGGCAGAAATAATTTCAAGGCTCAAATGATGGAACAGACGTTGTTGTAGTGGCCACTGAGATGGTTCAGCAACAGCTGATGTTTTGTCCCTTAAGGTTTTGTATTGTTCTGCTTTTTGCATTCAGAGCTGCCCTCACAGTACCTCAGTCCAGCATTCAAACAAACCATCTGCAGCCCTCAGGCAGCTGCAGTGTCAGGGCCAGGCCATGGCCTGAAGAGCAGCCCTGAGGATGTTGCCTGGCCACATAAGTGCATGCCTGGGAAGAGGGAGGGAGGGAACCCTGCCCCTCCACTGCCCTATTTCCCACCTCATAAGTGCTGGGCTAGCTTTTGGGATGTGCCAGTAGAGCTGTTCCCTTTGGCTGTGTAGCTATGCCAGGCCAGGGCTGAAAAACAAAGGCCTCTGGCCATTTGATGCTTTCTTGTAAGGCAGTGATGGTTCATGCTGCTTTGGGGTTAGAAAGCCTCTCTGGCTTCATCAGGCCCTCAAGTCAGACTCACTCTGAGAGGGTCAAGGATGCCTCTAACTTAAATTATTTGCTGTGGGCATACAAAAGTCGGGCAGCCACCGGCTGCTGTGCAGAGGGACTGGGCTCAGGAGACACTCCTGGGTGTTTCAGGAGGAGGTATGGCTCTTCCAGGGCTCTTCCTGTAGAATGGCAGCTACAGCTTCACACGAGGGGCTTGGGATGGGTACAGCTGTGGTAGCCATCACCTCCCAAAACTCCCTTCTGCTTTTCTGCCCATGCCAGCTCTGTGCCCACCAGAGAGCGCAGTGCCCCTGCTCAGCAGGGATGAAGGCTGCTTCCAGAGGCTCCACTGGAGCTGGCTGATGTGTGAATCACAGTGCAAACGAGATGACACAAGAGCTCTGAGACTTACCTCTTGTGCTTAGTGTCATTTTCTGTGGGTCCACCTTGGCTCAGTTAATTACATTGTACAACAGATTTTTGTTAGTCATATGTAGATCTAATTTTCAAGATTGTCCCTCGGTACCAAATTAGCAGAGAAAACATCAACTGCAATTTGCTTACAAACATACTTTAAACACCAGCTGCTTGTAAAAATGCATATGATGTTTTTAAATTAAAAAGCTCTGTGCTGCCTTAAAAATACTTGCAACGGGCAGCATAACATTTATTCTTTGCAATATGTTTACTTATGTACCCAACAATAAAAAAATCTGTGTGGCAGCAGGAAATCCAGAAAGTTTGAATTGCTTCATGTCCCTTTCTTTCTTTGTGGCACATCACGGTTATGTAAAAAATTGTGATGCTAAACTGTAGTAGTAAAAGCCCTCTGAAGCAGGGTGAAAAAACATATAAGCTCTCATATGTTTAAGATAAGTAAATCAGTAGGAATACCACAGGTCTTCCAATCTCACTGTATACACCTTAGCAATGGCTTTGGCAAAACAAACAGTTCATGTTTGTTCTGATCTCCTCACCTCTGTTAAATAACAGTTATATTCTCAGTATAAGTGTAAAATACATAAGATGTCTCAATGTCTTACACCACAGCCCCACCACTCTACCATGAATTAACCATGTAGTAGATAACAAGTACATTTTTAATATATCTATTTGTATTCTCAGCATGCTAATACTCAGAGAGTTTTTCTCTTGTCAGTACCGATAATCTTCACTTTTCTTAACACTTTTGTAAATAGCTTCTATTCTGAAGGCTGACTTAAAAAGATTAAGACAACTCTTTTACTGTTTAACATATCAGAACAAAAGACATATTCTTTCCTTGGAGTTACAATCAAGAGCAAGGTTTTCATTGATCATACAGAACATTTTGTCCTCATTATAGCAAGATTTTCACAAAGTTTCTCATGTAGATGATAATTCAATATACTGCATTATGTTTACATGCTAGTCTCAAATATGATTAAAATTCTTTCAGATTCCCTATCCATACACTTTGACACTGCAGCAAATTAAATGCATTTTTTGCACTTATTTTACTGCATATCAATTTCTTAAATTCTAGTGACTAAAATCAAAGGTCCTGGTTATGCATTTCTTAGTAAGATCTGTATTTTTTGTTACCTGGCGCTCAAACAAGCAATGAAACTTCTGGGAATGTGAGGGGTGGTCTACAAAACAAAGATTACTGGTTTAATTCATTAATGTTTGAAATTGGGTTACTTTATTGATGACATAATATATGTATAGATACAGCTATAGATATACAAGAGATTGTATGAAATGATAAAACCAGGTTCAGCTCATCGCTCAAACACCTTTCAGACCAAACAAAGATCAGAGGTAACAAATACCTTTATTTTTCTTTCTGATATGAAATTCACCTTTTGAAGCAACTTCTTACTGCATATAAGTGATGTACACTTGTACAGCCCTCCCAAGTCTACATCACATAAGTTTACTGCTTATGCAGCTGATAAAACCAGAAATTTATTCTCCTGTACAGAAAGAACCAGGATAAACATTTATCACTGCTAGCTGAGCTCATATAGCTGCCATTCCAAGTGAAAATACCTGTGACTTGACCAGTGGATTAGGCTTCCAAAGTTTAGCAGATGTTAACTATGGAGAGGATGGTGGAGGGTAAATATTGCTTTTCCTTTGCTAACTTTCCTGAATAAATTAAGTATGTAATTTAATATGGGCTTACAAGCTAAAAAGGAAAAGCCATCAGCTATATTACTATTTATTTCTGTTCCTTTGATCTTAAATGAGTAGATTCTTTTTCAGAGAAGTCATTAAATAAAATTGTAAAGTTCAAAAATATTTCCGAATATTTTAATTTCTCTATGAACAGAAATTCTTTCTTATGAATCAACTAAATTTTTATTCAGGGAATAAGGTTCTCCTATTCCAGAGTTATCTGTATACTTAATTCCAGTAAATGTTCACAGAAAACTTATTCCATTTCAAAACAAAATGCATTACACATAGAAATTAGAAAGTCTCTGTAAACTATTGTGCTAGGACTTAGTTGCAAGTAGGAATATTATACAACAAATTTTTTTAAGTACTGAGTTTAGCTTTAATTTGCAGAATTTTAAACTTATATTCTTGACCCTTTTTCAAAATCTAAAATATGTTTTATTAAAGCTTTTTTTTAAATTTATAAGCCTATTAAAGATATATAAAGAACATGAAGGATAACTGCAGGTATATATTTTTATCTGGTGAGTCGCATTTTTGAATGGGGTTTTAGCCTCTTTTTCTACTTTTTCATTATCTCTGTTCCTTTCAGAGAAAGGGAGAGAGAAACATACCAGCTCTTTGTTCAATCTCTCTTTCACTTTTATTAGCATTTAACAGAAATTTCTGTGGGAACTATGCTGAAAAGACTTATAACATGCAACAAAAGTTGTATAAACTTGTGAACAGCAAACTGTGAAAGTACAAAAAATAAAATATGTATACCATATCCTTTTTTTTTTCTAATGAAAACATACAAATGAGAAATAATGTGATTTGGCTTTCAGTTTGTAATCCAGCTTCCTAGGGTTATGGGGGGAAATACATGGTTGTTATTTATTACACAACTTAGAATAGTTTAATCCAGTATGATAAGAGGTATTTGCTTTTTAAAAATCAAATTTTAAACTGGTGTGTAAGTGAGAGTGTTCCCTTTCAGGCCTCCACAAGTATCACAGTTTGCTGGTAGTGAGCCATACACCTGCTAGAAAAAGTTTGAAGGATTAGAAATGAAAAGAAGTCAGCAAATATTTTGGCTACCACCTCCAAGACTTGTTCAAAGCCAGCAAGAAAGCACATAATTTTAAAAATTAACATGGCAGAAAACGTGATCCAAAAGACTTCTCCTTAAGCTTGCCCTTAAGGGCATGAAAGGAGCTCAATACAGGATTGTGATACACAGCCCACGGGAAAGAAATTGATCCATAAATCTTTGTAAATTAAGCCAGTATTTGTGTTACTGAAAAATGGATTTCATCTGCTGGTGAATTCAGAACACTCACAGGCACGATATATCCTCCATATGAGCTTGGTTTAGAGATGCTGCTATATAGTATTAGAAGCTGCTGCCACAGCAGCAGCCACAAAATTGCCACAAAAACCCCTACTGTATTTTCAATGTCATTCAAGTCTTGATGTGTTTTGTAGGTAATAAATGTTAACTCTGAGGAGGATGAAAAAGCACCATGATAGGTTTTGTATTAAACCTCAGTTAGCATGGCTTAATTTTAAATTCAGAGTAGTAGTGGCATGTAGGTTTCCTAATTTATGCTAAAATTTAAGCATCATGAAAAGCACCTAGAATATATAATTTAGGGGACCTGAGAGATCATAGAATTTTGTCCAGAGTATAGGACATGTCTATAATGGGACTTGATTGTCTTTATATATGCTGTGTAATTTTGAATTTGTCCATTTAAAAAGTTGTGCAATTTTAAAATAGTTGTCTGCTTAATATGTCTTATTTTTCATCACCTTATTCTTGCAATGCTGATGACAAATTTCAATACTTTTCAGAATATTTTACTGTCTTTCAAGCTAAGACTTTCTGAGTCAGCAGATTCAATCTTTCGCAAGGTCATCTTACAGAGTGACCACAGGGGAAAAACTCCAAAAGAAAAATACTTATTTCCAACAGCAGAGAAAAGTTTCAATAAACCCTTCTGCATCTCAGATAATTCAGAAATGATGAAATGGAAAAAAAGTTGCCATCTGGAAGTTTTGTATTTGTTACTTGGGGTCTGCTGTATTAATGTCCACATCATGAATGCTTGTGGTGTAAAACACAGTATGGCTTGAAGGTGGCCTGAATTGAAGCCTGGCCCCTCCTTAATTAGTTAGTGCTTGTCCAAGAGATTCTTTTTGCATATAAAACTAGTCCTCAGGTAACTCTTTTGCCTTCAGTGTGAGTACTTAATGAGGGTGTGCCAGTAGACCCTGTAGAGCCTTTCTCTTTTTATTTTTCCAGACTTCCATTTCTCTGCTTATGCTCTGAACAAGCATGGCAGGTTCTGTCCAAAACCAGGCGTGCAACTGAGTTAGCATCATCCTGAATGCAGTCTGATGAGCTCAGGATTGCCCCTCAGCTTTGCTCTTTACACTGGTGTGACATGGCCATGGGGATCACGTGCACACCATTTCTCTCATGTCCCACCATTCACACACACAGGTACTGCACACACAGCTCTTCTGCTCGCAGCTTACAGCACTCTACCATGCAAAGCTCACAGCAGGAACACTGAAAATCATGTACTCTTATTTTAACAACAGACAGGTTTGCTTGTAGGAGGCTTGGTTCTTCTCTTGGACAGAATCAGGTTCAGAGCAAACAAAGGCTGGATTTTTAAAGAAAATTTTAAGTACTTTTGTACTCTCCCATTTCTGGTCTGCCAGAGGCAGGTGGGAACAGGCTGGCAGGGAATGATGCTGTTTTCCAACACTACGTAAACATTCCCACAGCAATGCTTCACTGCTCGGGCCACTTCCTCCCCAGCAGTGTGGGAAGTGCCACCACCCACCTTCACACCATTGGAACCACGATGTCCAGCCCATCTCCTGAAGCAGCTGGAGACCACACTTTTTAATTTGAAAATACTTAGAATGGATAACATCATTAAAAAACAAAACAAAACAAAAAGCAAAACAAAACACCAGTCAGTGCTTTAACATCAGAACAGAGAAGACAGAACCATCTTCTTACCTGCTTTCTGAATGAATGTAAAACAAGCAGATGAAAGCACATGCACATACAATCCTTGATCTTTGGCCAGGGCAGTTTGTACTCTATGATTTCCTTAGGGAAGCTCTAACTGGTACAAACTTGCAGAAATCATTACACTAATGCAGTGATACTTTTCTTTCCTGCTGCAAGGTTGGCTATAAAAACCATAAGAGCTCATGCCGTCAGTGCCACCCTACATCCTTGGTACTAAACTTGGCCACAATTTCAAGTTTGCTATCATGTTAATCTTTCTGTGTTGCCAACAACCATACTAGTAGTCACATATTCCTCTAAAGTAGGAGTCCTCTACAGAAGAGGAGGAAGGCAAAGAAAAGGTCACAAAATAAAGTGTGTACCAAAGATTTTTTTCTTTCATTAGATATTTGTCATGTGTAGTGATTTTGAGCCCTATTTGGCTATAAATTAAAGTGTTCCTACATTGCTGATTGCCATTGACTTCCAAAAGCAATGTCAGAAAAATATTAGAGTTCAACATAAAATAATATAATTGAATTTATCTGTTTATTGATGCATTCATGAGTGTTGTTTAGAACGCACGTATTTCTTGAACTACTACTTTGTTTTATGGTCAATGCTGTTTAGTTTAAAATCCTACTTCACTGAAGTTATTTCTAATTCTTTCATTTCCTAGTGCTTCCTATATTATTAAGAATGCAAAGCCATCTCTCTGTATACAGACTTGCAGGCATGATGAGGTGGATTCAAAGTTAATGAATCTTCCTCTTAATTTTAACCCCTGAATACGGCCATGACCTTCTCCTCCTACATTGTTGAATTATAATGAGGTTGAGGGTGGTTAATCTATTGATCCTGTTGTCCATGACAGCACTGCTATATTAATTGCAGACACAGACTACATGTGCATACTCATCCCTCACTTCAAGAAGAGATACTTTTCAAACTTTATGTAACAGAGCCATGCTCGGCATCTCATTTTCCTATCTTCAGCTTTCTAACTAGAGCATGTTCTTAATTTTTCATTAAATGCTAGTCACTGTAAGAGCAATATATACTACACTACAAGGCGTTCACAGCTGTATTTTAGGCATCAAGTGTACGATGAGTATGTTACACATGTTTAAGGAAATATTGGGTATCCGCTGAGTGTGATAACAGTCCCAGGACTCAGTCCCAGTTTTCAGGATGCCCTTTAGTTTAAAGGCTATCCAGTGGTGTTCAGAATAATTTTTTTTTTCTACTTTGCAATTTGAGTGGGTTTAGAGCATACTCACAGCTATAAGCTGGCAAAATAAAAGTGTCCAGAAATGTTTACAGTAGCTGAAGCCAACTAGTACAGAACAGCCCATGCCTGTGCTAATGAATCCCCAGTGCATCCAAAACAGGTTCACTATGTGCATGTGACCTCTTTGTGGCAATGTCCATTCAGTGTTAACTTTTGACCAGTACTCAGGAATTATTTGGGAAAAAAATTAGTTGGTACAAGCTAATAGCACAGCTCCAGCACTAGAAAAGAGAGTATTCCTGTGCCCAGGTACCTCCTCAGGTGACTAGTAATTTGCTTGCATAAAGACAGCCACAGTGGACCAGCTAAGCTTCGGTAACATCAGCAATTGAGGTTTTAGAATACAGAATTATTTCTACTGTATCTATGTCATTTTAAAAGTGATTAAATTTTGTCCCACATTTTTAATTACATTTATGGCAGTGAAATAATTTGTTGGGTAATGATCAGTTTACATTCAGATCTTTAACCAAAAGGGTAAAGTTTAGGGAAATCTCTGGAACCTAAGCAGGTCAATGGAGAAAATGCCAGGTTGGGGTGTTAAGATATCTCCTGGTAGTCTGTGTCAAACTGCCTCAGCTTATTCCTGTTTCCAGTGACTGAATCCTGTTTAAGAGACAAGTAAAAATGCACTAATTTGTAAGAAATATGTCCAGTTTCTGTTGTTTTCCAAAGGGTAGTACATGATAGATAGATAGATAGACAGATAGATAGACAGATAGATAGATAGATAGATAGATAGATATAGATGGACTGTACGAATTTTAAAACCAATTATAGAGAATAAGTTACCATGCATGTGTAGATCTGACCTTCTCTTAGGAAAGATGCCAATCTCTAACAGTACCATGGAAGAAAAGTGCAAGAATGATACACAGCCTCAGATAACTGAGCTGAATTGAAGGGATTCTGTTCTGTTTCACCCTGGGTACATGGAAAAGAAGGGTTTTGTCCTGTCCTGGAAGGAATAAACAGAGAGGTAAAGAGGGTTGTGTATAATGATAGGAGGGCAGGGAAAAAAGACTTCCAATCCTGAGCAACGCCAAGGAAATGGAAAGAAAACCTTTTTTCTGAAATTCCTGGTGCAGGTTAGGAAGAAGAGATGGCTAAGAGCTGAAAGTATGGCTTAACTTCTTGACCTTCTTGCACTAGCTATGCCTGAGTATAACCTGCAATATTCAGCAAGTTAAGATTTTGGCTGATAATACACAAGGTTCTGCATGTGAAAACAGCACATAGATTCCATGTCAACTGGAGATTCCCAGGGATTTATCTCTCAGATGAAGCCTGTAATTTATGTTTGGTGAGACAGATCTTTCAGCTGTTAGAAATCAAAACACCTACATGATTCACAGTTCTAGTCCAAATTGTATATAGATAATTTCTGTTAGACTGGAGGGATTATGGGGCCTGTTTTTCATGCAAATTCTGTGAGCATAATTTTGGAATAACTGCAGTGAATGTAAAAGTGTTTTTTCATTGAATGAGAAGTGAATTAGCTCCAAAATGTGTGTTGCAAATATATAAATGACAGATCATATTGTGTTGCTTGCTGTCATTGTCGAGTTTAAACCCCAGCAGGAATATATTTAAATCCATTGATATTCATGTTAAATTAAGCTCATCATCATGCTAAATACACTAGAAATTTGTGGTTAAATCACAATAAATTCAGTTGATTCTTTCTTTTTAGTACTCTTTCAGAGAAAAAAAACACTGATTATGCGATTCAACTGATGTTGCTAAAATACTGAGAATATTGTAAAAAAGAAGCTTTTTCCAGGCAGAAAAGAGAGCAAGAAAACTATGTAATACTCTTGAAACTGTCCTGAGAGTTTGTAGTTTTGGACAATTCAGTAATGAAATGTCAGATCTTGTGAAAGATTTTTATGAGATGTTTCCTTAATAACAGTGTTAAGAACTGGTGTTTCCCCGCAGAGTATCTTTTGCAACCATTGCACTGCTAACAGCTACTGTTTCTCTCTGTACAAGGAGAAAAATTTTCTAGAGTTGTAACAGTCCGGCTGAATATTTGTAAAATAAATGTAAAATTGATTTAGACTCCAGGATATTTCCCCCTCATTCTTCAGCCTCTCCTCAAAGGGGTGGTTATTCAAGTAATGCAGGTAATCCTAGAGATACATCCAAAAATCTCCCACAGCAAGGCAAGAGGGCAAGTCTCTGTCACTGTGGGGGAGCAGGTGGAAAGGGGAGCAGGTATTGTCCTGCAGTTCTACACTTAGGTTTGCTTCTGAAGCAAGGCAGCCCAGAGGCACATGCCTCATCTGGAATACGGCCCCAGTGCTAACGCATTTCAGGCTACTGTCTAAAATGTAATTATCTCTAATATGTATAAGTGAAAGTCTGGAAGAAGAGACTTTGAATGCTGCTTTCCAAGATGCTTGTGAAGTGCTGGCATGAGAAATTGGACCCAATAAAATAAGAGGGGAAGGCTAAAATAGAAGTGATAGACATTTATTAGCCATTTGTGGAAAGTGTTGGTCATCATGCATGCTAAGTGGTGATAATGATGTGCTGTGATTGTGTGGTGACTCAGAGCTGACTCCAGGAGGCTGCAGCAGCTGCTGTGCTTCCAGCCATCCTCTTCCCCACTGCTATGGGGAACTGTGCTAGTGGAGAAACAGTGGCCTTGCCCATTGTGCCCAAGATAGAAGCCTGAAGGCTGGGGAGGAAAAGCTGGCAGGCTGTCTCGACTGCATTCTTTTTGCATTCCCCTTTTACTCTCATGGCAGTAACTCTGTCCAGTGACAGGACAAGCAAAGGCAGCTGAGACATTTCTACAGGAGGTCAACAATGGTATATGGGTCTTACCTGCAGCACCTGTAAGAAGTGGCTACACTTCCTTTACTTGTGACTCAACAGCTGGTGGCTTGGCTGGGTCACTCACCCTTCTACCACAGGCAAGTTGAGGAGCCCTAAGTACCCTCAGGGTTCAGGGAGAGCAGAAAGATTTGGTGCCCCGGAATTTTATTAGAGGCTGTTATTCGCTGTAAGGTGAGGTCTGCTTTAATTATGACAGGCAGCTCTTTCAAAACAGCTGGAGGTGGAGAGGAAGGTGGAGGAGTACAGGATGAGCTTCTTTCTTCAATGAGAGAGAGGGAGTGGAGAGGTGCATGACACTGAATCATATCTACACTCTTTTGTATTGAAAAATAGACTAAGGAGAGGCTCTGCTCCTGACACAGGCCTTCAGCCAGCGGGTATCTGTGGATGTTCAGACCCCATGAAACCATCTTGCATGGCTTGCTGGCATTAGGAGCCTCTCATGAAGCACTTCTTGCTAGGTATGTCTGTGTTCTGGTTTTTTACTTATTTCAGGTTTAGGGATTGAGGCCAGTGAAGAGCAGCTGCACTTTAATAGGCCTGGGGTACACAGGGCTGTTTCACAGCTTTGGCACATGGTACCTCTCTATCTCAGAGTCTCTAGAGCAGTTCTTTTTCCCATTCTTTCCCTCAAACCTTTTTGATTTGGTCATTTGATTTGGAAATTTTCTATCCTTTAAATTTAATTTTTGCAGAAATAATTATAAACCAACCCAGCATTGTACCTAACTTTGCTAAGTGGCTCTTGTAGGTGCCAACCAGCGCATTTCTGTCTCCATCCTCCTCCCCTAATCTGACCCTGAGCTTTGCTGTTGTTGCTGCTGCAGCAACTGGGGAAGAACGTTAACACCCTCCCCTAAGTTGTTTTTGATGGTAAATCTGATGCACTGTTTAAAGGAGAGATGGTTGGAGTCAATCACCAAGCCATGTCTGATTGAGAGTGTTGTGCTCATATTTTGTTACAACATGTTGATAAATGGTTTTTGGCCTTTAGAAGGACACAAGTTTTTCTGTTGACAATATTTAGCACTAGGTTGAATTTTCATCATCATCATATCATCTCAGGGAATTCTTTACATTTACTAAGCTAATTATTTAACATAGAAATCTTCAATGAATAAAATCCCAAACAGTCCCAAAGCAAACCCTTTTTTGTATTGGGAATAATGTATCCTCATATACTAAAAAGAACCTTTCAGAGGGAGGTGCTGCTATGGTATGATGACAAATAAACTACATGTAAATTGTACAGTGAAATTCTGAGAAAAGATCTCTCACTTCAACCCTTGGATGCTGCCTATTAAACGTCTCTAATCATCTTGGGAAAGCTTATGGTGCTTGATTCCTATCCAAGACCCAACCCAAGGGATGCAGCAAGGGACCAAAATGGCTCAGCATGGTTCCAAGCGGTGCTGTGGTTGATGTGACCATAGATAGCCTAAGAGGGGCTGTAGAGTCAAGAGGACACAGTTACATTATTGAAATTGCAATAGACATTTTACCTGATGAGCTCTGCACTGGAGGGAATGAAATCATTAGTGCCACCCAGATCCTTCACTCCCTAGGCCTTGCATGTACACTTATCTTTCTTAATACATTTCTTTGACTTGCTTTACTGACTTATGCTTCCGTTTTCCTAAGTTTCATTCATTACATAAGCCGAAATTTCAAGCAAATAGTTTTTGTGGAGGGAGATGAAGGTTAGAGAAAGCTTGTTTATATCTTTATTACAAGGGAACTAGAATGCTGCATTTGTGAATACAGAATACTCATGCAATTATTTAAAATCAAACAGCTTTTGTTCAAGGTGAGAAAATGTAATTTCTCAATTTTATTCACAGTACAGTTCTGCAGACTTTAGTGGAATTATTCTAGTTTATGGTTACCTAAAATTGGAAAGAGCAAGGCGTCCCTTTTAAATTCTTCGTTCTTTCTTTTCTGGTACTTGTTTCTCACACTGCTTTTTAGTGTATACTGGGGATGAAGGAGATCTGTTGTGGTGTGTAAAAAATTCTGTGCTACCTCTGCTGTTTGTCTGAAAGCTTTCTGAATACAGCTCTGCAATGTCAAATGTCTTTGATTTGATTTGGACTGGACCAGATGTCAACAAATTGGAATTTAATGTTGTTGAGACAGAGGACAATGTAGGAAGCATAAAGGGTTTCATTACAAATTACAATTAAAGAAAACATTCAGATGCAGTTGTGCAATTTTTAATGTACCGCAACTTAGTGCAATTAGGAAAAAAATCAGAAATCCTGTTTTTCTCTCATTCCTTATGAAGAAGTGAATGGGAATTTAAGACTTGTACCATAAAGCATGATCATGGTGGGTTTTCTGTTTGCTTTCATTATAACTGTTATTTTTAAAATAACAATTCAGGGTATATAAGGGGATATTCTTCTTTAGCTCTTTTAAATTACAGATGCTTTGATTTGTCTGGTAGAATATTAGACAGAAACTCAACAAAATGCCAGTGTTAAGGAGCAAAACCCAGCCTTTATTATAGTTTCAGACTGATCTACAGTAGTACGCATAAAGCTGGCAATGATCTTTTCTTTCTTCATGCTGCCATCAGCAAATATACAAACAATGGCATTTTACATGCAGAAGTGATTGCAAAGCAAGTTCTAAAAGTCAGAAAAGCACAGCAATTAACTGTTTAGACTGCCTGTGCGTGCATTTGCCAGATGATGATTGTGTGTTGCTTAAATATGTAGTGGAAAATACAGAACAATGAAGAGGGAAAACTTCCACTGCAACATAGCATCTGCCTCTCTGCAGGACAGAGCTCCTTTTCTCCAGGTTGTCTGTGGTGGAACAGAGGTGTCTTTTTCTATTTCAGACTTACTCATAGTACATCTGGGACCTCAGAGACACCTTTCTTCTGCCCACCAGATATGCCCTCACATTTTCTTTAGGAGAGCAGGTGGTCTGGCTTTCAGGAAAGCACTTGTACTGGGATGTGGTATTGACCAGTAAATCTCAGGAAATTTGAAGGAATCAGGAAGGGACTGGGATCAGTTTTCTTCAATCCTGAACAGTCATATCTCCTTCCTGGTGCGGGCAGTGTGGTGGGAATGGAAAAGAAGAGGAAGAAAAATCTCCAAAGAATGGTTTCATATGCAACAGTATAAATATATCCAGAGGGGTTTTGTTTTGGTTTTGGTTTGGTTTTCTTGTTTGTTTGTTTGTTTGGGGCAGGGAGGGTGGTGTTGGTTTGGTTTTTTGGTTTTGTGTTTGTTTGGTTTTGGTTTTTTTTTTTTTTTTTTATTTCTGCAAGGCTGTAGATTCTTCAGATTGCATTAGTTCTGCACATTGTGTTAGATGCCTAAGATTCTATGCCTATTTTTGCTGAATTTAGACCTCAAACTTTCTGGAGCCTAACCTTAAAAAAATCAGAAATTCAGATTATCTATGCTGCTCCCCATTGATGTTGAGGGAGATTATAAGAAATATTGCTTCTTGGTTTGTAGAGATCTCCATGGTGATACTTCCTGGTATGTCTTCAAGAAAATTATTTTACTGGAAGAACACTTAACTCTACTTATTTTTCTTTCAGATGACTGAAAAAAGACATTGGCCAATTATCATTTTGAGATTTGAGTACCTTCTAATTTTAACTAAACGTTGCAAAGCAGTTGATAAATCCTTTAAGAACTTTGTAAAGAACAAGTACGTCTAAAAGCAGTTTTCATCAAGTTTTTACGTAAAGTAAAGGATAAGTAAGATTAGTTCATAGTTACTTCAAATCTTCCTCATTCTCTCAAAATGCTCATTGAGCAAGAGTAGGTTTTTCTCTACTGGCATTATGTCTAGTTCTTCTGTTTTCTAGAAATACAAATCTGGCCTGAGAATGATCTGAAAAGTTGACTAGAATAGTGATAGCACCTATTAAATGTCTCTGGCCTGGCAGAATCCAGTATAGATTGACTTCATATCAGATGTAAGTGATAAAAGCAACATTTCTGAGAATAAACCTCTTGAAGTGCATGACTTTATTCAGTGACTGTGATCCTGAACCTAGGAACTGCAATGCTTCATTTTGCAAGAAAGAACAGTTCTTCTGATAATCCAGCTAATTTTCTTCCTCCTCATTTTTTTGTTATCATGTTAAATATAACTAAAATGTCTATCTTGATGTAACTAATTTTGTAGGCAATTTTGAAATTATTTAAAGCATATTCTCTCAGTGCCAAGGTACAATAGCACCACAGTTTTTCTTGCCAATTAAAACTAAAGCTTGAATTCTATCTTTCAGACTCCCTTCTTTTTCTTTACCTACCCTTTATCACATACCAAATGTTTTAGAGTAAAATAAAAAGCATGTGCTTTATTATTGTTATGATTATTATGATTATTATTTATCTCAAGCATGTAGAGGAGCAAGCAGGACAGAAAATACTAGAAACATAATACAAATAGAGACAGAAACCTATAAATGAGGCTTTATATATATTTCGGAAGAGTGAATGGCTAAGAAATATAATTTGAAAGGAAGAACACATGGCAATGGAATCTATTGCTACAACTTAAGGTTATTCCTTCTCATGATTGAAGCAAAGGGCAGACTATTTCCTACCTTTTTGCAAGGGTCCAAGAAGTCTGCTCCACTTTATCGATCTCGGGTTGATTTTGCTGCTTTGGTAACAGCAAAACTTTGGTAACTCACGTTAGCTGTTATCTTTTCTACTCTTCAGCTTCTTTTCTGAAAACATATAGAATAAGACAAGATAAATTCATCAGAAAGGGACGTTGAGATGTGGGCATTGAGCCCAGCCTCCTGCTCAGGGTGGGTTCAGCTGTGTGCCCACCAGATTGCTCGCTCTTTTCTCTGCCCATCTCACCCTCCTGAGGTGAAGAGCCTTACTCCATCTTCTCACTTATTTTCCCAGAGGTGCAAGGGAGCTCCAGATAGGAACCCCAAAAACCGCCTTTACTGCAGGCTGAACCAGCCTTGCTTTCTCAGTTTGTCCTCACAGGGTGAGTGCTCCAATCCCTGACCATCTTGCTCCACAAAATCCATCCTGGTTTATTTACTTCTTTTCTGTATTGGGAAGCACAAAATTGAATGCAGTACTGTAGAAAGAATGCTGTGTAAAGGGAGATTATTACTTTGTTCCCTCTCTTCTAGTCACACAGCTGAGAATATTGTTGTTCCTCTTTGCTGCCAAGGCACGATGCTGGCTCCTGCTCACTCTGTGTCTGCCAACACACCTTACATCTTGCCAGCAGTGCTGGTCTCCTCAGTCAAGCCCAGCAGGTATAACTGCAAGGAGCTCTTCCTTCGCCGGTGAAGGACCTTGCACTTGTCCTGTTGCCTCAATAAGTTTGTGCTTTAGTTTGTGCTAACTCCAGGGTGTTTATAAAACACATCTGCATGACTCAGAAAGAAGCCCTACCTTATGGTTAGTGTAGTCGTCTACCCTAACTGCAGAGTCTGGGTAGAAATATTCTATAAGGAGCAAAGGCCTATTACAGTGTTTAGAGAAAAAGAAGAATGTCCTCAGTGAGCTGGGCATGTATCATTCAATTAGCAGAGCAAATTCTTCTCTTCCAATTATCTTTCTCAGAACAAAATCTATGGGCCAGTCAATACATTCAAAGAAAAAAAAATTAATCTTAGAAACATAGACTCATATAATATGCTGAGTTGGAAGGGACCTGCACAGTGCAGTTCCCAGCTGAGATAAATTTTTTGTTCTGTGATTTATTTAAAAATGTTATGCTAATACTACCTGTTTAACCAACTACTACATTGGATTATGCACATCCCAAATCTGAGGATTGTCTGCAAGCACATCCAAGAAATCAGATCTCGCAAGAAACCAAGGACAAACCCACATGAGTATCTTTCTTTCTGTTGTAGGAGTTATCATTGACTCTCTAGGAGAAGGGAATGTTGTCTGAAGACCTCACAGCAGCCTTCCAGTATCTGAAGGCAGTCTACAAGGAAGCTGGAGAAGGACACTTCATCAGAAACTGTAGTGATAGGACAAGGGGGAATGGCTTAAAACTGAAAAGTGGTAGGTTTAGATTAGATGTTGGGAAGGAATTCTTTACTGTGAAGGTGGTAAGGCACTGGAAGGCATGGAACAGGTTTCTCAGAGAACCTGTGGATGGCCCAATGCTGGATTTGTCAAGGCCAGGCTGGATGGGGTTTTGAGCACCCTGGTCTAGTGGAGGGTTTCCTTCCACTACATGGTCTTCAAGATTCCTTCAGACCCAACCACTCTATGATTCTATGATTCTACTATTGTGTGACTCCAAAATGTTATGCAAGCCTATAAGGCTTTTTTGAGGTGTAAATTCTGTTCTGTGAGGGATACCTGGTTTCCTCTAAGAACACCTTGAAATTATTCTCAGACTAGCAGGTATGTTGTGATAATGTGAACTTCTCCCTGCTTTGTCCCTTCATTTCTACAGTTCTGCTGAGATTTGGAAGTTGAAATTTACTGAATTGTCTACTTTATTAATCTCTCAGTACCACACTCATCACCATGGTTTGAACATTTTTTTGATTACTAAAGCTTTATTGTGTTTCAACAGCATATGATAAAGAGAAAACAAGTAATTTCTTATAATCCAAGCTTTAATCTTCAAACAGGATGCTAAACCAAGCTAACTGCCTGTTGCCCATCATCTCAAGCAAGGAGTACTATATAATGGTACTTCAGCTCTCACACCTTTGTGCAGTCTAATTATAATTATATTACTGGAATCCTCACAAATGCAATCTTAACCTGCCCAAGGCAACAAAATCTTTAATCTTCAATTATTACTTCCTGTGCTTGTTGCCTTCACATTTCTTCTGCAGAGTACATTGGATCATTCCAGTATGAAATTAATCTCTTGAAGAAGATAAATGACTTTTTACTTTCTAGTTAGAATATGTTCTTACTTTTCTATTCATAAACATCTTTTTTAAAGAGGTGTGTTTTTGTAGAATGATGGCAAGTCTTGAGCATTTTAAAATAACTGCCTTTTACACAGAGATATTGGATTAAACGTGCTTTCACTAGCCTTCTTTGAGTAAGAAACTGGAGAATTTGAGTTCCCTTCTAGCTTCAACATCCTTCTGTGGCTAGCCTGCACATCCTTGTGGGACATATTGTATTTTCAACTTCAAAAGATACAATAAATCTTTGTTAGAGTATACGAATAATTTTGATTATGAAATCTCTGGAACAGCTCATTGTTACATTTTAAATTCCTGAAGTCCTCAAGAGTCTTTCAAGACTTTCAGAAAATACTGGAAAACATTTGAAAGAGGAGAAAATCAATCCTAGGTGTTTCCTAGCAATTTCCTTTTTGACTTAGTGTTTTCAAACTATCAGTTTGGATTTAGAAGTTGTTTCTTCTGACTGACAAAAAACCGTGAATATGTAGGGATACAAACCTTCAGACTAATTTATTTGTGGAATATTTAACTTTTCATTTGTTTTATGTGGGTTTTTTCATCCAGGATCAGGTGATTATGGAAAAAACCCAACACCCTGACATAGTTTTTTATCCTATTCTTAATCTGCAGTATTATCATTAACAGTTCCAAAAGCTAAGGAGCTAAGTGAGAACTATTGCTGCTCTTATTCTGGAAATTACAGAAATCCAAAAGCATTATGATCAAGATTTTCCTGTTAATAAAAATGGCTTTATGAAAAAAATTGATTTCTAGTCTCTGTGGCTAGCTTCTGGGAACAAACAGATTTTTAAATTTTGATTTAAAATGCAAGAGAAATATAGAACATTAATATTTAATGTTAGTGGGTTAAATCTGTGCTAACCTTAGTAGGGAGTGACCTATAAGTTCAAATGTTATTATAGCAAAAAATAAAGATTTTTTTTTTGTTATTTGTCTTGGAGTATGCCCCTTTCATCTTTCCTCATCTCCCCCCCAACTAGGAGACAGAATAGGATTCTGAATACTGATAGGTATAGCAGTTCATAAGGTAAATACTTTCCTACAAAAAATTTCTACAATTTTTTCCTATTTTCTTCTCATATTATATGTTTTAGCATATTCCTATTAAACTTTAAAAAAATTAGCATTGATTTTATAATTTTAAGACTTGTTTAACAATCAAGTATTTCCTAATGGTCTATCATTCCAAAAAATATGTCAGAAAGGAAGTGAAACACACTAAAACCTATGCTGGCAGTGCCACAGAAGTTGGGAAAATCATATCCGAATTGTTATAAAACAGAACTGGTCACTGTTTGAAGTATAACATGTTGCATGGTTTCAGAGGAGGTTGCAATAGCATGATTTCAATTTATGTTATACATATGGGAAGAGGAATCCAGCAGCATTTTATAGCTCCAGGCTTATGTTAAACACCAGGAGCTCAATTCATTTGCGTGGACACAAGTGTTAGTTCCACTCAGGAGATCCTAGGATGTCTCACCCAGAGCCTTGAGGAGACTCATGTCCTTCTACTGCAGCAGTTGGAGGGATGTGAGGATGTACAAGGCCGTGCCCAGTGGTACATCCTGCCTCTCTGGGGGTAACTGTATGAGGCTGTGCTGGCTCTCACCCCTGCAGGGTGTTCTCTCTAAGACATCATCGATATGCCAGGTGTGCATGGAGCTGACAGATCCATGGGAAATATGTGCCATTCTGTAGCAGCAGTTAGGAAGTGAGTGAAGTGTTGTAGAGCAGCTGAAAAGATACTAAATTACCAAATCTGAACAGCTGGATCCTGCCTCAACTGCACGTGCAGACAAATAAAACCTACTCATTAATTCAAACTGTTCTTTAATGGAGAAAAGACTGTGTATTCTCATTGATTATACATCTGTCTTAGCTTAAGATTTCCATAAACTAATTTTGTTTCTGAGAATTCAGAGGATTTTTGAAAATTACTTTATGCAGTATGGAATTAAAATTAACAGCAACACAAATTCACCTGGTTTATTTCCATGTCCCCTAAGCAGACACACCTGCACCTAAACTCCTCCTGATGGACATTTGTTCTAAAACTTTAACTGACAGAAATGCCATAGCATATCTATTCTATTCTGTTCAAAAACTAAATCTCTCCTGTTACGACTTAAAACATTATTTATGCTATTTCAACAAATTAAAAAAAAAACCAAAAACACAAGAACAAAAAACAAAACAAAAAAAAACACCAAAAAACAAACAAACAAAAAACCACCAAAAAACCCCCCAGAAACCAAAAACCAAAAAACAAACAAAAAACCCAAATCAAACCAAAACAAAAAAACAGAACTTGTTTTTTCATTTCTTCTTTGAAACAATAGTCTAAATATCTGAAAATCTTTCTTAATAAATGGCATCTTCCAGATGTTTTATTTTCTTCATCTGGTCAAATCTTTCAGCAAAGCAAAACATACACTGCACAAAAATCTTCTCTTCCCTGCTACCCTATCCCACTAAAAAAATACCTTTATGATGGTAATGGTGAGCACTGATTCAGAGATCATCTGTCTTTGAGGAACATGATCTTTCTCTGCCTTTGTTTTTGAGGAACATTCACTGAGCTTAAATTCTGAGACCTTCAAAATTTTCACAGCAATAATTTGTAGTGAGTTGGGCCTGGCTGGTCTGAGAGGCCATCTTTTTCCTCAGGTAATACTGATGCAGTGTGTGGTTTCAAGTTTATGCCTTGCCTGTGATTTTACAAGGACTGGAAGTTTTTTATTTGAAACTTTTATTTTTCTTAGTTGTGAAGGTACTCTAAGTTTGTAGTGCAGTGAGGGAGCAGCAGACTGAAGCATAAGACCTTTCTAAATGCTAAGTAGGTCACCAACAATTTACTAGGTTTAACCTGACTCTCCTCAGGGTACATAAAAGTTAACTAAACTTGCCTGTACTCTTGCTGACTTGCCTACACTCTTGTTGGACAAAAAATAAATTAGGAATTTGTTAAAAATGCCTTTCCAATTAAATAAAAACTACCAATGCACCACCTACAGAAATGCATGGCAGGGGAGCTTGAAATTCAAATGATAATGCATTTTATCACATCCTGCAGAAAGTTCTTCTCTTTGAGCTTCCCTGGTGGCAGGCACAAGAACTTTGGCATGGAAGAGTCTCAGAAATGTACCATAGCTTCATCTGGACAGAGGCTGGATCAGACACTCAGTAGTGGAATGAGCTTCCCTGGCTGAGGGGACAAACACTGTTCAGACCATCCAACTGCCTGGTGTTCCATGCCCAAACCTGAGGAAACAATTTTGAAGAAGTCTACACAAACCTTTCAAGGTTACTATTTTTCCCCCATTCTTTCTTTTTTGGTCGGTGGGGCTTAATGTAGACGGTAGAAGACAAGAATAGTAGAATGTCACTATAGGACAAATTGGGGGGGGGATCTTGGCTGCAGAGTACATCTATCAGTGCTTTTAAAGTGATCAGAATTCATCAGAACTAAACATGTTGGGTTTGGGAATACAGCATCACTTTAACAGCTGAAGTGTAGTTAGTGATCGGATGAAGTATTGAATTAATTTGGTGAGCCTGGAATATATAAATCACAAGGAAAATAGACACTTAAAAATAGTTTGTCAAATTATGGATGAAGATCAGATGAAAGAAATAAAAAATAGAAACAGAACAGCCTTTGGGACGTCAGTGGGATCCATCAAAGTCTAATCATTATACAACTCTGGCATTTTGCTTCAGTGTAGGGGGTCCCCCAAGCACTTCTGGTTGGTGGCTTGCTGAGTAAATGTCAGTTTAATGCTGTTTTCCTGTTTTCGTAGAAAACTCCTGTAGGGTCTCTCATCAGCTAACCAGTTAGATTATGTCCTCACTGCCTCTAGTCAAGCATAAATGTTAGTTCTAAAAGTAGCTGCTTTCTTACCTTGTTTCTATTTCACTCAGTGACATCAGTTTTTTTGGCCATCAAAGGTCCAAGACCAGCTATTTTTGAAAAATGAGCTGGTGGTGGTTTTGATGCTTCTTGCAAACCACATCCTTGGTGCATGCCACTGAATTTGACACACACACCATTATGACAGTTAAAGTTATTGTGCATAGATGATATAGCCCAGTGAACACACAGGAGACAGGTTCAGCTCTGCTTCTTTGTCATAAGCACCAACAAATAGAAAAGCTTGTGTCTGTTCTTGTGTTACATATGGTATGGGAAGAAAGACACTTGTCACTTTTCTATTTGAAGGGTATCTGTCTGATCACAATTGCGTGCTGTATCTCTTAATTTAAATATGCTTCACACAAAATAGGGAGAAAACATTTTTATGTATATTAGTTTATTTTAAAAAGCATCATCACCTAATAATCAAAGTAATGCAGTTGATTATTCTGTTCTAAAACCTCTAAGCATCCACAGTAACTTACAGTGTGCCATACAAACAACATAATCCCTGCATCAGCAGGGCATCACATTCTAAATGCATACTGAGCAGGCACAGTGTAGTGGCGTTTTCTTGTATACCTGTTTCATGGACACCTAATTACCAACATATGTATTATAGGAAAAAATACGCATACAAGAATTAATGGCATTAGAGATGGGCAAAACTAGGAGAGAGGGCTTATTTACTGACCTTTTGTTACAATTGTTATTTAATTTGGGGTCCGAGTGGGAACTTTTCAATGGGGCTGAGCAGTCTTCTCTGAGATAGAGCACTAAGAGAGTTTCAGTAATGCTGCCAGACCTGGTAGTTTACAGCCTAACCTTTTACATGTTTGGATTTTTTTAAGAAGTCCCTTGCTAAGTCAAGGCACAGGCATGGCCATGCTTTGACTCACCTGACTTCTCTGCATAGCTCCCTGTGAGATTCTGTGAAAGGTTGGACTGTAAACCTTGGGACTGGGTACATCTGTGAGCCATGGTGGGAGCAGAAGCTCTGCATTTAGACAAATACCAGGTTAGGAGTTTGTGTCTTCATAGGACATCAGCTCACAGAGTTTGCTAGTAGTGAACAGAAGCTGAGGTGAAGTTGCCATAAAATTTCTCCCTTTGCTAAAGAGTGAATCTGTGATAAAGTGACAGAGCAGCCATGTTTAAATTTGCAGTCTAATATCTCACCTGCAGATATTATCTTCTTAGTACAAGGGAGTAAATTTTTAAAAGATGAGAAAGCATCATTACTTTGAATTACTTTGATTTAGTTACAGTCAGATTCTTATCATGTTTTTATGCTGGGTTTTTGTACATAAAATATAAATGAAAGCAGCTATTAAGATTCCGCCTTTTTACTGCATCATAACGTGCTGCTATTTTTAAATAATCATCCCTTAATGCATCACATGCTTCATTTCCATTAAATAAACATTTTAAATGTGTAAAAGTATTTCATTAGTATTATATTGATATAATATAATATTATAATATAATATTCATTAGTATTTTTTAAATGTAAGCTAATGGACACACCTCTCTATGAATACAAGATATTTTATCTCCTATTCCATAAAAATAATTAGTTATATTAAAATAAGGGGGGTTCTTCTAATTTTTTAAAAATTTCTTCTTCTCTTTTAATCTTCAGTATATGTTAAAGCTATTCAAATGCACTTAGTATTTATTCCATTCTCTCTATTTCCTCTTGCCTCTAGGGGTCCAGCTCCAAAGAGCTGAGAAGCTGCAACCATGTATACAAACTATACTTGTCACCACACTGCACTGCACATTCCACTTACAGCCTTGCCTATTATCCATCCTCTGCTTTATTTTTTTTTTTCTTTATGGTACCAAAACTCATTAAACCCAGGCTTCTTGCAGCTCCCAAACTTCCGTAGAATGTGCCATTGATAGCATGCTGCCCCTGGGTCTGAGCCAGATGCCAGTGTAATTGCTGGAAAGATAATAGGAGTTGAATGAAACCCCTCCATAACAATTTTCTGGCCAATGGGATATGCTTATCAAATGTCTTTCATGAAGAATTACAGAGTTCTGTGACTGAATGGCTGAATTGGGAAGAGACTTGTGTTGATCGTCCAGTACAAGCCCTTGCTCAAGCAGAGTCATCTGCACCAGATTGCTCAGGGCTGTGTACAACCAGGGTTCAAATACCTGCAATGACAAAGCCTCCACAACCTCTCTGGACATCACATGGAAAGGTGGAAGTAGTCTTACTACTCTTTCTAAAAGTGAGGCCTATCCCTTCTGCTCTGGGGAGTCCTGGAGCAGACTGGAGATGCAGTGTGTGAATTAGGGGAATTGTAGTAAAACAGTAGTTGTACGGGGATGTGGCTCAGCAGGGAGGAGCAGGTCTGTACTCAGTGCATCCCTCTGTTTATTTCCCTAGCATGGGATGAAAGCTCCTGGGATGCACACCAGCTCTCTAGTGATGTTGGTGTCATTGAAAAGGAGAGATTTTTAAAGAGAAGTGGAAAATCCCAACAGCAGCCTCTGCCAAGTCCTTGTTCAAGAATATTTAGCAGGTACTCCAAGTACCTTCATGGACAAAGAGTGAAAAAGCAACACTTGTATTTGGCACTAGGACAGGATTTCCTAGAAAAGTTTAAACAAATAAGGCAGCGTGCCTGTGGTCTATCAGAGACACAGACAAAAAAAAAAAAAAGCTTGATTCCCATTTATTTGAAAAACTATTTTTTTTCCACCTATTGTAATTGGTCAAATGGTGAAGAAATACAGTGTAAACAGATTAAAGGCATATTCTCTAATGAAAAAAAGAATCAGAAGTTACAAACGTTGTGATTATTTTGTTCTTCCCATAGTACCACTTTTTCAGGCTTTTGGGAAGCTTAATTACTGAGTAAAAAGAATGTAATGAATATATTTAACAGTGAGTTAAATCAGAGACTGAATTTTGGCTACTTCTGAATAATTATGCGAGCAGATACATATGTGTATTTTCATGTACTCTTTTCCCAGTACATCTATTCAAAGTACCATCATGTCCTATAATAATAACACGATAATTCTATGGTCACATCTGCCAGGGAGTTAAAAACTCAGCTGTAGTCTGGGCATCACAGATTGCTTGGAAGGAATTTGCTAGAGTAGTAAGTGACAAAGCAATGGACTGTCATGGGGATTAGGAAAGCTTCAGTTCACAAGTTATTTATTGAAGCAACAGAGAATGGATTCTTCAGGGTTAAGGGTGGTTTGGAGTAGCAAAACTTTGTTGGTTAGAAACTGAACATGATGAGAATGTTTTTTATAGCCACAGATACGGGACTGGTTGGTAAATTTTGGTATAAGCCAATAGTAACACGAGGAAAAAGGAATTGCAGTAGACAGCAGTTATGACTTGTGCATGAAAGGAAAACACTTGGGTTTGCTCAGTTTGTACACATGACCAATTAATCACTTCCTTTGAATTCCCCCTAAGTTCTCTGCACAATATTTTCAAGAACAGCAGATATTACTCTGAGTAGACCATTAATGCTTTCTGGATTGGGTTTGGTTTGGTTTGATTTTGGTTCTTCACTTAACCCTATAATTGTACAATTTTCTTTTTCCTCTTCAAATTTACTTCCATTGTGTTTATGAGATTCTTGAAACTCATACTATTTTTTCCAGTTCTTGGGACAGAGAAACACTTATCTAAATCTCTCTGAAATGAGAACAGTGACTCTCAATGAAAGAGTGACTGGGAATTAAACTGGGAGATTAAAAGCCCTGGGCTCCAAGATTACTTGTTTTCTAATTTTTACTAGGCTTTCAGTCACTTCTCTATATTCTAATTTTTCCATCAAGTGAATACTTATTCCATTAATCATTAAAAGAAATACACTTCCTCCTATTGGGGCAATGGTTATAATAAATGAGCCATGATTAGTTTTTATGGCTTTTTTCCTTTGCATAATTGTAATTACTTATATTTGTGCAAGTGAATATGTAGCAATAAAAATCCCTCATATTTTGTTTTATTGATATCTAGAAAAAAACATGAAGTGCACAAACAGTTGTTTCTGACTCCACTCAAAATGCTTACAAAATACTCTTCATGGAAATGTTTCAAACTCTGAAAAAATCAAATTTTTCCATTTCATAGAAACATTTTTAAAATTACTTTGTTTTTAAAGCTGTTGTATTCACACAAAAATAATGATGATTCTGCATGGAACACTCATGATGTAGAAATAATTTCTTCTCACTCTTACGAACATCTTTGCAAAGATCTGTGTAGCTTCCCTTCTGTTATCCCTCTTGAGCTCTTCTCTTGTGTATTGATTACTGACTGATTAGCACACTGCTTCTCATGTTCCTGAGCAGATCTAAATCTTAATTTGTATTTCTTCAGCTAGGTGTTTCTCAGAAATGTTTCTGTATGCCTTGTTATGGTTTGTTGGGGGGTTTTAAAGTTAATTGACTATACTTAACGTTTTTACCTTCCATCTTTTTACAGATTCAATATCCCAGAGAGAAGATTCAAATCCCAGAAGTTACACGGAGTTGTGTTTAGAACTGATATGTCCTGAATGTTCACTGTAATTCTCTCTGGTTAAGGTTAGTTGTGATGTCCAGTTACCATGATCTAGGTCTGGTTTATGTTTTAACCTTGTCTCTAATTTTTAAAAAGTCTTTCAGGCTTTTCAGTGTTAAAGAATCAAATGTGAAGACAGACACTAAACATAAGAGAGTTTAGAATTCAAGTTCAGCACTAGTCTGAAATTGAGGAAACAGGAAATAAAGGAGGAACCTTCTCAACAGTCATTCCTGCTCTGTTTTCCATAGTCAATAATCTGCTAGTGTGTCTTTATAAATCTCCCCAGGAAAGTGGCCCAGCACCAAGCCTGACAGAGTTCAAGAAGTTTGGTGTGATCCGTGTGGTGTCCTGTGCTGATCCGGGAGGTGGACTTGATGACCCTGATGGGTCTCTTCCAACTCAGCATATCCTATGACTATATGATTCCAAGTCCAAACTGTAAATCTACATCAAATATCCATTGCTCAACACCACAAGAGCCTATAATGATTTCTACTGTAAAAGGAAATAAAACAGAGTTGCACCCTTGTGCAGATTTGTTGCATTGGTTTTTATGTCCATGCACAGATCCCAAGTGGCCCTGTCATGAATCTGCAACACTTAATTTGACTGCAGAAATCAGCCAGCTGTATCAAATGTCTGCTCTGGGTCAGTCTTAAACGGAGACTGAATATTCAGCAAACAGTGAAATCCACTGTAGTATGATAGAAATACTTTCTCTGTATATAAACATCTGAAGTAACTAGGTACTAAATGTCTGTTCTATTTTTGCAGCACTCATTCTTTGAGAAAAATGGACAAATTTAATTTAGTTGTATTAATTTCATCATATTTTTAATCTTTTTACTACAAAGGGAGGCATATGAAAAAGAAACCTAAACATGTTAGTAAGCTTGATTATTCAATTAATACTTCTGTTAATGACCAATTTTGAAAGATAGTATTAAATTTACAAAGACCAGACAAAGAGATTCATATTCCTTTTTTAGTTTTATGCTTTAAAGGGAATATTTGCTCATTAACACAGACATTAATGACCAGGACAAAGTGATAGTAACAGCACAGTGTTTTTGTGATTATTCGATTATTTTGATTTTTCTATTATTTGTTTAGGAAAACCATCTCACTTTATCTTCTTCTGTTGCTTCACCTGTAAGTAGAGCATCTTTCAATTGACTTTATTTAAAAGTTAAAGAGCTAATTTGAGCTGTTCATTTAGTTAAAGTTTAAGCTATACATCTAGCCAACCCTCTTTAACAAAAAAGAAAGATTGTTTAAGGACCAAATTCATACCCTAATGGAATCAAAGTCAAGAAGGATACATCTTTTTTTCAATATGCATGTGTCTCTTTATTGACAATAGAAGTAGTCTGAATGGCTTACCTTAGTACTTAACTTTTATGTGGCTAAAATTAGGAAAAAGAAACCCACTCTAAGATTCTGTCCATCATCTGGGATTTTGGATGATATCCATGACTATTTTACAATTTAAATTCTTCCCCCTCTCTCATTTCTGGGAGACTTTTCCTCTTCCCTGTTTTGTGGGGCTCCAGCTTCTTAATCTTTCTGCTGTTTTTCATAAAAACTGCAGCTGAAGGATAGACTGCAGGTTTTTGGATTAGCCATTAAAGAAATCCAATAATACCTCAAATAATAGTTTATTTCTCAAAATCGAAGTTTGCCTGATTTTTGAAATTGGAAGCTCTAAAATATTCTCCAGTATATATTCAGTAGCATTGCCTGGTCTCCTGTTTCAAATAGAGTTGTCTAGAGGGTATGTTTTGCTCACGTTATAGTTAAAAAGTAAGTTATCTGTTGATTTCTTTATTGGCTAAAAGTGAACATTTAGTTATAATGAGATGAAGGAATTATGTATATTAAAATTTATCATATACCATATCATATGAGTAATGTTTCATTTGAGATTGACTGATTTTATTATGCTGTGATGAATAACACCAGTCTATTTTAGTTACATATTTCTACTCTTATACTGTATGTGGTTAAGTCACTCACCCTACGTATTTTTTCTCCGTGTTTTGATTTTTTGTTTCATTTTTTCTTTTCTTTTTAATTATGGATTCTTTATTTTGATTAATTTCTTTCATAAACATGCAGAGAGTCTTTAGAGTAAGATTTGATGAAAAATAGGAATGACGGTAAAGGTTCTTATTCCTTTCTAATTTTCACTAAGTTAAAGCAGTTACAAAAACTTAGAGAAGGAGAAAAAGGAGAAATTGAAAAGCCGTATTTTCCCCATTACTGATATCCACCTTGGTTAGAAGTGCTTTGTAAAAAGCTGATAAAAGTTACATAAATATTTGCTTGCCTTTGAGAGCCATCTCTGTCAAGACAGGCAGGTACTCTTTTACATCTGGTTGTCTCTTTTCTTGTTTTCATTTGGCACTGCTCACGCTGAAACTGGACAGTGCACTGTTGCTCATGTTTACTTCGAAACCCCCGTGTACATGGTCTTTTCATGCTGCTTACAGGGAGCGCTTGAGCTGATGAGAGCATTTATCTGCAAGAGAGGGCAGCCAGCCTTCTGGTAAGGCTGCTGACAGAAGGAATTGATTTCATAATTAGAGCTAAATGGCACCTCCCTGGCAACAGACACGTTGAGTCACATCTGCTATGCATGTACCTCTAGGCAGTTCTCTTGGAAACTATCCTGTATGGGATCTGCCTGCCTCTCAAAACCAGGAACAAAAATGTCCTTTTTGAACAGTTCAACTCAGCCAGGTTTTCCACTTACTGAATATTTACAGCACCTATTGCACCACTTGTTTTTCATGGTTTCCAGATATCCTGTCTTAGGTTTAGTTCACTATATCCTCTAGGCTGAATGGGATGTCATAAACCACTATAAACTCCACAGTGTAAATAAATTTACAAGAAGAACCCTATACAGATTCCTATACAGCTTTGTGATTAGCTAGAGGTAAGTGATTTTCCCTAACTTTTTGAAGCAATATTCTGTGATCAAGATACTGCTTGTACAAGGTAAGGCAATAGCTGCTTTCAAAATTAAATATGTACAGGCACATCAAAAAGGTGGAAATTAGCCAGCCAACAAGACTGAGACAGCAATTAGCTGAGGAGAATCCTATGAGCTGACCTGAACAGGCTAATCAACCTTCACATGCGTCTCCTATATGAAAGGAGAAATCACAGAAATTTTGTCACTTAACATGATTCCTCCTCTAGACAAGAGATAATTAATCATCCTCTTGCCATTTATTAGGTAGATGGAGCTGTGATTGAAATTACATACTCATTAGAGTAATCACACCTCAAAAAACACTTGACTTAACAAATTACGTAGATCAATACATAGCTTTACTTTTCAGTAACAAAATTACAGATACTGTAAGAAATTGCAGAGTAATTAGCACCTGTATTCGCTTTCCCTTCTCTCAGTAATTCCACTTTTTTGTCTTTTCTCTGTTTTCTTCATGTAATGAACGTTCTCTGATCTTCCTAAAGAAATCTGTCAAATTGTTTCTTATTCAGCTTTTGAAAAAAATGTCAAATTAATTTACCCAGGATTGCAAACAGTGATGCCAAAGGGAAAACAAAACAAAACAAAACAAACCACAAAAACTAAAAGACATAGCCCTCTAGAATTTTTAGTGATGAACAATAAAAAGTGACTCCATTTATTAAAAGGTAGATTCCAAGTGCTGCGGGAAATTATTTGGTCGTTTAAAAATGGCAGTGCAGAATTTCCTGTTATTCATGTATTATTTCCTCTCTCCTTCAAATGTAATATTAGTTAAATGATAGCTTGTTTTTTTCATTATGTTCAGGAAATATGATTCAACATTTCTGCAATGTTTCTTGTAAATGGAAGTAACTATACTTCTAGAAATTATAATGTACAATATTAATCCCTGTAGATAGCATTTCACTTGGAAAAGTAAACACAAATGTAAATGGAAAATACTTCCAGATGATTAGAGAAAATGTGAAATCAAAAGTACTTCCAAATACAGTGCTATGATTGCTTCAACAGGACATTGACAATACTGAAAAATAATTTTCTGTGAAAGAAATCAAGAGCTCATATTGATGTTAAGTATAACACAATCCCTAGAATATTATTCCATTTTTTTGTTGGGATTAGTCATTTGCTGACAAAATCATACCTATGAAATTGTATTTAGACATCGAAAGATGAAAAAAAATCTAGTTTTTGCCAGTAAACCTCACTGTTTCAAATATGCTCTTTATTTGTGCTTTGACTTTTATAATCTCGGAATAGGTCCAGTGAAAGCAAGTTGCTCATGCTCCATTCAGCTGAGTCTGGTCTGAATATCTTCAAGCCAATTCTGAGCTTATCCAAGGACAGCGAATCCACAGCCTCACCCAGCAACCTGTTCCAGGGCTCGATCATGCCCAAAGACCTATGGTGTCTGAGGCCTCTTCAAAACATTTTGAAAATATTCTATTAACAGCTATTTCAGATTACTCGAGAAGCATTTATCACATAGAGAATAATTGTGAACAATATCCAGTGCTACAGAGGATTTTTCAGAGATAAGAGTAGAAATCTTTTTCATTGCAATTCTTAGGAAACCACCATTCCATGAATAGTTAAGGGATAACTGTGTTATAAAAATCCTTAATGATGAAATTTGGTTTTGAAAAGAATAGACTGAACTAAACATATTTTAGTTGAGTCATCATGAACCTTACAGATCTTAATATAAAATTACTTTGGTGTGAATTTTCAATGTGTTTATGCTGCCTTCCCAGGACTGATTAAAATCACTCCCATTGCATACATAAACATATCTCTGTAAAATAATCAATGACCAGGACCCTATTAGGCATTCTAAAATGGAAAACCTTTCTCTGCCTTATCCATATATGGTTTTGTGAAGCAAAACTGAGACCTTTCATAAAGGGTCAAGAACTTGGAAAGTGGAAGAAAAGAACAAGGTTGGAATTACTGAATTAAATTAAACTTTTTAAAATTTTCTGGAGATATAAAAATTATTTTCCAATCACTAGGGATGCTGTATACCTACAAATCAAGGCAAGATCTGGAGACAAAATGTTTCCTTTATATTTTTCTCCTCAGCATCTTTTTCCACAAAAAAGAGGCGTATAAATGCTACTCAGACAGACAGCGTTGTTTAATCTAGAGCAAGTTCCTGAGGGAAAGAAGGCAAATATAAAGTTTATCTTTTTGAGAGGCAGAAGAGAGATTGGAAATCACAGACCAGTTATCTTAAATTCAGTTTATGCAATAATAGCAATATGAAAGGATACATTTTTGTAAACACACCAAAAATAGAGTGAAAATGAGTGCCAACTAATATAAATTTGTCAAGAACATATCATGGACTCTGAATTTCCTTCTCTGTTGGTAGGAATTCTGAATAGGCAGAGTAGTACATACTGCGTATCTTGACCTCACCACTCTCTTTTGTTTTGTGTGACATTTTCATAAAACGAAGATCTTCGTGAAATTGCTATGAGGCAGATACATGTTTAGGAAATCATGTTTAGTAATCAAAAAAGGTTCTTTGTTTTCTAGCATTACGTATTGAGCAGTGTTCTGCAGAGATCAGTCTTGTGCCCGGTTCTTATCAATGTTCTCATTAGTGACTTGAGTCATTGAGTATGTAGTCAATGATTAAATAGTGTAGTGTGTTTATTAAATTTCCAATGACATCAAGCTGTGAGGGTCTATAAACATATATGAGGACAGACTTTAAAAGATCTTGACAAATTAGGAAAATCATTTAAATAAATTGGATGCAATTCAGTAACAAGAAATGCAGAACACTAAGTTTAAATGATAAAAAAAAATTCAAGTCATAATACATGAAAGAGTAATTTTGCAGATTAGAATCTGAGGAAGACTCAGTTGACTTTTTCCTTAACATTAGATATCCAAAATGTTCCAGACAACTACGTCTGATATATTTATTTTATTATCTCTTTAGACATTGGGAAGAAATACCTTTTCATGGAACCTTACTTGTTCTAAAAATCTGCTTAAGATTTCTTAGAAGTGTACATGTCTCCAACAATTACCAAAGAAGCCCAGAACAGAAGCTGAAATGAAGATGTCCATGCTGTAGAAAGACAAAAAGACACCAAGTGCTAGAGACAGATAATCTTCTCTTGAATCAAATGAGAAAAATTCTCTTTATTTGAATCAAATATGAAGGATTCAAAGTCAGTTATAGAACAGGAAATCCTATATGTAGGTTTACCAGACATAATGAGGGAGCATCACTGTTTCCTACAATTCATGAGCAAGCTCCTCTTTGCCTACTCTCTGCCAAAATATTAATACCAAAATCTCACTACCAAAATCTCACTATTCAGGAAAAAAGTATTTGAAAAGCAGATGTGCAAAACCTTATGAGCCAACACAACAAATCAAACAACACAATGTTGGTGCCACACATCTGAACTCTGGCCCAATACACCAAAGGACTTCATACTTCTCCATCTAGATCTTATTGCTGGCTGCTAGAAATCGCTGAGATTACCCAAGCCCCTCGAGTCACGGAAGTGTCCATCCTGGCTATTGGCTTTGACAAAATTTCTTGAAAGGCCTATCCAAATACTGTCAATAAGCAGCAAGATCCCAGCTGCTTGAACAGCTGTAGCCCAGGTTTTATTCAAAGTGTATTCAATTCTTCTTCTGATCCACATAATTATTTCAATTACCCGCCCCCAAGACCTAATGGGTTGTCATAATGAACAAGAGCTAGTGATAACTGTGTGCTAAAGACTTTGTGCATGTTATTCACAAATACTAAGCAGGTGTTCAATAATCTACTGAAAGAGACTGATGACCTTCCTGGCTAGTGTTAGGATTTTGGGGTCACTTACATTGGCTTATGGACCACTAATTTTTAAAATGACAAACCTAAAAGTAGAAAACCTGGGAATAGCTGAGAAAGCACTGAGAGTCTCTACCTACCTATTACATGCAACCAGGCTGATTTCAGTTGACTGAAAATGCTTGTCTTTTTCTACTGAAGAGCTTTGTAGGAAGAATGTGACAGCCACTTCTGGCTCTCAACAGGCAGCTTTTTTTTCACACAACACCAAAGGAGTTTTTTGGAACTTAGAGAAATTTTTATAATGGAGTCCCAGGATTCACAGTATTGTATAGCACCCAGAAATCCCAGTGACAGTTTGTTTCTCACAAAAGTTTCAGTTTCCACTCTTTCATCAAGAATAAAATTGGGAAATTGTTACTGCTACAACTGAAATGCCCACAATCTTCCATGTTTCTCTCCAAAATATCAGAGGAGTTAGAAAGATAGAATCTGTCAGCAGGAGATTGCATATACTATTTAGTCCCAGCAATAAATTGTTTTAAAAACGAAAATGCAGACTTAATCAAAATGAACAGTAAAAGCAGCAAAAATCACAGGATTTCTTTCTTTAATCTGTTAGTATTTAGCTTGTGAGGATTTGAGCTTGCACTAAGCAGGCATATGGACCATATAAGTCAAGTCTGATACCTGTTGTCACTGTCTGCGTCAATCAAGTGACAGTGTTATTTCCATCAAATTTATTAGAGCTGTGTGTCCCTGGACACTGGCTCTGAGAGCTGAACAGCCAGCAGCCTAAACCAGGAGAAGTTCAGTGACATTTGGATGAGAATGATTCAGTGCCTGTTTCTTATTGAGGAAGGGGATAGGAGCAAATAGGTTTATGCATGAAAGGAACTGTGCTCAAGGTCTGTAAACAATGACAGTCACAATTTCATAAGTGTTCTGTGACACTTTTGTTATGAAGTAGAGAGCACAAGGTTGTCCATAAATCAGTAGATATAGATGAGGATAAATATATATGTCAGAGTTGCATTGTGACCAGCAATAAGCAGAAAGGCAAACACCTTGTGCCCTGTCACAGGTGACCAAAGCAGGTCTCAGCCTGCCACTGTGAGACTGGTTTCTTCCTTTTGCTCTGCCTTCTTTCTCATTTCCTAACACCTCCTGGGACCTGGTCCCTGTCACCTTGGATGTCTTTTCTGCACTCTCTAGTTGCAGTTCACATGCCTGTTGTGACCCCTAAGCCCATGGCTAAGTACTGCTATTGCCCTTCTGCTCAGACTTTTCTTGATAGATTTGCTTTCCTCCCTAGAATGAATTTTCACCAGCTCTCACTCTTTCATGGTTTCTTGGAAATTGTTAAAGCTTTAGAGCACAATAAAGTGGTGGAAGCATGGATTTTGCTGACCTCAGAAAGGATTGCTGCAAGAGTTTTGGCAAATGATCTTTGTAAATTATAAAAACCCTTTGATAATATCTATATAAACTGCCAGTGGAATACATCTTGACAGATGTCTTCTCAACTCAAAGAAAACTTTTTGTTTTGATAGCATCAAGCTCTTCTAGTCTGACTTTTTATGCCCACAAGCCCAAATAAAAATCAGAATTGTTTTCCATAAGGAAAAGGGAACTTATTTTACATAAGGACTTCAATGCCAAAAAGTGAATTGGCATGAGCACCTGGGCAGCTAACTCAGTGATCAAATTTGCGGTCACAAAAACTAAAGAAAACACAACACTAGTAAAAGAACATATGAAATACCCATAAAGGTGAATAAATCTTCACTGTTGCTGCCTCAAAATGGTAATTCACTACATTGTTGTCTGGGGAAAGTTGTCTAGACCATGGAAATTTTTATGCTTATGGAAGAATCTCAGAATGGGATTTAAGCAAGCTCTTAATCTGCCCAGGTTATATCCTGACAGGCTGAAAGGATATAAAATCAGCAAGTCTGCTTTGCTTCCTCCTTGGAAGTATTTGCATTTGTGTATGAACAAGTGTCTGTAGAGCTCTTCTGTAACTGTTCTTTCCACTGAAAAACATGTTTAAAATTTCCCTTGTATCTGACTGTTATCTAATGACATCCATCCTGGGAAGTCTAACTGCCCAATTTCTATGTGCAACCCCTATTTTCTCATTGTCCTAGGATGACTTTATGATGCTTGTATCCCCAATCGAGAGGTTCCATTGTTTAATATTATTCACTTTCCATATTTGTGAGTGATTTGCTCGTTAAATAAAGAGGTTTTTTGCACTTCTCTCTCGAAGTTTTATGTCTCCTGAACTGGTTGGGGGAGGGATTCCTTGAATTTGCTTTCTAGAGGGACCCCATTCAGAGGTTTCCTCAGAAATTTGCCCTAAACCAGGACACTCATGCATCTCCAGCCTTATTCCTCCATCTCTCTGTGGAACATTATTTCATGCAACCTTAGGTCTCAGTATTACAAGTAAAATGTACTCTGATTCCTCAGTGAGGATTCTCTCCTGCATCACAGTCATTTATTCTAGCATAACATTCTCTACTATTTTGCACAGACACAGCATAAATATGCCCTCAGAAGAGAACCATTACAGCTCAGGCCCTTGATCTCAGATCCTCATTATGCAGTCCACCCTCTAATTCACTTGAGGACTTCCTTGATGTTAATTTGCATAATACTTCATTTTGTTAGCTGAATACACAGTGTATTTCCTATCATGAAACAGAGACACATACATGAAGCAAGCTTTTCTGTGGAAAGAACCTTATTTAAATAAGAATATGAGCTAGCAAACCAAAGGCTAAATTAAAATTAGTTCTGTTTCTCTGTGGGAGCAAGTATCTTGCTGATTAGGGTATACAAAAATCTCACTTTTGTTGGAATTTGGGTAAGTAATAAGATGACAAAATTTTAAGTGTCCAACACTTAAACATACACTCCAGACTTTGGAAAATCATCCTCAACATCAAAATGTGTTTTTTCAAGGGTGTAAAATATTTCTCTTTGATAAAGGAACAAATATTTACTCTAAAGTAAGGAGCCTTAAGAGATGATGTTTAATTGATGGAGTAAAACTGTCCTGCTTCTTATAGACCTGAAAAGTTTCTTCCATGACATAGTCCTTCATAAAATATGACAAAACCTTCACAGCCTGCCTCCCAAGTCAAAAGCTGTAGATAAGATATGGACCTCTTATCTTTGTTAATCTAATTGTTAAACTATTACATTAAGAAACAGCCTAATTTTTTTTTTCATCAGAGCTTTCAGAATGACCCTAAATGTATAACACTGTTAGACTGCATGACCATAGAGTATTTACAGTGTTCACATTGCTCACATTGGGAAAAAAGAAATACCAAGATACATTTGCATCTTTTGTAAGTGACATGATGAAAGCTAATGTTTCATTATATATTTTGTATGTCCTAACATAGCTTAGTTTATAGAAAAAATGCTATAATGTTTTCCTGAAATGGGTCCTCTTCCTTGAGACTTGTGGCTGTTGGCAATTGACTGGCAATAATTTACATAAAATCAGCTGCTATCATAAGCGATAGTTCAGCTTACTAAGTGCTTATTTGAAGTTCTGATTTCTCAGTCCATTAATTTTACATAGCAATGTGTGGTGTATTCTGGTATGCACTGACAAACTTGCCCACTTTTGCGAGTTGGGATTGAGGAGCTGCCACCCTCCATCCATGAGCTGCTCACTCCTTCTTGACATACTTTTTAAGAAATGCCTCTATCTGAGTTCAGTTGTAACATGGACACATTTTTCAATATAAAGATTATAAAGTCATTTAGGCATGGACTAGCTATTTCACTGAAAAATCCCATCCTATAAGCATTGAATAGCCACATTTCCATGTCAGGCTTTCTTTGCTCACAGTGGATTATGAAACAAAGAGGTCTGAGATACATCAACACTTTGCATTGGATTAAATGTTGTTACAGGAAATAACAAGCTCAGTTTTCTCTCAGCTTGTCATTTTCTCTTTTGTCTTAGTCCTGTTTTTTTTTCCTACCTCATTCACTTAACAGCCCTTGTACACTTGTCTCTTTCCACTGTGAATTGCGTCAGGCAGCACTGGGATGCTGGGCACGGGTCTCTGGGGGAATGCTGCTCCCACCTCCATCTGAGAGGAGCAAAAGAAGCTCTGCATCACAACGCTGCTGTACCCCAAGACTGAGAAAAAACAATGTGCAGTTTCTAATAGCCATGAACAGATGATGTGAATGATTTTTCAGACCTCCCTCCTATTACCTTGTGGATCAGAGGTGAAGTGGCCTTTTCTGTGTTTTATGTTTTATTCTACACACAGCACAGTGGCTCTGTAGACAGCAAGCATTTTCTTTGGAAAGATTTTAAGCAGCGCAGCCAGAAGCTTGTCATCTATCTTTAATACTACAAGGATATGACATTAATCAATTTCCAGTAAATCTCTGTTTCATGTCTGAGCATGCAGGTTTCATTCTTCCTGGTAGTTGTTGTAATTGCCCGTCTAAATGCAGCAAATCTGTACCTCTGGGAGCAGTAACACTCCAACACTCTTTCCACAGCTCTGAAATCAGTCAGTGGTTGAACATACTAATTTCAGATGGCCAGATACTCGTTGTTCCAGTGTTTTTAGCTTGCTTTCTTAAGGAAATCAGGTATATGTGAAAACATTATTTCACTGGCATTTAGCCCCCCTCTTTCCCTAGTAACTTCTAAATACATTTTTGGGCATATGTAGCTATACTTGAACATGCCTAGATAACTTAGAGCTATTTAATTCCTTTGCTTTCGTGAAAATAGATGGCTGTAATTCAATTTTATCCCTTCTGTCTGACTTCCTAGCTGCAAAGAAAGAGAGCTCCTAAAGCCATAACTCATACAAGACAACCAGTCAACCTCTACCACAGCAAATTTTGCTGATGCTCTTCTGGTAGATCATGTATGGACAGAAAATTCAGGAGGCTGTGGGTGGCTTGAGAGAGCTGTGGCTAGAAGGGGAAAAGTTTCAGTGAAGGCTGCAGCTGAAAAATTTTAGGACACAGAGAAAGGAGACTTAAGGCTAATATACTTACCCCAGTGGAAGATATGCAAGACATCAGTATATTGGAGGAAGAAAACAAGGACCAGAGGATGCATCTACATCTCTAGGTTAAATTTCTTTATTGGTCCTGCAGCTCACAAAAATACTTGCTTTTGTTTACTGCAGTGTAAAAGATTTGAAACAGGTCCAAGAAGGTACTTTGCAAAATCCAGTACAAGTGATTTTTATCTTCAGTTATGGAAATTTGTGTCACTTTTTATAGATCAGAATGTTTCCTAAGCTGAAAAATCAAATGCATTTTCTTTTGCTCTTGTGTCATCCTGGAAGTGAAGGTTTTCTGTGTTCTGTCAGAAAAAATAACAAATTTAGCTCCTAGAGCTATCTGAGCATATCATTCCTAAATTAATCTGCACTCATGTTGCTTTCCTTCACTTCTGTTGGCATATTTACCTTTAGAATGAAAATAAAACCATCATTGAGCTCTGACCAGTGAAATGATCATTCTAACACATCACTTTTAAAAATTCTCTGGTCATTTGAAAACACAAGTAACATATTTTCAATTAATTTTTATTCTTCCAGAGGTATATCTTTTGATAGACTACATTAAGAAAAAATCATAATTTTTAAAACTAATTCATTTTCTCTCTCTCAAACCTCACTAAATCCAGGGATAATGTTAGTCTATCCTTTGTCCTCTTGTAAGGAGAACAACATAAATGTATCAGTTTAGGATATTGTCACATACACTGCAAAGTTCATGACTTCTAAGGAGAGATAAAAAGCAATCGCTTTCCACAAGACAAATTGTTCTAAATTGACTCCCATTTTCCTGCTTGCAACCAATGGCTGCAATTTTATGACACAGTGTTATTCATGTTACCTGTATAAGAAAGCTTTCTGTACTGCAAGCAACCAGTTTGAATCCAGCAGTAGAGAGCGCAAGAGTGGGAAATCCAAAATCCACCCTGCTCCTCTTCCAGGGCTGTGCAAAGAGACAGTGTGTCATTGAGGAGCCATCACTCCTGCAGTCCAAAAAGAAAAAAGGCGTTTAAAAAAGCCCTATGCTGTTTATTCTTTAGGCTCGGTCTGAAGGAAGGTGAGTCTTTATGTAAGTTGTTGCTACCTTGAATTTGTTTTCTAGTGGTTCCCTTTGTCTGTTTCAGTGTTCGAGGCCTAGCTGCTCTCTGTGGGCGGGTGAGCCCGAGGCTGGGCCAGCAGTGAGCTCACCCACAGGCACTGTCCTGGAGACGCCAAACACAAGGAGAAAAGTTGGGAAAAGAGGCCCTTGGACATCCCCAAGGAGGTGACCAGTAGGGCAGGGAAATGGAGTCTGTGCCAGCCAGGGTGTCCAGCTCTGGGAATGGTGCCAGAGAAAGGGCAGGAGACAAGGGCAGATCACATTGTCTAAGGGGTACCTGCATGGGACCCCTCACCTGGGCTGTGAGGCCAAGGCCCATCCAGCAGGCAGGGCCAGAGGCAGGGTTGGAGACCCAGCAGCTTTCAGCTGGGCTGAAATCTTGAAATTTGCTGATGAGTTCGTCTCATCAGCAAGGCCATTAATTTAAAAAAATTAAAAGGTGGGTGTTTGCTCCCTGAGGGATACTCTCAGTAGCCAGCTGTCAGCTGATTTTGTGCTGCTGAGCACCATCCTGGAGACCAGCTAACTTTCCACCCACTTCGTAGTCCGTGTCCTCAGCCCATAGCTCACCGATCTGGATATTGGAAGACAGTGGGCGAGGCCTGGCTGAAGTCACAGTGAACAGCTTTCCAGGCCACCTCCACCAACACAACCCTGTCAGTACAGAGGGCAATCTCTTTATGACAGAAACTGCCACAAGACTGCAAAACAGCTTAATTATTTATTTGGTCTGACCAGGATCAGGGATTTGGCTAAGCAGACATTTGTCTTGTGTTACCTCTACTGTAAACTTCTTTTTCTTGTAACATGTGGTGTTTTTCCTTCATACCAGTCACCTACCTTACAGAAAATGGTTGTGTTACAGCCTTAATATGCTGCACAAACAATATCAAGGTTCCCCTCTCCAGGTTTTTCAGGTCATCAGATTTCAGTTATTGTCAGTAACTTGCTGAGGGTTATTGTCTTGAAAATTCACTTCAAGAACCAGTTATGACATTCACTGGCTTCTCTTTGTTGTCTAAAATGCAGGAAAACAGTGTTATGACTGCATATTCATATATAGTTCACTACCTCTACAAATATTAATTGTAATTTATTTACAGTTTCTTCTTCCCTGGTTGATTAACCTTGGGATATGATATGATTTCTACTTCCTTTTTTCATGACTGAAAATAATTTCAGGGAAAGAAAGAGGCTGAAGAAAGAGCACTTTACTTGCATGAGTTCTCACATGAAAATGTCAGAGCATGGTTTTGTGCAGGAAACCTTCTGTCTGAGCTTCTGTAAACCAAGTGATAACACTGATATTCATAAAACAGACATGCTACAAATTATGTACTCATGACAGAGTTCCAGGTTTGCACATTTCTAATTCAAATAACCACACTATAATACTGCAAGCTTATTAAGTGGTTCAAGCAAGTTGACTACCCGTATTCTGCAACCATTGAAAAATTTTTATGCTTGTGTCTCAAATGAACCACTTTCACTCGATTTCCTTTCCCTTCCTTTGCCTTCCCATCCCTTCCTGTCTCCAGATGGTTGATTTTGTCTGTCTTCTAGTGGATCCTTGTGATGTGTGCATAATAGGCAGTTTTGTGACGTGTTCTAATGAAGTCTAAAGGGTGGAACAGCCATGAGAGCTACCTACTGGGATCACCCAAAGAACTCACATGAAGTTTTGAACAAGCAAGAACCTCTTTTGTCAGTTATATTTTGATGTCCCTGCAGGCTTATGAAACACAGGGAATCTCAAAATACTCAAAGCTGCAGAAATGGAGTGAAGAAAGCAATTCTGAGAATTTAATTGCCTAGAGGATGATAAAAGAGTTTGCATTTTGAAAGAAAGAAATGCTTTAAATATTTTTATTGCGTTACTCTTTGTTTTTTTCTTTTTTTTTTTCCCTTGTGATTCTTCTCATGTGGGTAAAGGTTAACTTTTTGTTTCAAATAAATAACTAAATTAAAGCCAAACATTTTGACCCAAGGTCACGAAGGCCATCTAGTCAGATGTCTTTTCAGCTTACCTTCATCTTCAAGTATTTTTGCCTGGAGGCCAAAATATGAGTCTAATTAAGAAATTCTGTTTGGCAATTGTTTCTTTCATAGTTAGATTGGAAAATAAATTAATTTATTACCTTTGCTATTTTCTCATTTAGAGAAGTTCAGAAGTGCCTCAATTCCTATTCTAAACTCATCTCCAATCACTTTTCAAGCACTAGCTGAACAATTAATATGGATCTTTTTGGTGATCATTTAGATATTCTACATACTACTAAAATCCAAATCTGATTTTGATAGTACTTCCACAAAGCTGACAAAGAGTTAACATGAAATAAGATTAAATTAGTGTTATTTGCTCTTTAATAGTCAGTTAAATGTAAATCTGAATCTAAGATTGTTCCAGCTTTCTTTCCATAATGTATATTTGTATTCATATAATAAACCTTGTTCAAATATCAGGTTCTAGCCACAGTTTTAAAGACTACTGAGCTAAAAACTTACAAGAAAGTAAATTATAAGCTTAGGGAGTTGGGGATTTTGGTGCCATTTTAGCAGTCCCAGAGACTGAAAGTAGGTGGGTTGAGTATGATTTCAACTTTCTCTGATTATGCAGGAATGATTTGCTGCAATATTTAATACTGCAGATACTTTTCCTTTCTCTTTAGTAACCTATGTGCTTTAAAGAGTTTCTAAACTCACCTTCAGCTAACAAAAATTCATTCATTGTGTTGTATTTTATTAAAATTTACACTGGACTCCCTGCTGTATCTAATTCTAGGAGTTAATAAAAAAATAAGGGAAAATCATAACATTTTTAGGTTAATTTTTAAATGAAAAAAGAAAACCCACCCAAACAACAAAAAAAGTTACTTTAAAATATCCAAAACATCCAAAACAAGCCATTTGTATTCAAAAAGCATTTTACAAAGTGAGATCTTACATGCAGAAGGAAGTTTGCCAACTTAAATAGCTCCAACTCAGGATTCAACGAGCAGGTTGCATTCACTGTTAATAGCCCAGGCCCATTTTTTTTAAAATCAGCTTATGCTATTTGATTGTATAGGGTAATACGTTTGCATTAAAGTGCTATTTGCATGCTGATGCTATTTTCATGAATTTATTTTATCATGTTTTATTGCTTTTGTATAAAATCATATTGTTCACTAATTAGTAATCCTTGCCAGTATTATTGTGACTCATAACAACAATGTGAATCAGCAGCTCTGACTGCTTCTCTAAAGGGCATCCACCCAGTCCTAAGGCCTACACCCCTGGTTGTACAAATAAGTGAAACTAGAGTTGGATTAATCTTGGACTATTTCCCACAAAGTATTTTTCCCTCATCCTACCTTTCTTTGCAGCTAGGAGAAATCTGTATCAAAATGTCACCTATGGAAAACTGTCACTATGAAACCATGAGCTGGTTTTCCAAATAGTTCCTACATTTGGTTATTTGACAACTGTCATGCTAAGTAAAACTTATAGCCCTTTTAATCAACATTTTAAACAGAAGGATATTCTAGATATTTCAGAAGAATAATCAGCCCCCATATATTAAGTTTCATCATGTTATTTATTATTAGTGAGATATTGGTTTGAGCCCCAAAGCATGTATTAATATTTCTTCCAGAATATATTTTTAGCAATAACATTTATAACTCTGGACTTTTTTTTCTCTGTGTAAATATGCAATTTCTTTTTACCTCTCACTATTATTTTTTTTTCCTTGAGTGCTTCCTTGGGCAATAAGTCATGCAGCCCAATTACTGGTATCTTCAGAATGTATTCACTTTTATTGGTTTTGAATATGCTACCTGTTAATTTCATGGTGTAATTCTCTAGGGGTGTTTTTAGTTACAGTTCGGGAGGAACAGTAATTCCCAAGAGAAACTCTTTATAGCATACTGTATCTTATAGTTTTACACAAATATTTTAAGCTAATTAATATAGTCCTCTAGTACTACTTAAATTAAATTTATTTGAACCTTTCCCTCTCCTTTTCAGTTTACTGAACTGACTTGGAGACAAAAGTTACAAAATAACTGGTAGATTATTTTGTACAGACAGGTTGCTGGAAGATTTTCTTGTGCTAGAAAAATAAAAATCAGAGACTCTTTTAATAAAAAGATCCCAAATCAATGGATCTCTGGTTAAATACTAGGCTTGATCCAGATCATCATAAGAGTAAACAAAGTATTTTAATTTCACTAAGTTTCACTAAGTAAAGAAACCGGAATGGACCCCTTGTCAAAGTTGCCCATTACTAATTTGCAGCAGCATGATCATAGGCAAACCCTGTTACTACTCATTTTTTCTTGACTTTTTTTTCACAACTTAAGATGGAGTCCTACATGCCCTTGCCAAATAGAGCACTTAGAGATTAGATGATTTCATGAACTAAAGACCCTTTTGTTCACCATTCTGGCTGACCAATGAGTTGTTTATCCTATTTTTTATGATGACATTTAAAAATACACCCGTAGTACAAATCATGTCCCTAAAGGAGCATTTTAAGAAGTTTGTGGGTAGAAAGTACCATATGTGCAAACCACTGCAGTGAGTTAAGAAGATTCTTATTGAAGACTCAGTTGAGTCTTTTGAACTGAAAAAATATTTGTGGGGTTTGTTCTGAAACTTACTAAATTGCTTTCATTATATTTCTGCAGCTAAAACAGATGTCTTTTCATATTGTGCTATTCATCTTTTATTAATTATCTACTTGGACATATGAACAGACCATCTGAAAACTATAAGCATTAGCAAGCTGAACCCTTCTGTATTGGATATACTCAAAATTTTCCTCTTAACTAAAATGTCCCTCATTAAAGGAAAATATTTAGGTATTGAGACAATATCCGCTGTATTCATAAGCCTATAGTTGAACTTAATAATGAACTTATTTTTCTAATGGAAATCTATGTGTGTGTTGCTTGCATATATTGATGTTGCCAACTTGTCTTTCATAGAGAAATTAATTGACTGCTCTAACAAGCAGCAAAATGTCTGTCATATATATAGCATTCTATATATATGTGGAAAAATAGATCTCAGCCTGAGTTTTTTTACCTTAGGTGGGTTCTTAAACATTGGATTAGATGTGCTACATCTATAAATCATCTCTACAACATGCAGAGTTTGTAAAATATTTTGGGAGCCTTGCAATGCAATTTAACAGGCCTAATAAGCATTTGAATTCATGGTGCTTTTACGTCATTGAAACTGCTGAAGATCACCAATTATACTTCTAAAATGCTCATGTACTTACTGGCAGGAAAAGAGGGATGGAAAGAGAGAAAACCATCTCTAGTATGTCTCCAGCCCAGGAAAACAAAATCATACTACTGAAAATTGTCTCTAAAGAACAAAAATGAGAAAAAAAACCCCACCACTACTCAGAAGAGTAGTGTCCCTCTATACCGGTTTTGGCTGTTAAATTTGGGTTAAATTTCTTCAAAGTAGCTCTTGAGGTGCTATGTTTTGAATTTGTCACCAAACCTGTGTTGATGACACAGGGCTGTTCTAGCTGTTGCTGAGCAGTGCTTGCACAGTGCCAGGGTCTTTTCTGTTTGTTCACTGTGTTCATCAGTGAGCAGGCTGTGGTGCACAAGATCTGGGAGGGAACACAGCTGGGAGAGCTGACCCCAGCTGACCAAGGAATATCCCATATTACATGACATTGTGCTCAGGACAGAAGCTGAGGGAAGGAGGTGGAAGGGAGGGTGGAATTTCAAAGTTATGCCACCTGTCTTCCCAAGTCGCCATTACCTATGGGTCCCTGCTTTCCTGGATGTGGCTGAACACCAGCCTGCCAATGGGAAACAGGAAATAAACTCCTTTTTTCCCTTTGCTTTTGTGTGAGGCTTTTGCTTTACCTACTAAACTGGCTTTATCACAACTCAAGAGTTTCCTCACTTTTACCCTTCCAGTTCTCTCTCAGGTCCCACTCAGAAGCTGGGTGGGACTGCACTGGCTCAACAGAGCACTCTTGGGAACAGCACCTTAAACATGCTGTAGTATATATTCAGTACAGAAAGTATGGTGTTAATAGTTGCCTTTCAGATTGTCATTTCTGATTCTTTAACTACAGGTCTCTGCTCCCTAAAAACGAACAACTTTCTTTGTCTGAAATCCCTTCTTCAGAGATAATCTTTCAAATATATTTTGATAAAGGTGTAAAGCTGGTGAAATAGGTGATACCTTTAAAGGTGATACCTTTAAAGGTAATACCTTTAAATCATGTGGGCCTGCACAATTAAGCAATATGTGTATGAGACAACATTGGGGGTGCATATTATTTTTGCAGATAAGAGAGATTTAGGTTGGTGAGTTGATTCATGTTTTTAAACATAGAATATTATTTTTCATTAAATAGACCCCTTTTATTTCTTCCTGCTTGCTCACTAAGCCATTGTCCAGCACCACTGATTATCATAACAAAATAGCAAAGTCAATTATGAGCCTTAACAAAAAACTGGGAGACAAACCCCACTAAATTCACATTTTTGTGGCCTCTAGGTCTCAGAGTACTTTTATTGTGGTTTTTTTTTTTTCAAACACCACAATTTGCACTCAAAAACCCTATGAATCACAGAGCATTCAAAAGTTGTGTTGCCAAGGAAGAAAAAAACCAAATATTTCCTATGACTGTAGGAAAATAAATAAGCATGCCCATGCAGAGTTAGATCAAAAGTCCATCTTCCTCTGACACTGGATATTAAGAACTTTGTAAATTTTAAGACCAGGGTCATATGCAGTGATCATTCCCCAGACTGTCTCATTTTCTCCAGAGACTTGCATTTGAGGTGATGCTTTTGCATTTCTTAGTCTTGATATATTTATTCCATGAATTTGGAGAGTTGCATATTTAACTCATGTAAGACTTTAGCCTCAAAGCATCCCATGGGAAAAGACTTTGACATGTTGCATGCACAGTGTGTAAAAAATTCTCTTTCTGACTGTCTGGAATTGCCGTTCTCAAGGTTGTCTGGCAAATTCATGATAATTGGAAATGTAACACTTGTGCAGAAGCTGAGGACAACTGCAAACAAGACTGGTGAATAACATGAAGTAGTGCTGCAATTTCCTGCGGCAGGGGATACCAGATTAGATTATTAAACAGGAGAGTTGCTCCGATCTTGACAATATGAAGAGGAAGGAAAAGAACCCCTGTGCCACCTTGTGTGGGAGCCTCCTCCAATGGCTAAAGTTACTGCAGAAAGTCTTCAGGCTCACCAGAAAGATCAGATGATCTTGTGGTGAGGGGGTTGCAGAGAGCACAGGGTGAGAAAACTGACAAGGAGGTGAGCAAAAGCATTTCAGATACCTCACATGTTACTGAAGCTATCATAAACCAGCAGTAAGGCACAAAGGTCTGTCAATAAATTGATACCTTCTTGTTAAAAGGACAAAATGCAAGAATGATGCAATTGAAGTTCCTTATAGCTTAGGGGGACAGACCTGAAGAAGTGAAAAACTATAGCAATTAAACATTAACCAAGAGTCCAGAGGAAATTATATGGTAGGAGCTGGACATGGAATAAAGCTAAGACAGAAGCAGAGCATAGGCTGAACATAGTGGAAAAAAAAAAGAGGAAAAAGAACATATACAATACAGATGGAATCAGGCCTATCCATTTATGATAGCATTTCAAATATTTCCTATCACATCCATCCAGAGAAGACCATAAATCTGCGGGTCTCTTCTGTCCCTTAATGGATAAATCCATCTTTTCCAGTTTCATTTTTTCAGGAGTCCATGTATGCAATAGTAACCCATGTAACCCTATTTATGCAAAAGCAGATAATGTTAATTTGTTGTTTGATATACCAATAAGGAATTGGTAACATTGAGGTGAAGTTCTTGATGTTTTTCAGAACTGGACTACACAAAATTTCACACCTTTTTGTTAATTGGAGTACTCCTTTGCAGTCAGATGTGTAACAAATTGTTCAGGAGATGATACTCCTTGCTTGAAAACACTCCAATTTTCATATCTATCAGTCCTTGATGGACTACAAGTGCATCTTTGTTGTACTACATCAAACAATGTATTTTCTTAACTTCATGGCTACAGCTTTCCTCTCAGTGCAGCTCCTCTTTCAAACTAGGCAACTAAAGCACACTCCTTATGAACCAGTTGAAGGTAGCATCCTGCCTCACCCTCAAAAGTCTCTTATTTGGTCATGAAAAGGGGCCCCAGTCTCTTCCTTTTGTTGTGTATTCTGCTGCCATCCTGTGGCTATTTGTTTTCATTCACATCAAGATTTAATATAAAATACTTGGTTTTGCACCTCATGCAAATTGTAGGTTCTACACTCTGTCCCCGAATGTCTACAAAACTTGTCTCTAAGAAACATGCTCCTTGATTTCATATTTATTGATAAAGGAGACATCTGGCTGACACTTGCAGAATAAGAATTTCAGAGGTTTTCAGCTGGATTGGGAACGTTATTAGGTGAAAATACACAGAATTTTCCACAATGAGTAACAGTGAGTACTCAGATCATTTTACAGTTCATAAAAAAAAAAAATAAAATTCTCGCATGATACTTTCCAGTGAGATGATATAAAGGTAATTGTTGGTCATGACACCTTGAGTTGTCTCAGACAAATTCTACTTTTTTTTCCGTATACTGAGTTTGACTTTGATGTGCAATCATTGAAGGAGGCCTCTGATTTTTAATTTTTTTTTGTCTTGATTGTTGCATTTAGAGACAGAAAAGAATTTTTTTTCTCTGAGCCTTTTTCCTCTGGTTTTAGTCTCGAAGGTCTTGTATGAAAGTGAAGGTGGTTTGATGGTGAACATGGTGTGGCTCTAGATTAACAATTGGACTTGGTAATCTTAAATGTATTTTCCAAACTTTATGATTCTATGGCTGTAAGGTGTAATCAGGGTAGAAAACTCTTCCTGGCCTCTAAGATAGATCATGTTGCTTTTAACATCATCAGCCTTCTTTCATTTCACAAAATTACTTTAGTAGCCTAATGAGTTTTGGATTTATTTGGAATCTCCTTTATGGGAAAAGAATAGCCTTCTAATCTGACCAGTCTAAACAGGAAATAAAAGAACATCATTTTTTGGAGTAGACAAGTTCTTCAGCTGTTGATGAAGTCTGCCTGATAATGCTTCTCAACATACGTATATATATATATGTGAAACCCAGGCAGCCTTGTATTCAGAATGTGTTAACATCATCCCATCCAATCTGCTTTGTCTATTACGCCTTTTACACACACTGCTTTGCGTCTCTTTGATGCTCTCTGACCACTGCCCCCTCACCAGGTCAGTCATATACTCTGAAAATCTGTATGGAGGATCACTATGTGACTTCTTTGTGGATAATGGACTTCAATACCTTAATTCTATTTAAAATGGTGGGGAATTTTCTACCCTTTGATAGTTTGCAGATTTTTGCCTTAAGCACCAAAATCAATTTTGTGTTACCAAACTCTTCCTGAAACATGATTGTGTTATGTAACATGTCAGTTTTAAAGAGATAAATGATAGTGTTTTAAGCAACTGTTAAGATACACAGGGCTGTTAAGAACAATGCTCCATGCTAACAGAATTAATAGAAATTCCATCTTCTGCTTACCATACTTGTGTATGCTGTAGTGCCTAAGTTTTAATTTATCAATATGCGTAAATGCTGAAAATTCTGCTGTTCTTTCTGCCTAGAAGCGTTGCCATCTTGCTGATTTTGAGCACTGCAGCATCTACTTCATACCCAACACATGTGGGAATTACAAATTGCCTGACAGTCCCCAAGAGCATTGAATGCAGTACAGATCTAGAGGGGAAAGGATGCTTTTCATAATATGGTAAGCAGAACTTTATAATCCTTACACGTTTGCTGTTCCTAAATTAAGATATACTTGCCTGTTGCTTTACTCCTTCTGACATCTCTGAAAGTGGCAAGCAAAAGGAGTGTTACAGGTTAAAGTTGAGATGCCTATTTATGCTGTTGCAATGCAGCTGTTTTCTTCCCATTTGCTTATAACTGTGCCACACTCCTTAGGGGCAGAAATTTTCCATATTTTTTGTTAGTTTAAGTGGGAAATGGTTTTAAAAGTTTAATCTCACACACTTGTCCGTCTATATTTATGTGCATGAGCCACATGAAGAGAGATCTGTCAGTTTATCATTGGTCAGAATCTGTAAAGCAACATCTGAACTAATTTTGACAAACTAGTATCTTTGCAGTATCAGCTTGGAATCTAAAGTTAAGCGTGAGAGACAAAAGTTAAACTGAAGGAATATTAAAAGTATATGCATATATAGCAGGATATTTCTCATCACACTTGGGAATGAGAGTATAGCGCTCACTGACACAGGAGAATTTTAGGGTTTTTTCTGCTCATCTTAAAGTGACTGCAAGTATTGGCTGCTCTGGGAAACATTCTAACTTCTAAGATCTTAGCTTCAGAACAGAGAGCAAATAGAAAGGAAAAGTAAAAAAACATGCTCCCAAAATTTGAATTTTGGCTTCCAACAACATTTATACATACTTAGTAATACCGGTAAAATGTAGAGATTATCCCATCATTTTAACTCCGTGATGTTGAACTCTCTCTGATGCAATGATTTGGTTTTAGCAAAAAGGTTAGTGTAGACAGCAAAATTTTTTAAAGTCTGGTGAAACATTTTGTTTGGTTACCTGTTTATTTTGTTCCAGCAGAGCCAAACCCTTGTGCTTTGTCCATAACAACTATATGCTAGACAAGCATGATACAGGAAGCCAACATGTCAAACACTGGCTATAAAAGCTGTGGACAGCATTATAAGGGGCAAGGAATGAAGCTGATGAATATTCAAACATCTGTTTGGGAACAGATATCTTAAATCATTAATAGCTTTTATCCAGTTTTGTTTTGCTTGCTTGTGCATAACTTGCAGTGATGAATCTCTTGATAGTTGAAATCCACCAGTCAAAGAAAATGAAATCTTAGCATCCTGAAGATCACTCTAATTTCATTAATATGGAAGAATGAGTAGCAATCAACTTGCTTGACATGGTACTTTTTGAAAAGAAAGCTGAAGAACCCTGTAATTTTGAGTTGTGTAAATTATTTAACTTTCTACCAGGAATTAAATTGAAGGAGCAATAAGAAGATGAAAATTTTCCAGTCAGTAGCTCTTTATAATCACTGTGTCTTGATAGGTCACACACAGATTCTGTAATAACTTCAACTGTGGTTTATTAATTTTCTAGCAAGATACCAACACAGGCAACATAGTATTATGATGTTTTTCTGTCTTGATTATAACTCCTTGGTCAAATTTCTTTTTTGGATATTGCATACAAGCATAAAACTTTTCTTTCTACTGATAAGGTGAAGATGAAGGCTAATGTGAAGATGAAAATGTTCTCATTATTATAACTGCAATTAAACAGGAAAGAATTCAAAATTCTTTTAAAACAAAATAGGAATGGAAGTTGAAGTGGGAAGCATTACTGTATTTCATCACAGAAACAATAATTCTTGTTACAGTAGTAAAGATACTCAAAAGCTGGACCAAAAAAAAATTGTATTTTTAAACAAAGTTTAAAATCTGTATGTAAAGAGCTGTGTGCAGCATGTGGAAAGCATCATGCCTAATCCTCAGGAACTCAACTTTACCTCATCAACTGAGGCATTAAAGTACAGGGTAGGAGACTGAGAGTATTCCTTCAATGAAGAACAATTTTGCAGAGAAGAACGTGAGTTTTACCCAAATTATCTACCGTGGAGACAAGTTCAAATATTAAATGAGCTAGACTACAACGCTGCTTTACCATAGCCCATGATGTCTTCATTCACAGATAAGGAAAATGAAACAGAGGGAGATGGGCTGCCTTACTTTAGCAAGACTTGCAAAATCTCAGAATTATGTCACATCAGTACAAGTTTCTATGTGTGCCCAAGGTCCCACCACAGTCAGTGAATAACTAATCTACAACTGGTGGAGCATGGAAAGCCATCCAGCTGTCCTCCAGGTGCACAGCTTAGTGCAGGATGCATCACTCCACATATTCCTTTCAGTTGCATGACCAGGGGCATATGCCTAAATGCTGTTTGCTGCTTTATACTCTAGCATAATGACACCTCTGCACTTTAAACAAATGATGAGCTGTGGCATCAGACTACTCAGTAATTCTGTAGCCTGCTGAGTATTAAGCTTAAATTGTGGAGTCCTCAACACAAAACTTTCCTTACCTGCTGTATTCAGTTTGGGTTTAAAATAGTCTTCTTCCACAAAATACCAAAAAATTATTTTTTCTTCTCCATATATACCAGAAAAAGGGGTATCATGAAAACATTAGGACCAAATATCCATAGGTGTTGGAATGATGAATGTGAACTTAAAAAAAAGGTTTTCATAAGATTTTTAGACCTATTCCTGTCTGCACGAGCAAGAAAGCCAGCCCCGTGTGTCTGAGGCAACATTTCGTCTCTGCAAACACTTGTGAAACCCTCTTCTTTGTGGAGTGTGCTGGAAACCCATGAGAAAAACCTGTCCTCATTGCACTCTTTGCAGAGTTCTCAAAGTTCACATTGCGGATGATGAGCCACCACTTATGAATTAGCATATTATATAAATCATGCTTGATTATAAGGGTATATTCCCACTCCTTCACCAGCACAATGAAAATAGAACAGGAAAAAAGAACTGTATGACTGTTTTATTTACGTAAAGACATGTCATTAAAATTCTTTTGATTTTCCTGAAGGCAATTTTTTTTACATTAGTAGGAATACAGATCTGGCCTAATTTCCTATCTGCAAATTAATGAGGATTGGAGATATTTAAATTACAGTCAGTGAACTCAGATATTTAGAAAAGGGAATATCTCTGGTGAAAGAGATGTGTGAGGAAAAATACTGCAATGAAGTTAGAAAAAAGAACTTTTTGTGGATCAGATATATGACAGTTTTCAATATACAGTGTTTTTTATTTGGAGCAGCAACTTAAAATAGGTATTGCAATAGAAACATAAATAGATGCTTGTCAAAACTGGGCAAAGTTGGATTTTTCTTGAAAGTAAGAAGCTATTTTGCTTTTTCTCTTCTTTTACCTCCCTTGGTGTATGTGCTTTTCAGTCAGAATTACACATCCACCCTAATCTGAACTGTCACAGGCATCAAAGCATATACTTTAATTCCCTGGTAGGGTATTGGACCTGATATGGCAGAGCTGCACAGAGGAAAGGGAGCTGCTTCCCGAGGCAGTGTGCAGGTCATAGCAGGAGGTGGTGGGCAGTGGCAGAGCTTGTATAACAACTGGATCAAGTGCAGCCGCATGCAGATATGGGTCCCCTCCCTAATAACAACATCTACAAATTCTCTGTGCTCCGTGAGGAGTCATGGAGGACACGTGCTGCACAAGCACACTTGTATATTATGCTGGCTGTACCCTTTTTCCTTACAACACATTCTTGAACTTACTGGAATCACAGAATTTTTTTTCATTTTTAAAAACTAAAATTATTTCATTTTTCCCCTCTTCTTCTTTACTTTTGTTTCCTGAAATATCTGGAGAGGCATGCCTGCTGAAGCCCGGCTAATTTAAAGCTTACAAATATTTGAGGTTAGAAACCTGTGACTTTTATGTCACGAATTTTCAATTTGATAAGGAAAGCTTAAACCTTTGACAAAAAAAATATTAGCTGTAATATTGATTTTGATTACTTCTTCAGTTGGTAATCATATTAATTTAATTTCTAAATATATCTACTAAATAAGTACCTTTCCTTGACATTTTTTGTTTCTAGTGTTTCAGAGCAGTACCTTGTTGACAGTCACACAGTTTGATGTTCTACCATTACATCCATTGCGCTAAATAATTACTACATTCTTGGAAAATGGCTGCAAAGAAATGATTGATCAAGTGAAACTTGAGGACTGGGTTGGAAAGCAGAGGGATGATGACAGAAGAAGAAAGTGGATAAAATAATTTTTATTGCACATGCAAAAAATCAACTTTTTTGAAATTTTTCCAACTCTGAGTTTCTGCCTAAGGGCCTTGCTGAGTGCTGACCCCATTTCCTGCAGTACTCTGGCCTCAAACATCCATTTACTGCATGGTGGCAAAGAGGAATAAATTTAACTGGAAACCTAAAACCCCTGTGGGCTAAAAGAGGCAAGTCTCTCACAAGACACAAAAGGTCCTTCCAGCTCATATCTTCTAAGAATTTAATGGAAGTTCTGCTGTGGACAGCAGGGCATGTATGGCCCCTTACTGGCCACACATTAGTGATTTCTGCCAAAGAAAATTCCCCAAAGACGTGTTAGTTACAATCTCTGTGGAGATATGACACTGTTTCAGTGCAGGGCTCGGGAGTAGAAGTTCTCCTGAGGTCTATACTTCTCTTCTCAAATCTACTGTTTGTGTCTGTGCAGATTTTGTTCACTTGACCACTAAAAAGTGTAGTACGGCATCTCTGTATTGGCAGGTGAGAAGGAGTTTTTATTGAATCATGCAAGAAAACTGACAGCATTCCTCAGTCTTCAGGAGTGAACTCTCACTAATTAACTGCAGCCTTTGTTTGCTGCTGACACATGGCTAAAAGGTTGTGTGTACATTTTAAGATCAACAGAAAGATTGGTTGGCAAAGATTTTCTGACCAATATGTGCTCAACTTGCCAATTTCAACCTACCAGCATCAAAAGAAAATAAAAATGAACCCTTTTAAAAAAGAGCATCCCTTTCCAAACTTGGCCTTAATCCAAATGGTTCTTATAATCCTCCTCATGTGTCAAACAGACATTACTCTCTTCCCTGGTATCTCTCTCAGAGAATGAATTTAAAAACTATTGCAGTAATAATACTGCACAGTTACTGCATGCAACAAATATTTATGTTAGGTAAAAAAAAAATTAAATAAAATAAATTTACATTATTGATCTTGATATCTTGATTGCTTTTAGCTCTGGCAATTTAAACTAATTTGTTTTTCAAGAGTTGACAGTGTTAAACCAGTAAGAGAGCAGGGAAAAATGGTAAGGCAAAATTAATGCAAAAATGCTCTGTTGTATTCATGAAGATTTCACCATGAAGATCTTAAATTTTCTCTAGAGATAAGTTGAACTGGCAAGCATGCTTTTACAGTTATATATTTTTATATCTTTCTAGTAAAAGTCTTCCTGAAAATCCATTTATATTTAAGAAATGAAAACCGAATGCTGAGAAGTTCACCAAAATTTGGGAGACAACCTTTTAACTGTCTATTTAGATGACCTCTGGCAATAAAATAACCACTGTTGTAGTCACAATTCCCAGACATTCAATTATCTATATATATTCATTTAATTTTTAAAATAAACATTCATAGACACAGAGTCCTTAAAAGGTTTAAAGTCATGTTTACATCTATCTTTACCTGGAAATCCAGTTACAGTCACTTATAATGTATCAGTTTATCCTGGTGATAAAGCATGATTAAGTGTTTGCAAAAAGCAAAAACTGACTTTCAAGTGTCATGGGAAATTAAAATATATTAAACTGGAAACACTGGTAAGATTCATTCAGAGGATTCAAGAGGCATCCTGGAGAGCTACTCAAAATAAATCCTATGAGGAGATCAGCCAGGAGCTGCATTACCTCCTGCCCAAGCAGGCAGCTGCTCACAGAGCTCAGAGGGGCTGCTACCATCCCTAATTTCTCTAAGACACATGAGCAAAGTGTGCTTGGGAAGTGTCAATTTACAGTATCATGAGAAAAAAAAATTGCAAGTTCAATGCATCTATGGATCTTGTTAACCTTGGCTCTCAGTCTTCCAGCTTTTCTGTTTCCTAAAAGACCCCTTTCATCTAACTGTAGACAGTAGAAAATGAGGACAGTGCATATTAGTGGCTGTTACCAACTGCATGGATCCTAACAGAGTTTCACAATATCTATTTGAAGATACTGGTCTTATTTCTAACTTAATTCCTCCAGTGTAAAATTGGATGGATAGTAAAACATACTTCAGAAAAGCTAAGAAACTGATGCTTTATTTTCAGATACAAGGCCTACCTTTGTTAAAGGAGTTCACTGTAATAGCTTTTCTAATACTTAATATTTGTAACTGTTGAGTCACTAAGTGAGGTCAATGGTAGTTAGGTCTTGGGTGATCATTCTTCACCAGTGGCTGATCTCCCTTACCAGCTGATATTTCATACCAGATTGTAGTCCCCTGTATTTCACTAAAGGAGTTGCAGTTTACATCCTATATTTACCTCATGTCCTGTAGTGATCTCACTGAGACTGCACAAGCTGAGAGTGAGGGAAGCAGCTGTTACATCTGTGCTCTTCAACACAGGCAATATATTTGCAAGCAATTGCTTTTCAGCATCTTTTCCACATTCATGTCCTCTATGCTCATCAGAGACAACAAATTAATTAATACAGTGAGCAGAATAATGTAATAAGAAACCAAGCACCTTCAAAAACCAGGGGTCAGTTTTGGGGATTTTATGTTTAGTTTCCCCAAATAAAAATAACAAAGCTTTAAAAATTACTTCTCTCTCTTTTTATATTTCCTTATTTTTTTCTTTAAGAAAGACTTCTCATATAAGCTGCCTTTTTTGTGTGTGTTCCTTTTTATTTCTAAAAGACGGAAGGCCAAATGTCCACTCTGGGACAGAAGACACCACTCACATAATCATGAAAGCATCACAAGACCAAGTGTAAATCTATCTACCCAAAATTTACTACTTCCTTTCATAACTAGTTCTGAATTTCATAAGGTCTTCCTGAAAACTTTTATGGCAGGTTTTGTCTTTCTTGCTATCTTCCTTGTCAACCTACCAGCTGGGCCTTGCCATCCTGGTGAAAAGAGGATCTGATACAGGGAGAGAAGTCTCTACGGTTTTCCATAGACAGAAAGTCAGATATTCATCTGACACAGAGTCATATGCATGCACTGACTTTGAATCCATATTTTGTCTCGAAGAAATGAAAAAGAACACCCCAAAAGTGGCAGCAAGTTGCAGCAATGTGTAGTTGGGGGTACCAAGACTGATCTTTAGCATTTTTTCCCATTCCTGTGGCAACTAACTACTTCATTATTTGCTAGGAATTTAGGTATAATACTGTTAACCTGAAAAAACAACAGACAGAGTGTGTCTCTGCCAAGGCAAATTTTAAAGTAAAACAACAGGTTTCTAGACAAGAAATACGAACATGGAAAACTCCTGATCAGCACTTTCCTGGGTTGGCTGTCCAGTCCATCTTTGGGTGATGAGACATCACAAGGTGCCTTGTTACTGCAATGCAATCAACTTCAAAAAGCAGTTGTGGTGGATTCCTTATGGAATCACTCTGGATGCACCGCTTGTCTATCTGCCTTCTTGATGACTATTTAGTTGTTACAATTTCTTACACTATTTCTATGAAATCTAATTATAAACCCTGCAACCCAAGAAAATTCTTCCTTCAATACTTTGTTTCATGTTCTAACAGACAAAAGTAGCATGTAGATGTTTATGCATACATGTAATTTTTCTACAGTGTCTCAGCACCAAGATTTGACACCCAGGACGGAAAATCATGACAGTATTCTAAGGTTTGGTCTTGGCTTTAAAGTACCTGTAATTTCATCATTGTGTTATGTTAGATCAGTCCTGAAGGTAGTTGCAGATGAAGCCCGTAAGAAAGGCACAATTGGAATTTACAAACTTTGGATTTGTTTCGGTTACGATTAATGTCAAGGCTCTTTCTGACCTGGATGCTCTTTCTCAGCTAAGTTTTTAGCACATTTTCATCTGATCTTTATATTGATAATTCTATTGTTTACTTACCCAGAAGAATAGTTACAGTAATCAGAGCTATGGTCTCCTCTTCTCTAGTCAGAAGTAACTAGTAAAATATTTTATTTTATTTTATTTTATTTTATTTTATTTTATTTTATTTTATTTTTCTATTTCCTAGCTCCTCCTCAGATTCCTTAGTTTCGCCCTGTGGCTTGTTGAGAAAATGTGATATTTAATCACTAAAAAAAAAACCCAACAAAATTTCTAAAAGGAAAACAATATACACAATTCTGTGGATGCTGGTGTAAGTGGTAATGAAAACCTTCTTTCATTTATGTGTAACATTAATAGCTGAGTACCTAGGTCCTTTCTCAGGGGAAGAATTGAATTACAAAAAACTGAGGAGGTGTGATTTCATTTCCTTCTTGCATCTGCAGAACGTTGTGAGGTCAACAGTCTTTACTTTATTTACTTAGTGAATGATATAGAAAATGTGCTTTTAAAGAACATGAACACACCAGAAAAACAAAGACCTATACAAACTAAATGAAGGCTTTTTTCAAAATGAAACTCCACTTAGTCTTTTTCCTCCTGTTTGGTTAACAATCTGAGTAAGCCATGTCAAAGGTTAGAAATACAAGAAGCAATTAGGCATTTATTAGCTTTTTGCTTTTTTATGTATTCTGCAGAATAAAGATGATATCTGCTTTATTTACTACAAATATGCAGACTTCAGATGGCCTTGCTATTATACAACCTGAATGCAAAGAGCTAAATCAGAGGAAGCTGTTAGTGAAAAACAACAGGAAACAAAACCACTGCAAATTATCAGGTCCTTCAAAGAACAAAGAAGAGCTGCTATTTATTCTCAAGTGGCACTGGAGAATAGAGGACACAGAAGCAAAGTAACCTGTGTCCAAACAAGCTAGTGGCCTGCAGCCTCATCATCCCTGAATTTAGAAACAAAACAAATTCTAAAATCTTACAGATGCTGAGGTTGGCAGATGTGAGAGTGAGTGGGTTTAAAACACACTGACAGACCTGTCAGCAAGGGAAAGGCTGTGGCAGTTTGCAGCCAGATTCGCAAAGGCAAGGAAGCAAGGAACTGGGTGGATAAAGTTTAGTAATACTGGCCAGGAAATAGTGGGGTGCAGGCTGAGAATGAAACTTATTGCTCTTTAATCATTTAGCTTTATGCACTGCAGACAGAGAGGGTCATAAAAAACACATTTTTTTACTTTACAGAAACTGGTTTTGAGACTCTGAAGTCAAATATTATTTGGTTTATTGAATTTATTTGTTGTTGCCAAAGGTTTTTGTTGCATTGTGCAGGAAACAGAACAGGCTGCATGCAATTCCTTTCCTGCTCTCATCAGGCAGTGTTACCTGAAAATTGCATCTGTATAGTTGTGCTCTTGATATAAACAGAAGACATAAACCCCACAAATAACTGCAACTGTGACACTTCCCCATATAATCCTTTAGAGAAGGAGCGGTAGAATTCCAGTCCCAGATTTTCTCAGGTAGAAAACCCTCTCTTGGTCCCAATTATGGAGGTTTAGCACCTCATCAGGCCTTAGACGAAAAAAAAAAACCAAAACTAGAGTTCTACAAAAACCCAGGTGAACCTTGGTTCCTAAATGGTGCTTTTTAATAAAAATTTGCTGGTGTGTTTGTAGTAATGTGTTATTATTATGAATATGTTCTAGATTTGGTGAATTTTGAACCACTTGAAGGCCTTTAATAGTACTAACCTTTACCTTGCAAGCCAAAAATGTATTCTAGGTATATCCAACTCAGAACAACTGCGCTAGTTCACAAATTGCCCTCACTATTACAGCATCACAGTAAATATATGCTATGTTACTTTTATCTGGAAAATGTATAGTAGAACACAGCACATTCCTTTAACTGTTTATACACAGTGTCCTCTGGAGAATTCGATATATTTTTTTACTTAGCCCAGTCATGATTCAATTTCTCACATTCTGAACAGCAGGCACAGATCTATATTTCTTTTTTTTTATTTCATTGCCGGCTGGTAATTTTATTGTATTTCATTTTGAGATTCATCTCATGAACACAGTATGTGTTTTGCATTTAGCTAGATCTTTCATATTTTTAGATCTTGCCTGATTCACAGTATGCTTAAAAAAATAAAAAGCCAGCCACCCAGTAGCTTTTGTTCTTGCAACCATTTAAAATCAATTTGTGATCCTTTCCATTCAATCTTTTTCTTTAAAACTGATAATATTTTCTGCATGAAAAGTTGCTGAGTTGAGAACAATAATATACATTAAAACCATATATGCATTTTTCTTTTTAATTGGTTTTATTATATCCATATATTTTCTTATCACTGTCTTCAAAGATAGGATTGTATCATGAAAAGCTTTGCACAAAAGAACAAATAAAGGGCCCACACATTCCCTCTGTGACTGCGCATACTGGAAAAGAGATCTCAGCTTGGGCAGTCATGTGAAAAGCTTTTCATCTTCCCTTTTTCACTCTAAGGTATGAGTTTTGACTTTTGCTCTCTAAGGTTCTGGGAGGAACAGGGGTGAGAAATCTTTTGTTCTTGTTATCTACAACCTGTCAAGCCAATCACTTTTTCTTCTAACTTATGAAGTCTTGGTCTTGTCTACAACAAAGCACTCTAAAACACGGGTCTGGAGAGTGCCCTTTGGGAATTCCCAAACTGAAGCATCACCACTGAGTATCCCATCTGTAACATGCCAGCAACAGCCTGGATCCTACTTTGGGGATATCCCAAGAGGCACATCTGCAGCAGCCAGAGCAGCCAGATACATGATCCATGATGAAATTTGCTTCCACAAGGACTACTGCCAGACTGTCTCTGAATTTTGTCTCAATTTGATGCTCATTCCAATACCCAAAGCTCACAATATTTACTATTACAATGGAAGAAAGACAAGATACAAGTCTAGAAGTTGAGATATTTTCTGTTTTTTCTCCAACCTGTAAAGTATTCAGACAATATTTGGGACTGGAGTAGAAAGTAAACTAGAAATAGAGCCACAGAATTCTCTTAGATTCTCATTCTCATGTAGGAAAATTACATGCCAGACAAACATCACAAGAAAGTAATACTGGTAGGAAATGTTTGAAATATTAAAATACAAAGCACTTCAAACTTTTTTTTTATGTCCAGGTGTTCTTTTTGTCACACAGCTTGGCATTACAATTTGTTCATATATGGGAAGTGTTTTAGTATTTAATATTCTTCAAATACCTGGCAATGATAAAATTCCTTTTAGGTTAATATATCAATGCACTCATGGGGAAAGTATGCCTTGGATTTCAGGGTTCTTACCAGTAGCTAAGATTCTGATTCAGAATCATTATATCTTTTGATACTTACACAAATGTCAATCTGTTACAATGATAAAAATATACAAGTATACAGAAGTACATTTTTTGAAATGCATTGTCTTTGCTTATAAATATTTTTTTTATTTTTTCAGTTGTTCCTTGAAATCCCCCAAACTGTTAACCACTGCTTTTAATCTGCCAGCACACAGTACTGTATATATCATTGTGAGGTCTCATACACAGAAAGGCCCATGAGGTTGTAACCCTTGTTTGGACACCATCAACTCATGTGGTTTTTCCTGGGTTGGGTTGCATTTGGGACTCCTGGAGAAGTTTACACGATATTTTCAGACCAAGAGTATGGGTTTTAAAGTTTGTTCAGTCCTTCCTTACCATGCATATTTATAGTCTTTGAATCCTTTGGCACACAAGTACACAGACAAACACTCTGCAGAAAAAATGCAAAGAAACCAGACATAGGGCCAAACAGAGATCTGATGCTCAAATTCTTTCTCTCTTTTATTTATCAATATATGGACACAACCTGTACCTCCTGGACAACCTGATAAGCGGCTTCAAAGAGTCACTTTGTTTCAGGCATAGAAAACAATTTTAGCTAACATGTGGAAAGAGACATTGAGTACATTCTCTAGAGTATATGACTCTGAGGGTTTTTCCTCCCTTTTTTTTGTCTCAAATAGATAATCTTTCATCTTTCATATATGTAAAAAGACCAAAATGAGATTTCGGTTGCAGAGATAGTGACAGTTGTAGGAGTTTGATTGTCCAGTGCTGCAAATTGATTCTTTTATTGTAGAAAATATAAGTTTTGATGGAAAAAAAGAGATACAGCAAACTATGTAATCCAAGTTGTCATTTGTGATTCAGGCCTTTGTCTCTATCAACTGTTATCTGTGGCACCACTCAGTAAGGATATCTGTAAGCATTTGAAGATGCAAGTAACGTAGTCAGTTGCTTCCAAAACAGCAAAGTTGGGATTTTTAACTTTCTTGTGGCTGTCTCTAAGGTCTATTGAACTCAGGCTGTGTACCTCTGCTGATTATACCTAACATACCATACCTGTTTGCTGTAAGCTTATAACAATTTTTAACTCCTGCTCAGAGAAGCAAATGTTTAAAAAAAAAGATTGCACAGCAAGCTGAGCGCAGACACATTACTACATGGCCTTCAGCTGCGTAAGGTTACAGAGTTATTGATGTGCTGGAAACTGAGAGCATAGATTTTCTTTCATACAAAACATGTTTGACTTTATCTGTAACAAAGTAAGCAGGAATCACATTCTCTGAACTGCAGCTGTGGTAGTTTTAATATTTCTGTAAAATTCTTGTTTCTGCGGTATTGAGGCATCCCTTTGAGTATCCTATCACATGTCATGGGAATTTAAAATGGAAGAAAGAAAGAGTGAAAGAAAGTTCTAGGACAGATTTGTTTTATGGAATTTTTATAGGTTAATTCTATTTAATTTGACTTCTTAATGTTAGTGCAAGACCTCAATAAAAAAAATTTAAAGGCAATGCTATGGGGAAAATACTAGAAATATAAGTAAATGTTATAACTGAGAAAGAGAGGAAGTTCTCCTAGGGAAGGAAAAGCAGTAGCTTTCAGATCCTCAACCTCCTAGCGAATGAGCTCTTTTCAAAGTTCTTCTGGAGTACCTTTGGTACTAGGATTTATTTCTTTACAAGCAGTCTAAGTGCATTTTACTAAACATGCAATGTTGGGAGGAGGACCCGTCATTTTGTGAGAATGTGAACAGTGAACAGGAGGAATGGTGTGTTTCCTGGGAATAACCAGAGGAAAATCTTGATCTGATACAGTAAAATGTAGTGAACATTGAGCATTTTGGAGTAGCCTACTTACTTAAGTGGGTCTTTTGGGGGCTTTCTTTGCATTTCATTTACCTTAAAAAGTATTTAGCATTGGGATTTTCCACTCCTTTTTTTTAAAACACAGTTATCAGCGTTTTACATCAGTCTCTAATCTGGATTACACCTTCTAGGCAATGTTAGAGCATAAATGCTAAACAGAAATTATACAGAAATGTCTTTCTCAAATACTACTTAAGATATAGGAATATAATATATGTAGATGTACCATCGTATCTCTGGGGGGTTTTATAACTTACTGCTTTGATTGATATTTCCCATTGATACAAAAGACACAGTTTACATATCTGAAATGTGGCATGGACATGTGAATTCTGAGCATGAACTGCCAACACTGAATTTTAATATGAGTCTTAGCCTAGCCTACACTGCATCTTCAAGTATATTGTCCTAGGCCGGTAATTACAGTCTTTTATACAAGACCTATTTTAAGATACTGTTTTTTATATAATGTATATTTTTATCTTGACTTTGAAAGATCAGATCTTGTTTGTCATGTAAATTCTGCCTTGTGAATGCTTCAGTGACTTAAAGGAACATCTCATCTTCCAAGAAATTGCAGCAGCAGTATTTTTCCTGTGCTTGCCATGTGTATGCAGTTTTCTTCCAAATTCTCCTGACTGAAATAAAGGTGATGGGGGGAGGTGGAAGAAGAAGTTATGGCAAATTTAAAATTAAGTCCATTCACAAATGAAACAACTAAAATACGTTGTATTTAGTTCTACTCAGAGTCAAACTAAATTTTTTAAAAATCAAGTATTTATAATACGCAGGCTGAATGCTCAGTTCCAGCACAGAAGTTAGTGGATGTCCTCTTCCTTTTTCTTGTTCTGCTCAATCTTCCACCTGGGTAAACTTGAACACAAGAAGCTTAACTGAGGTATCCTATGTTGAGTCACTGGTACAGGTTTCCCTGCCTGGTATCCCTTCAAATTTTAGGAATCTTGCTTCGGTCCTGTTGGGATCATCCAGGTTCGTGGGCTGCAAGTGGTATTAAGAAACCCAAATAAATCAAGTTGCTTTAAAATCAAGCAACTAAGATCATGCTACAAAGAAATTGAGTTCAAGAGGGAGGAATTCTCATCAGTTTTGTCAGTTTTTACCAACTGCAAATCTAAGTGAGGCTATTTTTATATATACTGGTAGAGATGCTGGGTATAATAGGTATTTTTTAGGTCTTCCAGTGATCTACTCTACTTTCCTTTCAGTCTGCATATCGTATTTGCTTGGAATAAAAAAGATTTGACAATTGCAGTAGCCCTGGTATTCCTAAGTCCAGCAGCTGTCTTGAGATATATAAACACTGCTTATTTTTAAACATGCAAAACTATTGGGAGGAGAGCAGAGGAAAAGGAAGAATTCAACGTGATTACCAGAGTACCTTATAAATAATATGTAAAACAATGGTATGTAAATGTACCACGGTGTAGTTAGAATACATGGCCAAAAAACTTTTTATTTAATTATAGACCATGGAAAATGAATCTCCAAAACCCAGTAGAATTTTAGACAAAACTAAAACGTGCTTTAATGTTTTGTAAAGAGGTCAACTGCATCCTCACTTCCTGGTGTGGAGGCAAACTTAAGGCTGATAAACATCAGGGTAACACCATTTTTCCACTGGTGAACAAAGTAATGAGTCTGGACACAAACCATGTCATTTTCTCTGCATTTCCAGGATTTAGGATCTCTCTCTCTCAGTTTTAGGAAGACTGCCCAGTTCCACAAGTAAATTATTACTTTTCTCAGAAACCTATGAGATTATATACATTCATGTTTCAGTCTGACAGTAATGTCTTTGTAAGGATCATCCAGCAGCAACTGTATTATTGAAAGTGATCTACTGAAGTGATAAAAAATTTCAAGATGTCAACAATTTGGCCATGACATTTAAATTATACAGGCTGAGCTCTGCACACATCCTAAATTATATGGCCAGGTAACTCAGAAAACATAATCTGTATAAAGAGAAGGTTTCTCTGATATCATCTATGCAAAGCAAAACAGTATGAAAGATGCATATATTGGTGTCAGAATGAAAGTACAATAGTTTTTACCTCATGAAATATAACTCAACAAGCATATGGTTCTTATTTCACACAAGCCTCTTAGTTCTTTTCTAGTTTAGGAAAAGTGATCTGAAATATGGATAATACTACTTATACCATCTTGAGTCCATCTATGAATTCATTATTTGAGTTCCTATTTATGTTATTTTTCATTGCAAAACCATCAGAGTGGATTAAGTTTTTCAGAAGATGAAATCCACATATTGGTAAATGAGGCTGTTACATTTCCTATTTCTTCAGAGTTAATTACCGTTCAATTCATATGGCAGAATTAAAGCTAACAATGAAGCTGACAAACTTGGGCCTCAGCTACTATCAGTAAATTTGAAATATAAGCTGCATTTTATATAAGTCTGTGGGAGTAGACATTGTCCTGAGAACCTTTTATATTATTGGTATCACTCAATAATTTATTTGGATGCCTAATCATCTTTTATTTCTCTTTCTCGATCTTTTTTTATTTTTTTACTCTCTTGTAGGATATGAAGAATTCTGAATACTCAAACAGAAAGTCTGTTTGTGTATGGAAGAGAGGAATCCTTTTCACTTGCACATTTAAGTATAGACTTAAACCCAGCAGTCAGATCGCTGCTCTGCCACACTTTGAATTTGAAAGACCATGTGGGATATGTTTGCATGATATTACTATCGTGTTTTTGAAGGAGATTTTTCTTCCTGTGGTCCATTTTATCTTTGCCAGTTATAAGTTATCTCATACTGGAGTTGACTGTCTGTAGCTCCTGAGGCACACCAGCTGCCATGCTGCAGTCCAGCTTTGACCTCTGTGTTCTGGATGACTCCAACAGAATTGTTCGAGTCATTTGACATTAAAATAATGTTCAGTGACTCTGTCATTTTCAACCAATTTCCTGAATAATTTCAAATCTATTAATATACAGGAAACTGCTGCCTGACAAAGGTTGGATTCTGTGAATGCAGGAGCACCAGTTAATTTTTAACTTCCCTTATTATCTGAAATGAAACCTGATATGACAGGCTCATTTTCAATACCAGATAGTGAGGAAGATGGAAGCAATGCACACAACTGACATCCTTATCTGAAAAAATGCAGTGATCTCTTATTTTCCTTGTAGTCCAATGTTTTACATGAAAAAAAGAAAGCTAAGCTAAAAATGTAATGCTACTGTGCCAGGCTTAGGAGACTTTGCTCCAAAAACTCACAGAAATTCAGGAGAAGAAATTTCATTTTAAATAGGAATTTTACCTTTACACTTGTAGCTTATTAACTGAGTCTGTTGATTACAATTACAAAAACCCCAGCAACATTTTCTTTCTTTACCAGGCTTCTTGGCTGTAATGAAAATAGTATTCTGCTAACTGATCTATAATAGCACAATCTAGATCTTGTTACTTCTTCTTTCAATGTTACCTCCATTTTTATTTTCATGTTTTTACCTAATGACGATATTAAATAATGAAAATAGCCAACATATACCCTGACACTTTAAGGTTCTGAACTGCCTCAAAAATTATTTCCAAAACATTTTTAATTTACCTGTTACATTTTAGACAGCTAACAACTCCAGCTGTGAAGTTTACACCTGATTATTTTTTTCATGGCATCTTAGAGTGTATGCACTAAAGGGTGTCTGTGCCAAGCTACTTAAAACTTGGTGAAAAGATCATTGCTCTGCTGAAGAGACTGACTACATATTATGAGCCAGTAAGAACTGAATCATTAGAGTTTATTTTCAGCAGACAGAAAATGGTATGATGTTGCCAGATTGAAAGATATGACATATTGTTTTACTTTGATGAATATTGAAGATTGTCTCTTAAAGAAAAATTGAAGACCGCAGATCTTCACATGTCAAAAAAAGAGATAAGCCCAAGGGGAAAAAGGAAAGGGAACCACGAGCTAAAAATTGAACTGTTGAAATGTGGTGATGATTGCAGTCATTATACTGCTGTCAATTAGATTAGCAAGTAGTTCTGGAAATGGTATTGGATGACAAAGTAATGGAAAACTTATTTTGACTGCAACCAATTGGCTTACAGCAAATTACCTAATAAGTGACTTGAGTTTTCAGCTCAAAGGTGGATTTTTCAAATTTTCTGGATAAATACCTAAAATAAAGCAGATCATTATCTTCTAACAAAAAATACCTCTGGAAAACAGAAAACAAACAGCTCTTATTGAATTTTCCCCAAATACTTCTGAAGAAATGGAAAGCATGCGTATCTCTCCTTCTTTGAAACAGGCAGATTCTGAATCCTCCTTTCTGTCAATACCAGCCTCCACAGAGGAACTCATAGAAAGGCAACAGGTCTCTCTGGACAAGAGACCAGCTTTAGCATTTGGTGCAAGCATTTGGGAAAGAGCAACTGTAGAACAGGACAACTTTAGGGCAAAGAAATTCTGGTCTGAGTCCTCAGCTCAATGATTACAAGCCTGGAACCACATGAAAAGAATATGACCATGTGCAAGGAAGGGACAAATCTGCTTTGTGGCCTTCACAGCATGGTCCATCTCTTTTGTTACTCTCTGTAGATGCTGGGTGTAGTTTGGTTTCTGGAAGAAGCTAGACATCATGTTTCCATACAGTCTTAACAGCCTGATCCTTTATTTTTAATCTAGTGGAAAAAAAGATAATTTTCATTTAACACTGCTAAATAAAATCTGGCAGTTCATCAGTATAGGTAATGTTAGGTATGCAGGAAGTGGGAAAATGTGCCAGAGGTATAGAAAAGCTATTAAAGTATAACTTAATTCCTCATCTCCAGTCAGAATTGAGACAATCTATATACATTTTATGCCATGACTTCAAAAAAGATAATGCTCCTAGGTATATTCTTAATCTAGTCACAACATGACACATATGAAGATCCATTAGCTCAGTTCTTTATTTAGAGTTAATTGGTGTAAACAAGTCTGAAATTTAAACACATGGATCCACACAGGCCTTTCTATGCATACCAAAACTATTTTTCAAGTAATATAAGTTGAATTGACACACCTTTTAAGACAGGAAGACCTTTGCAGTTTAGCGTGGAATGGCTGAATTTCTGTGCGTTTGTCTCACACAGAGTAGGAAGGGAAAGCAGTAATAATAGCCATGAGTCAAAGCTGTGGTAGCAGGTTTCAAACTGTAACATCTGTATATGTTCAATAAAAATATGGCTCTAATAATTGCAAGATCATTCTGTCCAGTATTTATTACAGAGATGATTGAGTACAGTTGTATAAAACCCAGACTCTTTAATCCATTTTTCTTGTCTCTTTGGATGGCGGCCATACTTCAGATGCACTGCACTGCTGACAAATGAGTGAAGAATGCAGAATGCCTTTTCTGTCGGGAGCTTTGCAGGAGGATTGTCTAACTCTTATAGCAGATAAAAAAACAACAAAAACACTATGCATGAATGTGCAGCCATGATGGAGACAGGAAAATTGAAATGCTCTCCTGTATCTTACATGAGATTAACTCAGCCAGGTGATAGAGTTTTCATTTCATTCATCTCATTTTTAAGAATTCCAATTATTCTTTAAAAATGCAGTTCTTGATATTTTACTAAATACAGAGATGGAGAAGCAGAAGAATTTGTTTAGAATATAAACCCATTTCAGTTGCGAATTCTCAACTTATTTTTGCCTGTTCTGGTTTTTATTGACTTTTTGTAAGCACTTTTCCTACCTCTTATTTCACTTTTTTCTTTTTGTTACTACTTCAGTTTATTTTTTTTAGAAAGCATTGAGAAAATATAATTTTTAGGATAATCTAAAATCCTAAATCCTCATCAGGCAAGAATTAGGTGCACTGAGATCATTAGCAGTCTTGCTGAGCAGCTTTTCAAATTGTTTGTGTCATCTGGGACTGAGGAGCGCCTTTTTATTCTACAAAATTGTAAGCAACACTTAGGACACTAATGTTCAGCACCTAGCAGAAAAGTCCTATAAAATATAATGACTAATAATTTATAATTACATATATATGTATATGTATAAAGAGATAATATCTATACATCTAGAGAAATGCAACATTGTGATCATCTGTAACAAAAATATAGGAATTTTGATTACACACAAAGAATACCTACAGTTTTGTCTTGATTATCTGTACAAATAAAAAAGGTGATAGTAACCACATTTTGTATGAAAAGGCTGAAAAAAGAAACAGTCCTCTTTTTCACCTTTTATGGAGTGAAAAACATGCCATGACTTCTGGCAAATGAAAAGGTCCTTCACAGGAGAAGAGTAATTGCTCTTCAAGAACAAGTTAAGAAGAACATTGCCCTTTATTCTACAGGGAATGACTTGTATAAAAATTACTTTTTTACTGATTAATTCAGACAAGTTAATGCTAAACATACACAATCCTTAAAAGAATATTAACATGTTAACATGAGAGCAATAAAACATATACCCTAACATATGATCCAATCCAATTCCAACTGAAAGGATTAGAAAGACTACCACTTACTCTTAGAAAACATTCACTCATGCCATTAGGGAGGCAGGCTTTTGAAGTTCAAGTGTTTGTTATTAGAACAAAATTTTCAAATCATTCCTAAAAAAACCAACAAAAAAAACCAAAACAAAAAACCCCAAACAAACAAGAGAAAAAAAAAACCAAAAAAACAAAACAAAAAAACAACAAAAAGCAAACCACCAAATCCAGCAGTTAACTAAACAGCAGAAAACCTGCAGCAAAGGCTGGTGGTCTGAGGCCAATTTTTAAATCACATTTTACTCTAGCAGATAACACAATTGATGAAACACAGCCCATCATATAATTATCTCATATTACTGATATGGTTGAAGCAGGACAGTAACTATATCCTTCTGCCACTTCTCTGTCCAAACACTGTCTCTAAAATATTGTGGACTTCTAACTTAACACAGACTACTTACCTTTAGCCAGCCAGGCTGTCGGAGCTCTGGAGCTGCCCAAATAGAGCAATTTATCTATGCAGCCACTAGTGATGATATATGTATGATTAGGGGAAGACAGCCTGCTTCCACTGTTTGGTGGTGCTTCTGGTCCAAATTGCACACATACCTGTGGATGGCATGAATTACTTTTCAAAGAAAAGAGAGTTATTTGATCTGTTTCCTGAAAACCGTCATCAACTTAAAATAGCACCAGAAACTTGCTTAAAGTGTCCAGAGCATTAATGTCAGGATCTCTTAAAATATTTCTCTTTAACACAGAATTTCAGTTCTATGAGGTTATTATCTAGCAGCTAGATCACGAAAAAGACCTGTTCGTGCAAAAAATGCTAACTCAGAGGTGAAATTTCTTATTTAATAAATTATTAATTATAATAATGATCTATACAATAACTAACAAGTATAATAACTCATAAAACTATTCATTGACTATGAATGGTTTTCAGACAGTGGAAGGTTTTCAGCAATCTGTAATAGTATGTTCCTGAACCAATTACAGTTCCTCATTCTGCAGGGAGTGTAGGAGAGGAAAACTGCATCACAGAGAGAGGAAAAACATTCAGTTGTTCTGGATTTATACCAAGCTAAAATTTTTCCAAACGCAGGATATTGAGTGCTTGCTAATGGTCTTAATAAGAACTTGTCTAATAGCACCCCTTTGTAGGAGCTCTGAGTATGTATAGCGTGCAATCAAATAAATTGGATAATCACTTTCTCTTAATGGTCTTGTAGTGATTGTAGCGACTGAAGATTCAGATGCTTTCAGATATTCTACATGTTTGGTTTGGAGTATAAAAATAGCACGCAAACTCTGCATTATTTCAGACTGTTCCAAGGATAAAAACATGACATAGGCTTGGCATACTTTCCAGATTTAACTTGACCTATAGCAGATTTTCATCATGTAGGTAGTGAAAGGAGAGGGGGAGTGGGGGAAGGGTGCCACTACATTTCTTTTAAAAAATGGTTAAGAATAAATTTGTATGATATGATTTACTCAGTTCTTTTGTCCTTCCGTTCCATTTGTGTGCTCAGCACTTCAAACTGATTATTCTGCAAATCAAGCTAATAGGCCAATTAGCCGAAAGTAAAGGTAAATTAGACATTGTAAATATAGCATAATTAGATTTACTGACAATTAATGAACTGCTGCAGATACAGCACATCCACAAAGGAATATCAGGAAGAAGAGTAAAAAAGACTGATCTGAAAGTATAATTTGTTAAAAATTTTTATGCTAGAAAAGATTTATATTATTCCTCTCTCTTTTGATCGCTATTAGCAATGCTATATTATTGCCAATAACAATGACTATGTAAGTAAGCAAAAAATTATTGTCATTTCTGAAACAGGGAGAATAGGCAGCCTTTCTGAGCAGCAGACCTTTACCACTGGTAAACTTCAGTATTGTACTCTGTTGACACCATTAGATCTATCCAGTAGTTAATAGTCATTGTGAAGGTCAAAGGGAAAAATTTTAATTCATTGCTTTCATCCCTTTCCCTTCTCCACCCTCATTACTCTCAGCTTTTAGCAACAAAGCCATCAAACATCCTGGCTCTACCCTTACTGCTTTTGAAATATTGAATGCTTACTAGGTATAGAACTTGGATGATAGATGGAATTCAATAAACATAGGGACCTTGTTGCCATTTTAGGTGCCCTGGTGCCATTCGAATTGGATCATCAGTGGAAGTAGAAGTTAAAATAAAACCTAGTAGTGTCTAAAAGGGAACCAAATCCTTTTTTTTAGGCAACCGAATCAAACTTCATATCACTCCATGCATCTAAGAATATCAACTGTAATCCAGCTTGAAGTTAAGGTGGAACTAAAATTTTGTGTCTAGAGTCAGAATTTTAAGTGAGTGTCAGATGCCCTTGCTCCCTTTTCAGTCACTGGGCTTGGCTTAGCTGCCAATATACCAGCTCCCTGTTACACTCTGAGATGTAAGTTCTGGCCTCCATCTGCTGCTCCTAAAAGTATGTATCTCACTGGGTCCTGCTGCATTTATTTGTCAGTTCTGTGCAGTTGTATAAAGCTGTATAGAATGCCACAGACATTTCAAGTGACAGCAAGCAGGTATATACGTGGAGAGCTGAGCTGGACATTATCTGGCCTTTTCACATACAGGTGCAGTCAGATCAGCTGCTTTGGGCTGAATCCCACTGGTAGAACCTGTATGGAATCACCCTGTTCCTCCTAAAGTCAGCAAAGCAATGAGGCCCCTCCAGAAAAGGGTTCATGAAAATTTCACTTCGGAGCATCAGCATTACTGCTCACTTTGAGGAGGACCCAGTTCTGAAGAAGCCTGCAGCTCCCGTGCTGGAGCTGACAGCCCAGGTGGGTGTCCCAGGTGTTGCATGAGTTCTGCTGAGTCGTGGAGTGCCCCAAACCAGCCATGAGCAGGCAGCAGGGGACACTCACAGTGGCTGAGTCTGGGAGAAGGTCCAAAGCTCATAGGAATCTGCATGTTGAGGCCCCACAGACAAGGTGCCTCCCCAGCTGAGCAGTGATCTCAGCCATGAGAGGGTGTGACGATGTAAAATAATCTGATATCTTGTACCCTCCTCTGTGAGGCTGCTCTGAGCCGTTGTCCAGTCAGCAACAGGCAGTTCTTGCCTAATCAGCCTGTCTGGGACTTTGGGAGGGCATTCAAATAATTCAAAATTTTGAGCAGTCAGAGCAGATCCTGTGCTGGAATGGAATTCCAGTAGGAATTAGAAGCTTAGACTGTAATACTAAGTCAAAAGATTGACTTCAACAGGTCAGCATTACCTATGCATTCCCATAGGTATTCAGTGTTCGGCAAATTTTATAAAGGTACTTAGTGGCCTAAAATATTTTAGTGGATTTTGTTTAATTTTAATCCCCCAAAACCACTTTAAAATTTTACCATATACCATTCAAAATGAAGTCTTCAGCTTATGTGACAGGAAATAACTATACATTTTTCCATTACAGGCTATTTTTTGTGGAGAAATACATTAAAGATTGTGAAGTTAGCCATATTGTATACTTTATAATTATCACAGTTATTGATTGAAGGCAAATGCATTTCCTTGAGAAACTCATATTATCAGAGTACACTTTCAATCCTCCAATGCTCAAATGAGGGGGAAAAAAGAAGACAAGAAAGGAACCCTAGTATTCCACTAGTCTGATCTTATTACTGCAGCAAAGCTGTTTCTCGTTCATTTTAGTGTCATCCATCACTTCAAGAGTTAATATATTTCCTATCAATTTCAGAAATTCTCATCAACTGTCATGGTGTTAGTTCAAAATATAGATTGCAATGTTTGCATAGCTGAACCTCATAATTATATTCTTTTAATGTAAAGCATTTGTATTAGGTATACTGTGGGAGACTGAAGCAAATTCTAAAATTAACATTATTTCAGTGTAAATGCCCCTTTCCCCAAAGACAAACTTCTGCCTATATTTAGTATTATCTGGAGAGATCTGCAAATGTCATATATGACCTTCTGGTTTTACTTGTCCACTTCAAGCTACATACAAGGTAAACATTTAGTTAGACTTTTCCACTTTTATGAATCCCAACCATTTCCTGCCCAAAGCCCACCTTGAAGTCTCTGCAAATATTTCCCTGTCTGGCTGTGCAAAGAGCTTTACCTGACTGCAGTTTAATAAATTTTCACTCACCTCTTTCAAAACATAAAGGTCATTAGTGTGCTCTTTCTTCTTTTCCCTCCTGAGATAAAAATTATTCTGAGGACAAATTTTAACCAAAAACTGAAAGAATGACTTAGGGTTCTAATATTTAGCTAAGACTATTAAACACTTTTTGTTCCACCCATCCCAGTATTTCAGATATAGAGTGAATTCTACCCAGCAGCTGGTGAGCTCTGATGTCACTGTCTAAAACCAAGAGGAGTTTTAGGACCACAGGAAAATTCGATATGGAAAGGATCTCAGGAGGCCTTATAGTTCAATATCCTCACAGTAGGGTCAGCTGTGACATTTTTCCCCTGGTGGGGACGTGCAGTTCCAGAACACAGCTGGCCAGTTCGACAAGGGCTCAGCCTTCTGAAGATCCAAACTACACAAATTCCTTTTGAAATGGGCTGGTGGTAAAGAATTTCTACCAGCCCCCACAGATTTCAATAGGGAATTAAAGGTACTCAGCTGCTTACAGGCTCAACCCAGATAAAAGAATAAAGCATAGCATCTGTAGGGGAGAAGTTTCTTACAAGGGATTTTTTTTTTTTTGTACACTCACCAATTAGAGAGCTCTCCCCTGGGCTACCAGAAGCACTGAAAACCTTGTGAGCCTGTGTCCTTTCAGCAAATGAAGAAATACATAGGAGGCTTGCTCCAGAAAGCCAAATCAATTTCAAACTTAGTGACTCATGAGCCTTGTTGAATTTAGTGCAAAAACAAACAGTTGTTTCAAGGAAATAAACAGCACAATTGAAAGTACAAGTTTTAAATCATTGAAAAGGAAAAAAGAAAGCTCGCTTTCAGCATGATTTTTATTCTTTTTTGATTCTTTAAAAGAAGATGATAATGGGAGAGCGGTGCAGTTTTGAAGAATCTACACAACTCTCCATCTAATAATCAGCTAGAGTTACCCAGTGTCTTGTTTTGGTTTCACTGGAGCTGATGCTAGCAGAAGATGAATACACTGGCAAAGACCAAGTACCTCAACAGTGAGACACCAAACGGAACAATCTCTGAATAGTCACCTTCATTTTATAAGGTAAAAAGGACCTGGTTTTGTAGCCTTTTACAAATTTTACTAGAAAATAAGCAGTTGTAATAAATGCTACTCCTAGAATAAATATATAAAATCCCATTGAAAATTCCCTTCCTTAGAACAAAAAAAAAAGTTCCCTTATGCCTTCCAGAATTCAATAAAATATTCATTGATGTTGAAAGGGTGGAAGGGAAAATCTCATCACTTGTGTTTGCTCTTTTTCCTTAACTCTTACTTCTCATACTCTTTTCTCAAATATAAAGAGCGCTTACACTGATTCTTTTATTTAATTTGAGCCTTAAAAAATGAATTTACTTGCCATTTATAAGAAACATATTGTCTGAATTCCTACTGTTTTCACTCTCTATCCATAGATTTATGATGTCTTTATGAAGTTTGCAAATGAAAGACCCCAGGATAGCTTTGTATAAAAACAGTGGAGAGTAGTACACAGAATACTAGGATCATTGATTCCAGTTCTTACTTGAATGGCCTATAACTAAGCAATGACTATGGAAAGATGTGATATGATGTAATCATGACATAATAGAATTGTATGGAACTCTACAAAAACAAAATTAAATTGATTTTACCCACAGTGGACTAGGAAGAAATCAATAGCTCTGCCTGAAGAGTTAGCATGAAAATATTTGAAGAAAAGAAGAGGGGCCCTTCATCTCTAATCTGCCATCTAATGTACTTGGTAATTCCTCATAAATTAATTTTTTAGCCCCAGATTTATTCTCTTCTCCCTTGAAATATAGGGCCTGTATCTAGACATTTTGGTTGAGCAGACAACTAACACAAGTTCAGCTGTGTCTATTTATTATCTCTGTTACAAGACCTGATCTCACAATTAGATCTGTGTGGGTAGATCCTTTCTATGTAGCCCAATTGGCTTAAATCATCACACACAGTTGTGACCAAGAAGAATTATTAGAGTATGGATCAGATTTGTGAGATAAAACTTATAATTTCTTCTAGAAAGTATTCCTTTCCCTAAGTGAATTTATGTACTTGTTTTAAAATTTAGCATTCTTGCACTACTGCTTTAATTCTACATCCATATTATCATTTGGTATGCAATAATATAGAAATGGCAGGGGGAAATATATGTGTTAAAAGGCTTGAATGTACCAATCTAATGGTTTCCCTTTAACAACTATACTTACAATTACTAAGTAAGCAAATGTCTGAACTTTTACAGGAAGCCAATATATTAACAAAGAAAATATGTTCTATTTTTGACTCTTCTCTTTTGATTTTTCCAGATTTACTCTCTATCCTTTACCATACAGCCATACAAAATTATGATTTCAGTCCCAGGAAAACTTGTGGAGTTTTCACATTAGGTATCATGATAAATTTATCAAATTATTTGTGAGAAAATGTGAAAGATGATTATCTGGACTTCTAGCAGAAATATTTTATAGAAAGGGATTTTAGTTTTAACTAATTTTTCCAATAAGTAAGTGGAGAATCCTATGAGATGGACTGGGGAAGGCCTGCTTCTGGCCAGGTGGAATAGAGGGAAAACCAGTTTTGCTCTATTGTGTGGAGCAGACACAGCACTTTGGCACATTGGGCCCACAGGAGTATAAGGCTCTAGGAGATAGAGGTGCACAGTGTACCCTAATGCCATTAAGTCATATAGGGGAAGAACCCACTTGCATTTCTGGAGTGGCAAGGGGATCCCAACAGCTGACTGTTTTGGAGACTGAAGTTAGCCTGACCAGGAATGAGTAACAAACAAACCATATAGAAACTGGCTCGGAGGTTCTGTGCATCATTCATAGAATCAATCATAGAATCATAGAATCATAGAATCATCAGAATCATAGATTATGCTGAGTTGGAAGGGACCCATCAAGTCCAGCTCCTGGCCATGTGCAGGACACCCCAAGAGTCACATGTGTAAGAGTGGTGTCCAAATGCTTCTTGAACTGTGGCAGGCTTGGTGCTGCCACCACTTCCCTGGGGAGTCTGTCCCTGTGATCTACCACCCTTTGGATGAAAAACCTTCTCCTCATATCCAACCTAAATCTTCCCTTACTCAGCTTCAGGACATTCCCTCAGGCCCTGTCACTGGTCACAGGACTGAAGAGATCAGTGCCTGCCCCTTCTTATCCCCTCATGAGGAAGTTGTAACTGCAGTGAGGTGTCCCCTAAGTCTCCTCTTCTGAACAGACCAAGTGACCTCAGCCAGTCCTCACAAGGCTTCTTCTCCAGAACTTTCACTATCCCTGTGGCCTCCTTTGGATGGTCTTTAACAGCTCAATGTCTTTCTGACATTGTGGCTCCCAAAACTGCCCCAGCACTCAAGGCGAGACCACCCCAGTGCAGAGCAGAGGGGAACAATCCCCTCCCTTACCCCACTGGTGATGCTGTACCCGATGTCCCCACAGGACCCCCAGATCCCTTTCCATGGCACTGCTTTGCAGCCTCTCATTCCCCAGTCTGTCTGTACATCCAGGATTGCCCTTCCCCATGTGCAGAACCTGGAGCTTGCCCTTGTTAAACTTCATCCTGTTGGTGATTTCTCAGCCCTGTAATTTGCTGAGATCCCCCTGCAGGGCCTCCTTGGCATAGACAATCTCAGGAGAAGGTATTTCGAGGGCTCATGATGGTGCAGGTGAGCTTTCAGTGTAGCTGCCTTGGTGGAAATTAGGCAGCTGTGTACCTTGTCCAGTCTCTCAGAGGAACCTTCCATTGTGGGATTGGGTGAAGGGTGAAGAATGATAGGTCATGGTTGCTACCAATAATACTACACCAACTGAGACTGCCCAGTTCCTATCCATAAGCTGATGTGTTAACTGCAGAGCCAAAGAGTGATCAGCAGGACTCACTCGACCTTTAATATTCCCATATGGCCAGCACAAAATTCAAATGGAGAATGGAGACTAACAGAAGATTACTGTGGACTGAATGAAGTCACGACACTGCTGGGTGCTGCTGTGCCAAGCATGCTACAACTTCCATACAAATTGGAGTCGAAAGCAGCCAAGTCTATGCCACAATTTATATCACTAATGTGTTTTTCTCAATCCCTTTGGAGGCAGAGTGCAGACCACAGTTCACCTTCCCCTAGAGCAGCACCCAGTAAACCTGGGGATGACTGCCCCAGGGATAGAAACACAGCCCTCCTGTCTGCCATGGGCTGTGTTTCTGCACTGGATCAGGGTGAAGCTGCAGAACACCTGTGAGACATTGATAACATCACTATGTGCAACAATCCAGAAGAAGTAATTCAGAAAGGGAAGCAAATAGTTAAAATCCATATGAAAGCTTGTTTTTACATACAAAAATTTTTAAGGAACGGGAACAGGAGATCTAGTTTTTAGGAATAAAATGTCAAGATGGACATAATCAAATCCCAATTGATGTGATCAACAAAACAACAACTACATCTCCACCAACTAACAAAAGCTTTCTTAGGCATTGTGGATTTTTAAAGAATGCAGGTTCCAAATGACAGTCTGATTGCCAGCCCTCGCTATCAAGTGACCTGGAAGAAGAATGATTTCAAATAGGGCCCTGAGCAATAACAAGCCTTTGAACAAGACAGAAGATAGTTCAGCTCAGGTGAAACCCTGCTGAAGGAGCCACAGTGTATAATAAATTACCAGAAAGTGAGAAGCAATATGCCTTGCTTCCTGATAGTTCCCTACTGCCATGTTGTAGGAGGGAGCAAAGCCTTGGAGGTAGAAGTCATCTATATGGATCCTCTATAACAAGTCTGGAAATGGCTGGAGAAGAAGGGAAAATCAAGTCAGTTTGCAGAGGTGAAAGCTATCCACCTGGCTTTAGACATTGCTGAGGGAGGAAAATGGCCAATATTTTACCTATATACTGACCTCGAGGAGGAGATGTGATGTATGGAGAGGATCATGATTGAGGGGTGGACTTGATGTGAACGTGAAGCCTGCTGCAATTATCAAGGCAATCAGTTAAAACCTACGTGGGATAAAGAACAATAGCTGAAATATAAATGCAGGGAAGTCTGGAAGATTGACTCTATCACACACCTACAAGCCTGCCAAGTCATGGGGCCAGTCTCTGCCCCTTTGGATTTGGGAATCTCAATCCAGCTCCCCTTCAATCACACTATCAAGTGTAAAAATCACCCAGACAGTAAAAATCACCCAGATTAATGGAAAATTAATTTTGATGAAACCACACAATCAGGTGATGGGATCAGATTTGACTTCAGCATGCTACAATCCAACACCATATACAATCTTTCCTGCTCTAAAAGATTGTTATGACTGATGGTGTCTAAAACCATGGACTAAAACCCCATTAGATATTTTATAGGGATTTGCCCATAGACTAAGGGAATGCTATCTGTGTATATATATCACAAGACAGGACAAGTGATGGTGGTTTACTGGGATGTACTAGAAACTGTGGGACCTGGTCATGACTTAAAAGCTATAGAATAACAGGTGGATACTGTCCAGGTTTTGACTGGGATACAGTTATTTTTCTTTCTAGTAGCTGATACAATGTGTCTGTTTAGATAATGAGATTATTGTTGATAACACACTGATGTTTCAGTGGTTGCTGGCTAGTACATACCTTAAGTCGAGCACATTTCAATTTCCCATGCTTTGCCAGTGAGAACATGCACAAAGAAGTAGGAGGGAGCACGGTCAGGAAAGCTGATTCAAATGGCTCTAAGGGATATTCCACACCATAAAACATCATGTTCAGCATGTGAACTGGAAGTAATCTACAAGGAGGGGCCAAGTCCTGCTCAGTAACAGCCTGTGCATCAGTCAGTAGGTGGTGAGCAACTACATTTTGCATCACTTGGGGTTTTTTGGGGTTTTGTTGTTCTCTTTCTTCTTGTTATCTCCTTAATTGATATTATGAATATACCTCACTTTATTTCAAAGGGGTTCTTAAACTGGGTTTTTAAAGGGTTCTTAAACTATTTCAATCCACATGTTTTACCTTTTTACAGTTCTCTTTCCCATACCACTGGGTTGGGGTGTGGAAGACAGTGAGCAAGTGGGTGCGTGGTACTTAGTTCTGTCTGGCATTAAGCCATGACAGGAGACAACCCTGTGAAAAAGAGTGCTTGCAATGTGTAGAGGACATGAGAAAAGAAATTCTAGCACTTCAAACAAAATTTAGGAAAAGTAAGTTCCTAAATTTTGTTGACATGGTAATCACAATAAGATACTATTGCTATCACAATTTCATAGAATCAAGTAACTGCTCTTCAAGCATAGTAGGGAAATAAAATAATTGAAATTCGATTGAGCTTTGTTCTGCACACTGAAAGCACAGCTACACTTTTTTCTGGTGCTCTTGAATGTGAATCTCTTTTCATTTGACTGTTGAGATTGTCTTGTTTACTCTGAATAAGGCTGATTCCCTGGTTACCTGGTTTACCTAAAATATATGTTGGGAAAACACATTTCAGGAGAACTATTACATGATAAATTATAGCTTAATACCTGATGCATTTTCCATTTTGTAGGGTCTTTGAAACTTCAAATGCTGTGCAAAGGGGAAATAATTTTTAAGGTATTTTATATTAAATAGATTAATTTTAAGTACATAGTGCTACAAGTTATTCTTTTAATACTAGGTATTGCAGGGGGTAAGAGTTTACATTAATTCATAAAAACACTCTTTAACAGAATTTAGCCTACCACAGCACTGGTACCAGCCATACAAACCAGCTATAGCCCCATGGAATTGCCCATTACATTCTGAGGTTTCCCTATCTCTATAATTCTCTATAAATGTTCATATTGCACTGTCACTTTTTGGTGATCTTTCTAACACGTTTCCTGGTGTATGCTGATGACCTTTCCCCTCAAGACAATGAAACAGCCTAGTGGTCTCAAATTTTATGTATTCTCAAATTTATCAAATTCATTTAACTTGTCAGAGATATCAGGAAATATTTACTACCTTATATTAACTGTGAAAAAATGTCTTAATATTCCAAGAAAACCTCCGTTTTGCAGCTTTTGTATTTCCATATATCTTCAAAGCCACCTCTTTTTTTCTGTGAGCACTCTGCAGATGTTTGTAACATTCTCATTAATGTGTCACCAGAGCACTAGTTGCATGAGAATATGTCTCTTGTGATACACTGAAATACTTAAAAAAATGTTGTGTTAGGCTCTAGATAGCTGGGAAATATTTCTGCTTATTACTTATTTAAATTAACGTATAAATAAACTGATCTGTTATATTTTTATTCACTAGGAAAAATTATAACTGAGATTCTTGTGTTTTAATAAAAATATTTTGGTTAACACAATGGTCCATATGTTTTCAGTGTGAATCTTTCCCAATCTACTTTCACTTCCACAGTCTGCATAAACAAGAGGTGAATACTGCAGAAATACTCCTCAAGTTTTGGTCAAAAGTAGAAATATTGGTAAACTTGGTATCTGTCCTACTAAAGGAGCAGTAACAACCCTCTCAAAACAAGAATAAAAACTCTGAATGTGTAACTCATCTCAAACAGTTAATTATTCACTTTGTGAAATTAGCAAATCCTAACACTAGCCTGTAACATCTCATGGTTTATGAACAAAACAGATTTATGAAAGATGTGTCATTAGAATGGAAAATGCAAGAAATGCGTAAAACTCTGTCTTCCCACTAAGATACCCTTTAGAAGGAAAATCTCTTGAGGGCACAGAAGGATGAAGAAACTCTACAAACTTCAGACACATTTAGAAACTGAAGTAGAAAAAAAATTTATTAATCTTATCATTCCAAATGAATTCTTCATTTTTATTTGAATATGCCATAATTCCCAGACACAGCCTCCTTGACAGGAAGAGTCTTTCTATCACTCCTAACATCTAGTTAGTTGCCAATGGTTTGACTTCAGTCCTCCTGCAATTGCTGACATTTGTGCAACTCTCCCTAACTTCTTGATCTGAAAAGCTATACTGAATTTTTCTGCTCAATTATCTTATCTTATTTCCAAAAATCATTTAAATAAGTCTGTTTGATTTTGCATTACAGAAGCAGACCTTCCTGCATACTAAAGGATTCACATCCTTGTGACACACCCCGAATGATCAGGGAGGCAATGACCCAAGATATCATTCCTACACATGGCTGAGGTCTGCCCATTCCAGCGCTTGTAAGGGTCTTTTTCTTTTTTATACTGCACAGTATAAAAATCATGTGTAACATGTTTTTTCTGAAAGCAAGGACACTTGTATGGCTGAGAACAGGTTCTTCACATCACTATGACGTAACAACTATTCAGGGAGTGCTTAAATTAAGAAATTTCCTAAATTTGTTTCTGTATCAATCCATTAGCATCCTTTCAAATGCCCACAGAACATCTGATCCCCAGAGGTCAGTCAGATGAGAAGTATTTTCAGTGATATAGAAGGGTGAAGAACAAGTGTAAATACATAATGAAAAAACTAACTCAAAAGAAGAGAATGGTTTTCAATCTGCATTTGAGCCACATGTCCATCCACTGTTCTTGCACTGTCAACACCTGAAGATTTACATACTCTTGTCCAGCTGTTGGTAATTGCAAGACATCTGAAATCAAATCATGGACAGCCAAATTATTCTTATTCTTATTCTTATTCTTATTCTTATTCTTATTCTTATTCTTATTCTTATTCTTATTATTCTTTTATTCTTATTCTAGAAATAAAAAAACTCTTTCTTCTTAAAAAGATTCTGGCTGAGAAATTTTGTGTTTTTTCACATCTAAATGAATATTACCAAAAATTTCATGAAGAAATCCCTGTGATATAACCTAAATTGTTGTAGTCTGGACATTCCAAAGCGGAGGGGTTTCCAGAGAAATTCCCTATTTTTTACTTTACATTTATGTATCTGTAACACATAAATCTGTCCTTAAGACCAAGACTTTGCAGGGTACCATTTAAAATTTGCCTTCACAGGTGACTTTATCACAAGTCCAATGAGTAATGTAGAAGGTAAAGAAAAAGAACAAATAATTTACAGTAATGATTATTAATATTAGCAATGATTCTTCAGATTTGAAAACTTACGTATCACAAAATTACAGAATTCTTAGGGTTGGAAGGCATTCCTGCAGATAATCTAGTCCAATCCCTCTGCCAAGGCAGGGTCACCTAGAGCAGGTGACACAGAAACTCATCCAGGTGAGTTTTGATTGTCTCCAGAGGGAGAGAATCCACAACCTTCTTGGGCAGCCTGTTCCAGCAGTCTGCCACCCTCAATGTAAAATGTTCTTCTTGGGATAAAACTTGTGTCTGGTTTACGGCCATTGCTTTTCATCCTGCCACTGAGCACCACTGAAAAGGGTCTGGCACAACTCTCGTGGCACCTGCCTTTGAGATATTTACATGCATTGATGGGATCCACTCCCAGTTTTTAATCAAGATTAAATAGGCCCAGCTTTCACTGTCTCTCCTCATAAGAGGGATGATCCAGATCCCTAATCATCTTTGTAGCCCTCCACTGGATCCACACCAGTAGGTCATTTTCTTTCTTGTACTGAGGAGGCCAAAACTGAGCACAGCACTCTAGATGTGGCCTCACTAAGGCCAAGTGGACAGAGAGGATCACTTCTCTCAACCTGCTGGCCACACTCTTCCCAATACACTCCAGGATAGCACTGCCACTCATAGTCCATAATCCACCAAGGCCCCCAGGTCCCTTCCCACAGATCTGCTCTCTAATAGATCAGTTCCCAGCCTGTGCTGGTACTTGGGCTACCTTATTCCTCCCCAGGTGCAGGACTCTGCATGGGGCTTTGTTGAACCTCACTAGGTTTCTCTCAGCTCAACTCTGCAACCTGTCATGGAATGGCAGCACAGCCTTCAGGTGTATCAGCCACTGCCCCAGTTTGTACCATCAGCAAACTTGCCAGGGATCCATTCTATCCCTTTATCCAGGTGATTGATGAAAAAGTTGAATAAGACTGGACTCAACATTTTTCCCTGGGGAACTGCACTGGCTACAGGCCTCCGTCTGGATTCTGGTCCTCTGATCACCATCCTCTGAGCTCTGCCATTCAGCCAGTTCTTGATCTATCTCACTGTCCTTTCATTTCCTGAGCTTACCTACAAGGATAGTATGGGGGGCAGTGTCAAAAGCCTTGCTGAAATTGAGGTAGACAACATCCACAGCCTTCACTTGTTGACCTGTCCTGCCATGCTGTCACACAAGGCTATCAGATTGGTCAAGCATGACTTGGTGTACCTATGCTGACTATGCCTGATGATCTTTCCTTCTTCGTGCTTGGTGACAGCCTCCAGAATGACTTGTTCCATCACCTTTTCAGGGGTCGAGGTGAGGCTGACTGGCCTGTATTTTCCTGGGTCCTCCTTCTTGCCCTACCAAACAAGTCTTTGTTAAGCAGAGCTTTGTAAGCAGTCCTGCCTAAAGCAACAGAAGAGCTTATGGCTTTTGAATCATATTAGACGTAAACTGAAAAGTGCAGAGCTAATACTTTATCAGAAGTAAGTGTTGCAGTGAACAGTGAAAACTGCGGGAAGGACCTGCAACCAAGGATAACTAATGGCTACATTAAGATGTGCTTTGTGCAACTGGGCTGTGTGAGTGCAGCATAGGAAGGCAAATCAGCCATTTTCAGTCTGGTTAGTATGTGTATGAAATACAGCCGTGCCATGAGTCACAGTTTTAGTGCAAGATAGCAAGAAGTATGCAGATGTAAGTTCTCCAAACCCATCCTGAAAGCAGCTTCACTGCTTTTGCACTGTGCTTACCTGTAGAGTTAATGTGGCTGTTCTCTTCTGGTGTCAGTCATGCCCACAGTGGAAGATATCCTCCTATGATAAGCCTTATGCATTATTGCAATTGAGCATCACGATTTCATGACAGACATACCTTGAAGCTGCCATTCAGCACTTTCAGTGAGACTGCCTGACATGCCAAGAGGCTGGGAAGAAACTCACTGCCTCAGATGTTGCACTGAATTCGATTCCTCCAGGCATCCACCTCTGTTTCTGCAGTTCCATGTGTTTACTTACAGTTAGCAATTCCTAATGGTGGGATATGATCTCTTCTCACAAGGGCAGACAGTCTGCTTAATGTATTTTATTTGTACCATCTGGCTTTGTACCTTTATCTGAGAAACATATGGGCAACTTCAGAACAAGTGAAAATAAAACATTATGTGCAAGAGGCAGTGGAAACAATCTGCCGCTCTTCCTTGGCAGATCCCTCCCACAAGTGAATGTCATTCAGGAGTGCAGCTGTCAAGCCAAAAGGTGTCTGATGCAGCCCCAGGTGCCAGGCACTGAGTGCATCGGTGGATGTCAGGAAATGTGGTGTGAGGGTGAGCTGTGCAGCCTCTCCTGGGTCAGCTGCTGGAGCAGCTTCTGTTCCCTGAGAGGGCACTGTGAAATGATGGACTGTCTTTGCTTTGGAGAGAATAACAAGTGGGGGAACACTGTGTGCTACTAGCAAAATTCAGCTTCCTCATAAATCCTTCTGAACTGATGCAGATTTTATCCAGACTTATTCCCTGAAGCCTATCTGCTATCAAACTCCATATGAGTAGTTAAGTTTTTCAGCAATAGGTAAACATTCGCCGCAGTTCTGAGCTCTGTTTCTGAAAATGTCTGCAAGAGATGCCAGCAGAAGTACAGGATGAAACTCTCAGCTTGGTTCTCATCTCTCAGAAAGCTTGAATGGCAAAAGCAGTATTACAGATTCATACATAAGGTTTTGTTTACATATCCATGCACTTATTACACTAGTACAAATGTACAAGTAATTGTCAAGACAGATGAGGGAATAATTCCTTCACTCTTTTGTTGGAAAAAGATCGTGGTCGAAGATGAAAAAGTTCTGTAGACTTTCCCTTTCTATCTAAGATTTGGCAAGGGCTGCCCTTGGGGCAGTAGTGGTGAAGCTGAGTTGCGCTGACCTCTTTTCTTCCTTTCCTGGGACAAGAAAACCCTTGGAATCCCTTTGCCTTTACTCCAGGGCGCTGCATGAGAAGTACTGTTAATTCTTTATCCTGGTCTCAGGGAGAGCAGCAGTGCCTGAATTTCTTGCACTTCCTCATGAGCCCCTGGCATCTTGACATTTATTCAAAGTTTGGTTGACCTCTGCTGCCTTTATGTATCTTTAAAGTTCATTCCTGTGCAACTGTCAATACATCTATTTTGTAGCTTTGAAATAAGAAGCTTTAGGGTGACTGAAAGGACACTTGTAACTGTTCAGTCAAGTGTGGTTGTGATTTTAAAAACCTTCCTGTTTTCACTTGACTTTTTACTAATGTCGTACCTATTTTCAACACATTGGGAAAATACATTGCATTTTCTAACTATTTAACCTTGTGTTTCATGAAGCAAGCTATAAGGTAGAAATAGAAGTAGTTTTGCGATCAAAATTTATTCCAAAAAATATTCCCTGGAGCAAATTTTTGTTTATCCTTCAATCCTTTATAATCATAAAATCAGTTTTTCCCAGAATGATTGAAGTGATGTTATCATAAAGCAGAAAGTAGACTTTGAGTTGCATAAAATATTTTTAATATGATACTAAAACAGAAGTAAGAAGTGCAGACTATATAGAATATACCAGTAATTGAGCACTGAGATTGAGGTTAAGTTCTACAAGAGCTCCCAAGGAAATAAGGGGATACAATAGGTCAGTTTGATTCTCTGATGAAAAGAGACGTGGCTGTTGTCTAATTTGGTACATTATATGTGACATTCTTATCTGGATAGAGCTGCAGGAGTTGTAGCACCAGCTCTATTTCTGTTTGGCCATTGTATGTCAGTGCAATAGTATAGCAAGTCTAATTCAAACACTTTAGGGTGTCTTTTCCAGTTTAGGACCACAAAAAAAAGTCCCACGCAAGAAGTCAATCGGCGGCTTCAGGTGGGCTGCAGTAATCTCGGCTATTCTAACTCAAAACAAGCTGCATTTTTTTTCTCTAGTCTACAGTACGAGATAAATGTAGGCTACACAGATAGCATGAAAAGAAATTACAATGACTTATTTGTTGCATAAAATGTCAATTTTATCCTCAGAAAGCCTTGCCGTTCAAAGCTGTGTTTACAATGTGAAGCACCATTGTTTTCCACCTCATTGGGTGATTTTTACTGTCAGAGTCAAAGGACCCAGTTAAGCCTATTTGACAATCCACAAAAATATTTTTTGCCAGTCTGGAAACATAGCTCTGTTGTGGGCAGCTGTGCTCTGCAGCAGCAGGAGATGGCTAAGGTGTGCCTCATAGGAAACTGTGATAATCAAACCTGGAGATGCTGTACTCACAAGTTTCATTGCTAACTAAGGAGAGTCACAGTCTTCACTCTGAAATTTTAAAAAGTTGCTATCCCAATGACTTGTGCCAGCTGGTTGCTGCAAGCCCCAGGGACTGAGCAGATGTCTCAGGAGGTTCATCTGACCAGGACCATGCCAGGAAGCTCCTCCTTTCAGGAAGGCATGCTTCGGGGATATTTCCCATTGTACCAGGCTGTGCAGAGAAGCAGTGCCTGGTCTATCTGCTAACCACATTCAGCAGAGACCAGAGCATCTCTACTGACATTCTCATAACATGTATTTGATTAAGTATATAGGGTTTCCACCTTGTTTGGCTGCTCACACTATTTCATGTATTTCACGCCTTCCACTTTCTATCAAACTGTATCCTTTTCTATCATAGACAATTTCCTTTGCTCTTGTATCTTTGTCCCTGGTATTAAATCTGATTTTTTTTCTCTTTTTGTTTTTTTTAATATATTTTCATTCTCCTCTTTTCCTGCTTCCATGCCTGCATTCTCACAATTCTCTTTACTCACTTCTCTTTCCTGCTACCTTTACTTACTCTCATTTCCTGAGAAAAGGAGGCTCAAGGGTGACCTTATCACTCTCAGCTCCCAAGTAAAAAAAGGGTATCATGAGATCAGATGGCCTCAAGTTGTATAATAGGAGGTATAGATTGGATATGATTGGATATGAGGAGAAAATTTCTTCACTGAGAGTTGTCAACCATTGGAACAGCCTTCCCAGTGAAGTATTTGAGTCCATAACCCTGGAGGTTATTTTAAAAGGTGTATATGTAAAAAGGTGTATAAAAATGTGCTTAGGGACATTGTATAATAATTAGGGACATGGTTTGGACTTGATAATGTTGGGTTAGTGGTTGGTCTCGATGCTCTTTAGTGTTCTTTTCCAACCTAAATGATTCCAAGATTAATGATTTCTTGTGTGTTTCTTCTTGATCTGATTGTTAGCACTACATTGTGGTGTTGGAATAATCTATTTTTCAGTGACATTTCCAGGCTGAGAATTTGAATAAAACTAATTCATCTACTATGAATATAAATCTGGGATAGGACATCTTTTGTATGAAAACCTGTAGAAACCCAGTCTTCAAATCCAACTCCTTTAGTTAAAGGCAAATGCTGAATTTACAATTAATCCCCTCCCACTCATACATCCCACTTCATTAAACACCTTTCCTTTGCTATAAGGTCACCACAACATTTTTGTCCCTGAACTTCACAGTCCTGAGTCTAGAATTATTGCTCTTTGGATTTTTTTTTCCTACTCTTGAAGGGTTGTTTAGTTTGTGAGCAATACATATTTTGGCTAATTGAAGAAGGATATTTTTAAACAACATATGGTCATTGCACAATCTCTCAGTCAGAATCAAACAAACCAGAAACTTAGAGTTTATTAAATTTGTTTAAAACTTACTCACTTTTGAAGGCCCTGTACCAAAAAAAAAAAAAAAAATAGGTAAAATCTTGATTTTCCAACAAATACATTTTCATTTCTCTTGAAAACAAGCAAAACAGTAGCAACAGTCGGGTAGATGTCAAGTTTAATACTGGTCTTCAGTTTTCTGATGTCAATGATTTAAAGAGGACATTGGATTTCAGTAGTTTTAGTGGGATCTCTAAAGGACTTAGCAAATAGATGGTGGTCAAAAAAGCTGCATAATACAGCCTAAGCTCACGTGAATGACAGATCTGGGTGTCTGTGTCCTTTCAGAAACCCTCCAAGTCCTCATCTGACAGGAGTGAGATTATCTGTCATCTTTAAATCATCGAAGCCTGAGATCAAGCAAGGCTCCTAATCTTAACAATTCTTTTCCTGCATTATCTTGGTGTAGCCGTCAAGGTCAGAACCTGCAGCTACCGTGCTCGTTCCTAATACGGTGGTGAAGGAAATTGCAAATGGATGGGCAGTGCAGGCTGGGCAATGGGGAGTGAAATCTGAGTCTTGGAGACATGGGAACACAAATCTTCAAATATTTTGAGTACTTTGCACATGAAGAACAGAGTTGAAAGTTTATCCAAGTACTGAGTAACAAATCAAAGGGGTTTTTTCCTTCTATCAATGTTTCTTAACATATTGCCCTGTACTAGTTTATACCAACTTATGTTAGACAAGGATTTTCTCTTATTTTATTCACTTTTACTATATTGTGTTTTATTATAAACTACACAGCACAATGAGGGGCAGTTACAATTAATTATTATCTTTATTACCAATGTCTCTTTGGCACAGTGAGGATTGCTTTCTGATTGCCCAGGTTCATGCAAATGTCTTCTAGAGAGCTCTACCCCTCCCTCTGAGCAAGTGCTATCTGTGACTGAGCCAGCTCCCAGGAAGGCCCAGAGCAGCTGAGAGAAGGAAGAGGATTCCTATGTCATTATATTAGGCTGAAACAACTCTTCAAGACTTAATATCTCTTGGCAAACAGTATTTACGGTTTTGAAATCTCCCACATTGAAGGTAAAGGCCTGGGCCAGGATTTATACATCCAAGTCATGGGTTTGAAGTTGAATAACAGTTCAAAATAAAATAAAAGCAAATTTCCTGCTGCAGTAGTCAAGCCTGGCATGGATTTACTCTTTTTTTGAATGAGTATTGAAATCAATATTCTTTAGATTCCTGTGGCTGGAGATCATAGTTGTCCCTATAGTACAGCAATTTCAAAACATTTTTGGCCAAGGTAAAAACTTTTGAGTACACATTCTCCACATACCTACATTTATTTGTTTATTAATTCAGTGCATGCACAGTGTACTATATACAATTCACACTCTAAATTGTACCAAAGAACAGAAATTTTAACAAGGATGATATAAAGACAAAATTAGCCCTATTTAAAATTTTTAAATCTTTCTTATTAATGGCACAAAAAATACGTTCTTCTTGCACCCCAAAGGATTACCTTGCACACCCCCTGGGTTTCATGCTCCTCACCACACTTTGGAGACCACTGTTTTAATTAATGTGCTATAGTGGACTAAGCACCTTCTCAATAGCAGTAGTAGCAGTAACCCAATTAATCTGTCCACAGACCAGAAACTTGATTTTAACATCACATTCACATGGATTTTTCAGTCTTTGAAATCTAATTCATCTACTGCTTTGAGTCTTCTGGAATATATGTGGCTGGTTTGAGTTAAAAACAGTGTTGTTATGGTATCAGGAAGTGATGAAGTTACATTGCATTCACATAAATTTTTCAATCTTTCAAGTCTAATTCATCTTTTGCTTTGTGTATTCTGGAATATCTGTGGCTGGCTTGAGTTAAAAGCACTGTTATAATGGTATTAGGAAGTGATGAAGACTTGACCATAGCTGTCTGTTCACTTCCTTTTGAATAGAATCAGAGAAATTAAATAAGAGAGTGTTTGTCATTTATTTAATTGTTTGGAAATGACTGTTTATTAAAAAGTACTGGAGGATGGCTGATGTATTTTCAGTATTGGCTTCAGTACCTGAATCAACATTGTAAAACACTGTTGCATTTAGACCTGAATTAATGATATATAATTTATCTAGGAGCCTAGCACAAACATTACCATTAATTCAAATTCATGAAATTGATGAATTAATCGAAGTTCCGAAAATATTTTAAAATTTTCTTTGAACTTCCAACTTGAAATATTTATGTAAATCCTACAAAGTGTGGTTGCTCTTTTGTTTGTTTTTATGAAGGTCAAATATTTGAATGCCACAATTTGGCCAGCAGCAGAATATAGAAGGAAAGCAACCACCTCCAGAACTCTTCTGTCCCAAAACAGGACTCTGAGGGTGACCTGGGATGGACTGAAATGCTGCTGTAAAGAGCAGACTTCAGCCCTCTGATCTTCTGTCTCTGACACATACATCACTGTAGCACCAATCTTCCACAAAATACTTCAATCTCAGAACTTTGCTTTTCCAGAAAAAAAATCACCTTTAACTTTAATGCCAAATAATTAAAATTTTAACTAATAAATTTTAAAGTCTAATCTTTTAAACTGATTTTTCAGTTTTCTATCCCTCAGAAAATCAGAAGTGGTGTTCAGCTTATTGTTTTTCTCACTGTAATAGGTGAATCTCCATCTCCATACACCTTGCCAAGCTGTAATGGTGTCACAGCTGCCTTTAAGTATTATTAGGGAGTTGCTGAACCCCATCATGTGGTAGAACATGGATAGCATTAAAGTTCATTGAAAATCCCTTTCCTGGTTAGAACCAAGTAACATGCAAACCATGTAAATCACTGACATGTAACTGCTCTGATTATGCCACATTTCTGCCACTGTTGTTTTTTCCTCCCACAGTTTAATTTATTAAATGAGTAACCATATGTTATCTCTGCCTTGCAATAGCAACACTGCCCCTCACCTAAAGCTAGAAGCTATTATCTTGCCAAATTAGGGAAATCTCCTTGGGATTCCATGGATGAGATGGACATTTATTCATTCCTCTCTTGATTTTTGTCAGTGAAAAGATATTCGTGCTTCTCTAGAGCCTCTTCAACAGCAAAAAGCCTGATCCTGCTCGTATTTAGGTAAAAAGTTCCCACAGAGTTAATTGGAAATGGAGAGTAGACCATGGTTAAAAGTACTGTGGTATACAGACATCACAGCAGCACCTAGCTGGCAAGAAGATTAACAAGCACATCTGTTCTGAACCATTAAAATGATATAAAGAAATTACCTTTAAACCACCTGCAGGACAGTAATTTCATACAATCATTACAGAGTCATTAAAAGTTAATGTAGAAAAAACACCACTGTGGGAAATGCAATCTTCTTCTATATTCACTAGATATTTTAAAAATGTGAGCAGAGAACAGTCTGAAAATTATGGTGTCAGATGATTATGCCTTGCCTCCAGAATGTATTGTCTCAAATATTTCCTTTGCCACAGATTAGACTATTTTGTACATTTTCAAGCCATACAGGGAATTTTCATGTTGCACATGACATGCACATGGTAGCAGGATTTTGGAACCTTTTGAGATGATATTCTTGAATTCTAAAAATGGTATAGGGGTCTGAATTTCAATTTTTGAAATCCTTTTATTCAAAATAGATGCACCAGGATGGGTAAAAGCAATATGGACATAAAGAAAGATGTGCTAAAACTGAGAAGGGACACAGTTGCTGATGCTAGAATCAAAGCAAAACTGGAGAAAAAAAAAATGGAGTGCAAAGAAAGGAACCTAATGTTTTAAATCAAAGCAAGAGAAAGGCATTAAATGATGTCACAGAGAATATTGTGTTAAATAATGGGAAATTTTCTTATAATCCTTTGTTACATAGATAACATGAATTTGAAGGAATTATGAAGGGGGTCACGGAAAGAAGAAATAATACTTATAAATGCATTAATCTGCTCTGAGGGACAGAGATTCTCAGTGACAGACTGGGCTGGAAAACATATGTGGAAAGCACTACCTGTTGACTTTGTTAAGACTTTGATGATGTCCCCCACAACAGGCTTTCAAACAAACTATGGAAATACAAGTTTGGACAAAACCATTGGAATCAGGAAAGATCCATGCACATGAGGAAGACAGTATATGATGAGAATCACCAGTATGTCCCCATTAATTGCAAGGCTACATTGTGTGGAGTATTTTCCTTAATGAATGAAATAGGGAATAGAAAATCCTATTAATTGCAAATAGGATTAGAGGCAAAGAGACCGCATTCATTTGGAAGGAAAAAAATAAAAGGAATGAAAAATGAACTTGGCAGATTGAGGAAAGGTTCAAAATCAGGAGTATGTAATTTAAGTGGCTCTGGATATTGTAACGATTTAATTCAAAAAGCACACGATACTGAGATGTGTAAAGGAGTAAATTCTAGCCATAAAAATATACAGTATGAAAAATGTGTGAAGTAGTCTTTTAAATCTACCACCATCTACCTGGGTTATTTTTTCTTTACTTCAAAAAAGATTTATCAGAGGTGTAATCTCTACCAAAAAAAACTACCAAAAAACCTCAAAGATAAAAGCAAAGCAAACCAAACCAACAACAGCAATAAAGAATAAAACACAAAAAAAGCCCCATAGCAAAAGTGTGGTCAGAAATGTTGAAAAAATAATTGACAGAGAAAAACAAGGAGGCCTTGTATGGACCTAACTATGGATGAAACACAATGTGTAAGATTTAAATGCTGATTTTGAAAAATACAAATGCTATAAGATGGTCCCCACATCTGCTGGGGAGGGTACAAGAAAGAACACCTCAATTGCAGCAAACAATGGTGAGGCTGACTGTTAGGAAAACATTAGGATAGTGTAGTAACAGCAGAAAAGTTCTGAGTCTCCCATCACTGGAATTTTTAAGACATTGTTTTGTCAAATATCAGTCAGGGAAATACCGATATAATTGACTCCTCGTCCAGTCAGAATCATGAATGTTGTCTCATGACCCTTCGTCTACTATCCTATGGTGTGGCAACTGCCCAGAGTTCTGGAATAAAGTAATTTTTCCAATCCATAGCTAAATTCAGAGGAACACAATTTTGCTACAGCTGCTGAAAAGCAAGGAGGACTGGAATGGGAAGAGGAGTAGAAGGAGAGTTGGAAATAGTCTGGAAAGCAGAGTGCCACATAATCAAAAAGATCATTTAAAAATGTGTAATTTAAAATATGCCAGTAAAAGGTAAAGCTACAAATGCAATAAAATAATCAAAGGAAATAGACACTTCTGTAGCAAAAATATGGTCTTATGTCATTTAAATACACAAGCAAAAAGCCAATCAAGTATTCTGTGAAGCCACTGAGGGATATACAGAAAGTGGGAAGTAAGTTAATGACGTTAGTATTGCTCTGAGCCTGAATAAATTCTCTGCTTTCGTCTTCATGAAATAAGCCAAAGGTCAGATTCTGAGGATTGGGATATTTTCCCAAGTGGGAGGGAAGGGAATGGAAGCGTTGAAAGACTTTATGAGTACATCAAAGCAGAGAGGCAATTAGAGCCGATAAAAGTTCACACAGAAGCAGATAGAGATAAATTGCATCCCAGATTTTTTTAACCTAGCAAGTTGCAGAAAGATGTAGAGTTTTCCAGCTCATAAGCTGAGAAGTATAATACATCTATAGGATTCAAGAGAACAGAGATTCAGGAGTCAAATTGGGGCAGCCATGACACAGAAATTTATTTATTGATGATTTATATTTTTGTTTATTTATTGTCTCAGTGACACACAAGGGAAAGACTTTATAAGACCCAGTGAAGTGAGAAAGGAATGAGATAGCAGTAAGCATTGATCTGAAATCAACACTATGATATTTTCAAAGTAATTTGTGCTTTGCAATCTCAGGTGTTTGCTGCTATTGAAGTTGTTTTCTTAATATCTCATACTTCAATTAGACATATCTGAGTTACTTGCTGTAGAGTTATGACAGAAGATAATTCACTGATGTCCAGTTATGATGATCTCAAATGTAATTGTTCATATCATTTTAGCTGTCTTGAGTGAACAAAATAAATAACATTAGCTGTCTTCTTCAGCTCACTTTAGCTTTGCTCAATTGGACCACCCTACACAGAGTATTACTGTGTTCTTAATAAACCAAAACCATGGAGAACAGTTAAGAGCAGAGCAGAAGTGTGCGGTTTCCCAGATAACATGAGTTAGTGTGCTGCCTAATGCATCAGTAGAGGGGAATGCTCTGATTTAGAGAAACAAACTGTGGGAAACCTATAGCATCTACTGATATCTTTATGCTTACATGCATAGACCATTGTGCACTTCTCTTTTAGTGAGGGGCTGCCTGTATAGCTCACAAGTGTGTTTCATATTTTCAGTATTATTCATAAGTTTTTTGTCTTTCTGCTCCCTCCTCTATGGCACCCTATAAACTGCTGGAAACAACTTTGCAGGAAAAAGCTGTAAAGTGGTTTTCTTTGATTAATAAAAAGCCAAGGTTCATCAGATGTTTAGATCCAGTTATACATTTAACCACAAAATATTAGTACAAATATAATCATTAAAAGACTTCTATTACTAACTGGTCTTCTAAATACGTTTAAAAAAACCCAAAACACAAAAAACCAAAAAAAAATTGGCATCTCAATCAAAATCTGCCTTGAAATGCATATGCAATTAGTTTATATTTAGTAACAGAAGTGGTACACAGAAAGCTGGAAAAATCTGCAAAGGAGATCCCTTTTTCACAAAACTGTTATAGTACACCAAAAAGCAGTTTCCAGTGAAAATGGAAAAAGGAAAGATAAAAGCCAAGGAAAACTTTAATCCCTCTGTCACAAATTGCTTCAGATAATCCTTGCACATGTAAAGATGGTTCTGGTTAGAACTGACAGAATTCAGTCAGCTCTTGTGTTTTCAGAAGTGCTAGTAAAAATTCCTAATTGAGAAAAAATTACTTTTTAAACTCTTTCTGGGAGACAAAATATCAAGTATGTTTAATGTTAAAAAAGGATTTTTTAAAAGCTTTATATAAATATGATCTCTGTGATCTATGAAAAGCATGTGTTAAAATGAGCTTTAAAATACTGATAGATATAGCTCTTTGTGTGTGGTTTACTGGAAAAACATTCTCATTTAAAATGCAACTTTTAAACAAACCAAAAAAATATTTTATTTAGAATACCATTCTGAAGTTGTCCAAATATCTCTTACAGTTTTCTAAAGACATTTTTACTAGACTTTTAATCACTTCTAGTTTTAGCCATTTGAACTCAGTGTATTGAAAGTGTAGTTTTTAACAGAAAACATAAGAAACAATAAATACAAGGAATAAACACAACGTTCTACAAGGAAATTGAAACCTAGCGTGGAGGAATTTAATTTTTATTTAATTCTGAATATCAAATACGATTTGTATATTAATCCATTAGGTTTTACTAGATGACTCTACAGCCCTTTCCACTCAGAGAGTTTAACAATTTCAGGGTTTTTCTGTACTAGTTGCAAGTCATCTTTAGACATGAAAAGTGTCCCATGTTCCCTTAATCTGTACTGAGGATATGAGCATGAAGTGAAGTATCCTTATGGATTAGTTGCTAAATTAAGTATTTTAGTAAGAAATTTAGTATTTTAGTAAGTGCAGGGTCTTGCATCTCAGACCCTGCTGCAGCACTGAGGAACAGACACTTTATGGATTATTTTTTCTTCCAGCTGGAGGAGTGGGGCTGGGTCACAGGCTGTGCCTCCATTGTGTTGACACCAGGCACTGCTCTGCAGAACCTGTCTACCTCCAGTGAGGATTTTTTGGGGGGACATTTTCCATTTCTTAATATATTTTATATGCAAAAGGATGTTACCTGGCAACTGAAACAATGAATTGACAACTGAGGGTGTTGGATTTAATTTCTGGCTTTGTGGAGATATCAAGTATGTTGCTTATATTCTCTACAGCATAGTTTCTCCTCCTCTGTCAGATGATTTTAATGATTCTAGCTCTGCTTTCCAGGAGTGTTCTTGATGAGCTTTAATTAATATCTTTAAAGTGTTTCGAGCTCCTTACCTATGCACTGTAATATCAATATGAAATATGATTAGATTTCAGAAACAATGACTATCCCAAAGGTTAATAATAACAAGATTAATAGTGTATTGAATTTTATGTCATCTGTTAGCAGCTTACATGTCAGATATTATGGTTTATACTTGTACCTGCCTAGAGGAAAAGAGTTTTTGACTGAAGATTTTTTCCTCTCTATTTTTACATATCGTGTCTAAACCAGTTCTGGTAAAAAGCCTCTGTTCCTTTCAAAGATTTTCCTTTTAATAAGTAATATCACTGAGGTAGTGACCAAAAAAACCCTCTTGCTCCCACACAGGAAAAGTGAATTTCATGCTCCTTATAAAACCTCACATCAATTAAGACCTTCCTACTTACTCAGGCAAGTTTACTCAGTACAGTTCTCACTGTTTACAGATTTAAAATAGAATTGTGCCAATTTGGCCAAACATCCAGTTTGGCAAAAAAAAATTGTCATCTGACACTCATCCAGGGCAGTGCTGAAGGTGTTTTGATTGCCATGGTCTTGGACTTCTGGTTTCAGAGGAGTACTTGTCACATTTGTGCTAAATCCTCCCTTTCATTACTCTCTCAGATTTACAAGCAGTCACAGAAAGAAAACCAATTTTGTCATGTTTTGAATGGAGTCCCACTGTTTGATGGTTACTGAAAGTCTTCTGCTTCCACTGCTGCTCTTTGATTGAAATAAACAAAGCTTTTAGCAACATTATATGGAACTGGATGTCCAAAAATTGTTAGCAGTAAGTGACAATGCTTCCTGTACACAGTAGGACTCTCAACAGAGCATCTGCAAACCTTGCATGTGCTGACCAAGGCAGTTCCTAATCTAGGCCATCCTGATTCAGCAGGATATCTCAAGGGCTAGGTTTCTGAACACTATCAGCATTGATTTTCTTTTTTTTTAATTCTTTATATTCCAGGACATAGATGCCAGTGCAATTCCCTTTCTTAAAAAATTCTGTACCTTTATTCAAAACCCATGAAGTAAATATGAAGTTTTCCTAAGGGTACCAAGAATCCACGCTTCTCCCAGCCTCAGCCATTTTTGCTGTTTTCCTGGCATCATGAAGGGGGGTTTTTGCCCATTTATAGTGAGGTATTTTCAACAGAAGGGCTCATGGACATTCCTTTCTGGACATTTCCTGAATGCATCCATGCCTTTGGTTAACACAATTTACTAGAAAGTGATCTGGAATCTGCTCTGGCTGTACCTGACATTCATAGAGCATTGCCAAAGGGAGAATGTTACCACTCCTCAGGAATGTAGGATAAAGAGTGGGATGCTGATGTGTAGGTGACTTCAGAGACCAGTTGCAGCCCAGCACACATGGATGCAACAGGCAGCAGCATCTCCACTCTTTGGATATTTGTGAGATGAGAGCATCAAACCTTTTGTAGCTGGAGGGGCTTCTGGATTCTTCCAGCATCATAATTTTAGATATGAATAAATGTAACAGTGTGAATTACTTTGTGTGTCATTAAGCTCCTTCAGGGTCAGGAAAGGGAATATTGCTCTTTCCTCTGCCTTTCTCCTTTTCTTTTTTTTTAATGACTACTTCCTTATGTATCCTTTTTTGCTCAGATATCAATGAAATTTTGAGGCTTAAGTCTAAATTTAAAAACTACTGAATAATACAGTGAGCTCCCTATTTGCCAGCATTCAGTTTCATCCAGTCTTAACTGCCTTAAAAACAGTCTTTTGAATATTTAAATAAGATCTGATATACTCTATTAATTTTACTTTTGCTTCCTATATTGTATAAATAATTGTGTGTAATATATAATTATTACACAAATTATTACACATTATATACATACGTAATAATTCCTGCTGTTGACCATTCTAAACTTACAGTATTTCACTCTCCCAATATCTCTTACTTATTTTTCTCTCTTACAATGAATAACATAAAACACCATTAATTTTATCTTGTTTTCAGCTAAAACATTCATTTCACATCAGACTTTCAGAGTCTATTGGTAATTTCAGTGCTTGTTTTTAATTAATATTATATGTCACTCAACTTACGACATTCAAAGTAAATGTTAAACCTTTGGCAGGAAAAAATCCAATTGGCACTCTTTGTGCTGCAACAAAATGGCAGAACAATGCCAATTGTTTGGCAAAAGGAGTGCTTTGCTGGGAAAATGGATCAGGAGGATCACCTCTCACGACCCTGAAAAACACTTAAGAGCCACAATGCTTCTGACACTGACCTCAGGGAGCTAAAAAGAAAGCAGGTCCAATGTGCTTGTGAGCACAGCAGCATTGCCACACCACTGCTTCATCCCCAGGAAGAAACAGGGTGCAGGACTCAGACTGTCATTGTTCAAGACCTGCAGATGAATTATGAGACATACTTTGGCCTCTCCTGAAAGAGATGTCAGTCTTTTTAATAGGATGTTGTTTTTATGGATAATTAAGCAGTATTATTATCTATCATTGTTATCTGATGTATAACTGAACATTATAAACTCAACTCAGTGATTATTATTACTGTTATATATTATATATATTATTATACACTGTCATTTTCTCAGGTTGTACAGTTGACAGTGAGGTGGACCTATCATGAAGGTGTAAGAAGGAACAAGGATTTATTTTATGCCTAACCCAGGCAGCCTTTTTTGTCTTTGTCACTCGACCACACCTCTCTGTTTTCTGGAACGTATCTGTACAAAATTGTAAAGATATACCCTGCCAAACACACTCACCAGGATTTGTAGGTTGTTGAGATCCTGAGCTGGGAATGGAACACAAGAAGTGCTGTAGACATTCTGCCCTGGCAGGGTCCATGAAAGCTGCCTTGTCCCCATCACTGCCACCGCCTTGGCAACGAGCACGTCTCCTTGAAGCGTGTGATCAGTCCAAGAACCAGTTTACATCAAGCTCCCTAATCTTTTGTAGTGTCACCAGTCACCACAGACAATAGGGTTTGATTGAGATTTCTTCTCTTCTGAAGGAATCAAATTGCAGTTTTGTCTCACATGAAATAAAGCTCACTGGTTCGTGATTAAGATATATTATATATCATCATTTGTCTCCTTGTTTGTATGCCTATATATGTATGATGTGCTCAGCCAACATTGTGATAAATAGATTTCTTTCAAGAAAAATCTCTTATGCTTTGAGGTCATATATCCTTACATCATTTTCTGGCAACTGGAATTAACAATTTGCATAAAGTTTAATATTACAATTCACTTCCATACTATTAGTGACTGGCAGGTAACACTTGTTTAGAAGGAAATCCTATTCCCATGCAAATATTTTTTCTGTGCAAGTACAGCTCATGGCAGAGAAGATACTAAGGATATACAGTTGCAAAATGGAACTCTAATGGTGTGAAATAGGATTTCAACAGGCTGAGGGGTTTTTGTTTTGTTACAACTCACCATGACAAAGACCAAAATATTTTTGCATATCTTACAATTAATGTAAGATGTTTTGGGTATAGACACCAACCATGTTCAAACAATTCATCATTTCACAAATAACCAAAAGAATGACTGTGTGATGCCTTTTCTTCTAGGATAAAATAGGGAGAGGCGTTGAATAAGATGATCTTTAAAGGTCTCTTCGAACCCAAACCATTCTATAATTCTCTGATTCTGTGAATGGAAGGTTATTTTTGTATGAAGGTAACAAACATCTTTATAGTAAAACACAAATACTCCACCCATCTAAATAACACACAAAATAATACACAAAACCCCTATATCAAATATTAATTCTAGAAGGAATATATACACCTAGCTTTATCTAAATTCTTATGAAAGTGAGGGAGAGGAAATACATTTCCTTTTCCCAGTAGAAACTGACCCAGATTTCCCCTATCAAACTAAATATCAGAGTTCAGTTACCAGTAGTGCTACTCCTATTTGTTCTTTGAATTTTTAATATACCTTCCACTTACAGGATAAACACCACCAAGGCGCTGAATGTACAAAAGCAATTAGTTATGAAATACATAACCATGGTTTTTACCATGATTATTCCCAGTTATGGCACAGACATTGAAAAGATAAAAACAATCATGGTTTCTTCCTCAGCTGACTATGTATTAAAAAGCTGAATCTCATTTTATGTATTTTTATCTCATTTTTTGTGATATCAGAAAGACATAAATCATGATCATTATTTCAGATATATATATTTGGCTTGTATCCTTTCAAACTGGACTCTTTTCACTATATTGCATTGCTTTGCTCTGGAAAAGAAAAACAAAATAACAAACAAATCCAAACCACAAAATAACAGAAAACAAACCCACATACAAACAGTATAAGACTGAAATTTTCTATCAGCTCCTTGATATCTGTAATTTTTAAAATTAAAACTAGTAAAAACTTATGTAAAGCTGTAGAAGAAATGGAATAGATCAAAAATCTTGAAGCTATGGAAAATATGCCAAGGGTCTGACCCTTTACTACTGGTCATGATGTGCATAAAGAATAAATCTGAAATTTGGCTATGGTATGTTCACCTTGATGGAGCACAACCACAACCAGTTTCACACAGGTATAATTTCTGTAAAACCATTGGTGTTAAACAAGCATAAAACTGCAGTTTTAAACCAAAGTTTTAATTGCAATGATGTATTGGGACAAGGAGGGAATAAAGGTAGAATGAGTGCTAGAAAGCCTCCTGCGGCAAAGCAACTGTTGGAAAGAAAACTAATCAGACACAGTTGGAAACAGTTGGCTTTGATAGACTGTAAACAGTAAAAGTCATGATTTCTCCCCAAGTCATCTGACACCTTCATTACTGCAATTACTTATTTAATGCCCCTCACATCAAGAAGCAAACACAGCTTTATTAGCTCATGCAAACTTATTTTTTAATCTGTATTCTTCACCAGTACTTACCAATTAACACTGTGCATAAACAACCTGCATTTGTTGCAGCTGCCGAGCTAAAAATGTATTCAGATAGTAGAACAGTATTCAGAAGCGTCATACTCCTTCTAGGAACATGACTAAGTGAAGCCAATATTATAAAATACCTTTTGAATTATAGATTTTGATACCCGAAAGGGAAATATTGATCTGTAGATTTACCATAGCTGTCCAGCCTAGCAAACATTAAACATTGCATTTCACTCTGTATGTTCTCAGTCCTTCTTAGATGTTCAACCAAGAAAATATCTCGGCTTTCGCCCACAAGCATCTTTTAAATGATTTAACTTAAATCTCAACTTCTCATGCTACATAGGTTAACTCATCTTCAGAATCTTGATATCAGGGCTGTTGCAACCAAAACAGACTGAGGAAGTGAATAAAACTAAAATCTGTGAGGAGAAACAATACCCTTTAATAGATCAACTGTTACACTTTCCATAGGAAACATTCAGACTCAAGCTTTTCTTAAAGCAAGAACCAGAAATAGCTAAGAAACTTTGGGGATCTTGTAAATTCATTTTGTAAAAATATGAAATTCCTGGATTCTGGCCACAGAGATTTGACAGTTTTCAAAGACATCACTTCCACAAAGTTTTCATAACAGCTGTAGTGAGGCTTTATTTAGCCAAATGCCTGTAATACATGTTTATCTCTCTTGCAGTACTGAGCCAGATGTCAAGTGGAAGGCTTGGAGTGATTTTTTTCAGTTTTTAGATTGGTTGAAATTTTTCTGTCTTTCTGTGTACTAGTGCAGGTAAGAATACCTTTGTAATACATAAAAAATAGCAGTGCAATCTGAATAAGTTACCACAGTTAGAAAGAATGATTGATGCATTCAATTATCACAGGAAATATCATCAGTGTATTTTAGTATCATCAAATATTTTAACCCCTTAAAGAAAGAGTTCCATTGAAAGTGCTATAAAATGCCTTTGAAATATATGTCATGAACTGAAAGGGAAAATTAGTGCTTTTTTTTTTTTTTTTGTGTCAATTTCCTTGTTATTATGCTGGCTGAAGAAAAGGTAACTATATTTTCTATAGGACTGAAATGCGCTCCTTAATGTCTCTTCGCAACATGTAGAAATCGTTGACCTGCACTCTGAGACTTAATGGGAAGGTCTCACATGGAGCTAAGAGCCTAAATAGAGGTAATAGAAGTCAACTTTCCATTTTTTTCCTGAACACAATCTTGCACACAAGAAGTACAGATCGTGTTGCAAAACGCTAAAACTGAATCAACTGCAGGATGCTTCGTTATATTATTTTTTCATATTCCATATTTCAGATTCTTTTTAAGGTTTTTCCTTCTTGAATTGCAATTTTAGTACATGACTTTGTCCAATAAAAGCTGCTTCTGCAAAGAATCATCACAGAGAAGATAATGTTATACGCGCAAACTGAGCTGTAGTAATTTCTTCTGTACATTGCAAGTGTAAAATTCTTGCACTTTATGATCTAAGAGGAGGCCAGCAGCCCTTCTGTTCCAAGTCAGCCTCCATTAAAGTCCTGCAATGCACATTAATGTAGTGTTCCTAAGGGAATGCCATGGTGATATTTATCCTTGCTCGCCTACTAAGAAAATCCCTGCCAAGCAGGAGAGGAAGCATCTGTATGCGTGGTTGAGTGACATTTTTATGCTAGCAGATATTCAAGGGCTCTGAAAAGATTCAGATGGAAATGAATTTTAAAAAAAAAAAACACCTGAGGAAAGGCCATTTGACTTTTTTCCCCCTTTAGTTTGGGGGCTTACCTTGACATTTAAAGTAATAACACCATCTGCAAAATCATGTCTTGTCCAAGAGTGCCATTATAACAAGTTGAACTCTTATAGATTGGATGAAATAACAGCTTAATTGTGGTCTTAATAGATTTCCCAGTTGCTTGCTGCAAACAGACCTACCTTTTTAACCGTCCTCATTGCTCATTAATTACATTTCCTCTCTTAATTTCTCCATTTCTTTCCTATTCCTTGAGGAGTATGGAAACCAGTATTAATCACCTCTGAATTATGTATGTGAATCATCCCAGAAACACGTGGTTGGGATCTTTCTCTAGGTCAAGAGGGTATTTTAGATACAGAATAATTTCTCATCTTGCAGTAGGGACTTATTGTGAACTTCAGTTCATCCAGAGGCTGTGTTAACAACTGGCTCTTAGGCAGGAATTTTCATTCTAAACTAATTAACATGTCCTAAATCTTAAACCACTATAAATGAGAAATAATTTGAGATGACTGACTCACCTGATCATTCTTTTCTTTTCCGTTAAATGCATTTAAAGTCTCTGAGGGCTCTACCAAATGGACTTCAGTTAACCCTGACTGCTATGATCAAATGGATGTGGATACTTTTGTTAGACCATGTTGCATTATGACATAAGTTTTATGCATAAAGATGTCACCTGGCACAATGTATTATTTATGTGATTGTAATGGAGTTGTGATATGCAAATAGAAAAGCAATTAGAAGCAGAACAATGCCTAAAACAGGTATCTGTTTTCTCTAATAAACTAATTCAATACTATAGTTTAGCAAATTAGTTCTGAGTAGCACTATACAGAAGGATCTCAAAATATCAAAATTTTGCATTTCTATCCTAATCCACAGTATTTTTCATTGTCTTGAATGAGATTCGATTCAGTTTTTCTCCTCATATGGGTCTTTCTTTGGCTTACCCATAAAAACAGTGATATAGTCCATCTTCATACTTATCCCCAGTTGCTAAGAGTCAGAGGGGTTTTGGGTACACAAGAACAGTATTATGTGTGATCTGGACATATCTTTCATTTTTGTGGATCTACAGAGCCAGTCAAGTAACCATGGCTTTGCAAGAAGTCACAAAGTCCACACAGAATCCAGGCCTCCGGTGCTGCATTCCTTCCCGTGGAACACAAAACCAAATTTAAAAAGTAAATTTTTTCAATAAAAAATTTTCCAAACAGCCATGAAAGCTGGACTCCAATGGCTCACTTTGATGATATAATGAACCTGGAGGTAGTGGGAAACAAAGCTTTGATTAATCATGTTTATGCTTTATGCTGCATGGTTTCCTTAAAATTGGGATTTTCCCTGGAAAGTCCAACGCCTGCCAAGAATTAGAAAAACAACTATGGATGAAAAGGTATGTTGGAATATATCTGTATTTATTTTTATGTACATTGAGTGAATTAATAAACATGCAGCAAAACATATTTTCCCAATCTTATTTATCATAAAAATGATAACATGTGCTACATTTTTCTGCCCAAAAATGCAGACTTCCTTAGTTCTGAGTGATATTTTTATATGTATGAAATTTCATTGTCTCTGGAAGTCTTTTGTGACCCAAAATATTAATTATTCTCTACATATCTGCATTTACTGATATATTTTTAAAAGTAAAATCAGTACATCTGCAATATTGTCAATCATCTAAGTTTCTCTGAATCTGTAAATCCATACAACAAAGCAGCCAGTGTGAAACTCAGTTAGTTTGACAAATAACAGACATCCATAGAGAAAAGCTTTACTATTTGCCAATATGTGATTCCCTTACATGTTGACTTGGAATAGAGCATCCAGATCCCTTGGATATTTGAGATCTAGTCCTTGCTATCACAGAAGAACCATATCAAATTACTGGTTTCATAAATGCGCTAAATTTATGAACTAGCAGCTAAAAATTCATGTTGAAACATGCTTCCATAATTTCAGCTCTATGATAGCTAGAAACTTCATCTCATTTCTCACTTAAATTTATTCTTTGCTAATTTACACAAACTTGTCTTCCACAAGCATTATCCTTTTAGTTTATGCTTTCTTTCTCCCATGTATTTACTCTTGATGGAATAAAAAGGAAATTATGAAAATTATGGAAGGAAACTATATTAACCTTAAGGTGCTGTTCTATTTTGAATTTACGTTAAAAACAAAAATCCAATTCACCAAGTTACTATTTTTTAGTACCTATACGTTATATACTTAATATAATACTCTACAAACAAATTCAAAAGCGGTGGCTTTGATTACATTCTACAGTTACAGGTCTTTATGTGATTAAGGAAATATTTTAAAGACCTTCATAACTAAAAGAAATTTAACCAGGATATGAAGTATCAGGAAACACAAAATCACAATCTTCACAGTAATTAAATGTAACTCTACACAATTACTTTTGACATAAGTAGTAACCGTGAGCTCCATCCAAGGTGTGGCTACAGCAGTTGTGCATTGGGATAAACGCTCACATTCTTGTAAGCCACAATTCAGAGAAGTCATAGACATGCTGGCTCCTTCATCAAAATAGAAAGATAGTGGTGTGTCTGAAGAGTACTTTGCTTTCAAATGTTCTCCAAATATTTTATATAGAAATGAGCAGTTCATTAATTAACTAAATTGTCTCCCAATTAAATCAAATTATTTGAGACACTCTTCAAAATCCAGTTTCTTGGAATTCTTGTTTGCTGGCAATGAAAAATAGCAAAAGGAAAACAAGACTGAAAGCATTCATTTGCCTGGGTTACAGTGCAACCAGCTTTAATAAGTCTAAATAAATTTTGGTATGTGTTTAAATGGTTCAGCTTAAAATCTACCACTACCAAGTACAAATAGAACATAAGTTCTTTTAAAATTTACTCTTATTTGGTTTTATTCATTTTCCTTGTGCAAAAAATTAGCAATATGTACCAGTTTAAGTTTGTATCTAAACTGCAGAATGCAATAGGAAGATGACAACTAGACCAGACGTCAATGGTAACTTGTTATTTGTACATTTTACCTAAAATTGTAGTCGGAATGAGAGTCTTTAATCAACACATACCTGAAAAGTTCCCAAAGAAGAAACAGATCAAAAAGCAGAAAATAAAATTATGAATTCATTTTTTCTATTAGATATTTTGGAAATGGGTAAATCTCTAGCAGATTTATAGGGTGTGTCTAGTGCATCTAAGCATTAAAAACCAGAATATTTTCCAGAATTTTTTTCCAACATTTGAGCTGAAAATCTCAGAAAATTAGACCTAACCAAGTCACTGTTTTTGAAGATGACAATGAAACTAGAAAAAATATGTAAATGTTTAACAATTCTTCAATTAAGTATCAGATTTTACTTACAAATTAGTAAGGACTCAGACTGTTCTTATTTTTTTCAGTAGCAGATTCTCCCACAATGGATAATACTCCATGAAGTTGTCTCTTTCTTGTGGTGTCACTCTATGATGCATCTTGTGATGTAAATAAGTTACAATGAGATGTTCTTTCAAATTCCTCTGCTTATGTCCAGTAATAAAAAGAAGCCTAAAATAATAGTAATTATTCAGGGAAATGCACACTAGAAAAAAAAATCTTGACCAGTCAGAGCTAGCCAAAAAGAATGCTCTTTACTCTATGTCTATGTATCTATGTCATGGGCTGAATTTGGAAGATTGTGGCTCCTGAGCCTGCCAAAACTCCTCTATTGATACACAGCTCTCACAAAATTGAATCACACAATATAGGTTATAACAGCTTAAAATCTGCTTTAAATTTTACCAGAAAGAGTGTAGAAGTCCATAATATTTTCTGCTGTGGTCTGCCATTGCAGCTACAGAGTAAAGCTGGGGCAGAAAAGGTTCTCCTTCATTGATTTTTTCACTTTTTATGAGAAAATAGTTTAATAGTCTTTATGGATTATAATTATGTAGCATGCTGTTTTTATACTGAGGAGTATCATTCAACAAACAGAAATTAGTATAAAACCTAATATGTCTTTGAAGCAGAATTTCTGATAGATTTCTCTCAGGGAATTGTTAAGAGGTAATGTAATTAGAAATATAACATAGAATATTAATATGGATTTATATCTCTTTTTACAGAGATAAGTTGTCTAGTGGCCATGGACTTTCTTACTAATCAGATCCTGCAAACTTATTTATAAAGCATAGCCAAGGAAAAGTCCCATTGAAATGTCATTCTGACTTTACCGGGTGAAGTTCTGTTTGTTCCAACACCGAAAAGCAATCTAATTACCTCATATATGATTCCAGAACCCTTCAGAACATGGCAAATGTGAAAAAGCTATTCAACAGTGCTAAGGCCAGGGAAATGAAATTTTGAATTAGCCATTCTTTGGGAAAATACATTTAAATGGAGCCTGAAAGTTACAGAATGTGCAATACCCAATTAAATTTGGTCTTTACAGAATCAGACCCCTTGTCTATGAAAGTAGGGTACATTGAGCACTTGTATTCTCACCTGTACTGAACAGAGTATGAATCATAAATCAAAGAGCGATGACCCAAGTAGTCCACTCAGCTGGATTTCTTTATTCCTGCACAGCAGTAAACTAATGATCCAGAAGGTAATCCCTGCTCTAATCCTTTAGCTATGGATGAAAGGAGACCCTCAGCCCCTTAGCATCACTGGCACTACACTTTAGCATGATATTTTAATATAAATGATGTAAACACACAAATGAGTGCTTTTCTGGCTCTCTTCCATCTTCTTTTTGAAGAATTAATGTGGATGACAGGCCAGTGTGTGAACTATACTACTCACTACTCACAGGGCAAGTCAGAGGACACAGAGCTGTTTGATAATCTCCCTAATCTCCTTGATAGTGTGCTAGGGCTTTGCTGTGAACTGATCTCCATTTTCCCTTCCTTAGGCTGCCGAAGGTCAGCAAAGAACCAGGGCTGCTCCTGCTGCCACCCATCTGTCCAGTATCACAAAGGATGGAAGGGCAACACGAGGGCTGCATTTGTCATTTCCCTTGGCTGCAGATTAAGGAAGTTGAATTAAAAATATAGGTATAGCCACATAAAAAGGATGCAGAGATCTAGGTGAAACTACCCAGTAATCTGGGAAGTTGCCTTTTTAAGAGTGGAGTTTTGCTTTATATGTTTTATAGGCTTTTTATTTTAGATTGAATTGAGTGTCTCCCCCTCCACTCGCTCCAAAAAAGGTACCCTACATCTAGTGCTTGGTGATTCTGTTTTCTCAGCTTTAGAAAACTCACAAATGTTTGTGAAGCAACAACCAAAAAAAAAAAAAAAATAGCCAGACTGAAAAATCAGCTCTTCCAAGACCTTCAAGATAGAGGCCTTTAAAATCACTAAAATCACTAGTCACTTTTCCTTAATGTCTGCAATAGAGACTTTCAGATTCAGTTAGTAAACAGTAATTTAGGAGTGTTAAACTCATCACAGAGCATGAGCCCACTGGGCATGAGGCTCCAGAACAGTGTTGGAAATATGGATTTGTTTACAAGATTAGACAAGACGAACTGCTTCTTTAGCCTAACAAAGCAGGGCTGGGAGGGACAAGGAATCTATAAATACATCTAGGAATACAGGCCCCTGAGTTGAGGAATGGTACTCATACAACGGGGAGATTGGGTTGGTAAGAAATGTCTTAAAAGATGTGAGTCAATTTAGGCTGCCAGTAAAAGGGAGTTTCCTGTCAAGTACAGCTGCCAGATCTGTGCAGCAGGAGAATTAGGGGACAAACAACCCAGCTGTGCTCCTGAGGGAGTTTGCTAAGTTGATGAATGAACTTGCGTAATGTGAGGTCTTCTGATGGCAGGAGATGGCTATTTCCTCTCGAAGCAAGAGTCTTAAACCTACAGGGAACAAACAGCCCTATATAAAGCAAGTTTAACCTTAGGTACTTTTTTGAAGACATAATCTTCACCTGCTCTACCTCAACATTTACCAGTTTCTTCTTTTTTACTACAATCCCAAGACCAGAGCTCTGACACCAGCTCTGGAACTCCAAGTACGATGCACTGCTGTGGAAGGAATCACCAGATGGGACTGCAACTATTGACACCAAATCTTGAATTTTTCAAACTCTTTCTTTTTAACCAAGACTGGGTCTTGCTGCATAAATTATATATCCTTAGCCTTTTCATGAAGAGTCTTCCTAGAATGCAGTAGTTTGCTGTCTATACTCCCTAATAAGAGAAAATTGCTTGCTTAAAGCAGTGTGCAGATGTTCTGGCTGTGATTATGGGAAGAGGGACTGTCTGAAAAATAAAGACTAAGAACTGTGTTAGAATAGAAACAAATGGTGATAAGACATCTGTCAAACATACTTGTGACCACTTTCTGTGAAAAGCATTTCAATAGTGTATAAAACAAGCAAACAACTAGGAGCCTCCCAGGCTTCACGTAAAAGAATTCTTCTCTATCAAAGAGCTGATGTGTAACAACTTGACACCTCCCAGTCAACAGCTTTACTATTTCATAAGGTACTGACAAAAGTTGCTGCTCTAAGTTCACTTCCTAAGCAGAAAGTTCTTCCCAGATACATCCCATCCAACAGAAGACAGTGACTGTTTTTAGATTTTCTTCTGCTTTCCTGTCATTCCAAAAATAGGATATGTGTTGGATAAATTCTGACTAGAAAACTACTAAATAACTGCATCTACATACTATCTCACTTAGAAATAACTTAAGCTATTAGATGTTGTGGTCTCATTGAAATGTTCAGAGCAGTTCTAGAAAAGGATACAGAAGATGGATCTTATGCACTCTTCTCATATACATTCTTCTAAGCATATTATCCTATGCAAAAATCAATCTAATACGAAATAATCTGCTCAATGGAGAAGAACAAGATCATTTTATTCTTTTTTTCATCTCATTATGGAAACAATATTTTTTCCCAAAAATATGCTCTACTGAAAATATTGTTCTTATCATGATGATGTTGATATTTGGATATGAATCTCTTTTTACTGTAATATTATAATTTATGTCACTTTCAGTTTAATTTTGAATAGCCAGACATTTTTATTTACATCTGTTGATTAATTAAGTTTTTCAAAATATTTATCCTCACAAGGATAAAACCCAAGGAAAAATTGGGTTTTTTCCCCTCCCTAACTGGCCTGCATGTAAGTGTGTGCAAAACTGAAATAAAACCTTTCTTGTTTGCTTACATCAGAGGAAGAATACACATCAAATTATTCTTTGGACTTTTTAAAGATGCCTAGATTCCTGCTTCCAGTTCTAAACCAATTTGGCAAGCTGGCAAACAATTTGTCTGTGACTGCTTCAGATCAGAAAAGAGAAAAGCTGAAAATATTGTAGTTGTCTGAGCCAGCACAAGCCTCCAGAGGACACGTGTTCTGTTTGATGTATCCAAGGAGAGGTCAGTCTTCTCTGCCAGTCACACAGCAAATGGGAACTCTCCAGTGGTAAGTCAAGGGAGTATTTGTGAGCAGGACAGAATGCTCCTGCAAATCTGGTTGTGCCAGTTTCTCTGCAATACTCCTCTCCATCAACCAGGCTGGCAGCTCTTAGATTGCTGCACCTTAAACTGAAATTCTGATCTAATTGCTCTTCTCAAAAGCAAAGGTATATATTCATACACCAATGTTGCAAGGCAACAGTGAGATTATTAAAGTGTGGGAAAGCCTGTGGTAAGTGGGAGGAGGGAGAGAGAAAATTAGGAAAAATAAAAGAAGTAGTGGAAAGCATAAGTAATATCACTAAAGGCAGTTGGCAGCCTTTTCCATCTCCCTGTCCCAAATATCTTGCAAGCAAATAATTATTTCTGTGTGCATACATCTATTTACAAAAGGTCCATCTTTGGGGAGAATTCAATATGCCTATACACGAATGTGTAACTACGCTTTGGATCAAAGCTACCAATTTCCATAGTTTTGAACAGAATTTTTTTCTCAGACTTTCAGGTGGAACAAACACTCACAGCCCCTTAAATCCATTTAAAATATCAGAGGAGCTGTTAGGGTTTTATTTGTTTTTAATGTGCTTTACTGGCTGTAATCTTAAATTGTTTTGTCAACTTTTGTAAGTCTCACGGTGTTATACACAATTCTGACTGTTCCTGAATGGATGATGAACGTGCAGATGCACACAAGCATGAAAATCCTCTCTATGGATTTAGGACCAAAAAAGATCCTCTTCTAGTGCTGGAGAAGATGCACTTTAAGGTGGTACTGTACCTTTCTTTAAGAGCTCCAAAGGAAAGCTTTAAAAAGCAAACCCCATTTTATAAAAAAAAAAACTAATTAGTTATATTCTGTGAGACCACAGGTATTCCTACAGTGTGTTAGAAGAGAAATTCCAAAGAAACATGATGAGATCTTTCTTTAATATATACCCCAATAACCCACCACAGTTTTATTCCTTCCTCCCTGTCAGTGGTACTCTTCTAAATCTCCAAGGTATTTTTTCCCCTCCTAGCAGTTCTCCTGACACTCCCTTCAGGGCTGGCTTATTCATTCTCCTAATACTGCAGCATTTTGATTCCACTCTTAAGACATTTTGCAGATGGGCTTTAAGATTGGTGGGATGTATCAAACCATTGACAGGATGAAAACTTGTGTCACTCAGGAAATGTTACAATTTCTCTTCAATTTCATCATTTAACCTTACTGTAACCACTTGCCCGTGGGCCTGATGTGAATAACGTTACCTCTTCCTCAATTAACTCCTCTCACTGTATTAATTGGGCTTTAAATCTCCCAGGGAAGTCAAAGGTTGCTATAGCAAGTTAGAAGCCATCCTTTAACACAAATACCAAGCCAAAGATATTATTCTGTAAGTTAGTGCCTCTCCTGTCAGTGCTAGGTTTTGCTACACTGTACAAAAAATTTAGCATGCTTTTTAGACTGTCACTGTTTGCTAACCCTCAGGGGAAGCTACCATGGTATTACTGAATTCTTACAATGTGTGTATATATATATATATATATATATAATTTCCTAATAAGTATCTCTGTTTTCTTCTCCACCTTAATTTAACAGAGAAAGTACAGGTTCCAAATTCCGTAGTTTTCTATGGAGAACAAAATATCAGGAATACCAGGAAGACTGCATTAGAAAGAAAAATTTAGGAAAAAAAAATTCTGGAATTGTGTAGTCAAAAATTTGATTACTCCAATTTTTGATACCTGAAATTGAGTGAATAACATATATTTAAAAAGAATTCTATGTATAAAGACCATATGCAGCTTTGCTTCTGTTTGGTTTTTTCCACTTATTTTTAATGATTACATCTCACAGAAATACTAACATGGTTCAAACTACACAGAGGAAGATTTCTAAGAAAGCATTATGGCAACAGTCTGTTGGTATCCTTCAAGTATTTACAAAGATGTTTTTACTTTCAGATATTCATAATATGATAGGAATTGGGGGTGGAAAACCACTTTTCAAGAGAAGACTTCAAAATTATGTCTTTTGTGAAAATATAACTTTTGTGAACCACCCATTGGCTTAGGCTAAAATAGATTCCGTCAAGGCTAGATAGAAATAGCAATATTAGCACCTGATCTGTGAAAGCTGGTTTTCTTTTGACATGCAGTTGCCAATATTCAAAAAAATTTGCAAATTGGAAGGCTACATATTTATGAGAACTAGTCTCCATAAATCTCAGATTTTATGATTTTAGAAGTTTCTTTCTAAACGAGAACAGTAAATTTGTAAGTGAAACTTGCAAATCAGTTTTATCACTATGTGTGCATATGTATGATTTATAAATATACTTGAAATTCCAAATTGAGCTTGTAAGTAGGTCTGATAAGTTTTTATACTTTACATCAGTGCTGTGAATCAAACAGCTGAAAATTTTCAGTTTCATGGTCATCTACAACAATAGAAACCTAAAGAAAAGGGGACTGGATGTTTATTTACTTGTCTTTCTAAAATAATATCGCATAAATCAGTTAAAATATTATTTTCCCCTATTACTATAGTATAGACAGCACTTACTGTGACCTCTGCTGTTCCAGGTAACTGCAGCACTGATTCAAACCAGTAATAACTTGCCGTGATAATAAAATGATTTATTGTCTGAATATTCTGTAAATTACATTCATTCTGAAAAAATAGTAAACTGTCTTCAGGTCTATTTTATATATAAGCAATAGTTTCATCATCAAAGCTACAGACAATTAAATGTAGAATAACTGATGACTTTAGGCATCAAACAAGTCAAAAGATTGCATTCTTTTAGCACTTTGTCAGCTCCAGAGCATCTGAAACACAACCGAAAATAAAGGAGACATTTCTGGTCTTAATATAATTCATACGTTGTTAAATATTAAAAATGTGAACCAGAAGTAAAGATACTGCTGGAGGTCAAAAAATTCTTAATTCTTATTCATTCTTTTCTAGTTGCTTGGTAAACTGCTAGAAAAGCATTCCCTTTTGCTTGGCAATAACCTTCAGAGATCTTCTTTACACACTTTGGACATTCTTCTCCTCCTGTTATGTGTTCTTTATGAGGCTACCTAGAAATGTTGCCTCACTATTACATGTTTGTCTGAAGTTGTAACACACCTAAAATCAGCCAATTAATTAGTCATGATGGCCTCTTTTCAGCTGCACACTCATTTTCAAATGAATTTATTGAAGTAAAGGATTTACAGCATATGGACTCACAGACTTCATGAGTTAAACTGGCATCCATATGTACAGCTTTCAGTAGAGAACTCCAGAGTAATATTTACAATGTAAATATCAACTTTTATTACGTAAGAAACAAATATATCACAACTTTCACTTCACAACATATTTGTTCTGGTTTGATGACTAAAGTCATCTCTTTGAAATACTATGTGGAACTCAAAAATAGCTTGTTCTTGTCATAGACTTTACCGGGTGTCCTCAGGGGTCCTGAAAAGCAAAGGAGAGACGTGCTTTAGAAGTCACTTTTGCAAGCAGTTGCATCATGAGGTGTATGAGGGCAGACAGCAGGCAACGAGTAACACTTGATATAAAACAATGGCTGTGCTTGGGACTGATCAGCTGAGATGTGGCTGCTCACAGGAGTTTGGTCGGCATTACAGTCAGACAAGACCGTGGGATAAGAAAAGAAAGGCTGAAGGACTAGAGAAACATGTTACTGCAGACTAGCCTACAGCACAAAACTGCTCACTTTGAAAAAAACCCTATATCCTTGAAATGGATGCACAAATTCAGGCTGCTCATTCCACACTACATTAGCAATTAGGCACTGCAATAAAACGACAAGTAACAGTCAATGCTGATTCACCTACAGGCAAACCCACCTCATCAGTAGAATAAAAATGGAGAGGACTGAAAATGTTTTCAGGAGGACATCTGCAACCTGCTGCGCCACTACTCTTTCTCCCTTAGTTAATGCCAGAACTTCAAGAAGGCACAAAATCCAAGAGCAGATATTTTTTGCATTAATCTTGTCCGGAAAGAACATTTCTTTCTAGAATCATGTTGCTTACAAACTATTTAATTCCCCAATGCATAAGCAGTTTATGTCCTTTCTAACCTTTGGGAACTTTAGAGGAAGTGCCACATTTATGGAAAGGAAAGGAACATTTTCTCATTTTGTTTCAGTCTTGAAAAGAAATAACATCTTTTTGGGGGCAGGGGAATGGGTGGTTGGGGATGATACAAGAAAAGGCATTTCTCCAAATTTTATCTCCAAGAGAGCCTTTTAATCTTTTTTTTTTTTTTTTTTAACTTTTTGAGACTCAGCTGAATGCCAAAAAACTATCCTATCATCAATTTTATAATACACCTTCAACAATGCCAAGCCAAATTCACTTCTACCTTACCCTTTCAATGTTATGTTCCTGCAAGTGTTGATGTAGAAAGGTTTATGTTTCAGTAAACCAAAGAAAAAAAAAATTGTGAATGACTTTAGAAAAAATAGCGGTAGCTAAATGGAAAACAGTAACCGCAAGATTGCATGTCAAGTACTTTCCTAATGCATAAGGTTCATCTTGCTGACGCTCTTAGTCCTTGGGCAACTCCTTTCTAATGAAAAAGATGTTAAACAGAATCTGCAGCATTTTTTTAATTAAAAGAAATATCGTCAAGTTTGTTCTCTGAAGAAATAATGATCTTTATAATTAAAAATGAGTCACTTCAGGTTTATGCTGCAGTGCACACTGGTTGAAACACCCAAGTGAGTTAGGTGTGTTATGAACAGTGCCATTTAATTAGGAATTTTCAATAGCAGCAATCATGGGATAACTTAAAGCTTATTATTAAAATTATTGTTTTATCCAGACACAATCTCTGTAGAAACATAAAGCTGTTCATAGAACATGACTGTCTTTCCTAGATTATTCTGATTTTCTGATAGCCACACTTGATGTACAATTAATCTCGTTTTATTGGTCAAGTCAAGTAACAGATAGCAAGAGGAAAGACAATCTTGGCATACCAGTGGGAGGTGGCTCAGCAGCTCATCTACAGAATCGTAGTTTTCTGAAAAGGATGGTTCAAGAAGTTCTGCTTCATCTCGAAGTTTAGCAGGATTTAGCTCTTCCTGGCTGTTGTGGGTCAGAAACAAGTTTTATTGCTCCCAGAAGAAAAAGTAAAGAAAGCAAAGCCTTCTTCTAACTGTAGCTTCTCCACATTTTCTTACACTTAAGCCAAACTGTTATAGAACATACAAAATAGCATGTTTAATGAATAATGGGACATGATATTTAAAAACAGTTGCCCAAATTAGTGAATATACAAACAGAATACAAGGTCTACAAAGCCTATGCTGGCATGTTTCATCTAAACTGATCAGGACATATAGCCCTTCAGGGATTTTCAAATTCTAATTTTATGTGTTTACAGAGAGGCAAATTTTCAACTTTTTTTTTAATAAAACTGTTGTTTATGTTCCATATCTCCATGGGCTTTTTCTTTAAGAAGATTTTTTTCTAAATAAAAACAATTTAAGAATCAGTCGGAAGATCTTTAAAATTGCCAGGTGCCATCTCCTCTTTATTCTTCTATTCTGATTTTGGTGTCTGCTCCAGTGAGGGAAAAATGTTTTGCCTGTCCTCTCTATATACGTACATGGATGTAAGCCTTTTCTGTCTTAATGCCATAGAAGTAAGGAAAGAATACATTTGTTCTTTCTTGTAGTACCTTCTTTTTCCAGTTAAAACTGAATTTAAGTATTTCTTCACAGCCATCTGCTTTCGAAAGCGGCTGTAGTTGTCGGTGAAGACAGCATCAGAGTGGCGTTTGACAGGACTGTCCTGGGAGCTGCAAATACAACAATTACAAAGGGGAAATTAAGAGATACTATCTGTTTAAAAGAAAATACCATTAAATGAGTGAAATAAGCTTCATGATATTAATTAGCCTAATAAAATAAAATTTTTATTTCAGCTTTAATTTCCATCTATGACTTTGGATCTTTCTTCTGCCGAAAAGAAGCCACTGCTTCCAGCGCTTACTATGTATTTTAATAACAAGGATCAAATTCCAAAGATTGTTATTCAGCCTTTTGGGCACACCTTCCACTGTTTGTCTTCTAAGTTTTGCCATGGCCTATGCAATTAGGATACATAGTCCATTATTTCTAGAGTCCGTGTCTCAAGAGTTCTGCAAGATCAAGTGGTTAAGTGTGGATTTCACGACTCTCTCCTGCCTGTTCCCACACTCCAGGCTGCACCTTTTAATAAACAGATTTTATTCTAATTTCTATCATTTATGTGAATATATTTCATCACAGTGCCAAGGTACAACCTGGTTTAAGTCACAGTAAGTTCTTAAAGAACCTCATCACAGTTCACATTGAACACAGTGGAGGTGAAGTCTACCATTGAGGAAGGTTAGAGTGCAGCATCACATAAACATACATAGCTACATAGAGTGTAGCTATAAATGCTTGGTCTAAGGTTTCAGAAGACAAAACACACCTTGTGAAAGCCAAACCTGGAGGCCTTTTCTTCGTGCACAATCTTGGGAAATGTCAGGGTGCTCTATTTTAAATGGCCTATGCTAGTTTACAGCATATGAGAAACTGGAACTGTATGTTCTGGAACCAAGGGAGGACTGACATAAACAGAGGACCTAATTTTTACTCAGTTTTTTAGCATATGAAGTAGGCACTTAGTGGTATTGTCACAGTTGCTCACAGTTGCTGCTTATGGATTTGAAAGCAAGGAGAGTATAGAGTGATCCTACCCAGCACCCTGTGACCTTTAGTTTATTAACGTATTGGTCTGGAAGTTGCATCCAGACCCATGGTCTATGAATTTGCCTCATTCTTTTTTGAATTCTGCTGAAACATAGATCTTACAAACATCTGTCAATGTGTTCTACAGCAGGAAAAAAACTGTACCTTTACATTTTCAGTATAAACAAATCATTTCTTGATTTTATCCTGTATTTTCCTGTTGTTAAGTACTGAGTAATCAATTACTTTGTGTTTACTTTTGCCACTCATCCACCAAGCTAGTAAAAACACTACCAAAAACAGGAATTAGCAATTTGCCATGATAATCATTATAATATTTCCAGTACACATTATCCATGCTTTGTGCAGTGTTTGTTGCTCTACCTCTCACAGCTGTGTCAGGAATAAACAGTAACATATTCATTTAGTAATATCACTAAATACTTATATAGGATTTTCAGCTCCCCCTTAATTATATAAGCTTCTCTTTCAGTATCTCTAAATCACAGAAAGAAGACCTTGGATACAGAAGGGTAAAAAAATTGCCAATAAAGCCAGCTAGGAAAAAAAAATCTACCTAATGTAAGTGTCACCTCACCTAACTCGTTTTCTAATAAGCGAATGCAGATATCTCTTCACAGCAAGTTTAGCCAAAAGATGGCTGTAGACACTGGTGAAAATTCCATCAGCATGCCTTGCATTTCTGAAATGGACAATAAATAAACTCTACAATACAGCCTGGGTTCATACAATTTTGATAACCTTCATTTTGTAAACATACTGCTTTCCTTAATTCAAGTATTGTACATCTTAAAGGGAACTAATTTCATAAAATAACTTCCAGATTTTCACAATATACTTTTTACTTCTTCCTGGAAAGTTAATGCATTCATCATGCCAGAATGGCAATAAAATCAACATTTCTGCCGACATCCTTACTGCTACCACTACTCAAATACCGGCTGTGGGATTTTCTTCTGCAATTGAGTCTTCCTTTCCTAATTCTCAGTCTGAAAATGTGAATGGCTTTTTGGCAGAAATCAAGTAGTCCATCATCTTTTGTATTTATGATAATAAAGAAACTCACCTATCAATAATTCTGGACAGATCAAAATAGAATTTCTCATTTTCAGGTAGTGTGTTCTGCAAAATATCTGATTCTGACTTTAATGACCCACGGGCTTGGTCAGGTTCACTGGCTCCAGGAAATGGCATTCTGTTTCCCAATCTGTTGGAGAAAGAAACCATGTAAAGTACAGCTGGCTGAGGACATCTGACACTTTACTAGAGTTAACAATTCTGGTTTGTGTCAAAATACACATCTACCTACTTTAATTGATAAAGTATTTTTCAGAAATCTGGATAATTCAAAAATCACTTTCAGGTAGAATCCATGCTTAATTGTAGATTGACGTAACAGATCTTTCTCTCAAATTCACATTTTTCTAGATAAATGTTGTCACTGAAGGCAATTTATTCCAGTGCATAATGTATGACAATCACAGCACAAGTGACAACCATGAAGCTTTTCCTAACAACTGTATTTTGTATAAATGATGGATGAAGTTAACAGCCTCTGCCCAAGCAAAGTGAAAACAGTTCCTGTGATGTACTTACCTCCCAGTTAAGATAGAAGATGTGCATTGAAATGCAGAATGAAACAGTTCTTAGGCCTTCTCCAAAGAAAGCAAATACACCAAGAACTTCAAACTAAATAAAAAGTGGAGTCACATATCTCTACATGTTTTTATTCTCTCGTGTTAGAAGCTAAAAAAATCTTCACATTTACTCTCTTAAAATGCATCATGGCAATCGCTCTGTATAAACTGACATACAGTTACTTCACATTTTTGTAAACTGCGGTTTCTTATGAAGTGTCATGTTTTATCAAGGGCAGTCTGACTGCATAGCAGTAGTTTGGCATCATTCCTTCTGGCTGCTCAGATATTCTGTGGCAGACAAGAGGCTCCTGTCGTTGTAGGAAACCCCAGCGTGTGATGACATGCAAAAATCACATACTAAAACTGAGATAGACTTATGCCCTTGTAATTTTAAAGTCACTATTAGCACCATTTATATCTCTGATTCATATAAGTCTTCTGTCTGGTAAAAAAAAAAAAGGGTGCAAAGTTGCTGTGCACAATGAACCGGCTCAATCACACCTTTTGGAAATCAGTCACTGTGCTTTTTTTGCCTGTTTTTCATTGGTCCTCCTACACTTTTAAGTTCCTCTTACCTAAACGCAAACCGTACCGCTCTGCCATCTGATTTAACTTAGCTGTACCACTAACAGCGACTTCAACCAGCCGAAGCATGCAGAGGTACAAACCCTACTCTCCGCTCTGTCCCCATGGACCCGTTCACGTCCCAAGGCTCACCGTGACCCACATCCCGCCCGCCCCCCGCACACACCGCGGTCACGGCCACCCAGCCCGTGGGGCAGCGCTGCCGCAGCCGCCTCGGGAGGTGCGTGCGTGTCCCGGGGGCTTTTACAAGCTGGGTTCGGCGGGCACCGGCACTGACCGCAGCATCGCCGAGGGACCTCGCGCACCCTCCCGACACCGGGCGAACACCCGACGGGAAGCGCCGCACTGCGCGCTCCTTGGGAGGGCACAGCAGAGGCCTGGTGCTTCTCACAGCCCCTTCGGCCACCGGCCGGGGCTGGGCATGCCCCTGCGGGCGGAGGGGCGCGGAGCGGAGCGCGGAGCGGAGCGCGGCCTTACCGCGGGACGGGAGGGAAGGCGGCGCCCCGCGGGGGCAGCGCCCGCGCCCGCCAGCAGAGGGCGCTGAGGAGGGCGAGGGCGAGGAGTAGCGGGGAGGCGCCGCGGTGCTCCATGGCCGCCACCTGCGGAGGGAAGAGCGCAGCCGTCACCCTCCGACCCAGCCCGCCCGCACCCGCCGGGGCACCGGGGCTTCGCTTCGGGCTGCCGAGAGACTGCCCCGGCCCGGCTACCAACCCCGGTCCCCGTCCCGAAAGATGCCGCCGGGCAGCAGCAGGGTCGCGATGGCGGGGGAGCTGCCGGCGGTCAGGGAGAGCTGACATCCCCGAAGGCGACCCCCGGCCCGGTGCGAGGGGCAGCGGTGCCCGGGGCTCAGCGACTTAAGCGGTAAGGGATAGTCCGGCCCTGGCTGCCCTGGGCTTAAAGAACCTCTCCCCGCTCCCCGACGGCCGGCATGTGTTCCCTGCAGGTCCGGGAGCGGAGAAGAGGAGCGAGGCTACGGGACGGGCACATCGTTCCTCATCCGCTGGGAAGTTGCCGCTGTGGCGGGGAGAAAGTTACTCACGGAGCCGCGAGTCCGTCGGTGGGTCTGGCTGGGCGGGCGCGGAGCGGAGCGGTGCTGGGGCAGTGCGCCCTGCTCCGCTGCGCGGCTGCCGGGGCGGCGGCAGAGGGTGAGGAGGAGGAGGAGGATGAAGAGGAGGGCTCCGTCTCGCCGCACGCTCTGAGCTGCCCGCCGCGCCACCGCGTTTTATAGCGTTTACACGTTTCTGCTTCCGAAGGAGCAATCACGTTACTGGAGAGACGTCACCCTTCCCAAGGGGACGGTCGCTTTGTTCAGGACAGTCAGTGACTTATATTTAACACATGAGCAGTCGCGTACCTCTTCCCCCTTCCTCTCACCGTCCTCCCCCTCCCCCCCCGCCCCGGCCATTATTTGATTTATGTTAATGACATAGTTTTGGAGGAGCGGAGCCCCGTCGGAGGGGTGATTCCGCCTCGCCAGGCAAGAGAGCAGGCGGCCGTCGGGGTCTGCGGGGGCACGCCACACCGCGCATCCCTGCCCGCACCCGGGACGGCCGGAGCGAAGGTGGCTGCACCCTCTGGGGCCCTGGGCTCCCGCCCCCCGCACTTCCCCAGCCCCCGTGCTTCCCTGAGGAGCCCTTTCCGCGCCGCGGGGTTGATTCTTTCCCCAGTTCCCCCGCAGTGTTTCCGTGCTAAGCTCGTCCCGCTCCCTCCCTGGCACATACAACTCATGGGGGTTCCCGCCCGAGGTGCGCAGGAAGTTGGTGTGAAAACTAGAATTTTCCTACGGGTTTTAGTTTGATTTTAGCAGGTGTCGGGGTGTTTTCTACTCTTGGCTATTTTGTTTAGGCTGCGTGCGTGTTCGTGGCACGTGGATTAACCCCCACATCCATCCCAGCGCCGCTTGGTGCAGCCTAGCACGGCGGGCGCTTGTGACGGCTCCGCGGATCCCAGCGCCGGCACGGGCGCGCAGGCAGCGCGGCTGGAGCTGTGTTAAACCCCCCTGAGCAGGAGGGGGATCAGCTCTTCCTTCTGAGGCGTCTTAAGCCCAAACCTCGGGAATGCCACAGCAAGGGAGAATCGGTTTCAAGCCTTTAGCTTTTCTCCTTCGAATTTTCCCTGCCTCGGAGAGATCTGTGGGCAGCAGAGAAAGAGACACAGGGAAGTGGGCGTGGGACCCGCGGGCGGGCCGGCAGGACAGCGCTGCTCCAGCAAGCACCTCTTCAGTGTCGTACCGTGTCTTTTCGGTGCCTGCCCTGGAATATTTGGCAAACAATCGCGGAAGAATTTTAGCTGTAAAGGTCATTAGCCTCTTTTTTTTTTCCCCTCTTTTTTTTCCTTTTTTTTTTTTCTTTAGCTTTTGTGCCTCTAATCCTCCTACTCAGTCGGTAACGATTGTACCAAATCCATACAGACGATTTCGCCATTTCTTCTTCTAATAAGTTTTTCTGTTTCATGTTTCACTAAAGGTTAGGCAGGCTCGGTGCCGAAGATTCTGCGATGCTTAATCACATTTTCTAATTCAGTTACATAAAGAATAAGTGAATTAGATTAAAAATGCCTGGAAATTTGTTTCTCGGATGACAGCTGTGACTAAAACCAGAGTTCCTGCAGTAGTCTAATTTCAGGAAATTTTCCCCTTGTTACTACATAACTAGGGGTCGAAGGAGCTATTCTGCTCCGGAATGGCGGGATGAGCATCAATGGCACCGTATTCCCCTCACCTCAGAAATATCCCGGCTCGGGCGCAGAAGCGTTGTGCCGTGTGCGCGACCTGGGGAAGTGCAGTGGACTTTCCTCAACTACTTGCAAGAGGAGAGAAGAAGGAGAAAGTCCGAGGTCCCGCTCCTCAGCCCCAGTTCCCAGCCCCTCTCCTCAGCCCCAGCCCCTCTCCTCCTCCTTGGCGCCTTTCCCGCTGAGGGCGCCGCTGCGGGAAAAGCCAAGCGCTGCTGGCAGCAGGAAGCGGAGAAGAAAGACTTTTCCTTCTAGCGCTAGCAAGGCCGAGTGAGCGCAGCCTGTAGAGGGGGTCTCGCAGGAGTCCTGCGGACTGCGGTCCCTGGGAGGGAAGAGGGGAGCAGCCGATTCAGTCCAAGGGATATGCGAAAAACAAGTCTGCTGTCAGCTGCTATGTATGTGCAGTATGGGTGGCTGTGCGCTCTGAGGAGATGTATATAGACTAAAAATTGGAGAATCACTGACGAATCAGGGCTTTCTTACCATGCTGTACCATTTGGGGCTGTGATGTGCCACACTGGACCCTTGCATGCCGTACCTGGTGAATCTGGTTTGCTGTAACTTTGTTCCCCTTCTTTGCAGGTAGTGCACTAGGTTGGACAACATGCTGTCAGGCTAGCTAAGGTGGCCTCAGAACCTCTCTAAGGTTGACAGTGTTGATAAAGAAAGCTCTCTAGAGCCCCCTCAACGATCTGAGAAATCTGTAGTGAATCTAATCTTACCATACCATCTATTTTCCATATTCTATAGACAAGAGACTGAGTCATAGGGAGATCAAGTGGTGCCACTTGTTTACTCTGGAAGACTCCAGTGGAACTTTGTATTGACCCCAAATGCCCCAAGCACTCTTCAGCTGCACTATCAATTGCCTGCACTTCCCTTCAGCATCCTGTTTTGCGCCACCATCTCCTCCTCTTGAAGACATACTGAAGAAGAGGTGCCACCTCCCCCTTTCCCCTTAGTCCTTCCTCACATTTCTCGAGAATATTTTTGTTGGAGGAGGTTGGTTTGGGATGACTGACAAGGGTTTGGGATGGCAATCCAAGTTTTATCTTTTCCAGGTTTTTTTTTTTTTTTTCCCTCCAAAGCTGAAGAATACACTACTATTTCCACATTTGAATAAGTTTTGATAAAGTAAGTCATTAAAAGAAAAATAATTCTTTATAAAGAGACAGATGGAGAAAAGACCCTTTTCCACTGATGTCCTAAGTGAGTCCTTTAAGATCTAGGCAGAATAACCCTTTTTGGATGGTAGCTCCCACTGTTTTGTACTGGCAAATAATGTGCCCTTTGAGGAAAGTGTCACTTGGGAGAAAATAGTGCTTGGGAGCTTCTCCAGGATAATAATTAAACACAGGCAACTCCTGGAAAAATCAAGTATTTTTCAGTGTTTTTACAGGAATCCTGATGCATAGCACCCTCACATTTACTGAACATTTTATCTTCATTTTTTGTGTTATCAAATATTTTTGGTTACTCTCCATTTTTGCTTCAATTTCTTCTTTAACATTCCACTTAATAAAAAAAAAAATCAAAAAAGTTGCAATTATAAAATTGTAATATTTAGGAGTGATGGAAAACCAATTAGACAAGATGGACGAAAGAGCAGAAAGTGTGTTATACCATTTGTATACACTTGTGCAATGTATATAAATCAAGTATTACCTAAAATAGCTAAATCATCTGGAGTAAGAAATTCGGGAGTTCTGAGGTTTGTTAGTTATATTTGCTTACTATTTTTAGCATGTAAAACTGTTCTGGAATTGACGTGCTAAAAATCTCTTAAAGTCAAATCGTTAGATGAGAGAAATCTGCTTAGTTCCATGAAGGACCTGCTTAGAATTTACCAAATTTATAATGTAATTGTATTTTAAAAAGAGAATTACATCAGAAATAGAATTAACATTTTGTTTGGCTGAAAAAGTAAGATAAAAATACTAGGAGACTTGTTTTAGGACTTTCATATTCTATCAGAAAAGGAAACTTCTACTGACTCATGAGCTCTCTCTTACGACTCATCGGGTTAGCAGAATGTCCCCTGTGCATTACAGCTCATGTTGCTGTGGATGAGTTCAGAAACTCTGCCTTTGATCCCATAGCCATAGCACATTGATCCATGAGTTTTTAGAGCTTACAGAGCAGATTGATGGCGCACTACTATCCAGCAGCTAACAGAACAGCTTTTTCAACTTTCACAAAAGAGATAGCAGATGAAAATTCAAGAAAGTGTGTATGAAGAATAAAAGATGTAACTAAAATTGATAAACTAACCTGCCCTTCTTTAATCCTATAATGGCATGATTAGCATGTTCTCCAATATCTGCTTTCAGCATTGTGTTACACTGCTGGATCCCACTCTCCCATAAATATTCATATTCCTCAATATCACCTGGTTTGAAAAAAAAGGGATAAAATGCTGAAATGAAAATGCTGAAACTTATTCCAGCTTCACTTTCTTTGCAGCTGTCTCTAAATGCTTTTTTGGAAGAAATAAGGAGAAAACCATCAGTTTGTTCTTTTAGGTAAGTTTTATTACAAAAGTACAATCCACATTTTATCATACCTTTAACCTGAGTGTGTTCTGCAGACTCAGAAATGTGATGGCAAGCAGAATAAAACACAGACTAATAAATATTTTTAAATTAAAAACTCATGAGTTGCCTTCTGCAACAGAAACATTCAGGAGAATAGTGCTTGTCTCCTCAGATCCCAGGCTGTGGGAGGGTCACACAGGTGGAACAGGGGAGCCTTCATTTCTTCTCTCACCCTTTTTGAGTCCTGCTTTCATATCAAAAGTGTGGATCCTCAGAGCAGCATTATCAACTGAAGCAAACTCCTACAACTTGTAAATTGTATTAACAAACATGGTACTGTTTACACCACTTGAAAAAGTTCCTCCTATTCCAGGTGGTACCTTTGCATTATTAATCTGTGTGCGTTAAAATTTTTCAAAACCAGTTTTCAAAACCACTGGAACATTTGGATTATGCCCATGACTCCCAAACAGACTTCCATCGCTTGTCTGGGTATGTCACCAGCATCCATGTCACAGACCTGCTTGATAAAAACTTCTGAGCAGATGCAATGATGAGCAAAAGGCATGCAAGAGAGCTGCTGAGTCCTGTGATACTTCCAAGGGTCTTTCCCCCTTTCCTGGGATGCTATCTGGGAAAACTAATGCTCTAGTAGAGTTCTGTGTTTTCATACACAAAATGTGATCTCAGCTTCTCTCAAAGACTCTAAAGTCCTTTGGGATAGACATTTTGTTCTCCATATGCTAATGTTGTCTGGAATGTGTGTGTATGTATGTGGTGGTTTGGGTTACGCTCCATTCCTCCCCGTACGGGCCACCAATTAATGTAATGGTTTTGAGTTTACCAA
>VZSR01003807.1:14719652-14781804 GCA_013398615.1 Brachypodius melanocephalos
CTCACGGAGATGTGAACTGCTCACCGGCCAGAAGTCAAAGAGGGCTTAAACTCTGAGGTGACCTTTCATGAATATCACCCAAAAGTTGCATTCTGTTCTCTAAGTGGCCAAATGACACGCCAATTAAAAAACTAACTTCTGATTGGTCCATTGTGGCTTAAACCACAACAATGTACTGCTGCATGCCCATGTGGGTCATGATATGCAGCTGCCCTAGAAGTGTCAGTCCAAACTCCTTCTCATTATATAGCATGGATGTGATGTTTTTGCCATTCCCTTCTCACTGACAGACACATGTATTCTACACTCATACCTCAGGAGGATCTGTGACTACACAAGCTTTAACAGGAGCTTTAATATATCTGCTTTTTGTTCAAAGCAATTTCCTTCTAATGTTTCAACTGACTTGTTTAAAGGATTCCATTTACCTTAAAGCCCAGAAAACCACATGGTAATCCAAGTTTTTCAGGAAGCAAAGTAATTTCTGATTTGGTTGTGTTGTATTCTTTGTTTTGAACAAGCTCTCTGAAATATGTCCTATTTCTACCAGCACAATTATAATCTTCAAACTTCAGCAAAGGATCAGATGATTCTTTCATCACCAGACATGTTTCCCTCTCCTGCAGCTCCTCCAACACAATCCTCTTGTCTGCAAATCTAAAGTAACCTCTGTATATGACAAGAATGTGTATTTTAGATGGCATAACATTCAGTCTGAATTTCTCATCCATTTTCACCCAGTTCTTTTCTTCATGGTTTTGGAAACACAAAAATGGTGAACCTTTGAAAAAATCACTTTATTTTTATGATGTTCTTTCTTATGTGTAAATATCCGTAAGCTAATTACCAATAGCTAATTGTCTAAACAGATACTAAGAAAAATCTTTCAAACCCGTGTCCCTACATTTCCCCATGCTCTGAGGCCCATCACCTGTCCTATAAAATGGGACCTTATGGAAGTCCTTTTGTCTCTACCTGCACAAAAGGAATGCAGAATAGAAGTAACTTCCAAAATCCATTTGGGTTATCTGTTTAAAGTAAAACCCATAAAAAGTGAAGTTCAAAATTTAGATGTCTGAAACCAAACCTGTCTAGGATGCCTTATCTCACTCTGATGCACTATTGACACTCTCCTTAAATAGTCTGCAAATTTATTGGGATCTTGGGGAATCCACGTTTCCTTGGGAAACTAACAATGCTAATGAGTAGGAGTGCAGCTGCAAATGCAGGCAAGCTGCTGGAAGTCTCTTTGCCTCCTTACCTAATTCCTATACTGCAAAAGAACCCATGAAGTGTGAGAGAATTTAGTCCATTTACACATTTGTAACCATATGATAGGAATCTTTCATGGGTTGTCATTGTAACATCTGCACTGAAAACACTGGTGTACTTTCCAGATTTTGCATAGATCCTTTTTCCTGTGTATAATACATGATACTGGTTCTAGGCTCTGTGGCCAAATTCTTTTTGTCTTCCCCAGTGAATATTGCCACTATTGCACTGTCTGGAAGCTTGTGAGAGCAGACATACCAGCTCAGGATATAAAAAAACCCACGTCAGTCGGGCTGGAAGGCTCATCTTAAGATGCTAATTATGCCAGGATAACTTTATCCCTTGAACTGACCTAATCATCACAAGTTCTTTATTTACCAAGCTGAAAAAAGAAACCATCTAAAAGCTCGAGCAGAAACAAGCTAAAAATGCTTCAGTCTCAAGCAATTATGACTATTGTCTTCATAGAAAAAGAGCTGAGAGAGGTTTTCTAAAACTGTCCATGTGTATAAAGGACATAGTGTAACGTGCTGTCTCTTAGCACTACTCTAAGTCTAATGTACATTATTATGGCTGTGGAAATCTATGTGCACATTTAGTTGTAGAAGAAAGTATCAACCTGTTCATTTATCATCCTTAATAAGTGATATAATTTGAATTTGACTGGTTTTGAAAGAATTTCAGTAATCTTCATTACTGAACACAAGAGAGATACAGTTCCAACTTAGTTCACCATTTAGTTCAACTCCACAGGTCACCCGAACAAATGATAACTGCTACATCTTGTTTAATTGGCCTCTTGGCCAATACATCAATGGCTAATTACCCTTTCCATCTTACATGAAGCATTAAGAGTGTTCCAGTAAACATAGCAGCACAGTCAATATATTCCCCTGTATTAAGTGCACGTGAACAGATCCAATACTAATAAGTTTCTAAGAGATTTTGGGAAATTACAATTATCACAAAGATAGAAGACATTAATAGGCACAGCAACACCTTTGATAGTCATCCTGTGTGTGTGTATAATTATATTCTACAGTTTGTTTGCATTTTTGAATGTGACAAATGAATTAAAGTGATTTCTGCAGAAATAAGTGAAACATTCAGCACCAGAATCAGCAGTATAGAATATCAATATTAAAATGTTGCTAATTGTTAGACTTAAGCCATGGACCTTAGCACCTTGAAATTTGCTAAACTTTCTGCTCAAATTGTACTAAAGCATGAATTCATAAATTTTTAATGTGGATTTGAATCTTGCTCTTGGTGACTTTGTGTCAATCATGTGGTTACATCGATAGCTGCACAGTAAAAATAACTATGTAACTATTTTCCAGCAGGAAAATAGGATTTTCAAGTATTATATCATGTAGTAGTAGATTATTATTCTGTACACTTCCAGCAGTCTAAGTCACAAGTAATTTTTTTGTCTGGTCCAAGATATTATCTAGTTTAATAGAAAAAATTTCCGTAGATGTGAAATCACACAATGTCACAATAGAAAATTATATCCCACACACACAGAACACTAGGTGTTAAAAGGAAAGAAAAGGTCATCTGTTGCATGCATTCTTCCTGGTTCATTTTCGGAGATGCTCTCGGGTTGCTTCTAGTAGATTCAGTTTGGAAAGAGGAAGGATCTTTCAGAATGGTTATAAGATTATCCAGGCACAGCTTCTTTGTTGGCATTACTCAATAACTGTTGTAATTTTGAACACTGGGTTCAAAGACCTTTGGAGTGAAACAGTAGCAGAACAATTTGCTCAAGGAGGTTTACCCTTTTCTTAGATCTTGAAACAAATATGTTGAATAGTATAGCTTGCTTTTTAAGACAAAATGTAGTTTAAACTGAAGCTGAATCCACAGTTCTGTCTTAGCCTCTATTCCCTTATGCACATTGCTCCATCCAGAATTTTATGGCTCAGAGAGCTCATCCTCAGCACAACTTGTGGTTTAGGTGTCTGTGACTGAACAAGGTCAAGGATCAGCTTCTCCCAAGCAGAAACAAGGGCTGCATCTCCCAACTTGACTACCACCAGCTGGCTAGGAAAAACTTAATGATTGTCAGCTTGGAAGCTGAAGAGCATAGTAATGTGCAGTGTAGTCATATTTTGGCTACCTACTATGTACACTGCCCAGTAAATAACTGTGCTTACTAATAAAGTTGCATACAATTAATTCAGAATTTGTGCACACAGTAAAACCTGAATAAAATTGTCCTAATAGATAAAAGGTTGCAGGGCGACTCAGAAATGCACATCATGTACAAATTTAAGAACATGAAAATAAGCCAGAAACTGGAGTCAATAATAAAATTCCAAGCCCCTTTTTGCCTTGTCCTCCAGAAAGCTCCAGACAAAGCTGAACTGAAAGGGACGTCTCTCAGCATCTATCAGAATAATGCATTTTGTCAATTCCTCATGCTGTCTAGAGGCAGTAAAGATTAAAAACAATCTTTTCACAAGCCTCTAAGAGACTGTCCTGCTGGGGACAGTTTGTCTTCCAACGACCTTGATCATTGTAATGTTTGCCTCAAGGGTCAGAGAAGAGACTGGCTGTCTCATGCTAGAACAGTCTTTGCTCTTTTTGCTTTCTAAACTCACCTCTAAAATGCCCCTCCAGAAGTGATCTTTATCAGTGAGATGCTAGAAAAACTTCTCTTTAGTCTTTCTTGATGTCATCCAGCTTCACAGGCACATCATCCAGAGAGATGAGATAATGCAAAACCTCTGTCGAACAACAGAACTACCAAGACTCAAACAAAGCAGTAATTCAGAGGTTCTTGACCCTGTTCTCACATCAAATAATAGAAAGGAATGGCCAAGCATTGATTCAACATATCCTTCATTGTCAGCCTCTCATGTGTCTGCATAAGGATGGAAGGATCACCCTTACATCCCTACAGAATTTTTTGCATGCTCAGAGGGAGACTGGGTAGGCGAGATGAGCAGAGTAGTCGTGTTTTCGCAGGGAAGAAACTTTCAAGAAAGAGAAATCATTTGACAGATAAAAATTCTATTCCTGAATTAGCATCAAACTAGTTCTTAAACTAGAATGATGTGCTTTTAATCAGAAATTATATTCTGATTCAACAGAGTTGTTAAATATATGAGTAATCTCACTGCAGCCAATAATAAAGCAATATAGATTAAACTACCAGCAGTCAGCCAGAGCATTTGGAAGGTTAAGAGTAGATTGTGAACAAGTTTTTTCTGGATTGGGTTTGTGCAGCAAGGCCCTCAGTTGTGTGTCTAGCATGTTGTATTTGCAAACCTACCCCTTAAGTATAGGAATATATAATACAGTATGTTTCTTATTTTCTTTTGATTCACTATTGTGGTTTACTTGGGAACACAGACCATCATGCCAAACATCCTCCTTTCCTCCTACTTTCCTCCCCTTTCTCCCCATTCTGATCATGGTGTAATGTGATCTGGAATACCCCTTTGGACTACCCCAGTTTGGGTCACCTGTCCCTGCTGTGTCTCCTCCCAACCTCCCGTGCACCCCCCACTTCCCTTGCCATGTGGCATTAGGAAAAGCAGAAAAGGCCTGCTCAGCAGTAACAAAAACATCTCTGTTTTATCAACCCTGTGTTCAGCATAAATCTAAAAAATATCCCTGTGCTCCTGTACTAGTACTGTGAAGACAACCCACCAACCCCAGCTAAAACTAGCACAACTATTTTATTGTACTGTTAAATAAACAGTTAGCCTGAAACTTTTTGACTGCTAGTGACTCAGATTTTGAGTACAAGCACAACAAGACTGTCTGAGACATTCTTGGTTTATTTTTACATCTTTGTAATGCCCAGCACTGGAAGCAGCTTTTAAATCACCTAGCCATTTAATGTCTTACAGGCACTTTGAATGAAGCAGTAACATCTATTAATGTAAACTGAGAAAATGCACTCAGAGGCATGTGATGACATCTAGCCTTCAGCACCCTTAAAACGTCTGTGAGAAGGCATGCAGATGCATATGCTTTGTTATGGATCAGGGAATGATCAGGAAAGACCATTTCAGGCATTTTTCAGGAGCAGTGTCAGGACATCAGACACACTGACACTTCCCTTATTTTGTGAAATCATGGCAAATCTGCCTTTCTCCAGCGCATTGGATCAGTTGAATCCTGTCAATCTACACTGAGCTTTCACAGTGGTCTTTTTTCTCTCCTATAAATTTTTGGTTTCATTGGGGATATCTCTGCCCTAGAGCAGGTTCCGTGTATTCACGAAAGAGATAAAAATTTGAAAATTATTAACTTTGGTGTCTCAAAGACAGTTTAATTTTTTAATACATTTCAAACATGATTACATGATGTGGAAACATACTTAATGTTCAGTTTCCTTGTCAGAAGTGATTCAATGCCTGGAAGCATTTAGAAGCTTTGAAAGATTTAATTTAGTGTATATTCAAGTACCCAAAAAATGTGTTCTTGTGCATGCAGGAATTTTTATAGAAATTTTATATTACCCAAAATGATCCAAAAATATCTACCTCATGAATTAGTGCATGGTGGAGTTACAAGAATTTTGCAAGGCAAGTCAAATTTTTTGCTAAATGTTGTCTGCCACTTAGTACTGACCAAAAGGTGTCTGTATCTTTCCATGACATTTGCCCAAGGGATTATGGAAAAAAAAATAAAAATAAAAAAAAAATCAGTGCTTTGATGCTGGCAAACTAGTGCTAGAGAGCTTATCAGACACAAACCAATCAATTCCTCAAAGTGATTTTCTCTATAAGAAAGTTCTGGCAGAACAACAAAAGAATGGGATAGAGTGAAGATTTGTGTATTTTAATCATCATACTTATCCACAGATAGAGTTTACTGTGGCACTAAATGGAGAAGCACTAAAGGAGAAAAAAAATCTACAATCTGTCTAGAAAAAGTTTAAAGGGAATTCTTCCTTCCTATTTAAAAAAACCAAATTTAAATTATTACTGGGATATACAGTACAGGAACAGAGCATGGATGAAAAATGGGACTCCTGCTTGCCTCTCCATGTGCTCAAGCCCTAGAATGATCAGTCTAAGGGGATTCATCCCATTTCAATGTACAAATAATCATCAGCAACTTCTCTATACATGTCAAAGAAATGCATATCACTGCCAGCTGTGATTTGTGCTCATCTTAGTTTGGAACAAGAGAGCAGCATCATCCTTCCTTCATACACATCAACATGCTGCTATAAAATAAAGTGGATTGATATGAATGCAGGTCTGACACGAACTGGATAGGAATAACTTTGTGTTACAGTGCCTTTCCATACTGTTCCTACTCATAGGCACATCAGACAGTTATGTCCTAAATCAGCAAATCCAATTTCCTGCTATCTCAGTTCTATCACTATGCGTAATCCCTTTCATGATTAAGCTACTCTTGTTTAAAAGAACTCCTTGCTCTAAAATAGGGCAACTGCTCCTTCACAGCCCTCAGCACACAATCACTTGATTCTGCTGCTAAATAGATGAAAACATGTCTCTGATGCAGAATGTCTCTGGGAATGCAGACAGGAAACATGTTCACTGAAATAGCTCCTCAGTCCAGTCCATGCCCATCAGGCGTTGCCACAGTCATGCACTAGTGTCGTCAGAAACCCGATAAAAGCCAAAAGCTTCCACAGAAGTCAAAAGCAGAAACAAGATTCACAGACCAGACTCCTCCTAAGTTGTTCCCTTTACCTGCAAACTGTTTGAGGGCAAAAGCGTGGAACAATGCACAGACCCCACGTGGCACCATGAGGCCAGAGATCCTCAGTGGAGTCCCTGGTGTTGCTGCGGCTACAGTGCAAAGCAGTTTGCTGCTTTGTGTGCTTCAAAAAGAGCTGCTGCCAGCAGTAATTCACCTATTGAGTGCTGCAGTAGTTTTCTCAGAACTCTCTAGTCCAGCTGGTTGAAAAATACTGAGTCCATTGTAGAAAATATTAATATTAGATTGAATAAAACATTAGGGTCTTGTCATCCTTTTCTGGCGTTCAAAAAGGTAAATATCCAAAGAAAGTCATACAGGAACTCCAAATATTCAATCCCTTTCTATGAATATAAAGGTATTTTCCTTGAGTTTTAAGACTTTGTAAGTTTGGTTTCTAAAATACTGTTCTCAGTATTTTGAAGTTATATCAACACCTTTTTCTTTAGTCTGCTCTGGACTTGGGAGAGGTAAATTTCCAATTAGTATTTTCTTTTTGTTTTGGGGTTTCTTTTTTGTTTGTTTGGTTTTTTTGTTTGTTTTTTTGTTTTGTTTTGTTTTTTTTTCCAGAAGCTGTACTGCATCATAGACATCACCTAATTTTATCAAATGCTTATAGGTCAGGGATCTGGCATGTGTCATTTCACCTCTGAGAGGATATTTCCTAGTGAGCGTAATTTTCAGTTTATACTTAAGAATGGATGTTGAGATGATTGAAAAGCTCCGTGATAAATTACAAGTGAACTTTAAAAATGTGATTTGGCAAAAATACTGCATGTTCAGTGTGTTACAGTATGGTAATCAGTAGCTGTCTGAAGAGGTGATCAGCAGCTCTTCAGTGAGGAAAGGTCAAGGAATATAGCATGAGCTACTTTTGTAAATAAGATGGAACATAAATATTTTCTGACAGTTATCAAGTTTCGCCTTCTATATGAACCTATAACTGGAGTGACTCTTTTTGTGGACATGGACAATAACAGGATAGTGTTTCTCTTCATGAAGAGCAGAAGTAGTTCTGCTTACTCAGAACAAGGTGTCAGGATATCTGGATGTTGACCGAAGTTCTGCCTATCAGTCCCTATGTGATTCTGGGAGCACCATTTTAATTGTATTACATGCAAAATAATTGTCGAGTTGAATTCATGCTTGTGAACACTGAAATCTTGAAATCTTCAGTAACACACTATTTTAATTCAGCTCTTGTTTTGAGTATTTTAAATTGAAATAAAAGATGATTTCATTAAGCAAATATAATCTTTTTGCATATCAAACACCCAATGATTCCTGAATCCCAATGTTAATTTGGGGATTGGTCCTGTGCAGTGTGCTTTGGTCCTAATGCAATAAAATGTGCATGAGTCCATTTAAGCATGAACCTTAGTGATTGCCCTTTTGCTTAAAGCAAGCATTAGCTCAAACACAATGTGAATTGAAGCCGAAGTTCTTATAAGCCAGTGGATTTAATACCTGTAAGTACTGTTATTTGTGAGAGACCTTCTCACTTGTAATCCTTTGAAGCTGTTCTCATCGGGCAAATTCTGATCCTGACTTCAAATAACATCTTCAGTTTTGGGGTGTTTCCCCACAGAAGCAAAGGAAGGTGTGAGTCCTCATTCACATCTCCAATGGTATTAGCTTGCATAATTAAAGATAATACTCTTCCCTTTAAAGATCATTCATGCAAGCAACCATATTCATCATTAAGAAAAGACATGGGCTTGAGATTATAGCATCTAACTTTATTCCACATTCTGAAGCTTCTTGAATGCTTGCAAAACATTTATTTCAGATGTGAAAACAAGTCTTAGGCATCTGACAGTCATATTGGCTATGCACCAAATGTGTGGTTTTAGTCTCCCTAATCCAGGACACATAAGAAATGTTTTGATATCCAGTACAGATTTCAGGAGGAAAAAAATACAGTACATTTAAGCTTCCCATTTTACATTTACATTGTGTAAATACAGTGTAATACAAATAATAATTGTGTAATAATTGTGCTGTGGAAAGTTCTATTGTAATGTAAAAAATTTACTCATCTAAAGTGGTTTCACTCTCAAGGAACAAGCAGTTTTGACCAGCTGGGTGCACACTGGGTACAAAGCTGGTAGGGTAAGTTGTCTCTTGCACAGTCCATCAAACCCGCTAAACAAAGGGAGCAGGCTTGAATTCTAGTTTTTGTAGGCAGGTTAGAATAGACTGGATCTCCTATTCTATAGGAAAGACACTTTGAACATATTTTTGCATGCAATGAAATTCACCAGACTCAGAAGAAGTAAAAAAAAAAAAATGAATGAAAAAGCACAACTTTCTTTCTTCAGAGGACTGCTACTTTAAGTCTGTGGCTGTGATCAGCCAAATGCAGTGTTACAGTCTTATCAGAAAGTTCTGGGTGTGCTAGAACCCATACTGTCTGCAGTGAAATGCTCTGTAAACTCTGTAAAATGATTATTCTTCTAGCAATGACATACATTTCTTCAGGCATGTTGCACACTAAAAATCAAACAATTAAATCCAGTCAGTAAATATATGGAACATAATTTCCCTTTACAATAAGGAATACTTGTTGTTTACAGTAAGTATTGCCTGTAAGCTCAATGTTTGTGGCATTATTTGTGAATAGGTGGATATTGGGCTGGAATACTGCGGATCAGAGATCAATGCCAGTGCTTTCTGAGGGATGTTACCTCAGCAAAGGGAGAGACTGTGCTGGCAGTCTCCAAAACCCTGGAAAACCTGGGAGATGTTAAGCATTTTGCCCATTCACAGAAGCTGCTGAATCTTTGTCCCTCCCAGGAGATAAGAACTTGTTCTCCCTACGGAAGCCCCATCAGAATCAGGAATCCTGAGGCTGGTATTGCCCAAGCTTTTTAGAAACAACAAGGCATATTTGCAAGTGTGGAGTGTGGACAGCTCCTCTACTTGTGGAAATTCTTTACCCTTAATTTGAACATGAAATACTTAACAGGGAACTGATACAATGAGAGTTAATTTGGGTCTCATTTGTCTCTGTTATTTCCAAATCCTGAAAGTTTTGTCACATCAGTGCAATTAGTCTCTACTAAGCCAGGGGTTAGCTTGGCGTGATACACATATAAAAGTCAAGAATATATGTAAGCCTCGACTAAATACTTAATCTTTATCTTCATATCCCAATTCATTATACAGTCCCTGTATTCAGACACAGATGTCTGAAATCTTGTTTTAGTGAAAGTCAAGATTTCAATGAATAAAAGAAAGAATTGAACATTGGTACAATTTGAGAAAAACAATTTGAAATAAGGAAATGACTAATCCCATAGGAAATCAGGAAACTTAATTAAAAAATAGTTGTCATTCATACTGCTTATCTGGATAACCAGAACTAGAAAAATGAAACATGCAGAGTTCTGCCCATACAGCCTCACTGGCTATTAAAATGTGACTACCTGTTCTGCTGGCTGCAGACAGAAAATACTTTATAATTGTTATCATGCATTTAGTATGTTGTTCAAAGCTTCTTTCTGCATGAAGCTTCACATACTTCAAATATTATTTTGTGGGGAATTTTAGAAAAGCATCCCTAATATGGAGTCTTTCCAGATCAGATCATTGCAATCAACAAAACAGGATGTCTATAGCAGCCAGGACTGCATCCTCTACAAGGTCTGCATTTAAGGTTCCTCAGGCTGAAGCTCTTCTGGGGTTATAGCAAGAAGGAGGGTAATGGGAGGTGCTCTCTGAAAGTGTAACAAAAACATGTAAAATAAAAACTTCTTAAAAAAGAAAAGGAATAGTGAAATTTGCATTGATGTGCTGTGTATATCAGTAATCTCTAGTTTTATCTGTTTCTTCAAGAAATTATTTCATTCTTATGTGGCAGCATTTTTCCCTCTAAAATAAAGAGACAATGACTGCAATTAAAGATGCAACTCTATAAATATGCAAGCATACAGCAGAGCAGTAAATAAAAGCCAGCAGTGCAAAGACAAGTGATCTCTCAGACAGTGGGGGATGTTGGGCTCTGTGAAATCACTGCTACACGCCTCTTGGCAGAGTATATCCCCTCTGCAACTGCAGCTGGAGACTTCTGAGAGATCTTCATCATGCACAGAAAATTGTTGAGATAGTTGAGGTTCCTCCTAGGATGCACATGTGCGTTTGCAGCGAGGGCAGAGCTCAGGATTCTGGGAAAGCTTTTATGATGGTTTCATAGGCGGGAGGCGGGGTTTGCGTGGAGTGGCAGATGCGGAGGTTGTTGTTAGACCAGTGGAATTCGGGTCTACTCAAGCTGTTGGTGGTGCTTCCCACAAGAGTTGTGGTGGTATTTGTGGGAGTGAGGGTGATCAGCTGACTGTTCGTCTCCACGGGCAGGGGAGGACACTGCAGAAAAGGGTGGAAGGTGGATGCGCGGAAGCTTGACTTTCTGGGGAAGGAGTTGGCCTGCTCCAAGGAGGCTTGCCGCTGGAAGGTGAGGCTGGCCAGGCTGAGGTTGCTCCGGCGCTCGCAGCTGCTGTTGCGGTAAAATCCAGTCCTGCCGGCAGTGTGGCCATGGGAGGAAGGTCTGGACCGACGGCTGAAGGATGAGGGGCTCCCCTGGGAAATGTGGGCACTAGCTCTGCGACGGGACAAGCAGGTGAGAAATGCCCAGATGATCCCTCCAATCACCAGCCCAATCACCATGGACACTGTGAAGGCTATCGTTATTTGCTCTGAAATACAGCAAAAATGAATGTCAAAGGTAATGAAGTAACTCCGAAAGATATTCCTGCAAGAAAATTCATTTAAAATGCCAGTCTCTTTAAAAGATGAAGTGGCCCTTGGGCCCATGCAACACGAATGTCACAGCACAAACACAACAGTTGAGAGTCCACTTACTACACAGCATTTTGGTGTTTTGTGGGGTTTTGTTTGTGTGGTTTTTCATTTGTGGTTGTTTTGGTTTTTGCATTCTTTTGATTATTTTTTTCTTCATTTTTTAATTTGCATAATTCAACAACATCCAGAAAATAACTTACATTTAATATCAGTTTCTCTACCAAGGCAAGGAAAGTCTTTAACCTTTCCCAGAATCAGCTACCCACCATCTCCAAGTGTTATAAAACTGCCAAGTATTTCCTTCTCTGGGCAATAGGAATTGTGGATTTATGCAGACTTTTCCTGGTTATAGACCTTTACATTTTGTGTTTGCGTGTTTGCAAACTCATCTATTAAAACAGTGATGTACCTTCTGCCATGCTCTTAGTGGAGTGAGCCCTGTATTTATTACAACATGAGAATACTTCCCAGCCTTTTACTGCTGAGTAACAGATAGTTTAAATCCTCAGAGTAATTAATGTAAATGACTACATACTAAATTATTATGGTCAGAGATAACCACTGGTAATACTAAGTCTCTTGAATATTTCCTATCCCCTATGCCAAATTTAAAGATGGATTAATCTGCCATTAAGAAAAGTAAACCTCTAGCTCTTTTAGAAATGTTTTCAAGGATGACAAGATATGAGGGAAAACAAACAAACAAACAAACAAACAAACAAACAAAAACCCAGAAAAACAAAACCCGTGGCTAGGATTGTTTACTCTCCCACATGGTTTCAGAGGATGGAGAGATGTGATTTTTCCTTGCATGCTTCTAAGAAGAGGACAATTACTTCAGAAAATTTCACTCAGTTTGCAACTAAGCACCAGCATTATTGCTGTTGTAAAAAGTTCAGAGATGTATTTGTAATCCTGGATAAGGCCTGAAATGAATGCAAAATCTTTATAGATCCTCTCAAAATTTAAGAAGGGCTTGGATCTAAAACAAGAAGGAACATTATGTTGACCATTGATGCAGCAAAGAGGGAATAAGCAAAAAATATCCATGGAACACCTTGAAACATATTTGTTCTGTCTGTACTGTTCTATCATATTTGTGAAGCATTTTTGTGCAAAAGGGAAGTGTATTTATTAGATAGAAAAAGGTGCCTAACTCCTAGGGCATACTAAAGAGCAGGCCCAATAACACTGTGCCAGACAGAAAGTATTGACTCCAGGACTGGGATGGAGACATTAGAGGCCAGAAGAGGCAAGCTGAGACTCAGCTCGGAATTTTCTAGCAGCTGCTAAAGAGTTTCCCCTGGATTTATGGTGCTGTACAAACAGCCATTCCCAAAGCCCAGAATAATGACAGTGAATCTGAGCTGTGGGACTTGGCCAAAGCAGGTGCTGAAGATGCAAGGAGAGTGGAGGCCTGAGTGATGGCTATGGAGAGCAGCCAGCACACCCTGAAGAGGGAGGAGAGGTGCCAGGCAGGGCCAGCAGGACTGACTTGCAGAGAGAGGCACTCCAGTACTGGCACTGTGGAAAGGATTCTTTTGTTTTAAGTCAACCTTAAACTTAGGACAGGTCACTTCAGGAAAGGGGAAAGAAACATTAGCTTTGCTTCCAGTAGAAGAAATGTAAATGTTCATTGGTTAATTGCACTTTAAGAAGTAGTCATTATTATCTTTCTTATCTACCTTCTTACTTTTCTCCCTTCAGGGAAAAATTACTAGTGATGTGATTCATACTTGGAAGGCTCACAATCCTACTCTTCCTGGCCTGTAACCTCTGCTTTCAGGTAGGCTTATAACATTATCCTTTTCAAATAAAGACTGGCAAAGATAATGCATTGGATATTGTTGCAGGGGACTGCTCCCTCTCGGGAACACTTTCATGTCCTTTCATTCCAAAACAGATCAGACTTGGCCCTAAAAGACAAATTTGCCTTAAGCTCTCATTTCTACAACTCAAAAACTTTTGACTGGGCTCAATAAAGACAAAGAGTGACTGCCCGGTCAGCTTTCCTGCACTGCAACTCTTGGCTTCAGATCAGATCACTTATAAGCAGCCCAGTGTGATTCTGCCCTTTATAAAATATCTCTAGAGACGTAGCAGGACTTACTGTGCCCCTTTTGGTCAGGAATAGCTTATTATGCCATTTGAATAGATTTAATACATTCTGTTACTGCAAGTTCCTACTCATACTCCCAAAGGTGGGAAGGGAGAGCCAGGACTTGGTGACCTCCAGTTGCATAAATCCCAGGGGGAGTCCTGAGGACCGCATTTCCCACGCACTACTGCTGTCCCTGCGTGGCTATGGGAAAGTGGAGCAAGAACTTATCCTTTCTTGTGCTCATTTCTTCTGCACTTCAGCTCAGATGCTAGTTGGGTTATATTGGAAGCTGCCAAGGAATCCCCCAGGCACAGGGTGCTGTGCTGCCACCAGATATCCTTGCAGCTCTTTGGGCTCTCAGCTGGCAGAGGGGATCTCCACAGGGCTCAGCAGCCTCGAGCATAAGCAGAAGCACAGCAGGCAGCTCAAGTGTACCTGGCTCTGGGGTTGCCATGCACCATGGTGAGGATTTGTTCCTGCATCCCTCGAGCCATAATTTTCACCACCTGCACGATCTAACCAGAGTTTCACACTGTTAAAAGCAGATAAGGGAATTGACAAAAGTATTGAGTGCAACTCTTCAGTCCTTCCCACGTGCTGTTCCCCTGTGCTGGACGTACAGCACAGACAATTATCCCTCTGGATAATGGCGTCATTTTCTTTAACTTGTTTAGTTCTTTTATTTCTCTATCTCCATATATGATGGAAAAATCGAGCGTCAAATTATTCCCTGATGAAGCTCAGCTGCATTTACACTGACTGCATTTACAGTTGCCAGGGCTCCATATGCTCTTTTTTCCATTTGGACCTACATTTAATCCTCGTGGTCCTTATTACACAAATATCACTAGACCTATTGGTTACAGACATTTCATTTTTTCTCCTCCTAAAATCTCACTGACTTCAGTTGGAACTGTGGGTCACACTAATGGGTCAAACTTGAACAAGTTTGCTTACTGCCTGCAGAGGATGAATTTCACAGAAATGTAATTCACTTCTAAAACCTTATATTGTAGAATTGTAAATCTATGCCCATCGATTTCCTCTTCAGAATGTCCAGCAATCACAGCCCTGAGGTACATTGGAGGAAATATTATCAGAGAAAAAGATCAAAGACAGAGTGGGACTTGCTGCACCTGGGATTTTGAGTGGAACAGCTGGCCTTTACCAAATTGTTTTTCTCTTCCTTAATCTGGGCAGTGCCAGAGCAGAACTAGCCTTCGGGGGAGTCGGAGTGTCGCTGACACAAAGTGTCTCCCAAGGGGACATTGTAATATCTTATGGTTTCCCGAGAGCTGTGCCTGTAGTTCTGTCCTCTGCTTTTAAGGAAAATCGTAAAAAGAAAGATCTGGGGATAAGTTAGGAATGATGCAAATAACAACATCTACCCAGGGCCCAGTCCCCTAAATATGTTTTCATCTGTATGTTTCTCAGGCTGCTCACACTGCCTGCTTTATTTATGCCATAACCAAAAAGATTTGGTACCTCACCTCGGTCAATTCTCCACTCTCACCTCTAACACCAGCTGAGGTGAAGGACAAAGGCTTTTATCAACAGTGCAGGACAGACTTCGAGGTACAAAGCCAGAAATGAAAGGCTAAGGTAAAAAAGCAACTGGATATCTTAGCCACTTTACCTTTCTATCTGCGGGACTTCCAATATGACCATGCAAAAAAGGTCGGAATTTCAGAACCCACAGTAACACCTGTAACTTCTAAATGTTACCCCCAGATCTGAAAATCAAGTCAGCACATTTGTCTGCCCAACATCTATCCAGATCAGGCAATTTCTTTTGAAGTCTCTCTGTTCCCTCCTCTCTAGTTTCTGCATGCAGTTGGGGAAGTGTGGTGCTACAGGTTTGTTTGATTATTGCATCTGCTGTGCAAAACTTTTTCTTGGTCATTGAAGTTTCTTTAAGAATTTCATAACTTCCCATGAACTGCATATATGCAGTGATAGTATATATCCTATCAAATTGGTAACCTCTGACAAGTGCTTATCTTTTGACAGAATCCACACTCTAGAAATTTAGAAGTGTTAGTAGTAACATGTGATGATAGACTGGCTGATGTTTTTCCTAGCACTTGGCCCTGAAAAACTCTTTCTCATCTGGCCTGGACATCTGAAGCAGGGTCAACGAAAGGTGGCTCATATCAATCAGAAAGTCTTCTCAGAAGTGTACTATGTTCTCTTCTTCCTCATTTTGGGGTATACCTCACTGAAAAATAGCAACACAATCCCCACCTATATGTATCAGCCCCTGAATTACACAAAATCTTCATAAAATAGATTTGCTTTTTGTGATATCACATAGGCTTGCAGGATGTTTGCAGATATACTAGCACAACCTCTTACTTCTCTGAATTTCATTTTTGTTTTCATTTTTATGGACTGCATCAGCCATCCCTTTGAATTCAAAACACATTTGTGTTGGGGATTCATTTTCCCAAGGAATCTCTCTCTTGCCCTCATCTCTGGCTGAAATAAGCTGCAATAGGACTTTGTTCCTTGACCTCAGGAAATCCTTGGGACTTGTATATTTCCTATACCCTTATGGTAAGTTCCACAAGGTGCAAAATTAAGGTGGGCACAGGATCTTTGTTCCCTCATGCTCACAAATATATACTTTGGAAAACTTTACAGCTGGCCATGATGGGATAGTAGTACCTTTCAAAATCATATAAGCAGCACCCTCAATGAGAGCATCTCAGTATGAACCAGGGTGGGGTGGAGGAAGACAGGAGAAAGCACTGAATGCAAAGGAAAGAGAAATGGAAAAGCATCTTTTAGTCAAGATGTGGACACATGATGAATTTAAACTGAATCTTTGCCAGTATTAGCTAATAAAGCTAATAAAGAACCACTCAGCTTTCCAAGCATCTGTTCTGCACATTTTATTGCTAAGCACAAGAAGTCAGAAAACACCCACAGATTGAAATGATACCTACACACCTGATTTGATTTCTAGTGGGTGACTTCCAAATACTGCAGTCTTCATGTTTTAGAGCTCTTAAATTTTTTGTTGTTATTGTTATTACATTTTTCTTGGTTTATTCAGAGTAATAATTAAACAGTTGTCTTGGTTTTGGCCAGTACAGAGGTAATTTTTCTGCAATAGCCATGAGGGGCAGAGCCTGGAGCTGTGTGGGCACTCTAGGATGTTATTCTATGCCACCTCATAGAGTGGAAATCAGGAACTCTCACTTCCAGGAAGAAAGGTGTGGCTTCAGGTGGGACAAAAACCTGTGTCAGGGTAGGGAACCTGTTGGTTCATTGTCTCTAGATCATGCCACGTTGCACTGAGGGTTTTGGGGTTTTTTTTAATATGTAAATCACCCACTTTTTGTATACTTCCCTTATTACTGTTGCTAGTGTTACCCTTTGTTTTGTTCTCTCATTGCTGTCTCCAGTAAATTGTTCTTATCTTAACTCATAATTTTCACCATTTTGTACATCCAATTCTGAGCTCCACCCCTGGGGGAGGAAATTGGAAGGGGAAGGCACTGGAGAGTGAGTGAATGGAGTCTGGTTTGTGACAACCTGGGGGGCAGCTGGGAGGGGCACTAAAGTGAGGCGTGCCGTTCCTAGACCACAACAGAAGCTTTATTTTAAAAATATTAGAAGTGATAAGGTAGCTTGTCACCCAAGAGTGGAGTTTTTCAGCATTTGAACTCAACTTTATATAGAGACATTTTACTTAACTATATTAGAGCAAGATGAACCCTATTCATCTACTTCAATGTCTGAGAGTAATTTTCCTATTTTTCCTTTTTTCCACCTGCCCCAAACTAGCATGAGACATTGTGCATCTGACATGCAACTTTTATTCCATGGGGACTCCAGCAAGCTCAGAGATTAAAATATACAAGCTCATTGATTGCAACAAGAAGTATCAGCACATACCACTGTGACATATAGTGGATGAGAGTTATTTTTATACCTTAAAACAAAATTTTATAATTTTAAATTTACTTCCATTTTATTTTCTTCATTCTTACATTTTTCTAGCTCTCTCTCTGTTATGTGATGTCATATGCCAGTTACTCAGAAGTTATTTAAGTTGGTAAGCATTCCTCTCCCTATATCCACACACATTTGAACAAACAACTTCAGCTTGCCTTGACACAAAGCTGAAAAGCCTTGATAACTTATAGAGGGTTTGATCTCAAACATGAAAAAAAGAAGCTCAGCCTTTTTTTACCGAGATGATCTTTTCCCAAAATGAAAGCTCGGTGACAAAAGCGGGTATAAAACACATCCAAACCCAATGTGGGAATTCATACCTTACACATCCGCTGCACAGCTTAGTACAGAGCACCAGCTAGTGTACTAAAGCATGAATTGCATTCTACACATTGCAAATCTGTTAACCTGATAGTAACGATGGTTCAGACGCTATTTTTTAGGAGTCTCAGTGTCTCAGCTTTCAAGTGAGGTTCAGCTAACTCATTAGCAGATGATCATAGCACAGTCTCTTCTGTGCAAAACCAGACTGGAGCAGCCAGGGTCTGTCAGAGTTCGAACAAACTCACAGCAGCTTCCTAACAGCTGCAGTGGTAAGGACACCTCCCTGTCTGACCATGCAGGAGCCACTCTGGCAGTCACACTCCCACCACCAGAGCTGGGACAGAAGCCCTTTAGCAGCTACACCCCCCAACCCACAGTCAGACCAGGCTTTCTTACCAGCTCAACCCCTGGCATCCCATAGGAGAATCTCAGATGTCTAGATCCTAAAAATAATTTAATCATGGTGCAATAACTAAATAACAAAATAACAGCTTGAGCTGGTGCCTCCAAGAAGGCACCCAGAACAAAGGAACCTCTAGGCTTTTATCCCTTTCACAGTCTAAGGGTGGGAAAATCTGAGGTGCTTGGCTCTTGCTGTCTCTGAGATTCCAAGTGTCCAGTCCCCTGGCAGGGCCAGAGGTCCCTGGGCCCTTTTGTATGCAGAGGGTCAGCAGGTCATGGGCTCTTGCCTTGGGCTCAGCCTCCTGCCCCTCAGAACACAATCCACAGCTGGCCCTGCAGCTGCACCCCGAGCTACCTGCCCTGAATGGATTCCGCCACAATAACAAATGTATCTCTCTAAGCTGGACAGGATACAGCTACCCATCCTCAGGAAGCCACTTTGGAAAAAAAATATACCTGGGGCCCAAAGAGCCACCACTTCTTCCGGCCACAGAAGGCTTGAAGTGATTAGCAACACTTGAAATTTTATGTTGGTTCTACCAGCTCCAAGAAATCATTTTAAAGCCCAACTCCTGTGCTACTGCTGTCATGCTGAGCTCAAAAAAGCAATTTCTTTATATCTGACAAGTGTTGATATTACTATCTTCCCAATTGCCACTAATTGTGTTAGCAAAACAGCCTCTCATTAATCATTTGTAGGCAGCCCATGATTCAGTAGGGTGGATGAATCAGTTGCTGCGTAATATCAACCAGCTGTGATCTTAGTCATGGCAAAACTTCAAGAAACTTCACACATGATTGCTGTAAGAGAGTGACAGGCTACAGCACAAGGTGGTTCAGGTAGTCCACAAAACAGAATCTGTAGGGGGAAATAAGCTGAAAGAAAAGCAAACTTTGCAGGACATAAGAACTAATAAGTGAGATAGAGTTGCTGCCAGAAATATCAGAGCTCTGCATTCACACACAAACTTGCTAAAGGGATGTTTTATTCAGCCTGTGCTACTGCAAGATGCTTTTCTACAGCAACAGAGAGTAATTCTCCCACTTCAACTAATAACAGTTTTTTTAATGTCCACAACAGATAAAACAAGAAGTGCTGGTTTTAAAATAAAGGAAATTAAAAATCTGTTTCTATCTATGAGGACAGGTAAGAACTAGAATAGATCATCTAGGCATGCAGTACATCCACCCCCAGTAAAGATTTTAAAAAGCAACATCAGTCAAGAGTTGTAATGTAGTTAATCCTGCCTTGAAAAAAGAAGGTTGAACAAATGACAGCTCAAGGTCCATGCTGACGTAATTTTGTGCAGTTTCTAAGATTTTCTTCGATCAGGTAAGCAAATAGGCTCCAGAAGAATGGGAAAATTTATTGATTAAAAGACAAGTTAAAGAAAAAAAAAAAAGGCAGCCCGTGTTTTTGGATTAATACTCCTTTTGAAATGCAGAGGGGCTGGTTGTTCATCAGAGGGTTAACTTCACAGATGAGGACCCTCTCTAGGAGCAATATTGCCCTCTGCTGGAAACTGATGCTGGAAATCGAAACTATACAGAAAACACCTTCATCCTAGTAAAACAGGGAGTCAGAAAAAGCTACCGAGAAACATTCCAAGGGAAGATTACAGAGACGTTCGTAGTACCTCAAAAAACAGAAAAATTCTGAATTCATCACCATAAACACTTAGGACTGTCATTTTTCAGAGGCTTTGAAAGTGAAGTAAACCAAGGCACAGCAAAAGTGTTCAGAAGTTTAAAGATATAAAACTTGCACAGTTTTGTACCTTGACATCTGTGATCATTGACGAGCATAAGGCTAAGTATTTTCTTAAATTCATACTTCTTGACATCTGCAGTGATATCCAGAATGATCTTCATGTACTTCAGAGTACTTTTGCTTTGATTACTAATACCATAATTCATTGTGATAAAAAGCCAGAGGAGTGGAATATTCCATCTCAATATCCCACAAACCAACTCAGAGTTAATGATGATATAGATATTACTGGCAGCTGATTTTTACTGGAATGACAAATAAAGAGTAATTGTAAAAATCAGAAGGAAACATCTAAGATAGAGATGTCAGCATGTTTAATTTAATGCCTTAGGCACAACTATGTAAAACAAAGCAAAGATTCCTTCAGGCATACTTTGTTACCATGTGGTTTCATTGTGATTCCTAATGCATAACAAAAGCAGTAATAGAATTTGGTAATTTCTGCGTGTGCAGCAAGCAATCCTCTGGCCAGACATTCTTACCCAGCTCACAACAGCAGAGCTAAGCTTTATGGCCTCTGCATAAACCAAACACTAAATCACAATCTGATGCAGTGCAATATGACATTATACTTATTTCTTAATTGATAAAAATAATTTACACCTCGGAATCAGTAATCTCATATATGAACAGACCTTAAAATTAATCAGAATTTTCTGAAACTCTTAAAATTAAGGATGAAATACTGAAATACATAGCCTACATTTAAGAAAACAGAAGACATCTAAAGGTAGAATGTAGCACAAGGATTTGAAGGGGTTGTTGGGAAGAATGTGGGGTGAGGAATATATAGAAAACATCCTCAGTCCCACCACAGTAATTCTTCTGTCAGTGACTGACCCAGATACAGCTTCAGGTGGAGATTGTTCTTACTTTAAGAACCCACAAAAGCCAGGAAGTATACTGGAAGCCCAAGTCTTATAAGAATATAGAGAAGAATACTTTAAAAGATTCAGAGTGAGAAAGCACGCTCTGAATGCCTTGAGACACTGGCTGTACTGAAAGAGAAAGGTGGCATTTCAGCCTTCCCAGTGCACCCTGTACACTGTGGCTCCCAACATCGTGCTTGCAGTGAGTGCACACTGAGCCTTGAGTCTCTCTCTATCACCTGAGAGGCACAACCTTGTTTCTGCTCCTTGCTTTTGGCAGTGCAATCTCTCTCCCTCTCCCCCTGCAATTTATACTTTCCATTTTAATGCACATTTTAATAAATACTTTCCATTTTAAATGCACATCATGTATTTAGCAAGGTACTGGAAGGTAACCCTTCCTATGGCAGACAGGTTGGAACTAGAAGATCTTTAAATTCCCTTCCAATCCAAACCATTCTACGATTCTATGATTAACATAAATAAAATTAATGAACTCTGTGCAGCGTATTGTCTTGGCAGAAGCTGAAGGTAATCTACTGAGGCTCAAAACTGTGAAATTTTTTCCAAAAGAGTCCTTTCTCATTCATATCATACTGCCTTTGAAATACCACCACAGAGTGTCCTGCTGACAGCCTAACTTCTATATTACTTGTTCAAAAATAGACATCATTGAAAATACTGTTTGCTGCTCTATTTACAATCTCATTATTTTTTGAGATTGCTAAAACAAGGACCTTCTTCAGGTGAAAATTTAAAAATATGTACAAAGTTGAAGAATGGAAGGAAGAGCTGTTTATCAACTTTGCTGAATACTTTTCTAAAGTATCCAACAAACAAGTATTAAAGCAGCAGGAATTGTAATCTGGGGGTTTTTTCTTAACTACAGTAATACCTGACCTACATCCAGTAATGCAAAAAAAAAATTTCTGCTGCATGTCTTTCTCTTAAAACGGGTGTAATAGTGAGCATTTTGAGAACACAGAAGTATGTTTATATGTGGTAGTACTGTACTCTTCAGTTAGTTACCGGAGGTTTAAAAACTGATTTTTCTTTGTCACAATACTTTCTGGGTGAACATTAATCTGTTTGGGAGATTGCACCAAATATTTCTATGAATATCTATAGCAGTGTGGGCTAGGAGATCAAATTAAGTAAATAACAGTCATAAAAAAAATCTGTGCAACCACAAACTAATAAAGGCTGATATAATTTCTAAATGAATGGATCACTGATCTGGAGTATTAGTCAACTCTTCTTGACCCAAGACAAATGACCCAGGCTGGAGACTCAGTATGAAGTGGGATATTGGTGCTTGTCTCACATGAGCCAGCAGTGTCTGGGAGGCTGTATTTGCACCAGGCTGGCCCAGGTCCTGCTTTCCCAGAGATCCCTTCACTTTTCAATTAACAGAGCTATAAATGCTTCCTTGTTTATCTATATTTTGTCTGCATAACTTATTCACTTCCCACAGAAGACATTTGTTCGCTTGGTTGATTCATGTTCCATTACCCTGGATAAAGGAGAGATGGTATTGATGTGACATAATTTTTAAAAGCAAGAGGTTAAAAACTAATAGCTGTCTCTCAAATGGTCAAACATGTCATAAGTGTGTGTTAGGATGCTGGGATGCGAATGCAAATGCCTGAAAAAGGGAAATAATTTTCTTCTGCAAATAAGATGCCAGAGGAGCAAGGCAAAGGCCTCTGGTGAGAAACAAAAATGGCATGGCTCTCTCCCTCAGCAAGCATTTATCAAAGCCCAAAGAGGTTTATACATTATCTTAAACTGACTATTGTTTTTCTCCCCTATTTATTTTGCTGAAAATTTCCCAGTTGTTATTTCATAACAATGCTGTATATATTTGTATCGTTCATGGAGTTTTGGTTGAGTTCATTTAACAGATAAATCTTAAAATACGATTGTCTCATTTTCAATATGTGCAAATCAAATTAATGTCTTTCCTTCCTCTTCAAGTAGAAGGGAATAAATTATACTAGAAGAATAATTTAGGATTGCCTGGTGCAAACTGCAGTACAATAAATACAATAAGCTTCAAAGTCTGAATAAGTACATTTTTGTACTTATAAGAAGTGAAGCTTCTACCTTGAAAAGCAGGGAAAAATGACATTGTTGATAAATGTTGATAGTTTTTTCTGATTATTTTTAAATTTTCTTTTATTTTTTTTCCAGACAAAAGGATATGGCTATGAAATGAAAATAACCTTACTAAGAAAAAATATTCAGTCTTGAGCCTTGATTTTGCCTTGTGCTCTCATTTTTTGATTTTTGGCATTTCATTCCCTCTCCATGTCTCATATTAATCTTCTGGATAAGGGAGGTGGTACCACACACAGCCACTCATTTGGCTTACAAAGATTTTAACAAATATTATAAACTCGTTTAGCTTCTGTTTAAAATAAATTACAATGGTAAAAGGGGAAGTTGTGTATAAATACAGAGCGTTTTCCTTCAGTAAGTTCTGCAAGAAGAAATGAGGCAGAGCCATGGCACCCACAGTGTGCTGAGACCAGCTCATGTGCGTATGAGCACTGTTAGGCTCTAGCAGGTGACCATGCAGGCTCAGGGCGTTTGTCCTGGGGAGAACACAGAGCCCAAGTTGCTTTGGTTAGGTGACACTTTCACATGCCAAAACGTTCCCTGGTGTAGACCTTGCGAGAAGAAATACACTTTGTTTCCTACAGACCAGGTTTCTGCATTTGGTGGATAAAGAACGATGCTTCTGACAGCACATGTAACAATGAGCAGCATCATATAATTAGTCAATAATGTAGGTGTGATTGTTAAAATGTGTGTATGCTGTGTGCTTGATTATTATTTAAATAATACTCTGAAAAAAATTTTCCTTTTCTTAGTGCTACCTCAGATTTGTACCCTTCCTGCTAAAGATTGTGAAGCATTTGATAAATCAATGGCTTTATGGTGGGGTGGGTAAAGCAGAAAAGCAGTGATCAGGATGCCACAAAACACAGCCTGAGGATGACAGACTCACTTTAAAAGAATAATTTATGTACAGGGAAGAAATCGTGCTCCAAATAGACAGAATGCAAGAATAAGGCTGGTCTCTTCTCTTTGTGACATAGTTTGTTGCTTTCATCCAACTACAGTAATAATGCTCTTTTCTTTGGGCTTGCCAGAATAAGGGCAAAGAAAAAAATAAGTTCCTCATTAGTATCTACTTTTATCTCTCTGACAGGCTTGCACATAAGATCTTGGAATGCATTTACATATTAACTTTTCCAGTCAAAGCCTTTCTCAGTCAGACAATATCTGACAATTGTTATGGTCCCCTTTGCTTCAGTAATGGAAATGAAAACTTTCATGTGTTCATAGATAGAAAAATAAGCATAATGATATTAAACATGGGACAGTTTGATAATTCTTCCCCTTCAGAAGACAGTATCTGATTTATGAAGCAAAAGGCCACGGCCACTCACACAAAGAGTACTGCCCTGTGTATAAGAAATCCAACTGAAAAGCTGCATCCAGCTGCATCAGCTCTTCCCAAACACGGCTGAGGGGGAACAGAAACATGGGACATCTTGAAGCTGAGAAGGGGAAGATGAGTAATGCCTTCCTTTTTAATTACATAACAAATCATGGATTTTTTTTTTTTTCTTTTTTGATACGAGAATATTTCTGGAGGACTTCAGATGAGGAGCCAGGGACCATGAGTGTTACAAAAGAATAAGATTCACTTCTGCCATGCTGGCACTGCAGAGCTGATGCTCAGATGCACTTGCTGCCATTGCTTATGCCTCACCATCACCTGCTATCTTTTATCTTCCCTCAGTTAAACCCACACCCTTGTTGCCATTGCTCTCAGTATCACCACTATTTATATGACAGCTGTGTCCTCTTTGAGTCACTGGCCCAGGCTGCTCTGCTGCTGCCTTGTGACACATCCCATCAGCTCAGGGGAAGTGGAAAGGGGAAGATCTTCTGCTGATCTTGACCTGAAAACAATAAAGTCTTGTAGAGATCTCCAGATTCAAGCAGAGGAAAGGGGATGTGTGTGGGTCTCACTTGCCCTAGAAGTCTTCTGGCTACCATGTTTGTTGCTCAAATTCTGTAGCATACTTAAATCAGCTTCAGACTAATTGATTATTTGAGAAGTGAATTAGTTATGTGGTTAGTTATATCTCTATCACAGGATTGCCAAGCAAATCAGTATCTTATCCGAAGTGGAAAAGAAAGCAACTGAAATATCTGTAGCTCTGGAATCCATGCAGCAAAAGTTACTCTGATGCTGCTGGGCCCATGAAGATACATAATCCTAAATCCTCTCCAAGAGGGGAAAAAAAAGTTGGTCTCAGTTCTTATACAGGTGAAGCTGTGTTTTACTGGTGTTGACATTATTTGGTTTTGCTTGTGTTCTCAGGGTCTGTCTGACAACACAGTGTGTGGCATTTGTAACGAAAGCAAAACTGGCCCCATCCTAAAAACTCTGCTGAGGTGTTGGGGATTTTCATAGTCCTAATTTTTGCAAATTAATTGTGCAGGGACATTGCAATTGTTCTTAATCCATATGAACAAGGTTACTCGTTCAAGGTAAATATTTGGTGAAGTAATCTGGGAATGTGGCTTCACTATTAAATTTGTGCCATCATGTAGCATTTCACTGAGGAGCGAGAGGGAGAACATGTAGGTACTCTAGATTTAAAGCAGGTAATAAGAAGGGAAACATTTCAAGGATTAAACATTAAAATAAAGATCTCATTGTCTTTCATAGTGCTGTTTAAATGCATCATATTTTATATCTGTGTTGTACATCTGCTTCTAGGATAAATCTCCTTGAAATAACCAGTGTTTACAGGAACCTTTGCAAAGCCAGAGAAGTCTTTCTGTTTGATCATGTGTCATATTTTACCTCATCACCTTTCTCTTGAGAACATTCTTAAGAAAAAGCACAGGGAAATTATCTTTGGTTTTCAAACTGGGACCTGAAACATGCTGATACCATCTATCTTCTCTACCAGAAACCCAAACAAAAAATTGGTCTTCCAGTATGCCTATTTCCAAAAACACCTTTAAGGGAATCCAGCTTGTTCTAAGTTCCAGTTGCCCATAGGAAAATAAGACAATTCAATTTCTCAGTGGATTTGGGAAGAATAAAGGTATTTTAGTCCATGTCAAGGACCCTCCCCTCAGGAGTCTGAACACATTTTGAAGTTGATAAAAATTTCTTGTAGGAGGTGTGAGAAGGCTTTATGTCACCATTGCCTTTACTCAACACAGCTACACGTCCACTAAGCCAAGTATGCTTGCAGGTGTGTATTTGACAGAACTGGAAACCTGCAGCCCCAAGGACATGGTCTGTCCACACAAGACTGACACAAAGATGCATAGGCATTCTCTACTTCTTTCTGCACTGTACTTTGAAGTATGCACTCACACCATTGACACATTTTGCACATACTTTAAGGAAATTGTGCTCTAATTAGTTCATCTGATCAATATCTTCTGGGCTAAGAAATGAGGCTGTATTTTTCAGGCAGTTTTCCTAGCCATTTCATGGAATGAATTCTGACAGTTTTCTGACTAAACTAGGAAATGCAGCCCTCATTGTTTGCTATTTTATGTTAGACTACTTTTCCATGGGCTTGCCCAAACTCACATGCCACTGACTGATACTAGAACAAAACAGTGAGGAAGGCATTTGGACTGTGCACTCTTCAAAACAAGCTCTTATTCTACCACCAGTAGATATACTTCACCTTGAAATAATAATGAAAGATAAGCTGCTCTTTCTTATTAGAAGACAAGAGTATGGAAAGATAGTTTTAATCATGCACAATTTTTGCCTTTTTTAAAGGTTCCGTCTTGAATGAATAAAGAAGAAAAATATTAGTCAGAAGATGAAAGGTTAGGCAAGCAATAAAGAACTACAATGACTCTAATAGCAAATCTGAAAGTATGAGCTATTTATTTGATTTTAAAAGATAGATGAGGAGTCGAAAGGTTTGTTCACACACAATCAACTTGCATATCAACTCCATCATTATGGTCACTGCTCAATGTCTGCCCAATGATTTGAGTCCCTTAATACTGTAGAACATGAGCTAAAATCCCAAATTGCAAGTCCTGAGCTGTGGGTCAGTAACCCTGAAGAGGCAGAATTCAAACTCTGAGTATCAAGTGTTAAGCAGACTTGTTAAAGCACTGCTTGATGAAGCACTCTGGGAAATCTGAGCAGGAAAGTGGTTGCTGTGGCTATTGTCAGTGTATGCCAGATGGGGAGTTGCAGATCCAGTGTGCAGATTGCATTTTTCATGTATATATAGTGTTGGCTGTGATGACACAGGAAAGGTTTTAGTACAGGATCCTGACCAAAGAATTCAGATATATTCTTTCAGATATGTCTGACTTCATTATGGTTCATTCCTTCCTCTGATAACATTTGCCTAGACTATTTTACTCCTTTCCTCCCCCATTCACCATGTATTGATGAATTTGGCTTGCTTTTAATTTTTATTCTTTTTGGATAATCATAACTGTATTTTGTATAACACTTTAACTAAATGCTAAAAGGCAATGAGGTTAAAGAAATTTAAAATTGGCAATATCATTTATCACTGTCATGCAATTTTCAGGTATTGTCCCCAGTAGTAAGGCTCTATCCTTACTTTAAGGATATCCTTACTCTGTTTTCTGAAGAGTATTTTGGAGAGTCCTATTATTTTGGATAAGTCCTCTAAGGAATTATTCCCTAAAACACTACCACAGGACTGCATGATGAGGTTGAAAGAAAGCATTTTGTCTCTCCCCATCTCTGTTCTCCCATTGGGGCTCCTTCTAACAACAGCAGCCTGTAAAATCTGAAGTTGTCTGACTCCAGCATGATAATTTCAAAAGGAAGAAGGTAATTTTTTCACATCCCATTTCCAAATTTTGTAGGCATCAGTGATTTAACCCAAAGACTCTGCAGAAGGTTTATATCTCTTGTGAAAAAAATTCATTCCTTGTGCTATGAATTCCTTATGATGTGTGATGTGCTGCCAAACATTGCACTTTTAAAGTTACTGGGCGTTTTCACAGACAATTGACAAAACAAAAGAGACAAACTGTGAGGAAAGACTCGGGGTGATGCAGTGTCTGCAGTCACCTTAATCTATTTTGGCTCATTGCCATCAATTAAAATACCAGGAAGAATGCACACACTGATTTTGAAAAGGGAGAAAAGAGAATTGAAGAGAAGAATAAAAACAATTAGGAAACACAGCCTTCAGGCTGATAGATTACCTGAATCCAAAGCTCTAATTTTGTTGTGCTTTCCTCCCTCTTTTTTCCACTTCCACCCTGAAGGTTTTCTCTATTAAGAAAAAATCTTCAGTGGTGTAAATAACTGTAAATAAGTGTTTCTATGTCACAACTTTACTTCCTCCTTTCTGCCAGGGAAGGAGTTGCATTGTCAGCTCATTGAGATCCTCTGCCCTATCAGCAGTGCCAGGGGACCAACAGTGTAAAGGCCCTCCAGGTCTCTCTGGTTCATTCAAACATGCTGGTCTTTTTCAATCATCAGACTAGGAACAGCAGTGGCCTGTAAGAAGACTCCACTGCCACATCTGCTGTCCAGTGCTCCACATCTGGCTCCAATGTGCAGTCTTTCTGTGCCCACATCTCCAGCAGGACAGCTGAGGCAGGTCTCAGTGACTGTGTTGCTGCTGAAGTGTGAAGGGAAAAAGTACAAAGTACATGAACAGGAGCAAAGGGAACGCAGGGAGACCACCCAGTGGGGATGCTGGAAATGGGCTGGCACAGACAACTGAGTGCAAGCCAAAAGGCTTTACCTGGCTCACCACACAGGCCACCAAAAATGCTTCTTCTCCTGCTTGCCAAGGAGAGAGCTGCATCTCTTTCTTGTGCTTCTTCTCTGCTGTGAGTGCCACCCATGAAGGATCCCAGAAGAGGAATTATGTCTCACGGCTGTCTAGGCTGGACTTTGCAGTGCCCAGCAGCTGTGTTACTGATTGTGTCAGTGCTGCCCTTCACAAGTGTTACTGCAGTGCATAAAGACAATGATGCACAGCCCCTAACCACGATTGTTGCCACACCAGTAACACGATAAACACGGCATCAGGCATTGGAATACGCTCATCCCTAATGCCATTTTTTTCAGCAGAGCACATAGTCTGACTTCTTTCAAACAAACAGACACATTTTGATGGAGAGAAGACCAGTGGGTTGAGGGAGAGACTAGGCAAAATTTTATATATTTAAAAACATAGGTGCATTTGTAGCTTACGAAGCCAAGCAATAATGCCTATGGTATGTGCCAAGCAGTTTGCAATCTCAGAACGCTGGAAGACAGCTGATATATGGCATTATTTCCACACACAAAACAAATAACACCCTGGATTCTGATTCAAGAAAAGAAAAATTGTCCTTAATGCTTTTAAGTTATTAAATTTTAAGGTTGCATTTCTAAATGGACACTTGAGTAAAACTAGACTGAAGGGCAGTCTAGGGATCTAAGTTAATGTTGATTAAAATCTGCTTACACTTTTTCTCTCTACTGCTGTCACATTGATCAAATGTACTATTTAAATTAAATTTCCCCATCTGAAATTATATTGCTATCTATACTGAAGAAATAGGATTGTCTTGAAGACATTTATTGTATTTGCTTGTGTGCTACCAAAAATGCTTTTAGGAATTACAAGAACTGCACTCCTGGTTTGAGTGGAAACATCTTTGCTCCCACTGTTACCTTATAAATCAAAATGGACTCAATAAAGACTATATTAAAGCAGTAAAAAGTGAGATTATTAGTTGATGAATGGGTATCAAACCTTGAATTTCTCACTCAGCTATTATTAAGCCTCCTTTTGAAACTAGTAATAAAAATATAATCCAGACTCTCTGTCTACAGTTACAATGTGCTATCAGCAGTACTGAAGTTCAGCAGGGACTGGCTTTAAGTGCTTCTCTTCTGACCTCTTCCAAAGTATCATACTATGGATTCCCACTGCAAAGGAGGGTGGGCAGCAGTCACAGAGCTTCACAGAAGCTGGCACCTGATAGAAATGAGCTCCTGCCTCCTGGCAGTAGCTCAGACAACTTATCTGAAACAGACACAGATATCTACAAAAACTTCATGAAATGTCTGTAGTAGGAAAAAGCTCTAGCCAAGTGAGAGTCAGGATCTAAATTTTCTGCTTATGACATGTTACACTCAGGACATTTGCTAACAGGGTCAGAAGTCCTCTCATAAACTCATTAATTTAAAACAGAAGAGTTTAATATTTTTCTTTTCCTTTGTTTGATCCACTGCATAATTTAGCTTTTCAAAAATACTGCAGATGGTGACATTCTGAATTCAAAGGATTCCTGCAAGGTCTACAGCTAAGCATTACAGCTATTGACTCTCCAGTCTGTTACTGATTGTAAACAGAGCCTGCAAAAAAAAGTGTACCGATTCTTCTTTAATATTATCATTTTTTGAGATCTTTGCATGAGAGAAAGGGTTTAGACTACTTAAACAACTCACACAGGATGACTTATATTGAGGTGTTTCTATCTTGCTTTCCTCTACACAGCTTGCTTAAGGCACACTTCCACTGGCCTGGAGCAATTGTAAAGATTTATAATGTGCTCACACATAAGTAACACAGAAGACAGCTTAGCTTGTTCATTGTTCTAAAATACTTAGAGTCACTTTTAAGAGGCTATTGTGTGAAGGTATCACAAGTGGACAACTATAGAAAACAGGATGCCTGTATATTTTCCAGCATAGGGAACCAGTTGTTAGACAATAGATGGTTTACAAAACTATAAGAGATTAAATATCATTATGAACAGTTGCTTGGACTATTTTTACAGCACTGATTTTTTTCTCACAAACTTAGCCCCTCTCAGCAAACCTTTGCACATATATTGAAGTTTACACTTTGGCTGAGTCCGTGGAAAATGCTGAGGAGTCACACATGCAGGGAGAAGGAATGCATCACAGTAATGTAGTAACATTCGCAGTCCTACATGGTGGGTGGCTTAGAAAACAGCCTGTAAGCAATCTCCTGAAAGACTCAGTTCCAAGTACTGCATTCTTATTTAATAAATAACTAAATGTTATTTATATCTATTATGTGTAGTTTTATTTTTACCTCAAGTCATGTATCTCCAGGATGTCAGGAAACACACTTCTATCATTTTAAGTGATGTTTCCACACAGTGAGCTTAGCCACCATCTTCTAACATATACTACACAGTGACCCTTCCTAGTCTACCATACATGATATACCTACAGGAAACAAAGAGAAAATTATATTCACTCTTCTAAAATCTATCAGGAAAATAAGAAAAATGTGAGAGGCATCTTCCCTTTCAAGGACCATGCAAGCTCCTCACAAAAATCCAATTTGTGAGGCTCATCTGCTGTCAGAGCCTAAGCAAATGGGATGTGATCAGGGCTGGGTAGAGTGTCAGACAAGCCAGGTGAGCAATGAGGATGAAAGGAGATGCTGAAGTGTGTCCTGCTCTGTGTTGTCAAATGCAGCAAGTCTTTATTCTGAAAAAGCCATTTTAGAATTACATTCATCTTCACTGTAAAAAAATTATTGTTGTTCTGCAGAGTCCAGCAGACAACCTCCAGAAAAAGGACTCCGAAACAGTAATAACTATAATTTTTCCTCAGTTGATCTGTAAGTATTTATCAAAGATGCCAAGTATCAGTACTCTGCCCTTTAGCCCAAGACACAAAAATTGGGTCTCTCGTGGTCTCTCAGTAGGAAAATATATGTGTCACTGCAGGAAGCCTAGATGGCATTCAACAGATTCTTGTTCCTTGTGACAAAAAGGGAAGGGGACTTTTTTCCATTCTCTTGTCAGTTCTTTTTTCCACTCTTTTCCTTGGGCACTTCTGAGCAACTGAAGTCAAATTTTGCTGATGCATATTATTTTTTAGTTTTAAATAGTATTCAGATTCTTGGAGGGATCATTGCTCAATAGCAATAATATAATAGAGAAAACCAGATACATGATTCATTCTAAGCTATTTGCTAATAAATGTTAATATTAAATATAGCAAGCAATAGAGCTTTTTGGAAGGAAAGGTCTTCCACAGCAATGGCACAGGATCCTTTAAGATCAAATCAATTAATCTAATTACCCTGAACATATATTTTCATCTCACACTGTATATTTCAGTTTATGAACTATTCCCAGATTTGGGTGAAAGGAAACAGCCATAATAATCAAAATATAAATTGAGGAAAAAATAAGGAAAATCTCACCATGAGGCAGCACAACAAATTACAAATAACTTTTCATTCCGGAGGAACAAGCGTTTATTCCAAATGTTGAAACACATTTAGCCTTTGCTATCCCATTTTCATCAAAAGATGAAACAGATCATGACTGCTGTGTAGGTACATCCATTAGGCAGTTGAGAATGTCTACCTGATCTGGCTATTGACTGAAGTCAACAGACACCTTTTCAAATGACTGCAGTAATGAACTTTCTGAAACAATCAATTTTGCCCCAGCAGCTTCTGCTGTCTTCATTCATTTAAAAACATGATAAAACTTTGTCAAAGGAACATTTAGAAAACAGCCCTATCACTGCAGGAAATACAAAACCTATTCAGTACTCTTTGCATCCAACATGAGGCTTGAAAGTATATAGAGATATTTTTTAAGGCAATCAACAGCAAATATCTGCATCTCCATTAGTAATATTCAGGAAAAAAAAAAAATCAGTATCCTTACCCCAAAACTTTGGTGGCCATATGATTGGAGGAAAAGTACTGTTCTTATCCATAACATCCAAATAGCAAATACAAAATGGTAGGTCCACAGAGGAGCAATAGTTTTCTGAATGTTTGAGATTTTGCACTAGAAGCAAAGCTTTTGTGCTGCCACGGAACTGTGTTGTTTGCCTGAAAGGAAATGGATGTATCACATTTCCTGCTGGTGGACTCGAATTAGCAAGTGCTTGCCTTATCTTGGAACACCACATGGTTCCCGAGACAGGGAAGTAGTTTCCTTCTCGTCATTTCCTCAGCCAGAGCAAATCGACTCAGAACAATACCAAATCACCTCCTTCTCTGAAACTTTTTGAACTCCAAAAGTCCAGAGATAGAGAGATGAAAATTTCTTTGTCTTTCCTTTAAGGATTTTTTGTGTTGAAGACATTCCTTCAACATCCAAAAAGCACTTGTATACGGCAGGAATTTTCAATAAGAAAGAAATGCATCAAGAAGTTCTAAATGGACACAAATTCTTTAGGATATTAATTTAGGGTAAGAGGATGGTTAAGTATTCACCATTGTTCCTTGGCTGTTTTGAGGAACTAGCTGGGCCTGACAGTGTAACTGTAAATTTTTCCCTTTCCACACCCCATTCTGAAATACGAGTTCTCTGGAACACTAACAGGCTTTGAGCTAATTGTTTGGACACGTTTAACACAATGCAGTGTTAATTACCTGATGGAATTGTAGGTACTGGTGCTATATATAACACACAGCAGTAACAACATAGCTACAAGAGAAATTAGCCAAGATATTTAATGACATAGACCTAGAATTAATGGAGAGTGAACAGACATCAATAAAATGTATGATTTTGTATTTGTGTGACAATTTCTGTAGAACCAAGTTTCATTTATTTTCTTCTTAAATATATTTCAGATAATGGATACCCATAAACATTCTGCTGTGAATGGAAACCTCTGTTCTCTGAAGAGGTGTATGAAGGTTTCTTGCCCTTATACTATAAACCCCCCAAACAAACCTAAACCCAGAATTAGCTATATTTATTTTTCATAATGAATATCTAGAATCCCCTTAATTTAGGACTATTCCAATCTTAAGATTTGGATTTAGCATAATATTAAGGTTGAACCTTTTTTGTTATGTTTCAGTTTGGTTTTGTTTTTTCATGTAAGACATTTTTAAAAACACTGAGTAAAGACACCCTCATGGTTAATGGAAACTGACAGTTTTCAAAGTTTGTGCTTAAAATGGCATATCCAAATACCAAGTTAAAAACTTAAATGAAAAAGATCTAATTTTCAGATGACTGTGAACAAGATACAACTTCATAAGAAATTCTGAGATTATTTGATTTGAGTTGGGACACTGATACCAGAATAGATGCTAAAAATATACAAAAATAAATAGTCTTTAACTAGGCTTAGATTTATGCTCTAAGAGCATATGGAAATAAACCAAAATTGAATTATTGTAAACTCTAAAATGAGGAAATTAAATTATTTTAGTTTCCTGACTGCATCTATTGAGTTGATCATTGTAAAAAAGAATTGAACACAATCTAGTTGAAAAGTATCTGAGTTCAGACAACATCATGTGTACAAATAACCGCATGCTACACATAATGAAGTGTATGAAATACAAACCTTAATTCCTTTTTGAAAAGTTGACAGCACTGAAAAATAGGACAGTTTCTGCCTTGACAGAATGTTCCAAGATGGGAGTTCTCTTGCTTTCCTCAGAAACAAGCAGCTGGTACGGGCAATTACCAGCAGCAGATCAGAGCAGCTGCACAACCTAAAGTCTTACCTGTGCCACAAACCATAATGCTCATCAGCAACTTGCAGCAAATAAAGTTTTAATTTAATAAAGGTGATGTGGGTTTAAACTGACTTGCTAAGCAGGAGGTTCTCTCAGGTCAGTTTCAAACTGTCTTTCCATTACTCACTCTTGAAAGAAAAAGGAAGAATAGCTAGTTTGGGCAACAGAGTTTATCTAAAAGGGGCACAGAATATCATATCCCTAAGACAGAATCATAAAATGGTTTTGGCTGGAAGAAACCTTAAAGATCATCTGGTTCCAAACCCTCTGCCTTGGCAGGGTTGGAACCTTCCACTAGACCGTGCTGCTCAAAGCCGCATCCAACCTGGCTTGGGACACTTCCAGGAATGGGACAACCACAACTTCTCTGGGCAACCTGTGGAATCTTCACTGAAAAACCAAAGTAGATTGATAAATCAAAGACTCTTCTTAATTTATTATTTTAAGTGTTAGGCTAATTTTATTTCTGTTCTCTCTTTTTTTCCTGAGTATTGCAGAAATATATTTTGCTGGTTACCCCACAGGTTATTTCATTTTTCATTATTGAGAAGTATCTTTTCCTGAAAATGAAATCATCATAGCTCAAGGCACCCTCAAGGGTAAAAATGCTCATCATCTTTCATTATACTGGCAAGTATAACCCACTGTCACTTCTGACTGATGGGATATGGGGGTATGCAGATGATGAGATGTCAAATACATTACTGATGTGAGTTCAATTCCAATGAAATGAGCAGTATTTTACTCTTTGAAAAGACTAATTTAATTCCTACCTTAAAGGTTTCGAATGCACTGATTAAATTACGGGAGGTGCTTTGAATTTACTGCAGCACTAGCCCTATACCTGAGGAAACACAGGTACGTATATCGAATTCTTCTGCACAAACCCACAAAATCTTATTTCAAATAAAATCAGAGTTCACTGAAAAAAAAAAATAATAGAATGAGCATCCAGTGATTTTTTTTTCTACACTTTCCATCTGGAGATTATGATTTAAACTGGGATTTCCTTTAATTGTTTCATATTTCAGCAGTCTCATATTTGTCCTTGGTTAGTTTTACAGCTCTCCGGATGCGTGAAGAAAAAACTCAGGCATTTTTTTTTTTTTATTTGACCAGTGATGAAAAATGTTCCTGTCTACCATCAAAGTCTCCATGTTAAATGGTGCTCACGATGTGACAAAGGGCTAAAAAACTTCCTCTTGAATTTACTAGCTTTAATGACTCGCTTCAGGTTCAGACAGCAAAGTTCTTCAGTTTACCAGCTACAGGTTAAATATCCTACTACCTCTGCTCTATCAGAATATACCTTTCAATATGATATGGCTGCTATGAATGAAAAGAAACGTGGCTGCAGTAACATCACCATCTTAGAAAACACATTGGTTTCTGGGAGTGTGTTAGTTGTTACTAATTTTTCTCCACGTTTTTCAGAGAAAGAATAGTGGGTAGGAATTTCATGAGTGTCGTGGTGCTTTAAGTCAATTGGCCCCAGCTAAGAGACAACGGGGGTGCGACATAACCCCCCGCCAGCTCTGCCTATCCCAGCTATCAATAATTCAGTGCGGAGACGGATGACAGCACGACGGGAACTGGGGTAGAACTCAAAACATTCATTGGTGAAAAGCCTCAGAAACCCCGAACAAAGCTTGTCCAGGGATTCTTATACACAACTGAAAAGGGAGGAGTCCTGGGTTACAAACCAATGGAAAACAAGCAGGGGAGGAGAACCAGGTGGAATGGCATGGGCACACAGCCAATAAAACAAATCAGGGGGATTTGTTTTATTGGGGGAGGGGGAGAGGTCAAGTGGGGCAATGGGGTGTCAAGGATTAGGGGAATTCCAGGGAGGGAATTAGGTAGGGGTTGGCCCATGGGGAAGACTGACAGGGAAGGCTCTGGAAAGCAAGGCAGGGTTAAAGAGGATTGACATCTTGGAAGTGGAGTCCCAGAGCCTAACTGCCAGCTGGGAGAAACCAAAGGCAAAAAGGCATGGGAATGTAACTGGGATTGAACTTAATTGCAATAACTCAGGACAAATCATAAAATGCACCGCAACACATGAGAATTTCAGACATTCAGTATTTTTGGGGAGCTGTGAAAACCTAAGGACATAGTATAAAAAGAAGATCCCTCATTGCTAATTACACACCATTACGGTTTTGAGAAGACAGTGTCACTGTGTGGTATGTGAATACTCTTTTTCGTTTACTGGAAATGTGTAACCTTTTTAGATACAATATTCAACTGAAAACTCTGAAACCATTTTGTTCCCTAATGTAGAAGTCTTATATTATTCAGCAAAAGAATATATAAAAAGAGACATAAAAAGAGGCTGAGGAGAGCTCTCCCCTTCTGCCAACTGGACATTTTCTGATTCCCGTTTTTGTTTTTTTTTTTTTCATAGTATTTGTGATATTGAAGACTGTGTGTATTTGCGTGTGGGTGGAAAAGGAGGAGAGTATTAAAACAGGATACACAGAAAAATATATTTTATGTTACTGTATTTCAGCACTGGTTAAACTTAAGGTTTAAACAAGAGAGAAAAAGAATGGAAAAAAAAGAAAAAAGGTATTTTTGATTCAGGTTTAAATATTTTAAACAAAATGTATCTCGAAATCACCCCAGGGCAGTGGGTCCTGCTGGAAGCAAGAGTGGTAAGTCATGTGGGCAAAAGACAGTTTTAGCATCTTGGTACTGATTTCCTACAGGCAGATGATACCTAGGGAGTATGGTGCTGAGAGTTGGCATCATGGGGCTGGTGGGAGTCCATCTACACACCTCAGTGCTGGGTGTCATCCTCAAGGACACAAGGAGAAGAAAGAGGGAGGAGGCAAAGATGAGCTATTTGAGGCTAACAGAAAATCAAGGTCTTCCTCTCTCACTGTTTTCTATCTAGCGGATTGCTTGATATTCTGTGGTGACCTACATGACACTAGCAATTTGCAAAGTTGAAAGACCCAAACTAAAACTTTTATCAGGAAACTAAATTGGAAGTAACCATCCCAGAAGAGAAGAAAACAAGGTACTGTCATTACCTAAGATTTTTTATCCTCACAGGGAATTAAAATGGAGGCAGAAACTCATCTCGTTTCAGCCTTCAAGTTGAAGTTTCACAAATAACTGAAGAGGATTATATGACATGATTGCTAAGAGGAGCAGAAAACTGGAGTCAGCAAGCCAAGAAATCCATCTTCATTGTTAATTCTCCTACAAAAGCATCCTGTGAACCCACATCCCACACAGCAGATGAAAATGAAATCCGGCAATATGCTTTCCAAAATGTGGAAAATGTTTACCTAATAGACAAATTTGTCAGTTTTGCATAAACTTACAATCTAAGAAAGAGATCTGTCATTATGTTCTCAGAGTACAAATTTTCCTTGTCTTCAGCTATGATGCTAGAGGGCAAAGGACAGAGCAATAAACCTTGGAGCCTTTCTGTTCACTTCTGCTCCCCTGAAAGTCCTGAGACATGCAGTGTTGAAGCATGACATTTAGTAAAGGCATTATCTTAATTCAGATTGCTCTTCTATTCTTTCTTCTTCCCCCTAAGAAGGGAACCAGGAAAAAGGACAGGAAGAAACAACACACAAAAGCAATTCAGTATGACAACATTATTTTATTTTAACATTTTGGTGGTAACTGATAGAGTTCTACAGTTGAACTGAAAGTTTTACCTCCACCTATCAGTACTAGATAACAAAATCATCTCTAGCTGTTGTATTTTGTCCAATCTGCTGTTGAAAAGATGGAAAAAATGGAATCCATTTCTTCACTCCCTAGGATGGAGAGAGAGTTCATTTCATTGAAACAATATTCACAGATGGAGCTGTATTTGTTCATGCTGAGAGACACTTCTCTTTCACAGACATCAGTTTTCTGGTGTGAGCAGCAAGTCTCAGTTACCTTTACAGTTACAAACTTTTGAAGCCAAATTATATTTTTCCCAAGTGGCCACATGGAATTTAATGGACTTATCATGCTGCATTCCCTTATTACAAGGGAAAAAATATTGCTGCGTGCTCCCATTAGTGTGTGAAGCTGTGCAGCAGTGAATCTGTGTGCAGGTTCAGTACCTCTGCAGCGCTGCTGCTCACAGGTGGGCAGAGACTGATGTCTGCAGTCCTTCTGCTGAGATGCAAACTAGGATCTGGGATTGACACAGCCTTCATTTCACCATGCAGTTAGTCAAACCAGAAACAGCACACTGGATTCAAGGTATGTTATTGGGACCCATTTTTATAGTCATTTTAGTGGAAAGGGTTCCCTGCAGTTATTTCATCACAAGTAGTTAGGTAAGAGCCTAATCCAAACACATCATTGCTAATGAAAATATCCTTAAATATAATGAGATACCATAGTAGGTGTGAAATGGGAATACAAGCCTCCGGAGGGTATTTATAGCTCCTGAATATCTGAAATATTTTCAAAAAATGAGAATAGAATGATGATAAGAACAAAATCTTTACTGTTCATATGTTTATATTAAGGCTGTTTCCAAAGTTATTTCTTCTATAGATTCCAATGCTAAAAAAAAAAAAAAATCAGAATGATTTCATAATAAGATTTTTCCCAATCTAAGGTATTATATCTGGATTATTTAATTATTTCTTTCCAGACCTATACCTGGTCTACCAGGCCAGTCACGAAAAATGGTCTTTCACTAACCATACACCACCACAGATTCCATTTTGGTTTGATTTAGTTAGGTTTACTGTAGGCATACTGCTTAATTTTCATGACTCCATTTGCTTGATAGATGAACAGATTTTCTTTCATTTTTCTAGCCAAATGGCTTGTTACAGTCAAAATCTGCTTTCTGAGTCATGCCGTAGGTAAATGAGTAATGTGAAGCAAAACAACAACAAATGTCTGACAATTCATCAGTTTACTACTACCATAAAAAGTCTAGTAAAAAAATTTCTCTTTTCTTCAGTTTCGAGCCAGAGGAAGTCCTATGGGGAAGGTTAAGAAAGGAGGCATGATGAACAATTGAAGGAAATTGCCTTTCAGTAGTCATGAATGTTTAATCTTCCCGTCCTCTGATTGACAGGATCACACCACAGTCATGGTGTATCCATTTATTCCTATAAATCCAACAAGCTTGAAATGCTACTCATGGATTTAGTTGGACTTGTACTCCACTGTTACAGCACTTTTGATTTACTGACAATTCAAATTTACATGACGTCAAAATGTCCTAAGTATATGAAGCCAAGATCAATCATTCAGAAAAGTAAAAAGAGTGCAACAATACCTCATAACACTGGAAGTAGAGGTTTTGAGGATTATTAAATCCATGGACAATACTTTGTATGCCAATTTAGCTTGCTTGATTTTGCAATTAATTATTCTTATTACGGTTTCCCCAAAGCTTCCCATCCATCAGTCCCATCTCTGGTGTGCTTAAGTTCTGTACAGACAAATTACAGTGAAACTAGATGATTTCCCTTTCTTCTTTTTTTTGTGCAAATTATTTTTTCCCGTACTCTGCAGGAAAAAGCACACTGAAAAGTAAGTGTGCAAGCTTCCATTCACTGATTTTTTTTCTTTTTTTTTTTTTTTTTAAATTTTCTTTGTCCTTCCCCTGAGAGCAGCATCTGAGGGTTAAAGAAATTTCACAGAGAGCTTGTTTGCCAGGTCTGTCGTGCTTGCCTTGTTTGTTGAGCTGCAGTTCATTAGAGCAGGACCATTACTTACTGCTGTAACAAGAAGACTCTGGCAGCAACCTGTTTATTTGACCTTGTCTTAAGTAGAGAAGTAGTTGAAAGCAAAATCAGGTACTTGATTATATTTAAGTGGGAAAAAGATAGAAATCATGTGATGAAAATTTTTCTTCCCTCAGCATACCTAGGAGACCCAGAGAAGTTATGTCCCAAACTAACTGCAGAATTTTGATCTGATGAAAGACTGTGGTAGCCTTTCCTCCCACATGTACTTTCCTTCTGGTCATTCCAGAACTTTCCAGGGTCATAAAACCTCCAGAACTTTGCCCTCATCCTCACCCATATAGCCATCCTAGCCACCCCTGACAACCCCACTACTCCCTCTCTCCTGAGCACCCACACAAACTTCTGCACTTGTAAAACTCCACACTGCTGAGCACCCCTGTCCCTCAACAAGCTAATTGGAGAGCTCCACGGAGAATGGAAATGCAATTATGGTCCTTTGGAAATTGGTGAATAATTAATTTAACCATTTGGTACTGCAGGTCATTAATTTTTACTGCTCTCAGATAGCTTGCTATTAAGGAGAGTAAGCTTAATTAATCTTGTGCTGGAAGGGTGAGAGGTTGTGGAGCAACCAAGCATGGAGTGACTGCAGAAATTCCAGAAGTAGAAAATTATTTACCAGTAAGTACAAGGAGCCTGGTATTCCTTGAAAGAATGCAGGTGCACTTTCATGCATGCTTTCAGTTTTACAAGGATGAAACTTTCAGTAGAACAACTCCTGATTTCTTCCGTGAAGATCTTGGGAGACAAGCACATCTAAGATGCAGGAATTCTGAAACAGATATTTAGCAAACAGAAATCTGCATCAGTAAATCGAATCTGTACTCACAATTGCGTTCTGAATGATTGAAAATGTCAGGAAATAAAATTATGAGAGATGAGGAAAATGTTATGGAAATGAAACTGTTAAGAGAAAGGCAAATCATTCAACAGCATGACTGCTTGACATGGGCCAGTCAAACTTAAGAAAGCACAGTAAGAATAAAAGTACAATAAGACTAAAATGTAGAATTAAGGGACATACATCAGGAATGACTGCTAACCCTTTCAAATAAGATCACTTGACCTTAGCCAAAGATTTCTGGACTGATCAGGGAACAGTCCTAAGACTGTCAGGACAGTACATGGAGTGAGGTTTAAAAAGTAAACAAGAAACAACTGGAGATGTCGGTAACTAGGGAGTAAGGGGAAGCAGGAGCAGGAGAATTAATGTCAGCAAGAATGCTTCCACTTTACAGTTTTGAAGACAAAGATAAGTCACATGTCTTTTGAAACAATGGGTGTTACCAGTTCTCAGGAATATATTATGAAAGATTGTTGCACAGTGATGACAACCTAAATCTGATCTTCAGATAAAGTCAGAGAAAATACACTCTGACTGGGTGAGTAATTGGTTGCTGTTTCCTTATTTGGAAGCACAGTCAATAAAATGAGCAGGCTGGCATCAGAATGAAATCTGGATTTCTCCAGGGATGGGTTGAGCTGACTGAAGCTGCGATGGGAATTTTGGGATGCAAAAAGAAAAGCAGACTGGAAAGCATCAAATATGGTGGGCCTCAGAAGACAACAGAAAACAAAAGAAATCCAAAGGATCTAGAGGCTGTCAGTGCTGAGCTCACTACTGACCACATTGCTCTATTCCATGTCCAGAGGATATGAGTATGTGGCAAGTCTGAGCTGCAGAGTGTTGGTGGTCCAGGTAATTCTGAGGCAGGTTGCCAGTTCTAGGGTGCTACACTTCAGAGTCAGAGGTGATAGTCAGAACAGTGGCTGGTACAGTCATCCCTACCAATGCAACATGAATACAAACCCAGGCCACTCTGCTCTGACAGTATTTTGCAAAATCTGTGTAAACAACAACAAAATCCATCTCTGGAGAATGGAGAACATTTATGAAATCTCCAGAAATAAGCACAGAGGAGCTAGAAGCATCTGGGCCTTAAGACCATAACTTTGACTCTGACAGGCATCCGCAAACACGCTGCAGAATGATCCCCATAACATGGAGGTGCAGTTTTATAAAAGATGATAATGGCAATTTAAAGTAAAACCCTTTAAGGATATAAGTCACCAGTGGGCTGTCTGAGCTTCTCTTTCAGCTATAAAACTTGATTTTTGGAGGTCAAAGAGACATAATTATGATTTTTTACAACAGAAAAACTCTTCCAAAAGGTTTTTTATTCTCCCAAGAACAAAATTTAGCAATGATTTGGTCTATACAGGAAAATATATTCACCCAAAGCATTAAGGTAGAAAGAAAGAGTTCCTTTGGGGACTTTTTGCCTTGTGGAAGAGCGTATTTACTGAATAATTATTGTGATGAATTTAAACTACATTCTGTATTTTTGTATTGTGCCACAGTATTTTCCTGAAATAAATGTTGCAGTGTAGTCTTGAAACTACCTGATTTCCTTGCAGTCACAGCTAAATATTGAAAACAGCCAGTGGAAAAAATATTCAGACATTGTAGCAATGAATGACTCACATGAAATTGCAGCCACCTTCAGGGTAAAGCATAGCACTGAAACAGTGCACACAGTTAAAGACAAGAAATGGGTAGCACATAATTTTGGGGGAAAAAGGGCATTTTGTAGGCATGATAACTTATTCTTTCAACATTGCGTGGCCTTTCTACTGGCCATTTAGAAATCTTATAATTTCATTCTTAGGTTTGATCTACCAATTCAGAAAATGTTTGTTCTTAATAAAATTGCTGCCTGTCTCTGTATAAGAGAGATTTGTGTACCATTATTTTTCATTGTCTCTTTATTACATCATATTATTCTTAAAACTCTGATTCTAAATAAGCATTTTTAACAGAAATTGCAATACTGTTTTAAACAACCCCATCTGTTTTCTTAGAAAACAACATGCTGCCTACTCATTATATGCTATTAGACAAGACATAGAGCTTCAAGCTCTTGAATGAAAATGAACATGATAAAAAAATTAATGTCTTATGAAAGAATCCTGACATTGTTCAGAAGAACTTTTGTTGCTATCTGTCAACATCAAAGGGTAGAAAATAATATCTGATAACATTAATTTCACAGAGATGGCAGATTTCTACCCTTGGAATTCACATGAATACCAAGATGGTTCTTTTACCTAATGAGTTTAAGGTATATTCATTAAACTCATATGAATAAGTCAGGAGGTCAAGAAAGATGTTGGATAAATTCTTTCACTCACACAATAGTGTTCAGTGGCTCAGATGCATGCCTTGCCATTTAAAATATTTACCGTACTAGACATATTTTAGACATTTAATTTTAATAGCTTTTTTGATGTTTTGTATTCAGACCACTGTAGAAGTCAGAAAATACAGCTTTGAAACTTCAAGCATAATGACAGTGACAGAGAACAGCCACTGAGTGCCAGTCAGCCAGTAGCTGAATAATGATAGTGATCATGAGAATCTTAAATATATTGATTACAGATTATGAAAAATCATGGGGCCAGGGTTTCCTCCAAGTAGATATTGTATTATCAAGAAGATTAGCCTCACACTAGACCCATATGCTGCATATAACAACTGAACTAAAGCAAAGAGGTTCAAAATCCATTTCTTCTTAGGAAAATAATGCTTTTTCCAATCTCTGACTGATACCACCTGCCTTCTCATGTTTTGAGACAACAGTTTGCTCTTGTAAGATGCTGTAGCTGCCTTGTGTGGGACACCAAGCCTCTCACCCCTTATTAAATACCCTGTACTCAATTTCTGTTTAGATCTTCTTTCAGACTAGAGCTTAAAGGACAGCTCCACATTGTCTGATAACCCCAACTTTCACATGAGCCTTCCCTTCTTAGCAGGTTAGTCTTTTATTTTAGTCTCCAAATCATAATTTTACTGTGGCTGCTGACATAGGCTATGGTTTCCAACTTGTTTATTGTTTTTACCACAAGGATTTGTTGTTTGACTGTAATATTTTACTTCAGGGGAGTAACTATTTTGCTTTCTTTTTAATTTAAGATAGATTGTTTATTCTGTTCCCACATTAATCTCGAAGCAAGTAAAGAAATGCAATTATTCTGCCTAGTGTTACATAACAGGAAGATAATTCACCAAGGTATTATGACTTTTCCTGATAAGATATTTGTCCATGTTTGTTTGAGATCAGTGCCAGCTGAAAATCTGCCCAGTGCTGTTCAAAGGCACAGTTCAAAAAGACATCTTGTCTCTATTAGAATGTAAGGAAACTCTGAATTACTTTTTCTTTGGTGGCTGAGAATTTCTTGGCCGGTTCCTGCAGCATGTTTTTAGGCCAGCACTAAAGGAAACATCTTTTTGATACAGTCCACAGGGTGGCACAATCTGATCATGATCGGTGATGGTACTACTGGTTCATTACAAAGAATTTACTCTTATCATGTTTATCTGAATTTTTAAACTGATGTTATTTAATTTTTTAAAAATTTTATTTTTCTATCCCAAAGCATTGTTAAAAAATGTTAGGTTATGTGTTTAAAGACTCATCTCCACAGCACACGAGGTGCTGGAGGCACAAGGGTGGATAGAGGAGTGAGGGAAAATGAAAGGCTAAGGGGATAAAAAGTATCTTGTACAAAGGAGTGGTGTTTGTTGGTGGGTCAGTGGGTTTTTACCTCCTAGTGGAGCAGGGCTCAGACCTCAGGAGCTGGGATCCAGGGGCCAAGACTGGCACAACAGAGTGTTTAACATCAGCTATAGAGGGGCTCACCCTTTATGGCTGTATATGTATTTCCATATATTTTATGCTCTCAGGCTTCCACCCTGATAAGGCAGGACCAGGCTGGTCCCGTGCCAAGTGTCAGCACGAGCTCTGTGGTTTTGGTCCCTGCTGAGCTGTGCATGCAGCCACACATTTCTGTGTGTGCACATTTGTATGGTGAGCACACACACCCACCAGGAGTGCACACTCAGCCTGGCTGCTGGCTGGATGTGGGAATAGGGACCTGTGGCAGCCTTCTGCCATTTGATTGCTGCACTGGGCAGCTTCTAGTGGAATATTTAGGCTGGCAGGTCTTCTGCTTGATTAAGGCCTTCAAGTAATAACCTTTGGGTCCTATTTTAGACAGTATTGCGGTATCCACTTTTCATTCTTGCACAAAACTTTGAGATTTTAGGGTTTTTTTCCAATTTAGTGTAACTTGTGAAGAATAAACAAGAGAAAATTGTCAAAACAATAAATTTTGAGAGGATATAATGAATTTATTGACAAAAATGAGGTGACTAACACTAGAAATGAATGCCATTTGTTTTAGCTCGACTCTTGCCATATGCTAGACCGAGCTCATTCAGTACATATGAATGCTAATTATCTCTAAGCTGTTATAATTTTGATAACTTTGCTTACAAGAATGCATCACATATCACAGTATAATATACTAGTTTAGCAGACCATTTTTTCCCTGATTTTTTTTTCCACTCCCACATAATTTTGTGCAATCTCATCCCAGTATATTTATTTATTTCAGCACAATGCAAGGGAAGTGAAATGGTGTATTTTGTGTATGTATTTCATGTAATTCAGTACAATTCATGTTGGTGGGAATATATTCTCTGGCTTCTAGTTGTATCTTTATTTTATTTACAAAGTTTGTTCACCCAGGTTTCGTTACATTCAAATACAAAACATAAGTACTTAATAAATGTTATTTAATTTAATGTTATTTAATTAACTTAATACAACATACAAAATTATGTGGAAAAAATCATGCAGTTTTAGAGCTTATAGATTCTTGGAGAAGTAAGGAGAGATTTCAGCTACCTTGGACTTCCGGAGGGCAGACTTTGGCCTGTTTATGAGACTGGTTGACAGTCCCTTGGGAGGCAGCCCTGAAAGGCAAAGGAGTACAGGAAGGCTTGTCATTCTTCAGGAAGGAAATCTTAAATGTGCAGGAGCAGGCTGTCCCAAAGCACTGAAAGATGAGCCAGCAGCAAAGACTGCCCTGGCTGAACGGAGAGCTTTGGCTCAGGGATAAAAAGTGTTGTTCCACAAGTGGTATTCGCCAGGTCTCAGCACAGGGGTCAGTTCCTTTCCTTCATTTAATATCTTTATCAATGATTTGGGTGAGGGGATCAAGTGCAACCTCAGTCCGTTTGCAGTTGAGACACCAGGCTGGAAGGGAGTGTGGCTCTGCAGAGGGATGTGGACAGGATGGATTGATGGGCTGAGGCCAATTGCATGAAGTTCAATAAGGCCAAGTGCCAGGTCCTGCCTCTCAGGGAGTGCTACAGGCTGGGGGAACAGTAGCTGGAAAGTAGCCTGGCAGAAAAGGACCTGGGGGTGCTGGTCAAGAACCACAGAATCTGAGCCAGCTGTGCCCAGGTGGCCAAGAAGGCCAATGGCAAACAGAAAAAAAATATATCCAGCAGGACCAGGGATTGTCCCCTCGTACTCAGCACTGCTGAGACCACACCGTGAATCCTGTTTTGGGCCCCTCACTACAAGACGAACATTGAGGTGCTGGACATGGGGTGTGTCCAGAGAAGAGCAATGGAGTTGGTGAAGGGTCTGGAGGACAAGTCCCGTGAGGAGTGGCTGAGAGACCTGGGGTTGTTTACCCTAGAAGAAAGGAGGCTCAGGGGAGACCCTTTTGTTCTCTACAGCTGCCTGAAAGGAGGCTGTTGCAAGATGGGTGTCAGTCTCTTCTCCCTATTAATAAGTGATAGTACAAGAACAAACAGCCTCAAGGTGCATCAGGGGAGGTTTAGGTTGGATATTAGGAAAATTTCTTCATGGGAAGGGTTGTCATGTACTGCAACAGGCTGCCTAGCTAAGTCATTTCCTGTCCCTGTAGGTATCTAAAAGACATGTAGATGTGATGCATAGGGACAAGGGGAAGCGGTGGACTTGGGCTGGGTTAACAGCTGGGCTTGGTGATTTTACAAGTCTTTGTTCAAACTATATGATCCTTTGATTGAATGTTTATACATTTATGCTTGCTACAGTACATTAATGCCAGATGTAGATCTGCTCATCTCTCAGGAGGTGTGTGGCAACGCTTCCAGGTTGTACATAGAGACTGTGTGGCAGTTTAGGACAGGAAGGAAGTGGCAATTACTGCTCGCTGCAAAACTTGCAGGAAGAAGGGTATGCTCTTTTACTCAAACCAAGCTCAGCATTCATGGTTACAGCAAATGGACTCAAAAGAGATCAAGACACTTATAAAGATAACCTGTTCTGCACCTTGACAAAGTATCAAAAAATTAAAAATGCCTTCCAGGAAGACACTTGTCTAGTCTGAGCTTAAATATCTTCCACAGTGCCAGTTTCACTTCTTTCTTATGGTATGTGGCAAAGCTTTATTCCCTCCTAAAATTTTTGGTTCCGATATGACAATACCATGCACAAGGTAAGCAGTCCCATGTACTGTGGACACTGAGAAGTGATGATTCCCTTCCTTTTGGTACTCCTTTAGAATGTTTTTTATATTTCATGCCAGTTTTTAACCTCTAGATTGAATAATGATTTCAGATTTTTCTTTTAGATTAAGTGTTCTAAACTTTCCACCATTCTCGTGGCTGTCCTCTGGATTTTCTCTACCTGATTTAGATTTTTTTCTGAAGTCTGGGAACAAAAACTGGACCAAGTAGAGAGCAATACAATACTGAGGCAAACAAAAACATTACTGTACCTCTTTTATAGGCAGCATTTCTCTTTTGAGGAAGAGTGCCCCAAATTCTTCAGTGCAAAAGATCTCTTCATGTCTCGGCTAAAAGCAGCAGCCTTTGAGGGTGCTATATATTATCAAATCTAATTGCCTGTCCTTTCAGAAAAGATATTTACACATACCCAAGAGGCAACAGTTTCAGATCATGACTTTTTAACAATTAAAAGCCAAATATAAAAAGTAATACTGAAAAATACATTGTCCTTAGGATAGCACTGAAATTTTTTTCCTAGCTGAGCATTTAAAACACACAGTGCAGCATTTAGTGCTGAAATTGAAGCTTACACTAGCAAGCACTTTGTTGAACTGCTTCAAACAATAGTAGTATTACTATATGAAGTCTGAGCTTTTGCAGTGAAGATACTCTCATTCAGGTCAATACTCATACTCTTAACCTAGAAAAATCAGACAGTATTTTCTGAAAGAGGCAGAAAAGTGAGGATTTTTTTCAGCAAAAAAGATATATGTAGAAAGAGGGAACTCTGAAACATGCTAGCATCCTCTTCCTTTGCCATTTTTGGTGCTGCAACTGGCATGGGCTAAGGCAGAGAAGGACAAAGAAGTAGGAAAAATTGGATGAGAAAAGCTTTTCAGTTCGCCTCCTCCACACCCTCCCCCTCCACCAAAATGCCCCTCCAACCAATCAAACAAAAAAAAATCCCACAACCCTTCAAAAGGAGGAAAATTTCAGACCCAGTATGCCTGGTTACACTCATTGTCAGAAAGAGGTAATTTTTGTGGATGGCTGGAGGTGACCTAGATATGTACATCCCAGTTTCACATGAATTCTTGCTGTGGCTCCTGGTGTGTCTGATTCTTCCACACAGGACCCTGGCTCCAAGTGTGCAATCCATAGCTGCACAGTGTTAGAGTATGTGCCATAAGTGTAAGCGTTCGTATCACGAGGGTAACACCAATGTTAATGTGACTGCTGCTAAAGGACAGGGTGATGCTGAGTAATCTCTGCTGCCTAACTCAGATTTTAGCCATCCACTCAGTAAACACCCTGCATGCTAATGTCGTAGAATCACTGCAGCACTGCCAGGAACGATGAAAACTAAGAGGTTTATTGGCACTGCTTCTCCCAACTTCTCGATTTCTGGTCCAAATGAGTGGGTTTTTTTCCCAATGACACAGACCAGAGATGATCCATCTCTAAAGCAGAAAAATATCCTTCTGTCTCCTGCATGAAGCTGGCCTTAATGGTATCAATTAAAACGAAGGAGAGAAAAAGCAAAATTAAGTCATAGGGATTGTGCAATATCTTTGGAAGAGGCAGAATCACGTTCTATACTGGGGGCACAAGCACTGTTGCATGGTTAGCGTGGTTTGAGCTCGAAAGTGGCAGACCGTCTTGCCAGCTCCTTTGAATATTTTTGTCCTGCTGCTGTTATGTAAGAGCTGCTGTCCCAGTTTGCTTGTGCAGCTCTCTGCCTTGTGCGTGATGATGCTCTGGAGCCTACGCCAAAGGTAATGCCCTACAGCACGCTCTATATTGCAGCAATAATAATAATAATAGTAATATAACTAGTAATGGTAATTAGCAGAGGCAGCTCGATACAGTCATTCTCAGAAGTATTTCGGCTAGTCGCCAGAACGCACTTCGGGGGTGTCGAGTCTCGGGGCTGAGGCCGGTGTCTCATCCTCCGGCTCCCCGGCACAGTGGTCAGAGCAGCCGCCCCCGGACAAGCTGCCCCGGCTTTGCTGCTGCTGGTACTGCTGCTGCAGCCGCGGCGGGGCGGGGCGCGCTCCCCCCGCGATGCGCGCAAGGACAGCGGGCACCGGGGCGCACCGGGGCTGCACCCGCGGACGGCGGCCGCGCACTGCGAAGCACCGCAAGGGTACGGCACCCGCACCCGCACACGCACCCTGCACACACATCTCCGGCACACGCATCCCGGCACACGCAGCCCGGTACACGCATCTCGGCACACGCATCCCGGCACACGCAGCCCGCACACGCATCCGCGCTCCCGCCCTCTCCCCACCCCCGCACCTGCTTCCTCGCCGCGGGCCGGCGGGGCGGGGCGGCGCGCCGTGTTGTGCTCGGTAACCAGGCAGCTGCGCCGGGCGCACCGAGGCGCGGAGCAGCGCGGTGCAGCGGGCGGAGGTAGGCGCGGCGGAGCGGGGCCGGGGCGGGGGGCTCCCCGGGGCTGGGGGTGTTCGGCCGCCGCTTCGGTGAGCCCGCGAGTGGAAGAAGGGGTCCCACGGGGCAGCCTCTGACAGCTGCCCAGCAGCCGCCTCCTGCCGCCCTACGCAGAACTGTCTTGAGGTGGATCCGAAACTCGGTGCCGCGGTTGCGGAGTTTGGCCGTGTCCCGGGGTGGGTTTGAGGTTTTGGCCTTTCGGAGCGGACAGACCCGTAGGAGGGCTGTGGTGGTTCTCCTCCTGAAGTGCACGTACGTGTGTGTTGCAGAGATAGCCAGTTTTATGCTCAGTCACACACTGCAGGCCAAAACGCAGTTAACCAAAGGAAATGTGACTACTGATGGGAGCTCCCGGGAAGCCAGTTTTAGCCTGGGTTGCACGCAGTGATGGTGCAAAAAGGACAAGTGCACCACGACGGAGATGCATAGAGCCCATATGTTCCCTGGCTTGTGTGGTAACTCCCCGGAGGTAAGACCTGCTGAAATACTCTCTGACAAGGTTGTTACGAGGATTTTGACAACCATATTTATGCTGTGGCAAAGTGCTTGTAAGGAATATTAACAACCTGCTACGAAAGACCAGATACTGGAATTTGACGAGGAAGTACTTAGGTAAATCATCCGTGTGATGGCGAGGGAAACTCCAGTGCGTGTGGCTGGGAGGGATTTATACCTATGTGGCTTGTAGGGAAATAGTATGTGGTGTTTCTGGCTGCCTGCCAGAACTCTTCCAGTGCGGAGCCTGTTGAACGGCTCCTAACAGGCACGAGCTTTCCTGTAGTAGTACTAGTGATGGACTGTCTGCTCTCCGTGATCTCTGATAATTATTTCTGTGATTCTCGTGTGCACTTTAACATTAAACAGACCCCAAGCTGCCAATGCTGATGGGCTCTGTTAACATGTTGCCACCGGACACAAGAAATCAGGGTGCTAAGTCATTTTAATTGGTAAACAGAAAGGCTTTCTTCGTTTGTTATACTAAATGTTTGTTTTGTGCTGAATGACATGAAAAAAACTGATTTCTGAGGTATAGGGTTAAATTTTTGGGGGTTATTTCTTTTCCAGTGAGAGTCAGGCATTGTGTTTTGGAATGTTTCACACATTCCTTAAAGCACCGATGTTTTGCCTTGAGAAAGGAGCTCTCCAGAATGAGCGTGGTGCTGCGTGTCAGAATGATTAAATGCTCATCTTTGCAAACCCTGTTAGATGTGAATGTAGAAGGAATAATCCCTGCATTTCCCACCTGTTCCTTAATTCCTGTTCATGATGTCTGCTTTGGTTTGTTTGTTCAATATTACCTTCAGAAATAATATAGGTCAATGGAAATTCCATGTCGCTGAGTATAAAATATCAGCACTTACGCATGTTACAGGTGAATCCATACATTTGAGATTTTTAAAAATTTTATTCTGTTTTTACTTTCAGGTCTTGTAATAAGTTTCAGTAGTGATTTGGACTGCTGTAATTAATAGAGACACAAGAATCTTGTAATGACTAAGTGCCTTCATGCACCGTTACTTTATTAAATATGAGAGTCCTCAATGATGTATTTTTGGGATCTTAAGAACTTCACTAGAGCCATGCAGAGTTACAGAGTCTGTCAGCGAGCACACTGCTCAGAGAAGCTAACTTTGCTACTGGATCAGGAAGAGCAGAGGTGCATAGGAAAAGAAGAGCAGCACTCAGTTAGTATTTCAGCTTGGGGAGAGAGTAAGAGTTCCTGGCAATGAAGAGGATCTTCCTGGTGAGGCACTGAACAAGGCATGAACCTTTGAAGGCCAGCACAGTGAGAGTGATTGCTGGGGCTCCACAGAGCTTTGGTCCCAAGAGGAATTCACATACATCCACCCTTCAGACAGCACACCCCATTAACCCACCTCGGTTATGCTATGTTAAAGGAAGTCAGTTGTGGCTCATTTTTTTTTTCTTATCAACTAGTGGCAGTAGTTACTGAGAAAGTACATATATCACACATAAATAATTGCTTTTACACTTACTCATTACCATAGCTAGTAACAAAACTTTAGAGTTCTTGTGTCTCCTTAGCGGTCATAAAGGAGTACATCTGAAGTAAATGGACTTCTGGCTTTGTTTCACCCAAAGGCACAGTTTAAAGGGAAAACCAGAAGGTTTTCTGCTTTTGGATCCGTATGGCAGTTGTCTGCCACTTTCTTAGAAGTTGTACCTAAGAAAAGGTTTTTGTTTGGGAGATGTGCGGGAATACCAAAGAACTGACGCTTACTTGCTTATCTCAAACTCAGTTTGACCCACCCTTTCCTGAGATGCTTCAGTGTTTTCTATTTTAGTGGTCTTTTTATTTTTTTTCCCCACAGTTGTAGCTCTGCAATCGTCTTGTGCTATAGGTCATATCACGCCACAGAACACTTAGGTGTCATCAGTGTTAAACCAGAAAAATCAGAACAATTCTCCTGCCATTAACCGGCTTACACTTCACATGTGAGCTTCACTCTGTTCTATTTGCTCGTGTGTTGTGACCTCTGATCTTAATCTCTCCCCATCTATGTCTGTGCAGATAGTAAACTCTTTTAGGCAGGGATTATATCCTGTGTTACTAGAAGGTAATGAGCTACTGATGCCAGCCTCCTGCTATTACTAACAGCTATATGACTGTAATATATTCCTGCATGATTTCAATAGCAGGATTATTAAACTGTAATTTACGCTGTCTTTGACTTTTTCTATCGGTAAGTCTGAATGACCTTTCTTTGCATGTATCTAAAAATGTGTGTTCTGCCAATTTTCCTTAAAAAGCAAGTCTCTGCCTTTTATTCTCTGCTAGAACAGTTTGCATTTTCTGTTCAAATGGAATTACAGCTTTCAAGACAAGAATCATACCACTAGATTTTTGTCCATCTTACCAAAAATTAATAAAAAGTAGATAATGAAACATTTGCTGAAATGTAAATACATAAATGTGTATGTGCATGACTAGGATCCTATAAATAATTTTTAAATACTGGAGTACAATGCTACGTAAAACACAGAAGATTATGTGCCATACATGCCACAGATTGAAATGTCAGATGTGCAAATTACCTTGAACTTCCATTGCTGTTGCAAGAACTTCAAGATTCTGCAGAATGAAAAACTTTTGTTCTGCTCCAAAATATGCTTAAGGATACCTAGATGAACCAAAATAACCAGGAGTTCCAGAAAGGATCTAAATCTCTCTCTTCTGCCCCACACTCCCCAAGAAAAACAGATTTCGATACTTCTGGGTAGTTACTGCACATTAAGTCAGTGTGAGGTTGGATGGTCAGTGAAGAGTATTGTGTTTCAGTGTTCCTGTTTCAGTGCATTTTTTGTCAGTACTGAAAGGAAGCACAGAGTGACAATGTTGGTATTCAACCATCAAAAACACCTTTCAGAGCCAAAATTGCGTTTTCCATGATCTTATGTGGTGCACAGTTATGTCCCATTGCCTTTGGGAGGGTTCCAGTATCCACTGACTTCTGCTGCATTGGGTTTAAGCAAACAACTTTAGACTTGCAGTTCAGCTGTCAGGAAAAATTACCGAAGGGACTCCTCTGTTGTTCTGGATTTTGGAAGATCAGTGAGGACATACTGCATTTTCTCTGAGGAAAATATAAGAACCATGTTGGATCACTCTATCCTACTACTTCATCCTAGCTCAGAATTTTATATATCCAATAGGCATCAAGTGCAATGTGAAAGATTTATACAAATAAATTTACAAATGGATTCTCAGTTTTTAATCTACCAGTCATCAGTATCCTGGAATAAATTTTATTGGGTTTTTCCACTCTTAACTTTGAGTTTGTTTAAGAGGGTGCTGCTTCCATTTTTTTGTCATGCCTTTTTCTATCAGAAATGTCTTCAGTGGAAAAAACCAGTATAATACTAATTGAGGCAAATTAATCTCCCCTTGATCTTATTTTCTATTTTCTTTTCACTTATCTGTCTAAAAACATTTTCTTGCTGTCTTTATTTCTCAGGTGGTCTTTCAGCAGGTCCCTCTTCATCCCTGTGTTCAGCACACACTATGGCAGTGCTCTTCACTTCTCGTGCTCTATTTCTGCCCACTTACTTCTGAGTGATGGCTTTTCCAATAACATCTGGAGCAGTTTTATTCTGTTCTGCACAGGTGTAAAGCTACTAGACTTTGGATTTAAAGAAAACCCCAGCCTGCTTCACAGGGGAGGCACTGTGCTTTTCAGTCTAATTGACTTCTCTGCTGATTTTCCTTTCATTTATTTTTAAGCACTGTGTTTTTAGATCATTCCCTGACCTGCTTACATGCTTTGGATTGTTCTTGCAGTATTTTGGACAATGGCAATCACTTCCTTAGTTTGAGCTATTTTCTATTGATTAGCATTTTCTTCCCACTGACAACTAACAACCAACCTAAAGCAGCTGGTTTTATGACTATTTGCAGTTTAAAAACACAGTTATAACCTCCAGAAAATTCTAGTTCCTGTCTTTCTGTGAGTCATTTATTCTTGACTGGCAGGAGGCTCACTGTTGTCTCATAGAATTGCATATGTTCAGTAGTGTCTATCAACCTGGCAGCATATCCCAAAGACCTCTTATATTTCAGAAATGGAATCTGTGGATCAAAGTGGACTTCTAGCACTACAGCAGTAAACTATGCTTGGAAAATATTTTCCTGGATTTTTTTTTTCCCTTGGTCAGTTCTGTGCCTCTCTTGCTTACCAAGGAAGTTTGCCTCTTTGTTAATATATAATGGCACTCCAGCACTTGACCCTATTTCAGTTGTTCCTGAGATTCTGTTCAGTTCATGTACTATACAGTTACTTTAGTTACTCCACTGTATTTCTTGTGTATCTATGTAACATTTGATTTGTAAATGTCTTCTAGCTGCAGGACTTCCTTGAATTTATTGCTCTGTTTATTGTCCTCTCAAATACCTCTTTTTGAAATGTCCCATATTAGAAACAGTCCTTTCACTGCCTGCCCCTGTCTATTTCTTGCTCTCCTCAATATCTTTGTTTATTATTTATGTTTATCCTTTTTATCTGGAGTTTGTTTATCTATTCATGCATGATAGTGGGAATTTATAGAATTTATTTTCAGGTACAACCATACTCTCACATCAGTAGCTTCTTCTCCTGGCTGCTGTATGTGGCATCAGCCTGATATAATGGGAATCACACAATCATGGAATGATTAAGATTGGAGGGAACCACTGGTGAAATAATCTGAAATCTGCAATTTGTGTCAACATGAAGTACAGTCAGAGAATTGTTTACCTCTTCTTGGTCAGGTTTATCTTCTGCCCTTGTTGCACATTGTTTATGTCGTCTACACCTAGCATATATCTCTTTGGTTTTCTGGAATCACACTGCTGACAGGCAGGTCTGATTTCCTTTAATATGTTTTGTAAACTTTAAGAACTAAAAGCTAAATTACAGTCTGGTCTTGCCAATGGTATTCCAGTTTTACCAATAAAATGAAAATATCTTTTTCAATTAAAAGTGCTCCTGAGCACAATGAGAAAAAGAGGATTGAACAGGGGACCCAAAAAAGTTAACCCACAACTGATGCAGTGTTTTTGTTGTCTCTTCCATAGAGCAGGTGTCTCAGTTTCCTGGATTTGAAGAAGGAACAAAATAATCCAGAGAATTATAAACTGCAATTTAATAAGGCCTAATGGCTCTTATATGAGAGAAGTTCGTATTTCCTTCTTGCATCTAAACCCAGAGTACTGGGATATTATTATAAGAAAATTATGTCAGTGTAAATTTATCCATTAAATCCAGATAAGTGGCAAATGTAATAAAAGATTTACCTAATTTATATGCAAACCTTGTTTCACGCTTGGGTGTTGATTCCATTTCTGTTCAGACCAAAAAAAAAGAAAAATAGTTTATAGTAGTGAATAATCACTTGTTGAATGCTAAACAGGGAATAGCTCATATTCAAGGTTAGCTTCAGGTTTGCTTTAGGCTAAGACATAGGAGATTTAAGCCATGCACTTTTTATAAAAACCTGTATATTTTGAAAACATATCTATCTGAAGACACATCTTTGTGTCTGACACAAATTTAAAAGTCATTCAAGTTATTAAAAATTAGTTTGTGTGGAAACTATGGAAATAATATTTTAATGCTTACAAGTGTGAAAAATGTAATCTTTCAGCAGAAAAAAAAAATGTTGTTGTTGACTTTAAGTATTTATAAAAGCCATGAAAAATTTCCATTCTGCATTGAATACCTGACTGTCCACATACGATTTTTTTTGTTCTGTGAAACTTTAGGTGTTGCCTGACGAGAGGTGAGAAGGGTGCATGAAGCTTTGTTTCGTCTGTTCTGCTGGTGTTTTGCTGTGCTCTGAGCTGTGGTTTTCTGCCTGTGGAGGTGACTGGGCACACGAGAATCTTTCCTTCCTACCTGTGCTAACTCAGTGTCACCTTTAAATGAGTTAATTCCCACTGCTTGCAAAGGAGCTTTTGAATGAGGGGCCATATTTAGAAACGCACGTTCTTCTTCTGCAGCATATAATTTAATATCAGCTAAATAAATTATTAATTGCAAGTCTGCCATTTATCGCTGCACAGTGACTCAGCCTGGTGTATGAGTATATTGAACATACATCTTCATAACACTCTCCCAGACTCTTTTAACTTGGACTTGGATCAGCATGTTCCACAGCTCCTCTAAATCTGCTTGTGTACAGCTGATTTATGCCAGCTCTGTCACAGTGTGAGTGCACTGGTGTTCTCATATTGTTACTGCTGTTAGCCAAAAACCCAATCAGATGAAGCATTTTTAATACCCCTTATCCCTGGCCATAAATTAGTCTAGCAGCTTGCTACGAGTGGCTGTACCCAGCTTACATTACTGCTCAAAATGTTAGGAGTGCCACTGCTGCAGAAACAAGGCTACCTGTAACTCCCTGTGTTACAAGCATTTCTGGTTGGGATGAGGCTAGGAAAGCTGATGTTTCATTTAAATATTGCAGAGGAAGCAAAGTTCAGCAGGCTGTCATATGTGAGCACAAGCAGCAGAAATCCTCCTCCTGCTCCCCATCCAGCCAGTCAGGTGCTATTTGATGTGCTGCTGATGATGCTCCCTGCAGGGATTTAGCGACACCAGGGGACCATCAGCCCCAGCCAGTGTTGTAGCTGAGAGGTGTTGTGGTGGCACCTTCCAGTGCCTGGTTGACACAAGCATGAGGTTCCTGCCAGAGTGCCTCTCCATGCTTGGGAAGTGGTGACTGATGGGCAGAGTTCCTGTGCACCCCAAGAAGTGTGTGGGGCAAAGCCTGGAAGGTGGGAAGGGCTGTGGAGGGGAGGAGACCCTTAAAGGAGAGCAGACACATGTGGAAAGAGAGTGGAGATATGAGTGTTCAGGTGTCATGTAAAGTGTAAACATGTGTGAAAAGAGCAGCAGTGTGTCTGGAGTAGGTGCTAGTACTGTGGTGGCTATGGCATGAAAGAGAGCAGCCCAAAGACTTTTTGGGCTTTGCAATCTGTTGTGCAGTGTGGCCCATCAGAAGTGTGCTTCCCTCAGCTCCACTCATTTAAAGCCAGCTTGGGGCTGCTGACCTGAGCAGCATTTAGATATCCAAAATACAGGGTAAACATCCAATAAAAAACATCAGTAAGAGGGAAAGCAGGATGTACCTTGGGTCAGGCAAGTTTGAAGGGTCAGAAAAGGAAATGTTGAAATATCATTTCCTCTGGCTGCCCTTACATGTTGACACAGCTCCTTTAGGACAGTTCATCGTGCCTGAAGCTGTGCAGCGAGGCTTATCTGTCTGATAATGGAGGACTCTGTTCTCTGACAGACCTTGGGGCCAGGAAAAGAGAAGAGTGCACAACACCAATCACATCTGTGATATTGATCAGCTGAATCTTGAATTTGGGGTGCACCCAGAGTAGATGGTATGAATCCAATTATTCTTGGTGTCTATACACCCAGTTATTTCTTATCAGGGAAATCGCTGCATGCATGCACAACATGTACTTGTTCCTCAGAAGATAAGATGTTATTGATAGCATTATCTGAAGAACCTAATTAGATTCTTTTTAGACCAAATTTATAGACACATAGGTTTTTATTATAGGCACAGAAGTGTAGCAGTGTTCATGTAGCCATTCTATTTCACAGCTTTTGATGTTAAATGACACAAAATATAGCATTGTTATACACTAAAAAAGAATATAAATGCAAATTTAATAATACAGTATATTAATTTTGGTATTTCAGAGTAGACCACATTGTCAAGTGAAGTTAGGAGTTACCCTGACCAATGAGTTTCTGTTGCATGCACCTTCCTACTGTGGTTAAATAGAATGAGAGTTATACAGTTTTTGGATTTTTACAAGTGGTTTTGTTTTTCTTTTAAGCTTAGTAGTCTCTCTGTTAAAAGTATTGCAGTATTACTTTTAATAAATATAACATTATTATTTCTGAAACGACATCCACAAGCATCCTTGGGAAAGCATTGATGTCTGGTGCATTGCCAATTGTGTTTAATGATTTGTTTTTCCAGCTTCATTCTGCCTGATGATTGCCAAGCAAGCTTTCAGCATTAATTATGTCTCTGGCTGGGTGTACACTATAGGCAAAACATAAACCCTATCTATACCTGTTAAGGTAGCTGTTAAGACTCAGATTCCTTAGTTTTTCAGAGCTGGTAAAAGTTTCCCCTGAATTTTGGTACTCTCTTTTTCAGGTGTTGAGGTTGTTTTCCATTGCTTTGTCCCAGGCCTGTGGAGGCCAGCGTTGGACTGGAGGTGTCTGACTGCCCCAGGGATGCTCTGTCATGGCTGAGGGTTGAATACTAAAAGGAAGCCATCCAAGATCCTCATCTCACTGAGCTCCACAGCTTGGAGGGAGAATTCTGTCAGGGGAAGTGGACTCACTCCAAAGAGATCATGGCTTCATCCCGACTGGTGGCGAGATCTAGAGACATTGCCAATGTCATGCAACGGCTTCAAGGTGAGTGGCTGACTGGCTGCTGCTCTCTGCCATGCCCTTATAAATGGAAGTTCCTATTTTCTGCTATACTGAACAGTCAGAACAATATTTCTGCAGTTTAGTAGCTTTTCTAAGCTTATCTCCTGGAACGTTCTTTTAGTATTTCTAAAGGGCTGTGATTATATGAGTCCTTTGGCATAGCATTAACAGTGATGCTTCAAAGCAGTTGAGATGAACATGGCTCCATGGCACAATGCCAAATCCACTGGATTGAAGGTTGAGACTCTGTGTTTGGTTCTGTTTCTCCCAGGTTATCTGATGTGTGTATCTGTTTTCTCATAGAAAAGAAAATAGAAATTATGTTCACCCTTTTCTTAAATAAAAAATCAATTGGTAGATCTCTTATACTGATAAACTTGTATTTATTAATTTAGCCATGAGAACAGCGCTTTATTATATTGTTAAGCATTGAAGAATTCGTAGGTCAGTGAGCTTATTATTAGTCCTCAAGTTGATGACCTTTTAGATAACACATCACAGGATGTCTTTGCAGTATTCTTTGAGTATTCATTATGGTTTTATGTTCCTATGGTACTGCTCTACTAAATAAATTTACTGTGTTTTCTTAGAAGTTATACGCCTAACTGCTGCTGCTAAAACTTGCATTTGGAATTTTTTTATTCAAATGATATTGACTAGAAACAAATTGTCAGTGCTGCTGTAGATTTCACTCCTATTAACTTTAGAACTTGATCATAAATCCCTGACCTTCTTTCCTCTCCAAACTAGTTTCCAGTGACTTCAACAAAAGCTTATATGCACAGAACCTTTGATACCCGCTTCTGCATCCTTTAGATCTGGAAGCTTGATCTGCTCGTGGGTCTTCCTTCCATTTACTGTTTTTCAGTTCAGGAGATCTGAAAACTTAGCTTCCCAGCCACCAGCTACTACTAGTATGAATGATTTCCATATAGCCTCAATAGATAAATGAAGAGTCTGTCCTATTTAGACCTGCTACAGCACTTCATCAATTCCAGCATGATTCTGCTTGATTTTCTTTAGCCTTTTGCACATTTACTATATGTTCCCATTCTGGTTTTATCTCTGCTAATTCTTAGGCCACAATGTTGGACAATGGCTGTTCAAACTGTCAGCAAACACAGGAAATAGGAGGAAATATTTCATGCTCAGAGGATTTATGGTTTAAGCATTAGACTAAGACACTCCAGGTGGATTTGAATGAGACTGTGCAAGGGCACAGAGAGGCAGCCTTGCCCACGGAGGAGGCAGGGCTCTTAGTGTATCACACGTTTGTATGAGCTCATGCTCTTAGTAGGTATTCCAGAGAAAAAAAAAAAAAAAAGAGAGAGAGAGACTCGAAGCAAGAAATGAAATAATTATGAAACTGTGAGACCTTCTGAGGAACATGAAGAAATGCATGAGAGAAATGGCAGGGGTACTCAAGGGTTATGGAGACATATTGCAAAGGAAAGCATCAGGGAGGTGAACTGTGTTCAGGGAGGATCATCCAGGCTGGTACTCTGAAGCAAGGTATAAGCAGGATGCTACAGAAGATACTTACGGAGTGTGGGGACCATTAATCGTCAGACTGCTACATGCTAACTTTCTAAACATCTGTAAAGCTGTTGCTGACAAAATGGCTGTTCTGTTTATTTGCATTTTGAGGGGGTTTTACACTTTTTCTTCATTTTTTATGTATTTGGCTCTGCTGAAATCTGATAGTTCAGTCTGCTATGATGTTTTTATATTATTTTATTTTTGGAAATTAAACAAAAATAGTTTCATGAATTCTGAAGTGAGGACATTTTAAAAGAAAACGTGTGAAGTGAATGGAAATTTGGCATTGCATGTTAATTTCAAGTCATACCTGTAACTGTATTATTTGCTTCTCAGATGAAATCAGCTCAGCTTGGTATTGATGGGATCTGAGTTTTGTTGCAGATGCACTATTACAATAAATCACCTGTGCCAAAGCTAGAGTGCTTGGAGCCTAAATCTTTTTTTAGTCTGTAGTTCTGCATTATGGATGAGCAGGCAGTCTGCACTGCGACTACCTAAGCCCTTGTGTATTGAGGTTGCTCTACCTTTCAGAAATTATAGTCAGCTGAAATAGGAGTAGATGGGCATGGGAGCACAGAGATATTTCTTGGTGTGTTTGCCAGCCCAGAATCAGTGCAGAGCTGGGTGCACAGCTCAAGGTGAGAGTGGAATTGACAGCATTCCAGGTGTAACAGGAATGGCACTGGTTTGGGGGATCCTCAGTCAGCATGGAGAAGCAGCTGTGCTTTACATCTGGTTTTGTACCTGGCTGTAAGCTGAGGCAGGAGAGTTCTTTTTGAGGGATGCTGTTTAGACAGTGCTGCAAGATGTCAGTGCTGGAAATTCATCAGCATTGAGAGGTAAAGCAAGCTCTGCTCCCTCCTCCACATTGTTCTCATGTTTGCCTCACGGGTTTCCAGTGAGTGTTTGTGGTGGGAGAGTGTAGGAAATACCAGAAAAATACTCTTCACCAGGATTCTCAACACCAGTTTTGAAATACCTGCTGTACACACTTTTAGTGAGCACAACTATATTTGCTCTCCCAAAATCTGTCAGAGAGCAACAAAGTTAATTCTGTGATGGTTGGTTTTTATATTTGTTTATTTGTGGTTTTTAATATAAATATTTCCAGTCACTTCCCTTTGGTAATTATGACACTTGCAGTACACTCTATACATGTGCAGAGTTTTTAAATAATGTTGTGTATCGCTGGCTCAGAAATTCACCTGGGACAAACAGCCAAGGCCAACTTGCTAGTTACAGCTTTTGTACAGTACCTTATGCTTCCTAGTCGTTCATAGTATAAAAGCACCCATGAAACCTGAGCAGAACCGGTGTACACCATGAATATGAGTTACATTCCTGGGACTGGTTTTTGGATTACT
>VZSR01003807.1:14791063-14810108 GCA_013398615.1 Brachypodius melanocephalos
TTTTTTGCCTGTGACTGGACAGAATTGGTGGCTGATTGCCAGCAGTGATGGACATAAGCTGCTTTGGCAGATTTACCCTTTTAAAACTGTGCTTTATTTGCAGGGAAAATTGTCTCCTTTCCCACATACAGGAAAAAAGCAAAACCAAAGGAAAAAAAATGCCCTTCAGAATAAGACTGAGATAAATCTAGTGCTACAATGTCACTATGACAAAAACATCCTAAGCTTAACATTTAAAAGTTCACTAGGTTTCTGTAGTCACAGTGAGAACTGACTGTAACCAGTAAAGACAAAATCAGATTAAGTTGTTGGGTAGCGATATAATGTATAATCTAATAATCTAATTTCTCTAGTTTCCCTTTTCTTCACCAATTTTACCATCCAAATTAGGAGAATGTATGCATCTGAACTTCTTTCTGTAGCTGAGACTCGAATACAGATTGAAAATACAGACTTTAGGCTGCCATAAGCCTCTTTCTTGCTCTAAAGAAAACACTCAGTCCTTGAAGTCAATGTGTTGCCCTTGAGGAAGAACTAGGCAGACCAAGACGGATGCTTTTGGAGGACATAGCACAAGATGCACCAGATAAGACTCTCACCTAAACTGAAAGAAATCATGATTGTGAAGCCAGGAGATTCTGTCCTGATCACCTACACAGTTTCAGAATCCTGTCCTGAGCAATGCTGTGTCTCATGTGACCCCATAGTAGCGAGAAGTGGAGTAAAAATGGGCACAGGGGATCTCTTCTCCATTTCCAAATACTATCACGTTGATTAAATTTACACTGAACTGTGTGTGCATGTCTGTGTGAAAAAGGGAACACGTAAGGACATAAAAAAGGAAGTTGTCCAAATGAATAAGTTCCTCTTACCTCCTCTGATAAGCGGTTTGCATTTGCAACTCAAGATTGCCTAACATAGTAAACTTACAGAAAAAACTCTAGCTTCTCTGTTCAAAGGCAGCACCTCTGAACGTGAGATTTACTAGACTCCACATATAAAGAAACCATACTAGAGGAGAAAGGATTTGAAAGTGTGACTTCTTGTTTTGGAGCTCAGTGTTCTAGGGACTGCATGCACTCCTGCTTGTTGGAAGAAGTTTGTATGGATGGGAATTAGGAAAAGATCTTTTTGCTTGTTTACCCTCTGCTAATCAGGGTTCAGAGCATCTTGAATACGGAAATTTGCATATGATATGACTTTTGTCGTTATGAATACTATGCTCTTGGACACTTCATCAAGTCTTGGGCTCCTGGTGGCCACTTTCAGACCCTCAGTCTGATTTAATCTCTAACAGTGCAAAGGTGGAGATCATGTGCATATCTATGTGTATAAACACAAATACAAACATAGTAAAGCAGTAGACACAGATATTTCAGCTCCAGTTGATCAAATTACTATTTAAACCAAAAATGCTGCATTGCAAACATAAAAGAATAGTCCTTAATGGAGTACATAGGTCATTGTCATCTAATTGGCAAAGCCTGAACACAGCAAATGTAGAAGTGCTGTAATATGATTAAAGTAAATATTAAAACCAATTGAAAACATCCTTTTATTCCTTTTCAGGAAGCAGAGCTCTGCTGACAAGAAACCAAAACATATTCATACCAGATTCATAGCAGTTTATTGCAACTGTATGATCCCCATTACCACATAATTTTTAAGGTATTTATGTTTACAACATCCCTGCTTGGAAGGCAAACTACCTTTTCTTACATTTGTGGAGTAAAGATGTTCTAGACCTGCCTTTAAGCATATCAAATACAAGAGATGCCAAGTACCTGTTACTGCAGATTTCCATGGTTTTCTGTAATTGCTGTGCAATAATTATGACTGATAAACAGGATGAATGCATGTCTCTATTCACCCTGTGTCTCTCATACAGTAACATGCAGTGGCATATCATTTAAAATAACCCAACCAAACAAAAACACTGGGAAGTAACACACTATAAAGAGTCTTAAGATCCTCACAGTTCTTAAACACTTAACTATGGAAAAGGCACTGACCCTTCTCCTGCTTTAGCCAGAGTTGTAACTGAGGTCATAGCTGGCCTTTCCAGCCCATGTGGTACTCCACCCATATTGTTTTCATGAAGAACTTGAAATCATGTCAAAAAACATCAGAAGGAAATAACGTTTGTGTTGAATTTATGTTTGGATTGTTTGTTTTCTTGGAAGGAGGTTGCTTTTCAGATGATAGTTATTTTTAGTGCCTATGAAACCGAAAGACAGCAAATGCTGGATGGAGCCAGGAAAGCTGTGAGCAAATATAGTATTGGTGAAAACTTGCAGACTGGAATAACTCAGTTGCCTTTGTTGTGCCTAAGCACAACCTATTCTGGATATTGGCTTCTTTGAAAATAAAAAGGCTCTGTTGTTGGGATATTGTGGTGTGGGTGTGTGGTTTTTCTACAGCAGATCATAAATTACAGTATTCTGTGACCTAAGGCAAATGTAACTGTTCCTCTTACCCTCTATTTAAAAATATCAAATTCTGTCCTGTTAGAGAACCCTATTTGCTATATGCATTGAAAAAATGAAACCTGAAGATAATTGAATGGGGCTACTGGGTTCTTATAGTATTTTAAAAATCTTTTATGGCATGCTATACATTTTTGAATTTTTTTTTTAATACTAGCCTGATATAATTTAGGCTTCATAGCTAATATAAAGTTCTCAGTATGAAACATTTCTCTGAAACCTGAAGAATGCAGAAAATACTTCTAGGGCATTACAAAAGTTCTGCCACCTCTAATGGTGATAGGTGCTTCAGATGAGTGGCAACTGGCAAAAAAAAAAAAAAAAAAAAAAAAAAAAAAGGACAAATTCCAACACGGAGGAATTAAGTGTGTAGTGGCAACTCCTCCAACATCAGTTTCCTGCTGGGTTCCATGGCTGGTAAAATTTCTGTGGACAATATTTACCTTCAATGAATAATCAGAGTTTTAACTAAACTTCAAAGTCTGCATATATAGGCTTGTGTTTTTGTGGCCTTTAACAACGGTGGTCTGCAAAGATTTTAATCAAATTATTTGTGCTATCAGTCAGGTATTTAGAAGCTGCAGATGTAAGATTTTGCTCTAAGAATCTAATCTGAATTTGCAAGCTGCATGTAAAGTCATCAGATTACTTTGAAGAATTTCTTCTTTCAAGAATTTCATTGAATCGTGAATGGCATAGGTTCCCCCATATTTGTGAGCTCTAAGGAAAGGTAATTGTAAAAGGGTTTTCAAAGCTGAGAGTCTCAACTGCTTGATACTGTGTGATGAGTCAGCCATTTGAGATAAGAGCAATCTCAAAGCAAAGCAAGTTAAGTAAACTCTATGAAAGAAGAGATTGTCATAAAAGGTAGTATGGAAACCATTGACAATTCAAAAGATTTATAGAGAGCCTTGTTTGTTAGGGTTTTTAAAAAAACTTTTTTGAAAGTGGCAAAATACCAAAAAGATATCAGTTAAGGAAATCATATGTTTGAGTAGATTACTGAAGAAAATTATTCTATTAGCTGCATTCTACATCCATTACAGAACACAATGAACTGCAGGAAGAAAATGCGAAAGGGAAGGTGGGTTTGTATAGGTGAATAGATAGACTAAACATGGATGGTCTGTAGGGGAGGAAAGAATATCTTTGGTATTTTAGGATGGTGTGAAGATAAGGATGATAGTGCAGACCAACTTATACAGAAATAATTCCATACTGCAGCCAAATTACTTGAGTTAAATGTCTCTTCTGAGAAGCTTAGTTGTAGCCATGAGTAACTAATATGCTCTCTTCATTTTATTGCAACCAGAACATTGTAGAACTTCCTTCAAAGAACTTTACTTCTTTCACCTTGAGAGCTTGGGAAATACTGAAAGTGCAGAATGTACGCTTCCTTCACAGTTTTGAATGATAGTAACCTTTTCCACTTCTGACCTCATTTGTGCTTCAGTTTAGCTTATTTTAGTGCAGTAGTTTCCTTGCTGTAGTTCATCAGACTGTTTGTAGCAGTCTCTGCTTAATCAGCAGGTATTTATAAGGGTGCCTGCTTGACCTGCATGACCCTGCCAAATCAGCCTGCCCTGGTTCTGATCTGCCCTGAAATAGAAAGATTGGCTTAGTCTTCAGGATGCTCCCTTTACCAGCAGAGTGCCCGTGTCCGTCATCTGGCTGGCAAGAAGAACACTGCACACTGTTTATCTGGAAAAATCCAGCCCACCTTTTACCCAGAAAAGTGGAAATACAGATATCACTGTTTCTTTTTGTTTGTTTGTGTATGCTTTTTTTTAATTTTTTTTTTTTTATGCAATATACATTAGTAGAAAATAATATCTGGGATCTGTAGCACTTTCACTGACACTCTTGGCCTCATGGATGCCCTGGTAGACACAGGGGAAACTCATAGGGAAAGCTGTTGAGGCTGTTCTAAGAATCTTTTGAATTCTGGCACAGGTGAGAACTTAGGAAGTGATCTTGGACAGCATTTCTGAGGTCTCTAAAATTCTTCTGGAGGATGGGATGGAGGAATGGTTTGGCAATTGCTACACGAGGGTCTTACCACCCAGATCACATCACAGATGATTGTTTAACAGTCGTTTAAGCTGAGAAGTTACAAAGTCTGATCCTACATGATATCCAAAGGAGGTTCATTTTAAGTGATAACAGTGAGGTAGGACTCTCGCTGTGATAAGCAGCATTTTTTACAGTGAATTAGCTATGAATGGTAGTGTTTCTGCATGTTTACATTTTAAGAAATTCTATCTATCAAAAAACCTGTTTCACACAAAACATCAGGAAAAGGTAAAGTCAGTAATATATGGTTCGAAATCTGTAGATTGCTACTTGTTACAATGCTGTTCTTTGGTAACACTTTTCTTATATTCTGGGTTTTTGGACTCATTACCAAGTCATTTGTGTTTCTCCTGATTTTCTTTATAATACTGTCAACACAGTGTGTGGTTTGTTTGGTGGAATTTGAATACTGGGTTATTTCCTCTAGGAAGCAAACATTGATTAATCCAAATCATTAATTAAAATGATCAAATAAATTTTCATTTGTAAATTATAATTTAATTTTTTTAAAATTCTTGTTAGTAGATTTTTGAGGAGAAAGGTTCTTTCATACAAAGCAATATTTAAGTTTGTAAGTTCCCCATATATTTCTTATTTGATCTATGTCTACATTAAATTATAGATGAAAGGTGGTTATAACCTGTAGATTCAGCGACACAAGCTCCACCAAGCAAACCATATACAAACATAACTATATTAAAGTAATGGTAATTGAAACTCTGTCTCAGAGAAGCCCTGTAAGAAGATGGGTGGAGAAATTCCTACTGTATGAAAAAGCAGTGACAGAGCAGACAGATGAGAAATACAGTTATGGTGTATGCACTTGCTTCCAGTGAGGTGGATTTGTGGTGAGGAATTAAGGACATGTGGAAATACCCTGTCACTGAGGAGATGATGGCGAATTTCTGAGCCATGAAGGGAATCAGAAAAAAAGAGTTCTCAACAGGACATGGCCCTAAAGAAAATTGAGGTCAAGCTGAAGAAACCTCAGGCAGAGTTAGTTGGTACAGGGACCAGATCTCAGTTGGTAAGAGCAATCAGTGAGGAAAAGAAGGATCATTTCAGCCAAGTGGCAAATTGAACATCTAGGAACAGCTGGTGGGATGACTCAGATGGCGTTTGGGGAAACCCTCTCTTCAGGCTCACAGCCAGGCTTAGAAGGCTCATCCTGGCTCTGGGTTCTCATTTGGTGGTAGAATCTGAATGCTGGGGTAGAGTCTGACACAAGCTGACACACATTTTTCTGTTCTGGTTTTTTATTCTTTGTACAGGAAACTGCATTTTCAAACGGAGGTTTAGGGTGCTCTTTTTTAATATATGTATATATATATTTTCTTTTTCCCAGCAGTGAAATGTTGACTATTAAGTATTGTTAGCACTGGAATGGTCACTAAAATAGTCCCACAAATTAATGAGTGCGTGTGATGTGCACACTTAAATGGCTTGTGCATTCATCTATACATGTGCATGTGAGCTGAAGGTAATTATCCAGGAGCACTGGCAAGGACACTGTCATATTTTATTATTTTCTAAAATGCTATTTGCTGTTGGGGATGAAGAGGAGCTGTAATCAAACAGTTCATTTTGTAGGCTCACATGCCACTCTGGTAATTATATATTTATATAAGGGATAGTTTCAAGGTTACTTAGGCCAGATGCAACACCTTTGACTTGTATATGCCTCAGTATTTATTTTTTAAAGGTTACATTTTTAACTTGCATCCCTAGGGAGGTATCCATATTTTTGTACCTAAATAAAGGTGGCCTCATTTTCCGAAATTAGGAGCACCTTCAGACCCATTTGACATCACTGAGATTCTTTTGCTTCTTTAATAGTAAAAAATGAAGGTACACACCATGTCCCATCATACACTCCACACTAGTATTAAAATACCAAAGTCTTTTTAATATCCTCTGCCTCTCATTGTCTTCATGCAGTATTATATTGATTCATCAGGAAGGCAGACTGGTCTTGACCTTGATTGGATGTGACAGCACGTTAGGATTCTGCTTGCTTTTACTTCCAAAACTGTACTAAACCCCATCATTTTGCATTCCCTGTTTCTGTGTGAAAGCTTAAGTACTTTTAATTGCCACAGGAATTGTCTGTTTGTTTATTCTTTTGCTGGTTTTTGTAAGAGCACACACCCAAAACCTGTGGATATCATCCAACTTGGCTGAGACTTAGTGCCAGATAGATAACTTTTCATATTCGTTTACTCAGTTAATCTGTTCAGAACTAAATTTTTAACACATTTTTAAGCTGTGAAGCTCTGCTATTTTCTGGCCCAGAGGGATAAGAGATATCCAGAAATTCTGAATTAGATTTTGAAAAAAAACATAAAGGCAAACCCAGTAACTTTTCCCTTGCCCAAGTCTGTTTCATCTAGGAAGAATTCTATGTGTTTTCAAACATTGGCAAAACCTCCTGTTAAAATTTACTTTGAAGGCTGTATTTATAATGATTTAGACATTGTGGGTTATTTAAAATGCTATGTTATGTATTTATTGCTTGGGTCTTAATGTAATTTTAAAAAAAAAGCTGTAATTTGTGCAACTCCTGGTAAACAAGTGTTAATCCATTTCTGTGTTTGCTCTCCACCCTCCTCATTTTCTGTCTGTTTTTCCAACGTTTGATTGCATTATGCTTTACCTAATGCAAGGACTTAGATAAGGATGGAAAGACCCTCAGTGAGGATAAGTCAGCATTGCACCATTTCACTTGGGTAGAGCACTGAGGAGCTGCCCTGTGGCGCTGTGCATGTGCAGTTTATGATTTCAGCTCCTGCGTCAAAACCCTCTGAGCAGGCACTCTGTGTTTTGTCTTTGTCCATGTGGCACCAACCAAATTTCTCTGTTGCTAGGGCGTAATGCTAGCAGGCATCCTAAAATGACAGATATGAATGGGAAATGGGGGTTTTCTCTAGGCACTCCACTAAGCTGAATATACTGTATTAAGGCCACTAAAGAGCATGTTACAGTAGGTTGGTGTCCTAGAACTGACTGGGGCTTTTGCACACAGGATTATCTTGCAGCTTGAATTAGGCACTAATGATGCCTGGCTGGCCCTGCACCCTGGAAAGTCTCAGCAAATCGCTCAGGGGAAGTTACAGAATTAAACACTTCCTCCCTGATCTCCTTATCCACACTGCTCTCCCTGTCCTTACCCTTGCTCTATCCCTTTTCACATCCCTCACTTCATGATGGTGCATCTGGGGAGAGGAAAAAATAAAGTGATGTTACCTGATTAACTTCTGATGCTGCATTCCATGCAGAGCACTTTGCAAATCTGCTGGTACAGAAAGCCTAACCTAGTGATTCTGAAAGTTTTTATTGCCTGAGGCATAAATCTCATGGCCTCATCATGATCTTTGTAGTACATATTCAAGTAAAACTGGCATGCAAATGCATGTAAATCCGTAGATATAAGTGTACTTTTGTGTATTTATTTTTTAATATATGAGATATTCAAAACACACTTGAATTTACTCCTACTTCTCTAGGTCTAAAATATCTAAATCTCTGGTATGTATTTTTGGTAGGTGCCACTTTTTCTGAGATGTGGATATAGTCCAAAGTCCGAAATTTGGTTATTTCTCTGTGGCTTAATTGCTTATATTTCCTAAACCAAAGGGAGATCAGTTGTCTAAAATCCAGAAGTAGATTGACATGAAACCAGATAATGGACCTCAAACATTTCCAATTGTGTGTACAATGGGATGTGTATGGATATAGTAAGAATACAACAACAAATGACACAGCTTAAGAGAAGTCAGGTTTTGAAGAATGTTGTACTGTGCAGAATGCTTATTCTTACTCTCTGATGTTCATTATCTGGGTCATATATGAGTGGTAATGAAAAAAGTCATGAAGAAGATTTTTCATTAATAATTCACTTTATGCCTTTGGAACCTACCAAGTAGTTCAGTTTTATCAAAATAGCTTGAGGATAGGGGTCCAATATCACATTTATTTTCACTAATTTCACTGATAGACGCATAGAATATCCTGAGTTGGAGGGACCCATGAGGATCACTGAAGTCCAGCTTCTGGCCTGGCACAGGACTGCCACAAGAGTCACACCATGAGCCTGAGAGCATTGTCCAAACACTTCTTGAACTCTGTCAGGCTTGGTGCAGTGACCACTGCCCTGAGGAGCGTGTTCCAGTGATCAGCCATCCTTTGGGTTGAGAGTCTTTTTCTAAAATCTAAACTAAACCACCCGTGAAACAACTTCAGGACATTCCCTTGGGTCCTCTCTCTGGTCACCACAAAGGAGAGATCAATGTCTGCCCCTCCTCTTCCTCCTTGATGAAGTTGTAACTGTGATGAGGTCTCCCCTCAGTCTCCTCCAGCCTGAGCAAACCAGCTTCCCCTTAAGACTTCACCATCTTTGTTTCCCTCCTTTGGATGGTCTTTAACAGCTTAATGTCTTTCTGACATTGTGGCACCCAAAACTGCCCCAGCACTGGAGGTGAGGCTGCCCCAGCTCAGAGCAGGACAATCCCCTCCCTTGCCCAGCTGGTGATGCTGTGCCCAATGTCCCCCAGGACAGGGTTGGCCCTCCTGGCTGCCAAGGCACTGCTGGCTCATGTTCAACTTGCCTTGGACCAGGGCCCCCAAGTCACTTTCCATGGTGCTGCACTTCAGCCCCTCATTCCCCAGTCTGTATCTACATTCAGGATTGCCCTGTCCCAGATGCAGAATCTGTCAGTTCCCCTTGTTAAATTCATACAGTTGGTGATTGCCCAGCCCTTCAATTTGTTGAGTTCTCTCCAAAGGGCCTCTCTGCCTTCCAGGCAGTCAACAGCTCCTCCTGATTTAGTATCAGTGGCAAACTTATTTAGTATTCCTTTGAGTCCTGCATCCAAGTCACTTAGGAAGACGTTGAAGAGAGCTGGGCTAAGATGCTTCAAAGCACTGAAAGACAAATTATAATGAAAAGTGCAATTACCATTGAGGCAAGAGCTAGTGCAGTTTGGAAGGTGTTCAGGTAAGGGTCATATTTATGGCATGTTTTTTTTAGCCCTAGAATGTTTAGCATGTTTATCATCATCTTGTACTTAAAAGGCCATTGTCAATCTTGGATTACAGAATGGCTCGTAATAGTTGATGGTACTGGGATTCAATTATTAGCAAAATGCTAAAAATTAAATACTAATTCATCTTTTGGCTTTCATGGCTGAAGGGGAAGGTTTAAAAATTAGATGCAAATAGAATTTTATAAAAAATTAAAAATCACCATTGGGGGGAGTTGTTGCTTATATCATATCCTGATAACTCAGTTTTTCATGAGAATGTAACAGGCTCTGGTGTGGACCCTGCAGGGAGAATTTAAGCAACTTCTCTCATTTAAGCAACTTCACTTTGCCTCAAATGTGAACTTTTCTGCAGAAACTATCATTTGAGCTGATTATTAGACAGAGAATTCCATCACACTTTGGGCTTGGGACTGCTTATGGTTATTCTCATCTGTCCTCACAACGAGTAAATGGAGCTGATCTGGAAACTCTGGGGTTTGGTTATATGTTCTCTGAAATGGGTCATTCAGGTGATGCTTTTAGTCAAACTTCTTGAACAATTGCATTGATTATTTTTTGTACTAATTGTGTTAATACTTCAATAGCAGTTACCTACAAGAGTTCTGGTGTGGTAATTTTATTTTACACTGTGAAGGTGACAGAGTTTTCCTCCATCTGCTGGGAGCCTAGAGGGCCTACTTTTTTTCTTAACCTTTATGACAAGTGGTCTTCAGGGTATCTGCGGATACTTGATTTCAGAATCAAGTGATATCAATCTTTGATACTCTTCTCCTTAGTATGAAAAGTTGACCAGCAAGTTTGGACTACTCTAGAATAGCAATGGGAAACTGAGTTTTTCACTGCATTTCAATGTTATTCTCTCCAGATAGGACACAAGCTGTACACACTGAAGTTTATAAAGGCTTCTTGGACTTTGATCAAGGACTTCAAGCCTTCAATGTCTTTCAGGAAGCATTACTCCTTTGTTAAAAAAAACTAGAAAACACTGTGGTATGTAGCTATCAGTTTTTGAGGCATAGATCAAGATACCAGATTGCAGCACGCAATCATTTCCCTTACAGTTTTATAGTTTCCTGGTATGAAATATCATAGTCAAACATAATTGCCAAGGATATGAAAGCAAAGTGAGCTGAAAAACATTGAACAGTTTGTTGTAATGCAGTGAACATTATGTCCCATTAAGCAGCTGAGTGAAGTATTTCAGCTGTCTGTGCTGTGGCAGACTTGTTTGGGCTTGTTTGTTGACCAGAGAGCATTTAATTTTTCTTCTGTGTCACAGATACAAAGTATTGCTTTCCCAGACTGGAGGGGAATAATTCAAAATTAAGAGGTGCAGTCTTTTAAATGCAGACATTGTCATCATGGGAAAATCGTACCCAAATTGATACAGGAGGGGTTTGTATAAGCATGGTGTGAAACATAGCATTGAACTGGTGGGAAGGAACCCAGGTATTGCTGGATGGCCCTGAAGGAGGCTGGCAGTGTTCGATCCCTCCTGGGTCCAGCTCCCACCTTCCCCCAATGCCTGTTCCTTTTTCCGGCTCTGCTGCCAAGTCCAGCCACTCTCACCATTGGCTCCTTGTTGCACTCTCTATGATGCTATGCCTGGACCCCAGCCCCCATGCTCAGCCCCTCTGCTGCAAATTTCTTGCTTCTAGGAGGATTTACTAGAGGTCACTCAAAGTAATTTCTTCACCTGTGTGCTTTGTCTGGAGTACAGATTCCCTTCAGGAGTGAAGGATCTGTTTCACCAGCTAGAAAGACAGTGATAATAATAATAAAAAAAAAACAAGTAGCAAACTTTAGAGGTAATAGAAATTCACTGAGTAATATTTTTCTTTGTTGATGGGATTTTTTCCTGGGATGTGGTTTCATGCTGGTCAGTAATATCTAAGTGCTGTAATAATTGTTTATCTTTTTTTTTTTCTTGGTAAAAACAATAGTTAAATGGAAATTAACAAAACTACTACCAGAACTACTGATAATGCTACATAGTATAAATTAGCACAAGCAAATATTTTATTTTTCTGACCTTATGTAGGTATTTAAATATTTATATATTTATTCTTCGTGGCCTGAGGCCTCTTCTTCAGTGGACCTACACAAAGAAGAATGGGCATCTGACCTCTTAGGGCACAGACTTTGCTTTTTTACCTGAAAGAAACCAATTTGTTATCTTCACTGGAGCTGATTGATAGGCCAGGTACACATTTTTACCCAAACCAGCAGAGGCACTGGACAAATTACTTTTTCTTTTGTTTGAATAGATGTTAACAGAGAAGTGCCAGCTATTTCTCCCCTTCTTTTCACAAGGAGAGTAAGAGGCAAATGTTGTTCCTGTGTTGCAAGGTTCAGTTTAGAATGAGTTTCATCAGTTGCTGCAGCCTGGTAGGAAATACCTATTGGTGTTGTAATTAGGGTCACTGGTTGTGTTCATGAGCCAACACCACAGTTGCTTCTCAGTTGCAGCATATGGTCATGCAGCTCTGTTTCTAACAGGATATGAGTTTCAGCTCTTGTACTGCTCTTTCTGTTTCCATTGCATCCTTCTGCACTAGCAGATACAAGCAGTGCTTTTTTAACACCTCTTGAGAATGTTGTGCATTTAATAGGAGTGCAGTTGGCATACATAAAATAAAGGCAGCACATTGCTCTACAGGAACAAGGTCACCACTGTGCTGCTGCATTTGTCTGTGCCAGAGCCCTGAAAACCCAAACTGGAGCTGCTACTTCCCCTGTGGAGTCAGGATAATGGCTGCTACTGTAGGAGCAGAAGGGTTGGGAACCTGAAAGCCGCAGTTGCTGCTCTGACTTGGTGCAGGGTCTGTACTTCAGGTTGGGCAGGCAGCTTTACTATGATGTACTTTGCCTGTTAAAATACTTTGCCAAAACCCCCAGACCTTGATGTGTTTTGAAAAGTGAATTTGAAACTTACAATAAGGAAATATTTTAGGGTGGTGATTTTTGATGAACTGCAGTTAAAACCTTTCACTGGGTTCATCGTCATTATTGTCATAACCCGATCATCAGCACAGCCCTCACGTTTTGCTATTTGGTATTTAGTTACTTGTAGAAAAAACTGACAAGTTTTAGGAGTCTGCAGGGGTTTTATTTACTGACTCTCAAATGTAGATACTGTGTGGGTTCTCAAGATTTTTTTTTTTTTTTCCTATTTGGAGAATACAATAGGATCATCTTAGGGAGGATGAAAGTGAAAAAGCCTGATTAAGGATGGTGAAGTGTAAATCTGTGTGGTTTGTTTTTCCTTTTATTTAGACTGACTTTACAGCTGAATGTAGACCCCAATATGCTCATCTCACTGTGGTTCTCATCATGTTCTGATTTATTCTCGTGCAGCCCTGATGATGTCAGTGGAGTGACTCAGTGTGTAATCACAATCAGGCCATGAGCTTTTAAGCTTTCTAGAAGGTAGCCTCAGGTATATCATGAAACAATGACACAGAGAAGGTACAGGCTAAATGTACTGAATAAATCAATAGTTATACCAAACAAGCACAATATATGGGTTAGATTTACAATTTATTTTTTCTTTTTTGTACTATGGAAATTAATAACAAAACAAAAGGAAGAAACATATACCCAGACACTGAAAAAGAGCCTACTAACAACGAACTGAGATGTTTTCTCAATAATTGCTTTAACAAAGTTTTGCTTAGTTGTTTTTACCCTATGTTTTTGAAATACGTATAAAATTTAGAGGTAATTTTATGCTGCTAACTGAAGGCTAGTATTTAATCCTTTCATTTAAAAGTAAATGATGACTTTTTAATAAAGCAAATATGGAAGTTAGTTTCAGTGCATTTATCATCACTTTTAATTTAGTGAATGTTTCTGGCTATTTCATAGAAGATACATGCTTCTCACAAAACGTTGAATTTTTTGCGATTCGGTAATAATGTTTTTCATGCTAAGTGAGGGCAGTTAAATATAATATATTTAATGTATAATAAATAATAAATGCTTTCTGTTGCTTCTACTGAGAGTGAAGTAAAGAGATCAAGAAAGTTTGGATTCCGCAGTAAAATTTGTAACTAAGTAGAAGGTATCCAGAAGCTGTACCCTGAGCTTGTGACACTCTGCCTGGAATGCTGCATCCAGCTCTAGGGTCCCCAACACAAGAAAAATGTGGACCTTTTGGAGAGAGTCCAGAAGAGGCCACCAGGTTGATCAGAGGGCTGGAGAACATCTGCTGTGAAGATGGGTTAAGAGAGTTGGAGCTGTTCAGCTTGGAGAGAAGTTTCCAGGGAAACTTTATAGCCCCTTCCAGTACCTATAGAGGGGATACAAGAGAGCTAGAGAGGGACTTTTCACAAGGTCAGGCAGTGACAGGATGAAATGGAATGGCTTTAAACTGAAAGAGAGTAGATTTAGATTAGATATTGAGAAGAAATTCTTCACTGTGAGGGTGCTGAGACACTGGAACAGGTTGCCCAGAGAAGTTGTGGATGCCCCATCCCTGGAAGTGTTCCAGGCCAGGTTGGATGGAGCTCTGAGAAATCTGCTCTAGTGGAAGGTGTCCCTGCCCATGACAGGACAGTTGGGACAAGGTGGTCTTTAAGGTCCCTTCCAACCCAAAACATTCTTTGGTTCTATAAATCTGGGATTTTTGTCCTAGACTCCTGGGGACTTATCACCTGGACAAGAAGTCAACTGAGTGATATATTGTATCTTCTCTGATCCTTGCACTTTCCCCAAAAATCCAGGCTTGGGGAAGCAGGGAGTTACTGCAGCCAAGTTGCCATATCCTTCTGAACTGGGACGTGCTCACATCTGTTTTATTTGAGGACTGCCAGGTCTATTAGATTAAACAAATACAATTCTGTAACAGTTTTCTTGTGAAGGAGAGCAATTTAGATAAAAGCAAAAAACTCAAGAGTTAGTAATTCATCTCACATTTAAGAGGGCCACAAGGAACTAGGGGAGAAGTTTTACCTCCACGATGAACATTTGTGTGCTCCAAGGTTTTCTTGCGCCACATGGAAATCCTACAACATGAATCCTTGCTGTCTGCTGTATTCTCAGAGTTCATGAGGTTACTGTTTCTGTGTCTGGGGATACAAACTGCAAGTCGTGCCTGTTGGAATATGTTACCATACCGATTGCTAATGTCTGCTGCATTTGTAATTAGCTGCCTCATCACTGCCATTGATAGCAATCAGCACATACTTGCCCAGCATGAATAGTAGAAAGACGTTTGGAAAAAAAACCAAACAAGCACAAACGATGCCAGCATTGATTTGACTTCATCTTTGGGTTAGGCCATTGGTTTAAGGGAGCCTACTTTCATACTGTTCTAGAAGAATAAAATTAATTTAGAGTCTAGAAGTTGTATTAGGGAGTTTCTTTCTATTTAGTACCGTATTCCATGCCTTCCCGTTCTGCAGAGGAGTTGTGTCAGGGGAGCTGGAGTAAATACAGACAAAATCTTTAAAAATGCATGTTCAGCTTGCAGAGCTTCTCCTGAAGTTCACTCTCTGGTATAATATGTGAATGAGCTGAAGGAAGTGAGATTTTTGGTGTTTGAAAATGCATTAATATTGTATTTTTCTCATTGATTGTGAATTGGGAAAAGGGTTCTTTCCTAACAATTTGTGGCAAATCAAAATGCATTCGTCATACAGGTGCTGTTTGAGACCAATATTCTTGTTACTTCCTTGACTACTAACAGTGAAATTTTGTGAACTCTGGAATGTACCTATCAGATTTATCTGTTCAAGGCCCGGAGATCAAGCACTGAAATTCTTGGCAGTGGGAAGTATTAATTAGGATTATTTTGGAGCTTTATGCTATGAGAAAATTAGATGGACATGAAAAATTTCAAATTTGTGAGATTCAATAAGTATCACTCTCAAGAGAAACTTTCTAAATGTGTGCAGTTTTGACTACTCTGCTTTTCAGTATGGATGAGCGAGCAATCTCTTAAATGCTTATCCCAGTATGGCATGAATAAGTCTCCTGAAAAGCAGCATGCTTATATGTGTTTTTCTAATTATTGTGTAGCTATTTGATCTACTGAATGGACTTCTCTGGGTTTTACTCTAATTAGTTGTTTACAAAGTGTGGTTTTCATTACCTCTATGTCAGGAGATATTTCATAGGCTGATAAGGAAATTTAGGTGGGAAAGAGACCTGTTTTTCATCTTCCAGATTGGCCAGCTGGAACTGGCTCAGACCAGGTTTTCGGGGTCTTTATCTCAATATTCAGAGATTACAGGCGACCTGATCCACTGCCCTCCAGTCCTCTGAGCGAGAAGGCAGTCCTGAGACATTTCTTGTTTTGGCTTCTGCCCATCTTCTCTCATCTCCAACCATGCTGCTGAAGAACCCAGCTCCATCTTCTCCTTATAGCTGCTAGGGGGCTGCAGATAGATCCCCTTGAATCCCTTTCTGACCCAGGCTGAACCAGACCTCATACCTCAGCTTCTCCTTACAGGACAAGTGATGCATGGCATGGATTCTGTTCACATAAGGCCCTCTGTGTGAAATATTCACATTGCTTGTTGCTACCTACCTGTGGGCTAGTGACATAGTATTGGAATTTTTAATAAAGACTCCAGAGTGAGTTCTGGCACTATCATTAGCCTGTTGTTTCATTAGAGTGTTTCAGATCTGTGTTTCAGATGCCTCTGGAGATAGTCTGCAGTCATCCACTTATATAAAAGCTCTGAAGACTTTTTTGATTAAAAATGTAAATAAGAACTGCTGAGTTTGACAAGGAATATATTAAATGCCAACATTGTTTAGTCACAGCATGGTTCCTGGGCAAATTTGAGATATCACTGTCTTTATGCATTTTGTCAAATGTTTTTTATTGTTTTGATGGTTGTTGGTGTTTTGGTTCTGTTTTCTTTATTGAACAGCCTGCTCTGAATATGCTTGTCCTCTCTTCTTTCTCACACCATTTTAATATATTTTTGGATGTCCAGTACATGTAATATTTCCTTTGAGGAAATACCTTTTTCTGCTTTTCTTATACAGAAGAATATATCTGTCAAAATCAAGATCTGGTCAGTTTAATTAGAATGGTGTTCCCACAGGTGTAGATAAATAAATTCTTCCTGTGATCAGTTGAAGATTTAATGAACTCAGTACATTTCATGATTTTCAGGCTTCTTTTTGCTTCTGAAAAAAAAAAATTGCTAGGAGGTGCTAAGTGCAGGAGTTTCAGCAGGACCCAGTTAAGAGAAAATGTTTTGTATGCCAAGGACATATTTACTCCTTACAAATATATGTGCTATAAAACAAATGAAAAAAGTGTACCTCTGTATTTCAGATGAGAAACAATGGCCATCTGGAGTATAATCGCAATGACAAATGCTTGTTTCTTTTGCTGGCAAAACTTCCATTAGTTTCCATGTTGCAGTATTAGGACAGGAATGATAAGATCATGATTATGTTTAAATAAATCATAAGGAAGCTAATTATTGCTACCAAGAAAAAGATAAAAAGAAACAGATATAAGAGTACAGTAGCCTAGTAGACCTTTCAAAAATAATTGTCCAAAAGGAAAGTTAGCAGCTCACTTCTGTCCAAAGGGCAAGCATGGGTATCATAAATTCTCAAGTGTTAGTTAAGTCTCACTTGCCCCTGGCTATTAGGAATGAGAACAATCATTTGCCTGCAGACCACCACTGCCTTTACCTTCATGGGAGCCTTTTCCTTTCCAACTCTCTGGACTTTGAAGCTCAATTTCTGTTGCTTGGGCAAGGATATAGGTTGGCAGAAGGCTGCTCTCCCTCTCCCAGGGCATGGACTTTACTCTAGCTGCCCCTCAACGAGTTCAGGGACTCCATTATTCTAACACAATGACTCAGATTTGCTTTTTGTCCTTTTAAGTAATATAATCACTACAAAATTTCTGTTACTTGCACAGGGGTGTCTGTGGTTTCCTGCTATGGAAGGGGCTGTTGAAGGCAAACACATTTGGGACAATACTGCTTTGTCCTACTCTTACTTGCTTATTGAGATGTTTCACAGAAGAATGTCAAATCACTTTTTAAAATACTAATCAATGCCTAGACATGTACATTTCAGTTTGAATAATATCCATGTTTTTTGGGGTTTTTTTGCCAGAGTTGTTCTATTCAGATCAATGCAGTTCCATTTAGAAAACTGGTGTAGTTTATGAATGGCTGAAACTTGTAAGTGAACATGCATGGTTGTTGATTATCAGCTGTGTCCTAGCACTTTGGGGTGGAATGACATTCAGAGAACAGACTCTGATTTTGATGTATGATGAAGTCCATCATTGCTAAGACTTGGTTTCGGAGATTGGATTTTCTTCATTCACATTGTAGACTTTTTTTTACATTTTTCTCTTCAAAACACTGGGCTTCAAAGATTTTTTTCAAGGGGTTTTGTTTTGCTTTGTTTTTTTAATGAACTTAGTTATGCCTCCCCAATTATTTTTCATAGTATTTTCATAACAAAGAAAAGAAGTAGTTACAGAAATAGGGCAAGAGTTGCAAAGTCACATGCTTAATCATTAGGTCTGAGAGTGAGAGCCACATTATTGTAAACAATAAAAAATAAAATCCTGTAATTTATTAATTGACAACTTTCCCTTCATGCACAAAGAAATGGTAGGGAGTATGTAGTTAAAACCTGCTTGGTTATGTAATTAAAGACTGGTCTTATCACAAGTGTTGAAGAGGAGAAAATAAAGTTTGTACAACTGGAATATGTAGCTTCTGAGTTATCTTGGCAATGACAGTAGTGTCATGCACTCCAGGACAGCAAAAGCAGATTCTGCCTATTACTTTCACTTTTCCAGATGCCAGTTAGAGGTTTTTCCCCACCTTCTGGGTACATGCTCCCTGGATAATTCACGTGTTTCTTATTTCCTCTTTAGATTCCTCCCTTTAACCCAGCTTTTGTCCCTTCTGTGCCTGAAACAGAGAGCTACATCCAGCTGCCATCATGGGGATGAGGGGGAAAGTGAGGATAGATGTTGAGCTTGTAGCTTCTCTATAGGATTATTTGAAGCTGAAGCAGTTATGGGCAGTAAAAAATTTGATTTTTTTCCTTGTATTCCCCAAGCTGAAGCGTGTTCAGCCACTCTTTGTGGGAACAGTTTGTGTGCAGTCTGCTTAGTGTTTCATCAAGGCTGTGAAGGTGGGTTGTTGGAGAGTCTTAAGTGCTAAAATTCAAGTGTATGTGAGAATTTGAAAAGGCTTGTAATTTGGACAAATTAGGATAAACTTCTTCAGGGATATCCAGAGCTCTGCTTCCTGGCAAATGTTTAACTCTGAAGGTCCTGCTTATTCATTCATGTAGTAAGAAAAAAAGCAAAGGAGCAGCTTATCTAAAATTAAGGCTCTTTGCATCACAGATAGCTTGTAGATGGATTGACAAAAAGTAATTTTATTTCCACTGACTTTTTAAAGTATTGTTTGCCCTAAGCTTGTTTATAGTTCTTTGTCA
>VZSR01003807.1:14810208-14967241 GCA_013398615.1 Brachypodius melanocephalos
GTTCTTCAGGGTCTGTAGCACTTTATCGGGTAGTTTCTTTACTAGCTTTACTTTTCCATGCTTGAGCAACTACACAGTCTTCCAGGCCTAGGTAGCACCTAGTTACTATAATAGAGTTGTCTGTAGGAATGAAGTTTTTACTGAACCAAATCCTGATAGAGTTGCACTTTATAGCTCACCAGTCTGCCTTGATGTTTTAGCATCCTCTTTTACCTTTGGCTGGCTGAACTGAACACCACAGACAGATCTATGCTTCTTATCACTTTGAGGGCTCATTGAATGTTTAAACCACTTGGTGTTCTCAGTGGGCTGTTTGGTTATTTAACTTGAGAACAAAAGTGGTTGAATTTCGAAATGGTTGATCCTATGCAGCTTTCATTAAAAGAATTCACTGGTTGTGTATGAACTCTATCAGAACTGGTGGTCAAAATCATGCGTTTTTCTAAGATGTTCATGTGCCTTGTAGGATAGACAGCGCAGAGACTGTAAGAATGTGGATCACAAAAGTAACCATCATTTTCAGAGAAATCTATTTCTGTTCAAGACATTGCCCAACTTGATTTCCTTGAAAGTCCCTCACTTTTGGATAGTTAGCATCTCAAAGTGCTTCCTGCTGTTTGTTGGACAGATAGCTTCTCTTCTGTGTGGTGTGAAGTTTTTCATCTTACAACATAGCAGGATATATTATTTGATGCCACAAAATTTAGTATTGCTTTAATCCTTACTACCATGTTTATGTTTTTACTGATTTTGAGCTGTTCTGTTGTTTTGCTCTAGTCTCTTTTATTTGTATTAGAGTTATTACAAGATTTTTTTACTATAAACAAATAGAAATGTTTAATATAATTATTGGTGAATATTCTGAATTCATGAGCAACATTCTGAAAATACCACTATAGTAAAAGACCTGTGTATCCTGATTTAATCCATTGGACAGCGTGTGCTGAGTATATCTCCATTAGTTTTGATTTATTTCAGTAGATTCTGAGCTTTTCCATATCCAAATCAAGGGGTTTTTTTTCCCCACTTTTTTTAGGCTAATGAATTCACTTAGAAAAATGATAATTTTACTACTGGTAGTAGAAATTTGCTCCAAGCAGCACATTTGCTGCAGCGCATTTACGTTTCTGTGTCTTATGACAGAGAAACATTAAACATTCAAATTCCAGTTCAGTTCTGACATTTTTTCACAGTGTCTCAAAGGTTGTAGTGCATAATGTTATGAGCAGTCCCATTACTGTCAAACAATATTAGCAAATCTACTGCAAATCAGTGATGACTGCTGCAGTAATTTGCCTGTCTGACAAGATTGGCTTCAGGAAAGCAAGACTGTCCATTGTTTTAGGAGTTCATGTAAGTGCCATAGAGTGTGTAAAAGATGGAATCAGAGCCTGTGCTTTCCTTTTTCAGAGATCTGCTACCTTCAATCTGATCTCATAGTTATTTTTGTATAGCTGCTCTTTAAGTACCTTTTTTGACTGCTTAAAGAAAGCAGAATGACTGCTTAAAACCCTAACTAATAAAGATACTTGTAGACATACTGGGACTGAGCCAAATTACCTATAGATCTATAATCAACATTTTAAAATATATTCTTTAGATTATTTTCTTTAAATGATTTGATGTGAGTGCAGCATATCTTTAAGACTTCTGTTAAAAATTAAACTTCTTTTCAATGTGGCATGTTTTTTTTTTAAATTAGACTTTTTGAGAGCTCTAAGGGAGTGGATCAACAAGACACAAAGGTTATTACACGAAAGGTTTTCATGACAATAGAAAGAATGGCTGCAGAATGTGTAAATAGCAACATGATGCCAGTTGCAGAACTGCGATGGACAAAACCCCCAAAATATTTGTTTAGGACCTTTTTTAAAAAATTATGGTCATTGCAGATGCTACTGTAGTAGGTAGTTTATAGACGAGAGGATGATTTCTCATCAGTTTATTTAAATATTGAAATCTTCAGGAAAAATGATTTTTTAAACTGGTGTGCCTAGATATTAGCATGAATAGATTGAAACAGGAGTGCTATGTAGGGTAGTTATTCTTATTAGTGAAACTTACTGGATTTTCTAGGTTCCTATTTGATTTGTCACCATCCAAACCATCCCTTTAAGTATATAATTAAGGAAAACAAGTCATTATAAGAAAAAATTGCAAATTGAGTCTGATCAGTTATGTCAGGCTGTTTTCACCTTGCCTGTTTGGTGCAGGAGAAGATATGTGTGTGTTGGACATTTAATTTCACTGTCTCCTGTGCCAAACAGGTGAATGAACAGACACCTGTAGAGCAGCAAATCGTGAATCTTTCAGACAGAGTTGAAACCATTACACATGATTAACTCAAATGTTTGGTATCCTGGTTTTAGCTAATATCCTCTTCAGAGTGCTGCTTTTTACAAATGAATTAAGTGTGCCTATAATGGTTTTCTAAATGGTGGTGTTTTAATTTCTGACTGTATTCGAGTGTGGATACTATGAAAGGGAGTCATATGTGAGTAATATGTTTACATCACATGGAAATTAAGACAGCAGTCAGTGGAGATAAAAATAGTAGTGCAGCAGCACAGGCAAATACACAGTAAACATAAAATGCAAATAAATTCATTGATTAATTAGGAATACATTCTGCTTCTACACATGCAGAAGAAAAAAATGCAGCCCATCCTGGCAAAATATGGTACATAGCAATTTAATTTCAGTTGGTTTTATTTTTAGTCTCTCAAAACACACAATAGGAGCAAGTATGCTGCAAGGACTGGAAATGGGAATGATGCACAGAGTAAAAAAAAAAAAAAAAAAAAAAAAAAAAGATGTTTTGGACATATCTTCCAATCCACTGCAGAAATCATGTTGTTCTCATTTGTTTCTCCAAACACCAAAGGAAGCTTTTCCGATCAAAGCAAAGAGCAGTTAGAGGCAGTGCAGTTATGCCCAGACATGTCCTGGCTTCTAAACATCAAGATTAAATCACTGCACCATGCTCTCTTCATCCTCTGTTCCTTCTTGGGAAAACCAGAGCACAGGAAAGTGGGGGAAAATGTGAGTCTGGATGGCTCAGGAACATCGGATGTGCTCATGAGAATATGGCCACAGCAGGGCCTTACCTTGGATTTAAGGGCTGGAAGTCTCCCAAGTCCCACAGTATAAATATATGCTGTGACAGTCTAAGTGCTATTGTGAGGTGCAACCAACAGCCTGAGTTAAAGCACACACTCTCTGGTGCTGGCTAAATTATTTGTTTCCCATATTTCAAAAAATTTAATCTGCTTGCACTGTCCACAACATGTCCTTCCAGAGAGCCTGTTTGCTGATTGTGCTTGCAATAAATTGACTGAGAACAAAAGAAAACACATTGATTTGTTCAGTTTGTACTTTATTCTAATCTGATTTTTTTAAAAATGGGACCTTCTTTGGATGAAAAATGAAGTCATTCTTTGTATCTTTCTAAATAGTGGCTAGATAGACTGTGTCTATCTTTTAGGATCAATAAGGACTGCTTAAATTTAAAATACATATTTTGTAAATACATTTCAGACAGTAAGAGCAGGAAGTCCTCAGCTGTGTGCCAGTTGCTGTGCAGCAGCAGGTGACACAGCTGGCAGTGCTGCTGCAGATGTGAGCCTGCTCCTCCATACTTCAATGTCCTGTAATTATTCCACCAGTATGTGTGTGGGTTTTCTCTATTTCCACTCTTGCAAATGACATAAGACCTTTGGCTCTCAAAGGGCCGTACTGAGGTTACCTGTACATTGTGCAAACCCCAGAGAGCTGATCCCCATCATTTTCTCCAGTAGGGCTTTGGCCAAGGATGACTGGTGCCCTTCTACCCTTGTGCATGGATTTTCTTTCTGCAGAAACTGATGGGGAGCAGACTGGTGTTCAGTGGTGGAGCAGGATATGAATGATGTGTAGACCTAGATCCCAAATCCTGGAAATTTAGATAAATGGTTTGTTACTGTGACCATCTGACCATCTCTAATAAAGCACATTCAGTAGAAGTATATATCTGAAAGCTGCACTTTGACAAGTGCTGTCTTTCACCTTAAAATATATTAAATTGATAAATGCGTGAGGAATTAAAAAATATATATTCCCATTCTTTGTATCAATACTGCTAATTCTTCTTGTCAATTGAGTAGCCATGGCTGCTGGAAACATTTTTTCCCTCTGCTTTCATCCTTTCTTTTATCCTGAAGTCTATAGAGTTACTATTAAACCTAGAAACTTAGCAAAAATATATACTTTAGAGCTAGCACCAAATCTAATTTGTTTGTTGGGGGTTTTTTAAAAACCAAAACTTTCCTGGCATTGTACCATAAAAAACATCGACTGGTGGTTTAAAGGACAAGAAATGAATTTGCATTGCCCCTGTGCAGTACCCTTAATTGGGGTAATCCACCTGTTGTGGAAGTATTGATTAAATGATGTAGCTTAAAATATTGCCCCTTTTCATAAGCAATGTCCCCACATTATTGCTTTCACTCTGCAAGCTTTTCTACAGCTGCTTTAAGTTAAAACTGTCCTTAATGGAGATAGGAATTGTTATATAACATAACTCATTGAAAGCTTTAGAAAATGTATGCCATACTGCTCATGGAACAAAATTTTCCATTGAGGTGCTCTCCACTGCTTTCTGTGCTGTGTTTTCACACGGCATGGAAACATTGCAGCTGTTTTGGGACACTTTCTGTACTTCCAGGTTGATTTAGCAGTATGACATATACCTGGAAAACAAAATAAGACAGAAAGCTCTTTGGTGTTTTTAGAGCAGAACTATCAAAACCAAAGGAAACAAACAAAGGATACTGAAAATGAGGAACTGTGAGGAACGTGAATGTCACTAAAGCAAGAAACAAAACAAATCTTGACATTTTTCAGTCTGTGAGAACAATCAAGATGCTTTTATTAGACATGTGTGAACTTGACTCTGTTGTGACTCTGTGCATGAGCCTCCTTCTTGTGTTACCTTGCAGCAGAACCCAGTTTTTGCCACCCTGCACTGTCCCATCCCCAAGCACCAGGTGCTTGATGTGCCACCTGCTGCTGCACAGTACACAGCTGCCAGCTTGATCGCAGACATTAGAGAAAGTATGCACAATGATCATTCCATCAGCATCTTCGTAACTGTCTGAGGATGCATAGTTGGTTGTGTTCATTGATGCAAATAATTTGCTCTAAATGCTTTAAAGTAAATATATCCAATTACGTTTGTCTTTTTTTTGCCAAATTAAAAAAAGTTCTTGTAGAAAAGCTGTCTGTTGGTGAGGTTTCAGTAGAGAAAGGGTTTGTAAAAATATGAAGATATTTCCAGCCATTTAAAAGAAGATATTTGATTAAAGCTATATTTCTTGCAACATTTCTATCAGATGCAGAATCATATTGTCAGAGTCCTTGTGTTTTACACAAACAGAAATTTGAATTTGATCTCTATAATGATACATTTACAGTAACAGCATAATAAAAGTGAGCCTTTTTATTCTCATTTCAATAGTGTGTTGTATATAGTGTCTGTTGGCACCTGTAGGGGAATAAGATTTGAATCTCCACAAAGTATTTGTCATACCTGCCTTCATTTTACCAGAGGAAAAAAATATCTGTTCAAGTGCTCTGGTGCTCTGATTTAATGAAATTGAAAGTACTGCATATTATCAGAAATTTGAGTGTGTTTCACGCTGATCTAGGCACACTCCAAGCATTCTCAGCATCCTTAAATATATTTCGTGCACCTTGTAGAAGAGATCAAATACATTATTCAAAACCAAGTGGCCTACATATCTGTTTGGATTCATTGCTTGCTATTTCTTCCACTTTCAGTTGCAAAGCTGAAGGACATCCCTGTCTCACAGGAGTATGCAGTGAACCCAAGTGGTTGTTTTTAAAAGCTGTTTGCCTTTATATGTGTGACAACATAGAAAAGAAGGTCTGTGCCATTCAACCATTTTTACTTACTGAGCATTGTGCTGTTAAAAAGGCACTGGTGAGCAAACTGCATCAGTTTTTGCACACATCTTTTTGCTTTAGGGTATCAGCAGTGTAGTTGAGTTGTCGTGGTCCCTGGATGAATTATTCAAGCTCTTGACATCAGAGATTTCTGCCAGCGGATTGGCTGGTGCTGGGATAATAAAATCTTTCCACAGAAAAACAGTGGGGAAGGATGATGGCAGTGAGACCAGCAGAACTGCTGCTTCCAGTACAGCTGGCTTTGCCTGGCTGTTGCATCTCTGCAAGAACATACAAGGATGTTTTTAAGGTTTGGCTTCATGTGAATTCTCTGATTAGAGATGGTAGAGGGATTTTTGTAAGAGGCCTGCGTTTCCAGTGAGGGAAGGAAACCGGATCATTGTCGAAAATTTACTCCTGGCTGTATTCTAAAGAAATGCTGCACATGAGAGAGGAGTAGAAGCCACAGCAGCATCCACAGCAGCAGCAGCAGTGCCCATGGCTCACTATAAAGGTGCTGGTGGCAGAAATATGCTGTCATTGAATGTGCTTCCTGAATTCTTCCAGTGCCAGCAGGGTAAGTGATGAGAATGCAGAGCTGACAGCCCTTGCGAATGGGGAGAGCATTAAGGAATTGCCTGACACACAGGTTTTGTGGGTGTTAGATAAACGGTACCTGTGCAGAGAATTTAATCAATGAAAATAACACAACTGCTTCCAGGTAAATTTGTAAAAAGCATATTTAGAATGGAATTTAAAAAAATCAATGCACTGCTTGTGTTTTATTCAGACATAGATTTTACAGTGGCAAAATCTGTTCCTTTTAAAGCTATGCAAAATAAATGCTAGAACCAAGGAAACTTTATTGTTAGTAATTCCAGTTAGGCTCATAAAGAATATATTGCTCACATAAATTCCCTTGAAACAGGTAAATAGAAGGGCTATTTCTGCTGTTTGTTGGTATGACTGAAACTCTGTGTGTCTTCTGCACACAAATTGTCTCTTTAGAAGCTGGAATCTGGTTCTCTAATTTCCAGTTTTTGTCAGCAGGGTGTTTCTTGAATCACCAAGATGCACTGGAACTACAAATTATGGAATCATTTTCACTCATGGTTAGGAATCATGCAGTGAGAAGTCTGTTTTTCAGAATGTAAAAACAATTGTCACATGCAAAGACACCTCCCTGCCATAAATAGTTGGTGTGGAATGAAGCATGATGCAGTATCTTAGTGGTGTTTATCAGAACTTGTCCATGGCTGCAACAAGTAGATTCTGAGAATGTAATAAATTTTAAAAACTTATGTAATCCTGCCTGCCCAATGATATTGAAGGAAACTAAAGAATGCAGAATTATTTTCTTAGGTATAAAGTGAGATAATCTAGCAATAGATGCTGGTGAGTGTATCTTTTTCCCCTCTGGTATTTCTTATATGGGAGATGGTATTTATATATAAAGAAAATATTCCTGAATTATAATGCACAAACACTTTCTGGGGGCTTGTATATGGCCACTGACCAACTGAAGATAACATTTGGACCTATGAATTTTGTGTGGGGATTCCTATCCCTTCGTACCCTAATTGTGAAGCAGCATTGCATGAGTGTTAATTAGGGAGTTTATTGTTAGGGATGCAACAAGCTTAGTAGTTATCTATTCCAGAACTTTAATGGGTTTTAAGGAATATTCCATTTTAATTTTACAGATGTGGAATACAAAGAATGATATTCAGTGCTGCACATGTCACTAACAAATGCAGGAGCTAAAATTAGATATTCCATCTGCAGATTTTGGGATACGCACATATTCTTATGAAAAATAAATATCATCAAACAGCAATTGTATTTATTTGAATTTTTGGTTAGGAAATGAAGGTGTTCATTCAGAACTGGTGATGGTAATAACATGATTTGTTCTTCCATGACATAGATATTTCCTCCTATTTTCAAAAGAAAAATCTCTGCCATAAATACTTGAATACCTCTGCTGTGAAATAATTCCATGTGTCAAAACTGATTACCCACAAGAAAGGGGCAGGACTTTGTGGATTGGTTATAATGGTGTGATGCTCTTCTCTCCACTGCTGTGACCCTTGCTGCTGAAGCTGGAGGAGCTGATTCAGGAGCTATTTTTGTCTGTGCATCTGGCAGCTGTCCCACAGGGACGATCTGACAGTCAGGGAAATTCACTATAAACCAGGCAAGTGCTTCAAGAAAGGGCCAAGGGATGTAGTATGCAGTGATGTAGAAACTGCCTGAACTGGCTAATGGATCCTTCCTGGCAGGATGTCCCAGGGGACAAATAAGTTTGAAAATGCTATTTCAAATTCAACATTCTAAATATTTTCAAATACATATGCTAAGAAGTATTTTTTTTTTCTAAGTCCCTAGCTGACTTTCTACATAAAAGCAGTTTGGCTGTGGGAGATGTGGATTCTAGTTAAAAAGTAAAGAAAAGTTCTAGGTCTTCAGACCTTGGGTAAGTATAGTATGGATTTACAACTCAAATTTATCTTGACATTTAGATTTTAAGTGGTGTATTTCTGGTCATTAGCTTGTTAAGACTTGAACTTTGCTGTGAAACTCTTCAAATAGTCAGGTATCAGAAGATTATTGTAATAATATGAAACATTTGTTACGAGTATTTAGAGGCAAAATTGACTGTCTCAATAAAATAGAGTTATTTCTGGGAGGCGCAGAATGCATTTGTTGTCAGTTGGAAATTTTACTCTTTCACCAAATCTGAAAGTATCCAGTGTTTTCTAATCAAACTGATTTCCTTTTATTCTCAGATGAGCAAGAGTCAGTGCAGAAACGGACTTTCACAAAATGGATCAATACTCATCTGGCTAAGGTAACACATGGCTTTGAAACTTTCTCTTTTTTTTAGATCAAGCCTTTTAATCAATGCCTGTACAGCCCAGGAGTATAGAATATGTCATATTTCTCTGAGCAGTATTTCCTAAAGTTCAAAAAGGATCCTCCTCATTGGCACACCATTGAGGATGAATCTCAGCATGGTGGTGGCCAGCTGCAGAAGTGAGAGTGGTGTCCAGAGGCACCCACCCAGCTTCTTTGGCCAGAACTGAAAGGCAGCACAGTAGCTGGTATTTCAGCCAGAGGAATCATCTGAAACTGTTTTCTATGAAATGGAAATATTAGACTTAGTGCACACAATATATTTGAACAAATTTAAGTCATGTCTTGTGTAGTTTGATCTGGTTGCAGATGTAAGTAGTGCTTTTAATGAATCCAGTGCTGAATTAATTATGGAATGCATTTTGGGATTTGTCATGAAACTATTGTTGCTACTTCTTAACACGACTTAAAACTCCTGGTTTTGGCTTTAGAAGAGCAAAGACTGTGATTTGCACACAGTTTAAAAGTATTAAGCTACAATTGGTACCAACCTTATCTGAAAATATAAGTAGTGAGATTCAGTTTGGCATTCCTGGAGTTTTCATACAACACAGCTTTAACCATAGTTATCAATTAGTCTAATAAATTAAAATTTTAAATTCCCAAGAGCAGCTTTTTGAAATGTGTATTTTTAAGCCTGAAGATTAATAGTCATTAAAATTGAGTAAAGAATAGCTGTAACAGCACTGTTTTAACTTTTGTGTAAGGAATTGGCAAATAATACCCTCAAAAATGAGCCAAGCAAAGCAGGAAGCCCATATAAAGCTGTATTGTGTGATTTGATCTAATGAGACAGTGTAGTAGAGCAGCAACATTTATTTACATTTCTGAGAAATGTAATGGAAAATTAATTACACTGTGAAATTAATTACACTGGCATCTTAAAATTCAACTGCAAGAACAAAGTTGTCTTCAGGACTTCTTGACAGTGGATTCTCTCTGGAAATGAGATCTGTCCCCCTATAGTCTTTAAAATAATTTGGAAAAGCCCCCCGTGTATGAGAGGACTTAAGCACTCTGTGTTCTGTTAACTTCAACTGCGATTGAAAGGCATGCAGTGTTTGCTAAAGCATCAGCTAAGGGGGCTTTGAACAATTGTCAGGGGAGAAAAATAACTCTTATTTCATGTTCATGTATTTCTTAATTGTGTTGTTCATTAATTATAACCTGACAATTATGGAGAAGTAGAACTATTAGGTAGGTTATCTATATCATAGTGTTAGATATTATGAGTGTGTGTGTGTGTCATAATTCCCAAGTCTACAGACTCATTCTTGGGTAGAGACAAAGTCGTAGGGGCAGCTCCATTAGGAGATCTTGTCCTGGATTGGGATTTGTGAATGTTTCCTGCTGTGCTAGACCCTTTGGGCCATGAGGGCTCAGATGAACCTTTTGACTTGCATGATCTGGGTGTGCAGTTCCTTAATGGGCGTGATACTCTAAAGACTGATCAAACACGTTCAAACCAGGCACTCACGTAGCCATAGCCCTGACTTTTCGCTACCTGAGGGACCTTTTAGTTACTTGTAGTAACTGATTTGTGTTAATTCGCACTTCAGTAAGAAAGCTGTGTCTGTGATACTTTATTGATGGCTGTCAGCCATAAACCTCACTGCCTAAGTCAGATCATGTGGCTCTGCTCCCCATTTCTGCTGTTATGCTCCCCAAGGAGAAGCACTGTTCATAGAAATTAGACTCAACAGAAGTGACCCATGCCATTCAAATTCTGAAGTGTTTAAAGCTTAAGCTTTTAAAGATTTGTTTGTTACAAAAAGCAGTATGGAAATATGTAAGTGGAAATATGTTTTCTGAGTTAATCACAGCTTTAGGAAATACAGGTGGGTCTCTGAAGTGCCCAGGACTCTCCTTGCACTCATGTTCTGACTTTTAACTCAAAATTTCAATATTCAGGCTATTTGAGTTTTGTAAAAGGTTGTTGTGGTTTAAATTGTTTCAAAAGAAACTGGAGATCTGTAAGATCTCCATTGTCTGGAAGCCTTTGAAATGTGATATGGAAAAATCCTGGAAGGAGACCCACTCTTAGGCAGCATCATCTGCATTCTACTCTCATCTCTGAGACAATGAAGAATGGAGCATCCACTAGTCTGGTACCTAGCAGGGAACACTGTGAAGTGCTGGGCTCAAACTTACAGCAGGGAAACAGCAATACGTGCTGCACCACTGCGGGGTAAAGGAGCTGGGAGTGAAGGAGTGAAGCTGAGCCAGGTGGGAAAGGGGTAGATGGGGGAAGGTGATTTGAATTTTGCCTTTGCGTCTCGACATTGATCCAGAAACACTGTGCTGAATTTGACTCAGTATATGCGTTCAAAATTAACAGTAACTTCATGCCAAATTGTTTCTCTATCTCTTGGCTACTCTTGGAAAACTCTGGGGTTCTTTCCTTTCATTGCCATTTTTGATACTCTCATAAAATTATTAATAGACAAAGTAATAGGAGGAAATAAGAGAAAATTGAAAACTATAGGTGGGGTACCTGCAACTCTCAACACCATGGCTATCTAAAGAAATGTTTCATCGTAAATGAGTCTTACTTGAAAATAGGTACTCTATGAAACCTCAAAAGCAGGAGAAATTAATGATTTCTATGCAAAAATTGATGAGGTTTTAGAGTAGCAATTTGAAAGATGGGTTTAGAGGTAGCAAAGGAAAGGAAACTACTCAGGTAGCGTTGTCATCCTTATACTGTGTTGGTTGAGTAGAGCAAAGGAGGATCTAAAAAGGAGCAGTTTCTCACATTGTGAGGAGTAGTGTTTTGAAAGAAATGGAAATACAGAAGTGATTTGATTGTTTTAGGTAGAAGCAAGATGAATTCATAGCTTGGGAACATAAGGCAGGATGTGATTGTTTGTCAGTGTTTGCTAGGAGTAAAAGATTCTTCCTTGCTAATCTGTAAGGTCTTAGTGTATGTTTTTCATCTAAAAAGTCATGCTCTAACTGGAAGAGAAGGTAATTCAATAATTAAGGCTATCACACACATTTAACAATTATTTTTGGCTATTTAATATTAGGAATGGGTTCTAAAATATGGATACAAATAAATACAAAAGAGCAAAACAGATAAATGGAATGAGACTAGTGCTGAAATTTCTTCACCAAAAGAGTTTTCAGGCACTGGAATTGGCTGCCTGTGAAAGTGGTTGAGTTGTCATCCCTGGAAGTAGTTAAAAGACATGCAGATGTGGCACTTAGGGCCATGCCTTAGTGGTGGACATGTCAGTGTTAGATTACTGGTTGGACTTGATTTCAAAGCAATTTTCCAGCCTCATTGGTTTTATGATCCTATGCAGTGAATTTTACGAAAGGCAATGGGAGAAAGGTGTGAATTTTTCATTCTTTCTCACTCTTAGGATAGAATGCTACTTTTTAAAATTATGTTTTGTGCTTCAAAGTTGTTCTTTCACAAGTGGAGGACAGGTAAAAGACTTGGCATCAGCTAATTATGAGACAACTCAAAAAATGGAGGTAAAACAGCCTTGGTGCAAGCTGTGCCCTCACCTAGAGGGGATGAACAAAGAAGAAAGACCTGCAAGTATGGTAACTAGCAAGTAGTGTAATGCAGCTTCATTTTGGGCAGGCTGTTAGCACAAGGCTGCATCTGTCCCTCTGCTGTCTCCCTAACCCCAGCTGGCTCTGTTCTGTGATTCTGAGCAGTAATCTGGTGAGACTCATCACTTGGAAATCATGTTTTCTCTGCCAGCCGTTGCAGAAATTGGGTCATAATCTCTGAAATGAATGTGGTCTATCTTATGGCCATTCTTTTGAAATTTTGTGCATCTGTGCAGTCCTACTAGTGATAAATGAGACATGCATGTGTAATAGGACAAGAAGTTTTCTGATTCCATATAATTTATTCATATTTTTCTGTGGTTGTAGAAATGGCCTTCCTCATGTCAATCTCAGCTTCAAAGTATAGACATAATTTTAGTATGCTTCTAAGCATCTTTTGAATCATCTTTTCAAAATCTAAATTTAAAATACAGAACAAATTTACACCAAATATTTCAAAAAGGAGGCATTACTTTCATTCAGAACAGCAATTACTCAAATATTTTTCATTTCTTTACCTATGCCAATTTTTGAGGTAGGGGATAGGATGAGTAAAGAGGATGAAAAACATATCACTTAATTTTAGTATTTTAGTATTTGTACTCACCAAAGTATTGCTGTAAACTCACTGATAGAGTGAACAACAAATACTTACTGAAAGAAATTACTATTAATTTTGTGTTTCAATCAGGAGGATGCACACATTAAAAAACAAAACCAGAGGATGGATATCAACTAAGAATAAAACTAAGAATGGATGAAAAAATTTTAATTTTATTTATGCAATATTTGTATAATGCTGAATTAAACCTAAGTAAGCCTCATGTTAAAGCTTTTGAAACTGCAAAATCATATCTTTCATAGCAAAGAAAGGAAGAAAAAGAAACAGGTATATCAAGACACAGAACTCTCACAGTGCTGTCCATGATGTTAGTTTGTTCTTAAAAATGTAAATGTAACTTGTTCTTTCATGAACCTCATCAGTTTTTAGCATTTGAGTCTGATCTTTTTGGTCTTTTTCACATGGGAAAACAGAGGCTCACAGTATCGTAGCCACTGACACAGGAAAAAAATATAAGCTACTGTCCACCTTGACTGCATAATGAGGAAAATCGGACTGGTGGTTTTCTGCTTCAACAGTTACTGGATATTTTCAGCTAGTATTGCACATAACCTTTAATGTTGAACCGTGAATACTAGATTAATTTGTGTGATGAAATTAATTGTGCAAAATTTAGGACTGAATCCCTCAGCTTGAGTAATTAAAAACGTCAGTAACAGCAAGGAATATGAAAACATTCATATGGATTTAGGAATTAAAATGGGGCAGAGGAGGCATTCAGCTATTACAGAGTAATGGAGATTTCACACTGTCCTTGGTGTTCCCACATGTATTTCCCTGCAGAGATAAATTGAGTAGTTGCATAGATTTGTTCATGTGGATAGATTTCCATACTTTTTTCCGAAAAATTAATTGAAAATTAATGTAGCAAAAATAGTTTTCAATGTCTGCACTGGCATTCATTATGATGCAGATGCTGTTATTTGTATAGTATGATTTATTCATTAGAGAAGTTAAGTACGGGGTGTGAAGAAAAGATTCCTGTAGAAAAGATGCAAATGAGAAGTTAAATGCAAGAAAAAGTCTTGCAATAAAATAGTAAAGCTTAGCAAATACATGTTTGTTCCATATCTGAAGTTTGGGTTTTACAAAACTTATTTTACTGTGTACGAGAAGGAATTTCTAGAGATTGCAAGTCTACTAAAAATCTTTTTTTGAGGCTTATCAGTCAAATATTTTTTGTGTGTACCAATATGCAGTTCTTTAGGTCATTCAGAATATTTCCTGGAGACTACAGCAAATTAGACAAGTTTTAAGAGCAATGAGTTTATGCAAATAATTTCTTCCACAGTTCCCACTTACGATCATTCTAGATACAATTATTTAAATAAATATTTAATGTTACCAAAATCTAGGTTTTTAACCTTGAAGATTCGTTCACATTTAATTCGTATTCCTCCTACAGATCACATGAATTTCCATGTTCTGAGTGTGACTCCCTGCTTGGGACATGGCTGTTCATAAATGTCATTATCACTATAAACTACACTACTGTGATTAGATAAACTGCAATAAAGGACTCTTTAACAGGACTCATGCAATGCAGTATGTAGCAGATCATTAATCTTAATTTGCTGTTTTTCTTTCTTGAAGAAGCTTGCAAAAAAGCTTGATCAAATACTGAGGCACCAGAAATCATAGTGTGGACCACCTGACAAGTTATAGATTTAATGTCTCATTATTCATTGAAGCATATTCTGAGTTCTGCCAAGAAATTTTGTTTAGAAAGTTTATAATTGAAGGCTTTTCTTCAGTATGAGAGGACCATTCTTTGCACAGGATTTCCAACATTCAAAATAGAGTGTGTTAGGATCATTGCAGGTGATTACATTGCTAGGGCTATACACCTACGTGCAAAAAGCTGAAATCTGAAGTACATTCAACATTTTAAAATTGCAAAAATTTAAGTTCATTTTCTTTCCTTGCTTTTACTGATTTACAATTAGTATTTTGGCAGTGCATTAAGGAACTAAGTGGATAGTTGTTAAGTCTGAATCACTAAAGTTTTCAATATATTCTAAGTGGATATAGCTTAAAAACCTCCCAAATCTTTCTTTTCTGGAAGCTAATAAGTAATCAGTGTTCACCTTTATCTTTCACTTCATTTGACATTATGTATGTAGCCAAGGAGTAGGTATTCACCCATTCCAACAGAAGATGTCTTAAAATCAGTGGAGGATCTGCTGGAAAACATTCAAGTAGCTTAAGCCATTCTGTGAAATGGTCCATTATATAATAAATAAGCACATGTGAACTTCTGAGTACCAGCTAATGTGTGTACCAGCATAGGGAATAAGACTGATACCTATGCGTGTGTAAAAGAGGAGTCTATTTTTCTATATATGCCACTAGAAATATAACTCATTCCATATTTCTGAGAGTGACTGAAATCATCATCATCGTCATCATCATCATCATCATCATCATTCCATGCTTATGTGCCCAAAGTGATTAAAAAAAAGAATAAAAGGTGCTTTATGAAACATGATGAGAGTGTAACCTCCTTGTAATTAGGTGTTTACATCTTCAAGGTAGTGTAAAACATTGTGTTATATAGTGTATTACGGAGAACATTTCTGGCAGTCTGTATCATTAACTAAATTTCCATATTAGAGGGATCATATACGGAAGATCTTGTGCCACAGGTATTGTATCTGCCATTTGTTCTAGTTTTAATGGTGTAAGATCCATGGTGTGTGCTGCTAAACACTGGCAGTGTTTGTAATTAAGCCAACTTCCAGCAACAGAAATACATTTCAGCTTGCTGAGTTAAGGACAGTTGTGATTCTCACACTTCAGAGCAGCAGCTCTTACCAACTTTGGGCTTGATGGGTTTTTTTCTGCTTTTCATCTTATTCAGAGCTTTCTCTACAGCTGATTTTCCCCAAACCAATGTTTGATTTGAGTGAGGAAGTACTGTAGGTGTTAATTTGTTAGGGGTGCTTTCACTGCCTTACCATGGTACCAAGCCTCAGCTGGGGTGTAAATCTAGTTTTCCTAGCTTTTGCCAATACCACTGAAGGGTGGTTCAGAGCAAGAGTTTGGATGATTAGAGGTTTTAACTACAGAGTGAAGCTATACACTGGGCAAACCAGAAGTGCTTCCCAGACTTGCTTTGCAGATGAACTCCAGGTGACTTTTGGCTTCCTGTTGGAATGAGACAAATTCTGATCTCTACCTCGATTTGTGAGTAAGGATAACAAAGCACACAAATTAGAAGGGGATATGTTATGCTCAGAAAGGTTGTCAGGCAAGCACATTATGGGCATCAGAATCATGGGGTACTGTAAATCTCACACTTCAATCTAAAAGTATCCTAAATTTCCTACTGTGAGAAACCATCTCTCTTCATTGCTGTGGGGTCAATTCAAGAGACCAACCCCACTACTGGGGCATTTGGATGGGGCCATCTGCAGATCTTCACCTCCTGTTGGATTAGGATGGCAGCTGCTGTAATCCTCTAGTCTTTATAGCTGTTTTATTTTAGCACACAATTCTTCAGTGTTTTGTCATGTGGTAATACTGATAAAACCATAGCTGCTCCAAGCTTCAAACAGGAGATGATAACATAGAAGGTGAGGAAAATTAATTGCGTTTGTGTCAACTGCCTGTGATGCAACACTGGGACAAATTAATCGTCAGTGACCCACTTGCCCCATTGATTTCTTTGGTGTTATATTAAAGAAGAACATGATCCAAGTAAGAACATTATCTATTGCATTGCTAGGAAATAAAAAAAACTATGACTAAATATACACTCATAATGAGTTGTAGTGCTGCTTTATTTTATACACATGAGAAAATAGGCTCTTCTATTAGTGTGACTATGAGAGCATGTCAAATCTCAGCTGAAGTCTGCTTCCAGCAGAAGAGTTCTTCTTTTACTTTATGCCAAAATTATATTTCATTGAAATACTACTTTATCCAAGCGGAACAATTTTTTTGATTTGAGGGGACAGAATCTTTTTTTTTTTCTCCTGATCTGTTACTGCATTTTTACCTTTTCAAGAGCAGTGTTTCATTTGTTAGATTCATCTTTTCGCATCTCTATTTCTACACAAAAAATAATAACATATATATGTTTCTTGTACACCAAATAGGTAATTTGTTGTACAAGCACTTTTAACAAGTATCCCAAAAGTAAATTATTAAACCTTAAGTAGTTTCAAGAATTTTATAGTTTCATTGTAATTTTCGTGAATGAGCAGATATTAGTAATATTTTTATTATTATCATCATCATTATTATCATCATGATCATCATCATAAGGTATATGAACTCTCACAAGCTGATGGAAGCTGGAGGATGCCTATTCTATTTGTCAGCTGGACCAAGTTTAAACTTTTTTTTTTTTTCTGAAAGACATTTTTTGATCATTAAACTACTGATCAGCTGAGAGCCATGATTCCAGAAACTGGGATGCATTAAAGAATACAGAGTTTTATTATGTGACCTTGTTATTTAAAAATTCTAAAAGATCATCTCTTTATATATTTTTGAGTGCTGTCATTGTTGTTCTTGTGAAGGTAAAGACATTTGGTAAGCAATTTGTCTTGAGTAGGAGCTGAGGCAGTGCTGACAGCACCCGAAGCCTGCCAGGCTGGAGGAGAGGAGAGAAAATGCAGCAGCTCAGTGTAACAAATGTCAGCTGTGAGAAAGTGGCAGCATCACTCAAACCTGCTACACTACACTAGGGATCTTGCCTTCATACAGCTCCTCTTATTGCTTGCACTGAGAGAGTGAAATTTTGTGTGACATATATACACAAGTCTGATGGATTGAAATGTGACTATAATAGTACATCTGTAAGTTGTGCATATTTTGTAGAGCCAGAGGAAGCTGTTGGTGTGTTTCTCTGCTTGTTGCAGCAGCCAGGAGGTTTTTCCTTTGTATCATCACTTGCAGAAATCCACAAAATGTTACAGCTCTGTGCCAGAAATGTTAAGTCAACAATGTGGTGACAGAGCAGTGGTTAAAGGATATGTTGACATTTACTGCCTAATTATAAAACATTATAAGACACAAAGAAGGGGACCAGCCACGCTCTTTGGGTTTCTGTTCAAGAGGAATGGAATTAGGCTGTACTACTGGTGAGCCTTTATAATATCTGAAGCCTTCTCCCTTTTTCAGCGCAATCCTCCCATGCTGGTGAATGACCTGTTTGAAGATATCAAAGATGGGGTAATGCTAATTGCCCTGTTGGAGGTTCTTTCAGGGCAGAAGCTGGTAAGAACTTTCTTCCTTCTAAATATGCAAGATGCTTGCACAACTTCCGTGGGATACACTTTTCTAATAAGTTTTTATATTTCTATACTGTAAAAAAACTTACTTCTTCACAGGAAAATAAGTTTTTGACTTGGTGGATTACAAAGCATTTTTACAGACTATTACAGACATGCTTGATTGTATGGATTTTTAAATTAATTTTGGCATGTAGCTCATAAAAATTTCTTATTTGGGTTAGTCTTTTCAGTTCATCTGGGTTTTGCTGCTATGACACAATCAGGGTCTAAAGTGCAAGTTATTTCTATGCATCTTGAAAAAAAGGACACTTTTCTTGTTAAATTTATGGCTTTGTCTCAAGGAAACCTCATACAAGCGCCTCAAATTTCTTGGGGGCTTATATCCATTTACCTTGACAGTTGCTCTGCTACTGTAAAGAACCTTAAATGATGTCAAATGGCTTTTTCATGGCCAAGTTATGTACAGAGGGGATGGTGTGCACACAGTGAATGGGCTGTCTCTGGGGAGACAGGCTAGTTTTGTGCATGGAGGAGAAAAATGAACGGATTTTAGGCCAAGGGCTCTGACTTTCCCCAAACCAGCTCAAAAATCAGGTGGCAGCATCTGAAGGAGCTGTGCACTCTGTAGTTTAGCTGGCTCCAGGGCTCAGGTGTTACAAGCTCCCTCACATGCAGACAGTTCGCTCTCCTTTTCCTATTTCACCTCTGTTTTGATTGCAGGTGAACCCCAAAATTAGGCAGTGAATCAAACTGCAACTGATTTCAACTGTGAAATGGGATAAAGCTTCACTTCCCAGTGTGTTTCTGCTCCATTGAAATATTTCTCTTTCAGTTTCTGTTAGTCTGAGACAGAAAGCCTCCCTCTTGTGGCAAACCAGAAGTAGTAAAACTTCTGTAGGAAAGTAGGAAAAGAGTTTTAATGATGACACCTGCTACAGTGAAATTCCCCGGATTGTATCCTGCTTATATTAGTTAGGGAAAGACAAGGGATATTCCAAAACTAGAATAGTGTCTGGTGAACTTAAAGGTTATGTATACCAGCATATGATATCCTGTAGTAATTGCAAGAGGGATTCAGAATTTATAGGCAGGCCCTTGTTAAAGCCATTTGTAACATCCTGAACAGGAATTTAAATTACAATAGTTGCCCATTTGCATTACAATATAAAATTCCATGGGGAATTTAATTCCACTGTCGAGTATTAGAAACTTAGCATATGTTCTTGATTGAATTAAAAAGATTCTGTCTTTTTTAGCCTACATGTCCCAAGTTCAGCAAAATTAATCGTTCAGTGGGAATTTAGAGGTTTTAATTGCCAATAAGGTGCTGAAGAGATGGGATGAAAATTCTTAGGTAAAATGTCTTTGCTGCAGACTAATTTTTAAAAATAACAACCACTTTGAGTAATACACTGCAGGCAAAAATATTTCCCTGGGAGAATGTTATCTTCTCTCAAATGCATATATATATATATATATATATATATATACACACAGATATATGTATGTGTGTGTTTGCATGTTTACAAAAATAGTAGTAGTTATTTTACTATAGAAGAACAGTTCTCTGATTTAATGATGTGTATGGACTGAAGCCAACAGTTTGCATCCTGAAATTAAGACCTATGTAACTTTTCTATAATGGAATTATCACACTTCTGTCCCCTGTACCTGTCATTCCTCCCTGTGGTGTATATGCAAAGAGGCAATTCAACAATTTCACTGTTCCAAGGAGCATTTTTACACAGGCATTGACAATAAATCTGGAAGTTCAGTTTTTGAAGCAAACTGGCATAAATCTAATTGGAGTTTAATCTGTTCTTTCTCTTCAAGCCTTGTGAGCAGGGACGTCAGCTGAAGAGGATTCACTGGGTTGCCAACATTGGCACAGCCCTCAAGTTTCTAGAAGGTAGACGGGTAGGTATGGTAGCACTTAGCCCTGCTTTTACTTTTGTTTTTCTTGGTCTCCATAAAGATATGATTTGTATCCACCCATCTGTTTTAATTCTCCAAAGTTTGAGCTATGTGTGCAATCTTCAGTTTTTACACAGTGCTTAAAAGCTGCTGTAAAGTAAAAATTGTAAAGTCCAACACTAATATGCGGTAATGCATAGGGTGAAACTTGTCTCTTTTTTTTTAATTAATAATGAATCACCTTGGAGGATTTTCTTTTCTTTTTTTTTTTTTTTTAATGTGCTTATTGGTTCCTCATGATCTCTACTCTACTTCCCTGTTGCTGTTCTAGTCAAAGAATTAAATTTAGCTCAGGAGAGACACTCATAATTTATAAAAATAGATTTTTGATTTTCACTAGCTTTTACACGCAAAAATCTACTACCTGAAATTACAGATATGAAAATTTAGGGCAATATTAACCCTTATGAGCTTGCTAGGACTCCAGATTAATTCCTGGATTTATTCTGGTACAGTCATTGCTTTGACTGTTTTAGACAAGAAAAAAAAAATTAAATTTAACGAAAGAAGAACACTTAAAAAGTCATTTTGATCTAGCCATGAATATCATATAAAAGCAACGTATTTCTACCCTTTTTCCTGGCTTTGCTCTGTACTGTAATGACTCAGATCTGGATTTTTTAATAAGATTATAGATCTCTTGTCCCCTGATTTCTGCATTTTACTTTCATTTTTGTCAATGCAGATATTGTTTCTGATGAATTTTATGTCTCCACAATGCTTTTCACTGGGAGTTGTTGGATTTTGGCAAACTTTCCCTCTCTTTGACTCTCTGACATCTAGAACTAATTACAGTTATGTTATATGGGAAACAATCTTAGCAGATGCCCTTAAAAATAAATCTAGAAAAGAACTTTTTTAAATTGGAAATGTATAACCAAAGCAAAGACAAATATATTTTGGAAGCAAAAGTCCACTTTAGCTCACAGTCTACCTATTTGAGGAAGTATAGTTTGTTAATAAAACACATAAGGCAAGGCTGGGGTGAAGAGCAGAACTCTCACACTTCCTCAGTTTCCATGTCACAGCGTGGTGGGTGACCCAGCCTGGATCCCAGAAATTCTATAGTGCAGCTGGGAAATGGCCCTGCCAAGGATCAGGAGAGATTGCCAGAGCACTGTGTTTGTCCTTCTGATATCTCAGTATTTTTGTCCAGACTTGTTTTAGTACTTGCATTAATGTCCCTGTCCCAGATTTTCTTCTAGAAAGAGTTGTCAACATGCAGGGTGTCAGGTGTGTCAGGGTGGTTGATAGCAGTGTTCCGTAAGCTGAATCCAACCTAAAGGATGCATCTATCCAGCCTGTCACCCTTCTCCCTGCAGAGGAGGTGGGGACACTGTTCAGACAACAAATGCCCCTTCAGCAGCTGAATGCCATCCCTGGGCAACAAACACAGACAGCATCTCCTTCCTCTCTGGGCTCTCCCATAAATAAACCTGATTACACATTTAATCAGTTTCCTGTTTTCCTGTCCAAAGAGACTTCTGCTAATAATCCTGTTACACTACAAACTGCAGTTTGCAATTAACAAATACTATTCTGGACAAAATTGGTTTTCTGGTGGTTCTAAAAAGTTCATTTTTAGTTCTACATTCATCTTAATGATGTGTAAGATAAAGGTAACTCAATAACTAGACTAGATAGGCTGTGCTTCTGGGAACAGTAGCCTAATCAGAAGGTTTAGCTGAATCCCTGTAAATATTTCATTTGTAATAGATACTAAAATAACCACACTTTCTAGAAAAAGAAAATCTTTTCTTGGAATTGGTCCAGCTGACAGGATGAGGTATATTTTTTTTAAGATAGGGAATAGAAATTTTCCTTATTGACTGGTGGAGGAACTAGTAATGTCAATTTTCCTCGAGTTTTGTCCATTTCGTGGTAGGGAGGATTGAAAATGTAAACTATGGAGTCTTCTGCTCTGCCTCTCCCAAAGCAGCCTGTGCAGATTTAATTCGGAAAAAACTTAGAGGTCTGGACAACATTCTGTTTGCACTTGACATTATCTAGTGGATTTCCAACTGCTGATTCAGAGAAATGCAGTCTTTTCTTTGTTTTGGAGAGAGAAATAAGGTCACTTGAAGTAATTCTCCATCTTTTCTTGAGATTGTTCACCAAGCTTTTTGCACAACCTTTGTCCTTGAACAACCTTGTAGTAGATGGGCACTTTGGCAGTCATTCATATTTTTATCATGATTGGTGTCTGACTCTTACTTTTGCTGAGGAAATAAGTACCAACATAGTTTCTAACTTTCCAATACTACTTGTTGCATTTCATTTCCTTGAGCATTATCTACATATTAGTTTCTTTATCGTGTATTGCCGTCTTTATTTCCTTCTATTTTACGAACTTATTTTAGGGTGATATTTTATTCAGACTGTAGGTTAGCAGTTGAGAGTTAATAGTCATGAAATCTGTTCCCATTTCTGTTGAGAAACTTAATTTGACCTTGAACAACTAATTTTTTCCCACTCTATTTTTAAAAGAGCTATTGTTTGGCTTGTCTTGCAAAGGGGCCTTAATCAGTGATTGTGATATTCTTTACAATAAAATGCTCTTTGCAGGAGAACTGTAGCATTCTTTTTTTCCCCTCTTCTCTCTTTTATGCCTTTTCCACTCCTTTCCTTTTTATATTTTTATTTTTAAACTCACTTTTCTCTTTTTATTACGTATGGGTTAGAACTATATCAAGAAACCCCTGCATAATTTAAAATCTGCTGCAGAGTATTTAATTTGGCCTCTTGATTAAATTTTATTGTAAGATATGCCAAAAATGTGCTTTCTTTGCATTATAAAAATAGATTCATGCATTTACCTAATAATTAGTCATTTAAAATTTATTTTTGAGTCATATTTTTCCTTTTGCTTTTCATGCTAGTCCGTATACAGAGGATCTCCGGTTTGTACAGTGTTTCTACCTAATTTTTATTTTTCTTTCTGCTTGAAATTATTTTTTCTACAAATAATAGCATGGATTGGTCTTAAAAGTTTTCCATTACTTGCAAAACCTTTCTAAATGTGAAATTACACTTCTCTAAATTGGTCTTAAAAGTTTTCCATTACTTGCAAAACCTTCCCAAATGTGAAATTACACTTCTCTAAATCTGAAATTGCACTATTCAATATTTGGGGTTTTTTAACTGAGAATCTTGTTTGATTGCAGAAATGCATTTCAAATATAGCACCTATTTGAAATACATTTCATAATTGCTATTCTTTGTGTGTGATAGTAACGTATTTTCTTTTCTATATAGATTAAGCTTGTCAACATAAACTCAACAGATATTGCTGATGGCAGGCCTTCTATTGTGCTTGGTTTGGTGTGGACCATAATTTTATATTTTCAGGTACTACATTTTTTATACTTCACAGTTGCTTGCTCAAGCAATGGTTCAGATCCTCACTTTATACGAACGGGTGTAGTTCCAGTCTTTCACCGTAGCTAAGTCACTTTGTAATTTGCTGAGGATTTGATCCTGAATAAAGCAACAGTTGATGGTGGGGGTGCTTCACATTGAGTAAAATTAGATACTTGTCTGTGGAATAGACTGGTCTTTGCCTACAACAGAGTTCCTTTGTCACCAAAACATATTTTTCTGCTTTTCTCTAAAGAATACAACATAGCAGAAACAGAAAGTAATAGAATTGTGGATTCTTGTTACAAGTGATTTAAGCAACCTCGGTGGTGACTGTGCTGAATGTCTAATTCTGGTGCACTAGGTATCAGTCAATAATTATTCTCAAACCATACATGTAAGCATGGTGATTTCACTGGCAGATGCAGGTATTTGCAAGGATAAAATTAGCTGTGAATGATGGAGAAAGGGTTGAATTTGTAGAGGAGAAATCAGTTGCATTCTGTTGAAGTTAGGTGGGAGGTAAAACTGGCTTCTAAATCCTGTCCATATTGGTTAACAAAGTGAGTCACTGTTCAACCTTTAAAATAACTAATAACTAATTTTATTGCTCTTCTTCATGGAGTTCTTTGGCTCCCTTGTGATGTCTCAGCACCAACCACTCTGATACCTCAGTAGTTCAGAGTTCATCAGAATAAAAGTTAGTCAGAATGATATCGACATTTTTATTTATAGCTCATTGAAACAAACAGAGAAGGTTATGTTTCTCAGGCTTACTGAAACTCTACTTCTCTGCATCATTTTTGTCATTTTTTGACCTTTACTTTACTTGTCACAGGCAGATACATAATTTTAACATGACTGGAGGCAGGAATCCATAAGAGCTGTGGTACTCATTCTGGCAGACTGATTCTGCAATGAGACAACTTTGGATTTTAAGAGGATAAAAAGGCATAAAAAAGTCCTGCAACATCCTCTGGATATAGCTTTGTCATGTTAAAGAATCAAATTGTTAGTCAAATTAATGTTCTTGAAAGAATCAAGTTAATGAGAAAGATAATTACCATCCTACATCCTCAACAAAGCACTTTTAATGTACTTTGGCTGCAGTACATTCACTATTTCTTCACAAGGTACCTCTAAGTAAAAACACAATTGAATTTATGCCAGAACAGTACAACAGGAGTAAAAAAGTACCCCGATAAGATCATTGAGATCACTGCCATTCTTTAATTGAATGAAACTCTTCTGAAACGAGTGGATTGTTTTATAATCTGAACTCAAACTACATGTAAGATATTGTCTCCTATTTTGGTGATAATTTGCTGTAATAGATAACATGACACATTTGCATTTTGTTCTAGCTGTAGGGTGTGAAGTCAATAATTGTCAGATGCTAGTGCTTCTGAATTTAGGACCATCACCTGGGCACATCCATTAGCATTTCTAAAGCCCCTGTAATGTATGTTTAAATAAAACACAGTTAATTGTACCTTCTGCCCAACTTTGTTTTGACAGTTGTATCAGGAAATTATTGAAGAAACTGGTGTGAATCAAGAAGATTATCTACAAAGAGTTCATTAACATTTTTTTTCCCTGCAGATTGAAGAGCTTACAAGCAACCTCCCACAGCTGCAGCCCTTGTCTAGCAGTGCTTCTTCTGTGGAAAGTGTTGTCAGTTCAGAAACTGCAAGTCCCCCAAGCAAACGGAAGGTGGTAACCAAGGTCCAAGGAAGTGCCAGGAAGGCTTTGTTAAAATGGCTACAGTACACAGCAGCAAAGTAAGTAAACTACAGATGAACTGATTCTATATTTTAAGTGCAAGATTTTTGCTCAGATTCTAAGTTCCCTCAATCAGGGATCATCCTTTTGCTCTGTATTTATGTAGTACCTTCCTCTATATATAATTATAGAGCCTCCTCACCATATTCTTTTTGACAACTGAGGCTGATATATGTTACTACCATGCAACAAATCAAGTATTAAGTAATGATTTAATTCTGCATGCGATCATATTTTATAGTTTCTGGCTAATGAATGGGATTATCTCTGACAGAATGAGGAGCTGAAGGGAGAATTAGATGTCTGAATGACAATGCATTAGTCCCACTGCCAAAACACTTGATGTGACACTGCCAGTAGCACACTGATTAAGCATTCCTCACTGAAAGCTTGTAGGAACACTAAATTCTGGCACTTGCTGTTGAAAGGCAAGTGATGAAAAGTTATCTGTATCCTTCTGCAGCTTTTTGATACAATGGAAGTGTTATTACACAATATTGTCCTGAATCTTCATTCTTCTTAGTCCAAGTTATTTTGGAGTTATTTCTTGCTATGTCTAGTTAACTTTAGAATTTTTTTCTTTGTTCTGTAAGATTATCCCATGCTGTTTCAGCTTTCAAAAAGACATTAATTGCCTCATAAATTACATCAAAGGTACTATGGTAGTTTGATAGCTTCCACAATAAGAAAATCAGAGGTGTAAATAACATGGATTTATTTGCCCAAATTAAAGAATCACTGCTATTTGAAAACATCAATTGTGTAAAATATAGAGGGGAAATGGTGAGTTATTGAATGGTGCCTCAGAGAAAACAAATGTAATTGCAAAGATTCAGACTTATGCAGATGTAAAATACAGTAATTTATAGTGCATTGCTGTCTAATTTGAATTTCTTCTTTTGCACTGTTCTTGGTAAGACACTGGCAATGGAAAGTGATCAGTTTCTATTTCCAGACACGCAAACAAACAAAATGAAAATAGATTCATAAATTAAACTGTCAGTTTCACTGGGAAGAGTCAATAAAATATGTTGAAAAAAGCCAAGTGATACCTAGTGGTACACTTCACCTAGGCCTCCTTCACATTGCAGTTTGCAAGGGCTACTTCCTTAGAGTCAGTGAAAGTGTTTCACTGATCACAGTGAGGTTTTAATGAAACTTTACTCTCTTATGTTGCTTGAACCTCCCAATGGCAAGACTACCTCAGGGTCTCAGTGTCTTGAAAGGATGCTTGCTTGCTCAGAGAAAGTTAAAAACTGTCTGTGGATCACCACACCTTTCAGAATTACTGGTAAAAGAAGCAGGGATTTAGAAATTTGATTCAGTTCTGATTACTTTCCTATTGTATATTGCTATTTCTGGATCATTTGTGTTTATTTTTTTAGTGGACCTATTAAGTGTTCTGGGCATATGAAATTATAGTATCATTTGTGCTTTTATAAGAAAATAGAGAAATCTGTGTGTTATAGTTTCCCCTAAACAGCAGTGATGTCACTGTTCATGCTGAGAACAGGCTAGCACAGGGTTTTTTAAAAATTTTATTTGTATGATACTGATGTACCTAATCGAACTGCAGCAGTTTAATGGAGTGAGATTTATAGGGCGGGATATAATAGTGAATGGAAGTGTGTACATCCCCAGACTCTGTGTGCGTCATATAACAACTTGGAGAACTTTGGGCACTCCATTGCTCATTGCTTTGTGGTGTATTGGCACTAGCAAGCCCACTGGAGACAAATACATCATGTATACAATAAAAAACACTGCTTATCTTCATAAGCAGAAATGAATTTGTGCAATGGATAGATGGAGCTGTAATTGACCTGATGGGCATTACAGGAAAGAGTGGTCTGGGTTTAATGATGGGTAACCACTGGGTGAAGTATTCTCTGCCTCTGTTTCCTGTTGTCCTGATGTTATTAGTAACGTCTTTCCCTTTCATGTTCTTTAGGCAAGTTGGAATTGAAATCAAAGATTTTGGACAAAGCTGGAGGAGTGGTGTTGCATTTCATTCTGTTATTCATGCTATCCGCCCGGATTTAGTGGACATGGAGAAAGTGAGGGGAAGGTCAAATAGAGAAAACCTGGAAGAAGCCTTCACAATTGCAGAAGCAGAACTAGGAATCCCAAGGCTCCTTGACCCAGAAGGTACCATAGCTGAGAAAAGTTGGAAGTACTTGGCATGTCTTAAGCCAGATGTACTAATTCATAGTGTTTAGACATTTAAGCGTCATTTTATGCCATTCAGCTAAAAAAATTAATTTTCAATGTTCTATACTTGCCTAGATGTGGATGTTGAAAAGCCAGATGAAAAGTCTGTCATGACCTATGTAGCCCAGTTTTTGAAGTACTATCCTGATCCTCATCACACAGTGACTGATGTGCCAGAGAATGATGTAAGTTTCTCTTGCGTATCTATAAGAAACAGTTTATAATAAAGGGGAGGGGGGGCTTTATAAATACAGTTTAGAGCTTTCTTTTAGTTTATTACATTTCCTTTTGGTGAATGCTTCAAGTGACAAGCAAGAACACTAAGAAAACTGGGAAAGATAAGCCAAGAATAAGGGAACAACTCTTGCAGATGTTTAGTAGGTGGAGAAAATAATATGGTAATACTGCAGATATTTTCCTCTTTTCAGGAGTAGCAGGAGCAAAAAATAACAGTAACAATTATTGTAGATAGTAGCAAACCAATGGATCCTAAAGTTCCTTTACGGGTTTTTAAGCATAACATCAATTATGTTGTAATAATTTGTTACCTGAAGCAATGTGTCATTTATATTTCTGTCACACTGGGTTTCTGGATAAGACCAATAATGGTCCAAGATGTTGCTTAGGTACAGTCTTTGGGCTTTTATGCTTGAGAGGCATTTACAATTTTGACAGATGTTCCTTTCTATTTCACACGGATGTTTAACTCTTTGCTGTAAGGCCTTGTTTTCAGTCGTGTTTTTTCACTGGAATTTGTTTTGTGTATGCTCTAGTGCACTGGCTTTGCACTGGAGTGGCTGTGCTCAGCAGTGCCAAGTTATCATGACTCACTTCCTAGTGCTGATTTGCTTTCTTCATGGCAAACATGGGAAGCACTGCTGAGACAATCTGCTCAGTCCCAGCAAGAGAGAAGGAAGAAGCAGTTTTTATCAATGTTTCTCTGCATTTGCTACAGAGCTAGAAAAGAGCTTTGAAAGGAGTGAATCTCTTTCCTTATGCCTGTGTGAGGTTAAGGTAGCTGCTGTAGCTTTGCTGTTTGATTCCAGTGCCTGAGCACTGGAACTTATGATTTTCCTCCCTGTAACATTAATCTGAGTGTGCCAGTGTCTCAGCATCCCACTGAGCAATGAAGAGGACTGAGTGAGCACTGGAGCCTCGTGCTGTGGCCAGCAGCCAACAGCCTTGGCCAGGCCTTCTGCTGTGCTGGGATTGGGTTTTGAGGAGCAGCCTCACCACCTTCCCCCAAGCTTTATGCAAAGATGATGCAGGAGAATGCAGGATTCAGCCATTCCATGCTCTGCCTGTCTCAGGCTGCACTGACATAGATGCTAGCACACGAGTTATGGAAGGGCAAATAATGAGTTGCATCCAGAATTTGTGAATTCCTAGGAAACAGAACAACACAAATCAATTTGACATGCTAATGTTCTGATCTCAGAACCACTTCCTCTTCTTAGATATCACTAGGGTATTCCACTAGCAATCCACATAAACCTTGGTAGAACTGCTGACCCCTTGCATGTCACACTACAGAAACCAGTATCTTCCAGACTTTGAGAAAAAAGTAAGAGTTTGACATTGCACTAAATTTCTAATGTCATCATTCTTTGTTTCCAGGAGGAAATACTGTATTCCTTTTTACTGTCCTGGAGGATCTATGTCCACCTTTACACTACTTGGTTAGTTTAGTTACTTAGGACAGGATTCCCCTTTAAAATCTAAAAGCTCACAACACTCCACCTTTAGTCAGCAAGAGATAGATGTTTTCCCATATGGCATCTTTCTAAAGACAGTGTCCTAAACAAACAATCTCCTGGAAGCCTGTGTTGCAGACCGTTTTTATAGAGATAAAACAGAGTCATATTAATCTGTCCCTTAGGTAATGATAGATAAAACATTGTTGGCAGTTGATTAAAAAGCTTCTTGTTTTTGCGACCAGTCTAACCCCCTATTTTTAGCCTCTCTGTTTTCCTGCTGAAGTATAGTCTAAAGAAATACCACACTATCTAGATACCTGGGAGAAATAACCTTGCAAGACTCTTGTCCCGTGAACTCTTGGAGTAATCCTAATTTCTTGTTTAAAGTTATATTTTATTGATGTGTTCAGTACCTGCTGTAGAGTAAGTTGGACAGATACAACTGGCTTTATCTATCTTGCCTAAAGAACTGAGCAGGGGCTATCCCAGCTGCAGATGCCTGCATTTAGTTAGAAGAATCCTACTTCAGACTGGACTGTGTCTGGGTGAATTTTGACAGGGCGAGGGAGGCCAAGAGGAGATTTCTAACCCTCTTCCCGCACCCTCCACCCAACTCGGCTGTCACTGTGTTTCCTCAAGATGTGTTGTCCACACAAATTCCTGTTCATCTACCCTCGTGATTTAATGCTCAGTTTATAAAGAATTTGCATTGGAAGAAGTGGAGTAATGGTTGAAACTTACCCCTCGTTTGTGGTCAGAGGGAACAGCTATTTGCCATGTGCATTTCCAGAATTAAAAGGGGTCTAATCTCTCATGCATGGACCAGCTATGAACACTTGTGAACTCGTGTAGGCAACACATCTCAAAGAAACACAGTTACTCTAAGGTAAGTAATTATTTTTCCAGATTAAATAAATCATGTAGTGACTAGCAATCTGGAAATCAGATCAAATCTGAAAACTACTTTACTAGATATGATACACACACGTGAGCTTGATAATAGTTCTAAGTACATCTTGTATTCCTACACATGTGGCTCTTACTGTTCTCTCTGGACTTTCTGCCTGCTTTGCTTTATTTTATTTTGCTTTTTTTTCTTTTTTTTTTTTCCTTGCTTCTCGTTTTCCCATTTGTTTCATATTGCTAGGAACTTCAAGCAATCCCAACTTTTGTCATTTCTTTTATGAAATTTAAGGTAAGGGTGTATGCTCAGAATAATTCCTTAAATTGGACCTTTCATGGTTGTTATCTTTTTTTCATCCTGCACTTATTTGACTATAGATTTGGGGGAGAGAGGGGATTAATGTACATTAGTTTGCTAACTTTATCTTTCTAAAAAAGCAGTAGATTAATTAATGTGATGAATCTAGGTCTGCTCTCTTACATGACTTGACCCTAACAGCCTAACACTTAATTTTGCAAATAAAGTAATAGAAACATTATAGAAAAGCAGGTCAACATTCCTATAATAAATCACAGACTATGTTTTTTGTTTTCTTAAGTATAGATATAAAAAGATATTTCCCAAGATATTTCTAAGATATATATGTATTTCTATAGATATTTCTTAAGTATAGATATATGAAAAAATAGATCATGTTTTATATATAAATTTATTTTTATTTATATTTTATAAATAAATAGATTATAGTTAGATGTTTCTACATGTCTAATCTCATTTAAAATGGACTTTTTAAATGTCTTTAGGTTTATAGAGTAGATAGTAGAGTGTGTGATTGTGTAAGTGATGTGTGTGGCTTGCAGGTCGGACAGAGAGTGTATTCATCTGGAATTGTGTCACAGGTTGCTCCTTTTTCATCTAAATTATGATATTCTTAAAAGTATACTTTCTTAAACATCCTGGACTTTTGGATACTTCTAATTTTCTAGTATTAACTGAGAGAAGTTCAGGAATTTAACATAGATTATATTAATTGAGCATTCAGAGGTGAAACTGAAAGACTACAGAAGTGAATATATTTGAAATAAATAGCAGGTGTCACTGAAGTCAGGCAATAGTGTTTATAGTTTGACCTGATCCAGTTAACTGCCTGGATTCCACATTCTTGAGGGTTTTTTGGCTGGGAATTTTTTTTTTTTTTTGGCAAATAAATATATAAAATAGATTGTTTTAAAGTGGCTAGGATCAGGGGTTCATTTTTATCTCACATTACGTTTATCTAACTAGAGATGCGTTGAAGCAAAGATTTCTACCGGTAGAATTGCTCCTATGTTCTCAATCCATTCAAGCAAGTTTGGGCACCTTAAATGGGACTTTATACATCCTTAGTCTTACACAGCCTCAGTGCATTGCTTCTTAATCCAGAGGAGATCTGGAGTGGTAAAAGCTCTGCCTTTCCTTATCATGGTATAAATTTAGCTGTACTTAAAGCTCACCCCCTCAAAGTATTTCTGATGTAAAGTCTTTCTCTTCTTGTACTCTGATGAGCAAGTAATTCAGAAGATAATCCTGTCATATCTGACATTTTTATGCCAGCAGAGTTCCCCAGTGTAAGAGGAATTTCCTGAGCAGCAGCTGCAAAAATAGCTTTCTGAGCTTTTCCAGGGATTCAGTCTACTTCTGCAGGTAGTCATTAATAGTTCATCCCTGAAGGTGATGCCTGGCTCAGGATTTACCTTGTGTCTGTGATACCACTGTCAGGGAGTGAGTTTCAGTAACATATATATGTATATTCAGTAACACTTATATATAAGCCAGAGTTTTCAAAAGGAGCCGTCTAATCTGTCGAATTTATGCATAAATGCTTTTCAAGAGACTTTATTTTCTCAGTACATATGCAATACAATGGTTCAATGTCCCTGAAAAACAGACTCAAAGTTTTTTTTTTTATTTAAAAGGTAATATTTTATAATTCTATTGTGTCTGTGCCTGAGAATTTGAACAGTTCACCTTGTTTACATGTTACAGAACTAAACAAAATACTCCTTTTCCAGTCCGCAATTAACATTCTCATTATATTTTAAGCTCTACAAACCCTACAGGATTCTGTATCATGTAATTTTCAAACTAACTCTGGTATATCAGTTAATAAAATAATGTTTTGATTTTGAGTCTGAGCTGAAAACTTTCTTTGCAAATTTAAAATGTGCTCCATTATCATATCAGAACTCATAAACCCTTTACCTTCTTTTATGTTCCTTGTTAGCAGAGTGCTCCCGTTGTTCATCTCTACAAATCTGTGCATATTCATGGAATTGTGTGAGGATAAATGACTATTTTAAAATGCTGCTTGGAAGTAGCATACTGAGTGAACCACAGGATTTTAGATAAATTCAAATAAATGGATCAGAGAGCAATGGCCCTCATGCTGCAGAAAGCACAAATAGTTTTCTGTATTCTAGGTAACTTCTCTTGGTGGTTTATCTTCTGATCTGTATGCCACTTCAGATGTGCAGACTTGAGAAGATAGTTTAAATATCTGCAAGAATGTCCTTTTGATATTTTTTTATTGAGAGTAGGAATACTAGGCACTAATGAAAATCTTTTTTTAAGAATGATAGCTCATTAAATCTGGTGGGTGTTGATGACAAGTGCCTTGGTGTCTAAGAAAGTGAATCTCTTGTTTATTACCTAAACTGAGACTTTAAAGTGCTTTAATATCAACCAAGGACTACACAATCTAATTTGCAGGTGATAAGTGAGGTACTGAACTGGAAACCTGTGAAAAGATAAGAATGAATAAAAGATTCATCATGCATTGCTGCACAGTGTAATTTATGGCATCCATTTAGGTGGTTGCTGAAACACCTACATCTTTTGCAATTAAACAAAGTGATCAAAATTTGCCTAAATAAATAATTTTTTAAAATGCAGAAGGCTAAATGCTACCTGTTAACTTAGTATCGGAGGAACCGTATGTGGTTTAAGAGAGGTGAAGCTGTTCCTGTGTTATCTTCAGGTGCCACAGAGGTATTGTTAATCCCAGAGTTACTCTATTTCAAAAACATTTGGTCAGAATGGGTTTTAGCCATTATTAAATTTTTTAAACTGATGAAGTAATCTTGCAAAATACCTGCTTTGCTCAGATTACTGTATGAACAGTTGCAGGCATATAGATGCTCTGTCAAAGTCTCACCTTAAGGAATGTGAGGAATATAAAGCAGTGTTTTATGAAACTGAATTTTACAGTGTGAATTATACAGAGCATTGAGGCACACTTGTTCCCTTCATGACTTCAAGAATAGCTACTCTGAAATTTTCAGTTTTGGTAAGATTGCTACAGGATTTTCAATCCATTAAGATGCATACTTTAGTGTTTCTTTTATGGAGATAGCAGCTAAATGCCATCTACAGAGAACTTTGTTCCAGCACAGCTGCTCTAACAGCATGTTAACCTCACTGCAGCTACCTGGCTATCAGCATAACTGTGATAATTACAAATCTGTTGTGCAAATTATGTCCAACCAACTACCACTGCTCTGAATAGAGGCTCAGTAAAAGAATTAGTAGAAATACATCAAAGATTTCTGTCTTGTCTGAGGAACCTGTTTTTTCCTTGGCTGAAATGAAGTAGTAGCTTTATCTTTTAAAAATTGTTAAGGGGAAGTTATATTTTACATATTTAAGGCTGCTTTCAAAGAAAGGAACCATAAAGTGGCTTATTTTGCCTGTCAGATTCATTTCTTAAAAGTCAGTACTTTGTTTCTCAAATGCAGGCAGTGACTACTCTTTTTTTATCCCGTGGTCCAGTTTTTCTTCTCTCATGTAATGCTTGAAGTGTGACTCATTTTAGGCGATTATATGACGAGATTTTGCATTTGTTCACTGTAATAGGCAAATTTGTTATATATCTGCTTCTGACAAATTTTACAGTAATAAGGCTTCTTTGGTTTCAAAAAGTAGCTTCTGGTTAACAGCCAACACATCTGGTTCATTGTTTGGAATCCTGAGATGGACACTTGTATCCTACTTGACCAGCCTGCTTACATAGTGCACAGAATACTTTCTATTTCAGAATACTTTCTATTTCCTGATAACCTTTGCTTATAACATGCTCACGTACCTGAGAGTTCCTGTGAGTGTTTTTCTGTGCACTGCCAGGTCACTGAATTCTGCAGAGAACTTTGTAGCCTTACAAAGCTGCAGTGTTATGACAGACTGAAGTGGTAAACTGTAAAACAAATAGGCTTTTCTTCAAAGCCATTAAATGGCATAGAAGGAAAAGAAACTTATTATACTTGGGTTTTCTTTCATTCTTCTCATTTTCCATGTTAAAATATTCTAAATATTCTACTAAATTCTCAACTTGGAGCTTGATGTCAAGGATTACCCTGAAGTCAATCAGACAATAACTTTTCACCAATAGCACATCAGCTAATAAAAAGGTGGTAAAAGATTTTAAAAATCCTCTCCTATTTCAGCTCAAACAACTTTTACTGAAAATTGACTTTACTAATCTGTTGAAGACTAAAATTAGTTGTTCAGATATCTTCAAAGAACTTTGTGTTAATTTAACATCAGATGAAAACTGCTAATAATATCTCTGCCACTACAATGCCCCCATTTGTCATGATTTCACTCCTGTAAGACTCATGTCTAGTTGCTGACTTCTCTCATACTGAGAAAAAACTTTTCAGTTAGACTAGGTAAGAAGGTAAATGATAAGAGAATTGGGCACATTTGCTTTCACTACAACTAAATGATTTGCTATAGAGGTGTTAAATTCTAGATTATATATGACAACTCTACTGAAAGGCTGCAATTTTTTTTTTTTAATGTGTGGTTGTACTGCATCATAGAAGGAAGACAGGCTGGTGCTAAGAGACCTAAAAGCGTGGGCAGAACAATTTGAAAGAGACATAGCCCGAGCACAGGTGGCAGAAACAAGCTTACAAGAGAAATATCAGGTAAGCAGCAGGGAAATTATGTATGATAAAATTTTTTGTCATCATGATGTGTAACAGGTACTACAGTATTTTGTGCAGCCTGTATGTATGAGATGTTGTGTTGTTTTAAGAAATAAGGACACAAAGTATTTTTCCTGTTATTAGTGAAAGAATTACAATGCCAGCTCCAGCTTTGCTACGTAGGACAGTGCACAGATGGTTTGCCTAACACAGAGCTTTTCCCAGCAGTGTGAAGAAGGACTGTCCTAGTTAGAAGAGAGCTGTGTCTGTGCCATCCTTCCAGATCCTGCATGATTTAGCTCAGATAGGAGGTATGACTGAAGGCTGGATGAGGTGACATGTGGAGAGGACAGGACTTAGAGTTTTATTTTCATCCACTCTCTCAAAGGTTAATGTCTAAATCAGAAATATAAAACTTAGTCAAAATTTTCTCCTAAAGCTTGACTGTTCTCTAAATGCAGCCACTGTCCCAAGTAGCATTAAATCCAGTTGCAATTTTATTTGATCAATTATTATCTGATTTCATACATGATTCAGGCATCTGATAGCTGAAGGGAAATACAAAAGTCCTATCTATATATAAATAAAAAATATACAAGTAAATATAGAAGTTAAGTGCTATTCTTCTTTAGGAGAGATTAGGACTTCTACCAGTACAAAGTTTCCATAGGTCATGGTACTCCATAAATGTTAAAGAATTTAATTCCTTTACCCTCTGCTGTAATTGATTTGATTTCCTCTTTGTGCAGTCATTTAAGCATTTCAGAGTACAATATGAAGTAAAAAGGAAACAGTTTGAACTTGCAACCCAGTCAGTAAGGAAAGATGGTAAATTATCACTCGATCAAGCTGTGGTGAAGCAAGCATGGGAGAGAGTTACTTCCAGGGTAAGTTGATAATCATTGTGCTATATATTTTTTATTAAATGAAGGGTTGAATTTAAAATCATTTAAACACCTGTTTGCTGTTGATTTTATTAGGCATTTGGCCCAGAAAAGTGGACCAAATTTCTGGCACTGCTGAATTACTTGTTTTGAAGATATTTACTGCACTATCATCTTTAATATTGGTCAAAGATAGAATATGAACTTTAAGAAGAGGACTATACTTTGAGATTTCCCTTTACTTGAGCAAGTGGTAACAGTGCTCAGCCAAGCCCAAGACATTGCTGATAGAAAGAAAACCATACACAATGCCACTTCCAAACCCAGTGTTCCTATGTAAATTGCCAGTTATTTGAGAAATTCTAATATTTTTTAGTATAACTAAAAAGAATTTTTGGGTAATACTGAATACTTTAGCAATAAATGAGGTTTTAATTCTATTTTTAATCTATTTGCAATAATAATATATTAATGTTAATATTTATGATTGGAATCTTGCACAACTGAAGGAAAAATTCCAAGCAAATTACACTGTTTGACCCAAATTAAAATTTATTTAAGAATTATTACTAGTATATCTACACTGCATATATATATATGTATTTAACAGAGGATCTGTTTAAAATTATTCTGGAGTTTTCACATAATTTTCATGCTGTTTTCACTCCCATAACTGGCATTGCCAATAAGACACTGTTTTACTGCTATATTATCCCCACCACAGTCTTTTCAGACTCATGTGAGCCTTACCTATAAAAAGTACATAAAAAGTAGAGATATAAAGATTTTATGCAGGAGCATGAATCAAATAACATTTGGCAGAAGAAGGTCTTGTATCCCTTACTGTGCCTATTACCTGATGAAATTCCAGATATTTTGCTTCTCAGTTGTTCCAGTTTATTTGTGATCATTCTGTAACTCAGTACCATTCAGAAAGAGAAATACATAAACTGACAAACTCTTACAGAGATTTTCTTGCCTGTGAGAATGCTGTAATTTCCAAACTCACATGGAATAATATTCCCAGATTTATGTCTCAATTACACTCGGTTACGTGGGGGTTTGATTTTACAGTGTAAAGTCTGATTTTTATCAATGTATTTGTTTGTGTTATTTAGCAAGGGAGGAATTTTATTCCTTTTACTTTTATTTCCTAGATGCTTGATTGGCACATACACCTTGATAAATCCCTTCCTGCACCTTTGGGTACCATAGGTGCTTGGCTCTACAGGGCAGAGGCTGCTCTGAGGGAAGAAGTAACAGTTCAGCAAGTTCATGAGGAAACAGCAAACACAATACACAGGAAGCTCGAACAGCATAAGGTAGATGGAGATGCACTCATTCTGTGCATTATCCTCCATTGCTTTCACAGCTTTAAATGGTCCATACTCTACAAAGATAATTATTTCTGCTTTCTGTGGGTTGTGTTGTCCTATTGGGGGCTGAAGCTTGGTGTCTTGCCGTGGTGACTTGAACTGTGGTATCTGTGTGTCTTACAACCCGTATTCAGAATTGCTTTTGAATGTTTTTGCTTCTTCTGTCTGAAGCATATCAGGTGTTAATATTTTAATTTCTATGGTAAAATTCCATAGAGAGCTCCTAATATTGGGTGTGTTGTTCAACCAGTATGAACTAATTGGGTGAAACAGGAGAAAGGGAATAAATGCACTAACTGTGCTGACAGTGCAGGTGACATTCATGGGGGGAGACAATGAGAAATGAATTTTGATGGTTTTGTGATGACAGATAGCATGATAGCCATCTGTGATGGCAGGTAGCATGCTGTGGTAAACAGGAAGCTTTTCCAGATGAATTTAAATAATTGTACCATTATTCTTTGCTGAGTCCAAGTTCTCATTTAAAATGAAAACAGTGAGGGTTTTTCTGTGGATTTGCATGATATGTGTGAGAAAATGTATTGGTGAAAAAATATGCTGGTGGTATGATAAAAAAAACTGAACCAATAAACGAAAATGAAAAGGTGGTGTAGGGAAAGGCTGTAATTGAGGCTGTATGGTTTTATATTGCTTTTTTTCTCCTCTATCACTACTACTTTAAAGCTTTTTTGTAAATTTCTTATTTTTTGTGTTTAGGATATGGGTAGGGTTTTTCATCAGAAAGCAAGGTTATAAAATGAAAAGCTGAGAAGTTTCACCATTATCTGATTACTTTTTATTAGAACAATTGTAGCTCTTCTAACTTTAGTAGTAACTAACTAAAATTAAAAATCCCCTACCTTAAAATCTGTAAGGAAGATACAAGTTTTTTCAGGGTCTTGTCTCTTGTAATGCTAAATTTCAGTAACTCTTGGTAGCATCAAATGTTTCAGGACTCATAGGATTTGGGATTTATTTTTTTAAAAAATTGACAAGTCAAACACTCTTTTGTTCTTAGAATGTGAACACTGTAGACCTCCTTTTGATACATTCATAAGAAGTACAGAAGAGTGTGCCCTAAACTGGTTCTTATTTGCAACAGAAATGCTGTGGAGAGGAATTTCCATGCCAACAAATAAACTTTGATTTAGGTTAATCTGTGCCAGGGAAGTTTTCCCATGGGAGTGGGATGGAAAAGGCTTCAAGAGAAGCATATATATCTGTTCCTGGAGTTTGTTTTGTTGCTCAGATATGAATTGCTGAATCATAATGTGCTACTGGATAGTACCAGAAATGCATTAGTGTATTTTTTTCAGTCCTTATTTCCTCGGTTTATTCTTGTTTGTTTGTTATGGATTTGTTCAGATGACATCATTGCTTCCTTTTTATCTTTGTCTCATCTGACAATGGGTTATTTTAGTGAACTTTATAGCTTATGGCCATTTCGAATTTAGGACAAAATGTATCAGCTTATTTGGACAAACCTCATGCAATCAGGCAAGCACCTCTGTTTATTTTAGTTGACATTGCTACCAAGATCTGGGAATTAAGGGCAATGTCTGTACTTGTTGAGGGTCATTTCCCAGAGCAGGATTTCATTTTATGAGAATGCTGTATGTAAGTTTTCATGAGCTTCCTGTTGAAGTTGGATGAAACTACTGTGATTTGTTTCGACTCACCAGTGCATGTTAGGGGCATCCCCTTTTGTATGGCAAGGTCTCAAATGCAGCTGAGATATTTGTTGCAAATCTTTCCTTTATGTGAGACCATGTCAGTCACAGGAGTTTTCACCGTGGTAAAATCAGCACATCACCTGCATCAGAGAAAGCCAGCTCATTTCTCTTCACAGCAAGGTGTTGGCTGAAGCAGAAAACAATGAAAACCCAGGCAGGTTGCTGGGGACAGTAGGGTCATTTGAGCCAGAGAATTATCACTGATTCCTTCTGTGCAAACACCGGGTTTTGGCTGGCGAGAAGCCCTTCCTTAGCGCATAGGAATAAATATATATGTAGGATCTGTACAGAAACCTGCATTCTGTTCCCTGGGGCGATAGAGGGGGAACCTTTGTACAATCCTCTTTGCTAGCAGGCTTCTGAGCACCCTGTGCTCTCAGCTGTCTGTCTGCAGTAAAAAACCCCACCATTGTGTGCTCTCTCAGCCTCTCTCTGGGGACTTGACGTGCTCCTGCTAACAGTATCTCTTCAAAGACTGCTGCCAGTCACTCATTTTAATGTGTAATCTGCAGGAAGCCGTTTGAAGCGGTGTTGCTTAGTTACAGTGGAGTGTGCTCTGCTGTAGGGGTTTGGCTGGTTCGGTTCAGATCGCAGCAATTCGGGTCGGGTACCACATTCCGCAGCCGTTCGTGCGGGGCTGAGACAGCTATCCTCGAGTCTTTTAATGGTGAGAGAGTGAAAAGTTCACTAAATATGGAATGTGTGCCTAGGGAAGGAGCTATAGATCTTCTGCCTATATATAGTAGAGTAGATTAGTTGCTGAAAATTTCAGTCTATACTTAGCAAAGGTTAGTATCTGTTATGAAGATTTAAAGAGTAAATTTAGGAGGATTATGCTTTTGGGATGTTGGCATTTTGGGAGACTGCATATCAGAGATTATTCAATACAGTTAAGGGTTCTTGTTTTGTTAAACCTTTTGCAGTGTATCCTGTTTTAAAATCTTCCATAATTGTTTGATATAGCTGCTTCATGTAAGAGCTTCACATAAGGGGGTTCCCTGTGTAAATGTTTAAGTTGATGTAAATGCTTATGTGGTATTGCATGGAAACGTGAGAGCATGATCAAATAGTTAACTACACTGAGTCATCAGAGCCGGCTTAAAATTGTACTTATTAGTTAGATAGCCTACTGTGAGCCTTTTCTCTCCCTCCCCTCCCTCCCTCCCTCCACTCTCTCAAAATCTCTCTCTTTCTTAAAATCCAATCAGGATCTGCTGAAAAACATAGATGGTCACAAAAAGGCGTTCCATGAGATCCACAGGACCAGGTCTGTCAATGGCGTGCCTGTTCCACATGACCAGTTAGAGGATATGGCAGACAGGTAAGGCTTTCAATCTGAAATAAAATGCTTCTGTGCATGAAGGGGAGCCTGTTTGCTTTTTTTATCTGTTCATGTAGAGATCACTGTCTAGTTACATTTCTCAGTGGTAAACTGAGATGGATGGAAAAACCTCCTAGAATATACATAAAAATATACTGAAAAACCTGGTGCTTTTGAGATTGATGAGAATCAAAATAAGCAATAGATTTTCGATGGGAATACCTTTTTTACATTGATCCTGTTATTACTTGTCCCTGGAAGAAATGTTATATAACAGCCGGGATGCTTGTGAAAAAAAATGAAAAATGACTTTGCAAAACTTAGTAACAGAAGTGAACTGATGCTTTCTATTATTAAAAAGAAATGTAATTAATTTGTTGTTCCAGAGCAGTCATCAAAATATCATCACACATAATTAAATGTTTGCAGACTCTGAATGAGGTGAAAGATTAGAAAAATATCCAAACTATAACTAAAGCTTTCAGTCTCTCCTGCAAAAATGAATACTGCTGTGTTTTACTATACTGTGATTCATTTTATAGGTTTAATTTTGTTGTCTCTTCATCTGAGCTCCATCTGTTGAAGATGGAGTTTCTGGAACTGAAGTACCGTCTACTGTCACTCTTAGTCTTTGCAGAATCAAAGTTAAAATCATGGATTATCAAATACGGAAGGCGAGAGTCCGTGGAACTGCTTCTTCAAAATTATATTGTAAGTTGGGGTTGTCTCCTTTTTATAACTATTTTTAAAATATTCATATCTGAGTTTGTTAGAATTATATAAAAGAACAGAAACAGATATCAGATTTATCAGTCATTATGACTGCATTCCTATGGAGTATGTTTTCAGGGATGAATCTGTCTTCCCCATGGAAGGAACTTCAGTCAAGAGGTTAAAAGTAAAAATTATTCTCTTTGCATCATTTTTTGAAAAAGAGAAATAACATTCCAGCTGTTGTCCAGTGATTAATTTAGCAAGCATGTCTGGAGATTCCAAACCCTAGATTTTTGCTTACTTTTTATAGCAATTCCAAAGAAGTTAATTTCTTCTTCTTTTACACCTGGATAAAAGCACTTTATAGTGACTATACACAGTTTAAGAGGTAAAGACAAAGGAGGTTTTTGGCATGCACTCCCATACTGTATTTTTACAGTCTTCCAAAAGATTAATAAAAAAGAATGTTATTTTACCTCCATATACTTGTTTAATATACTATACCTATAGGCGAGTAATTTTCTTCTTTTAAAGAATGATTTTTCTTTTCCTACTCAGCATTAGTATATGATTTGTTTCCATTCTGGGAAGAGTTTGCTCCAGCTCTGCAGCCATGTGCCATGTTAAGGAGCAGAAACTATTGACTTACAAGTGTTCATTGATAAATTCTTTTCCAGTGTTATGCTGCTGTATCCTTTTAAATTCACACGTGCAGTGCCGAGTGTAGGTAGAGTGATAGTACTGCTGCACTTCTACATTAGGTCATGAAGGATTCTTTCAAAAGCAGGGCTGGTCTAAGTATTTATTCCCTTCTATCTAATCCATATAGGGAAAATTGAAAGCAAAAATTAAGTCTGGACTGGACTAACACAGTTACACAAGTATTCAGAGCCAGGTCAATGACCAGAGGAGACTATTGATGTCCCCACTTCTTCGAAAAGAATATTTCAAACCCAGTGAAATTTGGATGAAAACCTCACTCTTCAAAATGAGAATTTCTGTCTTTAAACTTTAGCAGTTTGGGACACACAAAAATTCAGGAATCAGTTAACCTTCTTTTTAGACAAGCTTTTCAAAATCAGGAATTACTTGAATTAACTTAGCTTGCTTGTGATGTGCAATAACTAGAAGTGTAGTCCATTTTTTTATTCTCTAAGACTGCAAAAAAAGGTACTAAAAGGTGACAAGGGGAATAATAAAAAAGTAGATAGCTTGAATTTTCAGGGTTTTTTTTTGTGATTTTCTTTTTTTTTTCACTTTAAAATTTGTAATCCTACAGAGAGACAGAGACTGTGCCCTAAGGACATGAAGTTGTGAACTTGTATATTAATTTTCTAGTGCCTCATCTGTTCTTGTAATTCAGACCACTGATGCTGAGGTGATCTTTAGGAAAGAACGATGCTTCCTTGCATTATTTTTGAAACTATTACATCAAAATGAGGGGATTAGGACAGGAAGATAAATAGATCTCATTTTCATTCTTGATGGCCTTGGCTTCTGGCTCCTTCAAGGTGTGATGGAAAGAGAATTTACCTGCTTTGTCTTACCTGGGACCAGTTTTCTAGGACAGAGAGTTGAGTGTTACTCTTCCAGTATATTAGGAGTCTTACATAGGAAAGTTGCAGTCAGTACCTTATAGTCAGAATGACTGTATTAGCAGGAGATAAAAATGTAAGTCTGTTTGTCTGCCAAAACAGACTGGGGAATGTCAGCATTCTAGGAACATGCGTAATTAGGATCTGGATAAAACATATGCCTGGAAAATATTTATGTACTGATAACTTAAAAATAAAAGGGGTGGTTTTTACTTGTTCTTATTATCTTTTTCACCCGTCTGTCCTACACCAGAAGTAAAGATCAGCACAGATTGTACACCATCAACCTGAATAATATACTGTACCAAATTCCACTGTAATGGAGATACTAGGTACAGTTATCCATGGATTTTAACCCATGGAACTGTGTTTTAGCACTGCTGTGTTAGCACTTTTTAGCATTATATGCTATACCAGTTTGGGAAAGCTGCTTATTTTCTTCAAGTAGTCTTGTCAGATGGTAGACAATATTAATCAGTAAAATGTCTTTATTTAATTTTTGAAAATGTTTCAGATAGCACTTGATGTCAGTGTTATGTAAATCTTTTTGCTCATTCATGTGAAGTCTTGGAGGTTTTAGTTCAGATTAAAATGTCTGTATGGGTTTGGCAAAACTGAAAGTCATGAGTCTGTCACATAATTAATGATAAAGCCTGTAGGTCTTCATATGTGGCAGATTTTGTTTTAACAGGAGAACAGAGAAAAATTCTGATTGTTCTTGACTTCTAGTTCCCTTGATTATAAACACAGCTCTAAATTACATACTAGATAACTGTTGTAACCTGACATAGCAACTGTCATGGGTTTTAAATAGAAGGGGTTTAGATACATACTGGCAGAATTATTTTTAAGTGTTTTTTCACGTTATATAATATGCATCGATGAACACACAAAATCTCATTCTCCTGTTCAAAATAGGTTGGACTTCATTAGAAACCTGGTTTAATCAAAATCACATTCATCTGATTTTGTCTGTTCTGGCATTCCAAAGCTTGTATAGACATGTGTGGGGTGTGCAATCCTTAATTTTGTAATCTGTAGCTGAGGATGGATGAGATGCAGCATAAATTGCAGAACCATTCCAAACTCTACCTTTCTCTTCCTGTTTTAACATTGGTAAGGCAAGATATAATGTGCTTGCATCATGTAGAGCTGTAATTTCACTTAAAGGAAATAACATTTCTGAAAGACATATAGAAAAAGGTCAGTTGCGTTTGCCATAAGGGATAAAGAGGCATAAATGTCAGAGGCACAACTTTTTTACCAAAATATTTCCAGATAATTTATTCATCGCACTATAACACATCACAGAGCTAAACCATCACTCACAAAGGAACAGCACTGTGTCACACTTTGGAAAAACAGCACCTCTTTGTGCAAAATGTTTCCATGATCTTATTTTTTTGCCAGTTGCAAAGGAGGTAAAGAAAATTTGAGGAATATAGCAAATGTTTTTCATTTATTAAAGTGTAACCTGTCTTTCTGCAAAGGCTTATTACAGGAACAATTGGATTTGATTTTTGTGGTGACATATATGAAGGAAATTTTCTCATTTATTAAAATTATTCCACTTAGATTTGAATGTAAAATGGTTTTCATTAAGTAACTTGTTACTCTACTCAGTTTCTGCACATTCTAAGTATCATATGCTAGTCATTTCCAGCAAGACAGCAAATAAGAAAATTTCAAATAAGCTTTCCATGTGGAAAGTAAATAAATCTGTATTTGTAATGATATACTCTGCTGTACCATTAAATTGAAAATGTGAAGTTTTTATGCTATTTTATAATTATGATATTAAAAATATTATTTTATAATGATGAAAAGATGAATGGAGGAATAATGAAGTTATATGTCGTCATCAGTATCCCGATGTAATTTCATAAAAATTATTTCTAATCCTAATACCCATCTTTATTTTATCTGTTACAATTTCTTTTCTTTTCAGTCTGTTATTGAAAATAGCAAGTTCTTTGAGCAGTATGAAGTTACCTACCAGATCTTGAAAAGAGCAGCTGAAATGTATGCCAAAGCAAATGGCTCAGGTAAATGTCTGTATTTCTTTTTTCACTAGCATCTAGGCACCTGGTCCAGAGCAGCCTGCTGCTTCTGAATCTCCAGAGGAGAGGAGGGTGGTCATATTCAAACTACTTCCTCCTGGGAAAAGTCCATTTTCCTTGCTAACTCTTGGATTATTTCAGTGTAGTTAATTTGGAGTACAAAATACTGACAGAAAGCAAATCAAGAGTAGGGAAAATAATTTTCTAGTTCCTGGAAATACTCCCTGGCTTGGCTTAATTTAAAAGAAAAAGACAACTGGGAGTTGGTCCCAGTATTGTAGTTGCAAAATCATTCCTTGGTTTATTGGAGGTTTTTCATTAACTTTGAAAACCTGGAAGAGGAACTCAAGTGGTAGTTGCAGTAAGGATATAGATGAGAAAAAATGTATAGCTGATTCAACAGCTGCCTCCTGTCATTCTTGAATACTGCTGAGTTCAGAGAGAATTCGAGGGCAATATTTGACCTAGATAATTACAGACATGAGATCACTTTAATCTGCAGCACAGTAATGTCTGTGGAGGATTGCTTCAGCTGCTGCTAAGGAGGAGATAAAATAGATACCTTTATTTCTTGTGGAATTTAAATTGATAGTGACACCCAAATTTTACAAAAGCAAACATTTTTTCAAGGTGTTCTTACAAAGAACAGAAGTCACAGATTTATTCGATGCTATTAATAAAATCCAGTAACAAATTCTTTTGTAAAGAACAAGCACTAACATATATGAATTCAGCAATAGCAGTTCAAATTAGCTAAAAACTCTTAAAAACAAGTATATTCTGCTTATTTTCTGAAGTCTCAACATTTGCTTGGCCTTTTCTCTTTTCTCTGTTTGTTTTCCTCTGGAATGAGGACACGTTTGTTCTTTCTTGCCATGTGGAAAATGCTAAAAGTTAAATGGCAAAATTTAGCAGCAGTGTGGTCTCAAAGTCAATGGCAGGAAGATTGGAATTTCATTGCATACTTTTCAATGTAGACATAATGTGTGTTTTTGTATTATACAACTCTCATTTTTTGCTTTTTTTAAGTCAAGCCTGTCTCTTGATTTCTTTCATTGCAGATTTGAAATGAACACCACACACAATATGCAGTGTGACTGTTTTAATTTAGCATTCATTTTATGTACTTTCCTAAGTCTTTAATTCACACGTTTAATTTCTCAGTCATGATCTCGTGCTAAAATTGGGCTGTGAACTGAACATTTGTATATAACAGCCTACTGAAATAGAGGTTACAGTAAAATATAATTCCCTAATGAGAGTGAATAAGCATGATACAAAGTTAATCTTTACAGAAATAATAGTGAACCAAAGTAATCAATGTCTTTCTTGTATCTCAGTGGAAGAAGTTGAGAATGTGATGAAATTCATGAGTGATACCACAGCTCAGTGGAGGAACCTCTCAGTAGAGGTGAGAAGTGTAAGAAGCATGCTGGAAGAAGTGATTGCTAATTGGGACAGATACAGCAGCACCGTGGCAGGTCTACAAGCTTGGCTTGAAGATGCTGAAAAAATGCTGAATCAGCCTGAACAATCCAAAAAGGTATGCACCAGTAGCATATGCATATGGCTGGTTTGTATATTGTGAAACATTGGATTTTTTTGCATTTGCTTAGGTTTTGCTCAGACTTTGATGTCCTTGTCTCCATTGATCATAGGAATTTCTGTGTTTGCTTGTATAGCATCTAGAGGCAAATTCATACATACACAGAGGAGAAAGCCTCCTGTGTAGGACCATGGCTAGAGGCATCTTTGACATGAATATAGGGCAGCAGTATTGCTCAGAGATAGAGATGTTGCATGATTCACTCAAAGGCAAATACAGCTCAGCACCAAAGTGAGTAATCATGGACTACCTATAAAGACACTTCCACTGATTTTTCTAGATGACAGATTTCAGTACTGATTACCTTCAAAGAGCACTGTTATTAGTATGTGTTGTTATATTTGATGGTTGATTAATTAATCTGTTTCCCTGGCATTTCAGGAATCTTTTAGACAATTGATTTTGGGGACCTGCAGTTATAAAGATAGTTCTTCTGTATTTTTTTTTCTATTGTAATGTAATGTAATGTTACTGAACATTACTGACTTCTGCTGATCAGGATGGTACTGGTGTATTACTGATGTAAGTAACTGGACAATGATTAAAATTAAATGTTCCTAAATCCATGTATATGAATAAAATCAAAACTTTTACTTTTCTGTTTAGATGTATAATCTTATCTTCAAAGATTTTCAAAGCAGAAAATTGAACATACCCATAGAGTATATACTTGCTTTTGATTTCTAACATAAATCCAACAAGGAATTCTTTTCATTCTGATACATGATTTCAAAAATGTAATGAAATCTTGTTGAAAACCTTAGACGTGAAGCTTTATTCTTCCCAAAATGCATTTTTTTTTTCTTAAAGATACATTGGCTCAAACCTGTTAAAGGTTACTGAGTGGTAGCATAATCTACCTGTAGACTGAGATATATGTTTTTAAAGTTCCTTCTGCTTTTAATGTTGAATTTAGCTCTCCACAGCAATAATGTTCACTTAGATAGTTCCAAGGGTAGGTTTGATTTAGCAGCTTTAATATTTGGTTATTTAAACCCCAAATCAGTTATTTTAGTGGTTTGTAAGATTAATAGTCTTACAGCCATGAAGAAAAACCATCTGGATTACCAGGTGAAAGATGATAACTATTGTTTGGAATATGGCATAAATTTTTTCAAGCATTTCATTTGCAATCTTTACCTGCATTACTGTCCACTGGTATAGGTAGAGTGATAGAGCACAGGGATACCTGCCTTAGGAACAATTGCCCATTGTCTGGAAGAGAGAAAAGGAATGGAGGGAATTGGCCTTTGTCTTCTTTACCAGTGTATGTGTGTGTACCTGCCTACAAGATGCATACAGTCTGTTAGGCTGTCTCAGTGTGGGGGACAAAATCACTTGACACCCATCTCATTCCCCTCTGTGCTCACCTGCTCTGAGACAGGAGGAGGGAGTGATAAAAAAATCAGTCTTCAGAGGTCTTCTGAGAGGCCAGACCTTGGAAAGCTGCATGTGGTTCACAGCAGGGGAAGGACCTCTTCCCAGCCTGTACATGGCCCAGGTTACTGTCAGTCCACGCTGTTTAAGGATAACACAGAAAATACACCAGCCCTGACAGCATTTTCAGTTATGGAGATTTCTCTTAAGGTGGGGTTTCATTAGTTTAACTGAAGCCACTCACTAGAGCAAAATAAAGCTGTAAGTAAACTGGCAGTAATTTTTAATTCCACAGGTTGTATTCACAGACATTAAAATTTTATTGTGGCGTATTTGATGTGAAGAGCTTCAGAGGATAATTGTTCAATGAGTCTTTATCGAGTCATGAGCGGGTGATTAAATTTTATTTCTGTGATTTAAAATAAAGACTAATTGAAAAGGTTTTGGAATTGTGGTTTTTATTTTCTTCTTCAGGATTTCTTCCGGCACTTACCTCATTGGATCCAACAGCACACAGCCATGAATGATGCTGGTAATTTTCTGATTGAAACGTGTGATGAAACCATTTCCAGAGATCTTAAACAGCAGCTTCTGTTACTAAATGGAAGATGGAGGGAATTGTTTATGCAAGTTAAGCAGGTAAGTGATTTTGCCCTTGTTACTTTTAAATATTTACTTTGTCATTTCCGTGCAAGCAAGACAGATTTAACCTGTTAGCAGGACTATAGGACAACTTTCTAAAGTTCCTAACTGTTTATCAGTATTTAAATTAGAAATTACTCCCTGACAGTAATTTATTGTATTGGGGGCCCTTCCTTTATTTACCTTTTTGGTTATACAAATATTTTGGGGCGGGTGAGGGGACATTTTCAACAAGTATAAGCTGTAGTTTTTCATCATAATCACCTGCCTTCATACAGTGAAGGTTATTTCTACATAACTTCTACTGTTCTACGAAGAAAATGACTGGTTTTCAGTACCTATTGCTACTGTAAAAGCTGTGTAAAGCTAAACAGTGAAAATGGTGAAAATCTTTATTTTCACTTCTTTTTGATGAAAGCTCCGTCCAGTCATTGTACTGCAACCATAAGCAGGGACAATAATTAATTTAATTAACTAAATTTTTTCCCCATCTTAGTCAGACTTTGCTTCTATCTTGCCTACAAGCAGGCTCTGATAGTAAATGAATAAACCTACCCTTTACCTCATCTAAGAGATTCAACTGATACAAAAAGAACTGTTGTTTCTATATTTGCTCTTCAAAAATCAAAGGGAAAATGTGATCTTAATCACACAGAACTATTTCACACCTCATAAACACCACTGAAAATACCATTGTTCTTGTCAATGTACATCTATCAATATTGTCCCCATTCAGTGATTTTTAAGTAGCGTTTGCCTGTTTGAAGGAATTGAATCTGTTTTTACTGGCATTGTTATCTCCTATGCAGCCAAGTTAAAAGGAAAAGCAAAAAAATTATTGTCTCTCTTTTATTGTAACTTTTCCAGACTGTTGACAAAAATGTTCTCAAGCTTTACTTGCTGATGCTATTTAGGGTGATTCACTGATGTAAATGTCTCTTCCTCTACTTATGCAGCTTCTTTCATATGCTGGCTATGTGGGTTTTTTTCTCCCAGGCTTTTTCACCATTTCTGTCACACAGCTCTTTCTAAGGCATGTGTTTCCCCTTCCCCCGGCCAGCATTCCTTTATTAAGATTTCCTTTTATCCTTTGGCTTTTCTAGGCTTTTCATGTTCTATTCTCTTTGCTGAATTTTCAAAATTCATACTGCAGGTAGTGAGAAATTAACTGAATTGTTGATTCTAGGGTAGAAACAAATGAGTCTGGCATCTCCAGACCTTAAACGAGGCTAACCTCCTATATGAATGCTGTTCATTTTAGCATCACTACTATTGACACTAATGCAGATGCTAAATTTAGATTGCTTTCCATTATATTGTATTTCATTGAATGTAATTTTTACAGCAAACAGTTGCACTGGAATAATGCTAATTCTCTTAAATCATTACTTAATTGCTGGATATCCAATTTGTTGTGGATTTTTTGTTGGTTTTTTGTTGTTGTTGTTTTTGGGTATTTGTTTGGGGTTTTTTATTGTGGGTTTTTTTGCCTTTACTTTCTCTTCTTCAGTATGCTCGAGCAGATGAACTGGACAAAATGAGGAAGGAGTATGTGGATGGTGTGGCCCATTTGACAGCTTTTATTGATGAAAGCAATAAGAAATTTTCAACCCCTGTAGAAGTGTCCTTTCATGATGTCAAAATGTTTGTGCAAGATTTAGAAGTAAGTGTCTTCCTGTCATTTCTTTCTTCCTCATTCAAACGAAACTTGCAACTATTTAATTCTGATAGCATGAAATTATTTTACTATTAGATATTTCAGCTGTATCTAAAACATCTATAATTGTATTCTGCTAGTGGCATTTTTAGAGCAAATTTCCAAAACACTGTCTCAGTAGATATTTATTTGTAGTTTCAAGTCACGTTCAGGTGAGTTGACTGATACTCTCTGGCTCAGTTTTCATGCATTTGAAATACGATCCAGTGTTCACTGAAATCAGTGATGAAAATAATTTATAATTAGAATATATATAACTTATCAGTCTTTTATCTCCCATGAATGCAAAAATACTGTTGTTGAAATATTCTTTGAAACCCTTGTTTCAGAGTATTAAGCAGAAACTGCCTGCGATGGAGGCTCAGTACAAGGCGGTTACAAGGACGGTGCAACTTGTTACAAAGGAAGTTCCCCAAGAGGAAGCCAATGAAATGCTGGGAACTTTGACACGGCTCAAAGAGCAGCTGGGCAAGGTTGCAGAATACTTTTTTTTACTACATATTGTAGACTGCTGAACTAATAAATAGCAGGGTCCTGTGCATGAATTCTCATATATGTGCATTTGAACAAGTACATAGTTGTAACAATAGATTGATTCAGGGTGAAGATATTACTTCTCTTAAATGCTAAGACCATCCTTAAATTTAATACTCTTTTTATTAAGAAGTAATACAAGATCAGGACTGCTCTGTGTTAAAAAAGAGTAGACAACAACTATATAAACCTACATTCAGAAGAAGTTGCTATTTATTGAATTTTACATGTGTTTCAATGTCGCACTATGGGTGCAGCATTTGTGGCGGGAGTTTGGAAAGGACGAGGCAGACGGTCTGGGGTCAGCATGCAAGAATTCTCTTTATTACAAATTTCTGACTTCATTTATATACACTGTACATAAGTGGCCAATTATTGGCCAAAAGCATGTTACCTCATAATTTGGATTGGTGAACATTAAAATCACTCAAATGCTTCTCTCAGAGCAAAAGAATGCAAACACTTTCTTATTTACATGAAAAAGTGTGAGAACTCAGCTCAGAGTTCTAAAACATCAGAAGGCTTAGCTTTAATATTAGAATGCAAGTTTAAGACATGCAAAATCAGGGTGACGTTTCAATAACTGCTTTTCTTGACCAAAAGGTTAAGGAGTATTCCACTGCCCTGGTGTATGAATGCCAACGTCTGCAGTCTCCACTGGAAGAACTGGAGAAACAGATCACACATTTCTATGAATCTCTTGAAAAAGTAAATGAAATCATTTCTATCCTGGATCCTGAAGCACAGCCAACAACTGTTCTCAAACAAAAAGCCCAAGTAAGTTTCAAGAACATCTTACAAAGGTCTGCTGCCTCTGAATATTTGCAATTATCTTTCTAGGAATTTGAATTGCAACTCTGTAAGCTGAGCATATATTTCTTCATATTCAAGCAACAGATGCAGCCTTATCCTAAAGTCAGCTAAGCATAATACAAAACAATTGAAACTTGTGCTCCTATTCAATGTCCTTAGTTTAAATCCAAGTAAACATAAGACCTTTTTTTTTTTTTTTTTTAATCTAGTGGAAATTTGACTAAAGTGCAAGAAATACATTGGATTTTTTTATTAAGTAGATGAAAAATCATGATCAGGAACTTCTCTAGATTTCCTTGGATAATTATGGAAGTTTCTTAGAGGCTTGGAAAAGTGCTTTCTTTGAAATTAATTGCAGTATGATGTTAATTTTTCCTCATGGATAATAAGCATTTCTCTCTGAAGGAATTCAGAACTAGTCAGAACTCTCTTGGAAAGTTAAATAAAGATAGGATTTTCAGCCTGTGCTATTTCATGCATGTTTACTTTCTCTCTTTTTTTTAAAGTATATTTCTCATGACTTAATGTGATTTATAATGAAATCTGAATTGCAAAAGCTGGCATGAATGATTAATTTGTTGAAAGGCAAGGAAGGGTGAGATCTCAACCTGCTACAAAGAGCTGTCATTCCTATATCACTGTTGGTTGCTTAAAGTTATACAATAAATATAGAAATACCATAAAATTAAATCACAGACAGTGTATTGACCTACATTCTCTAGAGCTACCCAGAGGGCTTGGGTACATGCCTATATATTGTTTTATGTATAGCTAGACATCTGTTTGGGTACAATACTTCACTTACAAGGAGAAAGTTACGTCATCTGTGTCATTCTATATAATACCTTGTGTACTTTGTTTGCCATGGTCCTGTGACCTCATCCCTTTTTTTTTCTTACTGTCAAAAAGTATCTTCTGTTATTTTGCCTAACGTTTTTCCTCTTTGTTCCTGGCCAGGGTAGATATATGTTGTTTTATTTTTTTTTTCCTTTTAGGATTTGGTAGCTTATCAAGAAAACTGCAAGAAAGATGTGTCCCTAATTGAGAGAAATAGTCAGAGTATCCTTCAGTGTGTGGCCTCGACTGAAGTGTTACAGCATTTCCAGCAGTCAACATTTCAGAAGAAAGTTACACAAGTTCAGATTACTTTTCAGGTAAAAAAGTGAATGTTTCTGAAAATTTGTTCATAGGCAGATGATCCATCCTACTGTACCTACATTTCATCACTCTGTAGCTACTCTGTAGCTCTCTGATGTCAAGTTATTAAAGATTTGTCTTTATAAGGAGTCAGGGGATTGACAGTCATGTTCTCCATGTAGAGGTGAGCTTGCCACAGAGGAATCTGGGATTTAACAGAGCTTTAACAAAGAGCTTTAACAGAGCTCAGGCTCCTTTGAATGGGGGAACTTGGAATCCTGCTGTTAAGGCTGCCCTGTTTGTTGTTTCTTACGACTTTATTTTGGCTAATCATTGGCTTCTATTCCCACACATCTCCTTTGACCTAAAGCATGGAAGATGGAAACTTTTGCACATGCTACCATTGCTGAGCCTTGTATTTCCTCAGGAAATGCAGTGGATTGTGAATACAGAAAGCTGCAAATATGTTGCATTTGAAAATGCAAATGTGTGGCCTTTGAACTATATTCCCCCTTAGCGGTTGTTATCAGTTGTCACTGCTATTTTGGGGGCTGTGCAGCCCCAGTCTAGTCCCACTCTAATGTGAAATCAGCCATTACACATGCTGGGATTTTTTGGGGTTGGCTTGTGCTGAGCCAGGGATGAACTCAGTGATCTTTATATGTCCACTCAAACTGAAGATGGTCAGTGATTCTGTGATTGTCTTACAGTCAGATTTCCACGTAATAGGTTCTATTACGCTTATTTTCAGGCTGGGTTTTTTTTCAGTGTAAAGCTATCCAGGCTGAACTTTAAACTGCAGAAAATCACCTATCAGTAAATAGCTCTCTCTGAGAGGTGAATTTCAAAATTTATATTAGATTTAATGGAGTGTACCTAAAGATAAGTTGTAGTTGATTTATAATGTAGAAATAATTGTTTAAATTTAACTTATTGTAGTAAAAGCAGATGCACTTGTAACTTGGTAAATTTACCATGTTCAACATTAATTACTCTGTTTCTATAAAGCTGGACTGGGTTTTTTTCTCTTTTTGTGTTAGAAAATAAACCTATAAAATGGAGTATAATCATACGAAGTATGATATACTTGGAGTTAAAATACTGGAAACGGTCAGTTTTTCATGTAAAGAATACATCCCTATACAATTCTATTACTATGAAGATATTTTTATCTGAAAACTTTAAAAAGATTTAGCAAGGTGTTTGAGAACGCCAGGTTTGATTAGCTGGCTGGGTAAACTCACTAAAATTCCTTGCTGAGGTTTGTTATCAGTGAGGATGGTGAAGTGGATGTACAGTAAGCACTGATGCAAATACCTTGCAGCAGTTAAAGTGCTGAACTGTTCATTTCTCCTGGTAAGTTTTCTTACTTGCTCATGAAATTGGAAACACTGGATATTGCAGTGCACAGGGATGGACTAAAAAGCAGACTAATGGAGGACTAAGGTTGCAAAAGAAGGATTTCAGCAACTGAACCAGAAAATTTGCTGTCTTCTGATCAGCTTTGTGCCTGGTTACTTGATGGAGATAATAATACAGACCTCTTCCAGGTCACAGGAACTGGTTGGATCCAGGGGTCAAACCACCCTCACTTTGAGTCATGTTAGAGGAGGTACTTTGATGCTTGGAAAAGTGAAATGGCAAGCTGCTGATTGTACCAGGTGCTTTACATTTGAAAGCAGGCTTCAGGAAGAAACTAATTAATCAAATGGCAGAAGCATTCTGAAAATATCTAAAATTTAATCTACTAATTTTTATTTGAATGACGACATTAGCACAAGCCTCAGTATTAAAAATCAGGAAAATGGGATCATGAGTGGGAGAAGCATGGTGGAAAGCATGTATTTAAAAGAGTGACACAAATTAAATGCATGCTTTGTAAGGTCATGGTAAAAGAGAGCAAATAAAACTCAGTGTGAAAGTGCCAGCTCATTTTCTTTGCTTGTGATTCAGAATATGGTCAGGAAAGCTGGTGAGTGGAGAAAAAACATAGAAGCAAATAGCCGTTTGATGAAGAAATTTGAGGAGTCTAGAGCAGAACTGGAGAAAGTAATACAGATTGCCAATTGTTGCTTGAAAGAAAAAGGAAATCCTGAAGAACTTCTCAGGAAACACAGCGTGAGTAAATTCTCTGACCTTCTTCATGGGATCCTTTGAGTGCATGACATAAAAGCCTGCTTAATTCTAAAATTGATGCAGATTTCTTGCACATGTAGAAGTTATACAAATCAGATCAAACTAATGTTAATATTGAAAAACAAAAAGGAAAATTATCAGCTCACTTACTGATGTGAGATTGGATGTAAGCAATGAGAAAGTGAAAAAACTTAGGGTGTGGTTTTGAGCAGAACCACTGAGAGTTCAAACACTACTTTGACCATCTTACAAATCCACTGCTCTCTTTTTTAGATTAATATCTGTTTCTGTATTATAACCATAACTTATGCATGTAGCTTTGAAATGTATGCTTGTTAAAATACCATCCCAGTGTACTGGCTGAGAATAAATTAATTTGCTGGACTTCAAGTGGCTAGAAATAGTTATTTCCTTTATTAAAACATCAGTTCTTCAATGGAACAGAAGTAACACTGAAACTTAGAGAGTGTATTAGGGAACTTTATGTTGGTATATCAATATCCAGCTTCATCTACTCACCTTCTCACTTTCTGCATCCACTTCAGGAATTTTTTAACCAGTTGGATCAGAGAGTCCTAAATGCCTTTCTGAAAGCGTGTGACGAACTTACTGATATCCTACCAGAACAGGAGCAACACAGCCTGCAGGAAGCTGTGAGGAAACTCCATAGGCAATGGAAGGTTAGTGAATGACTATAGAGTGGATATTGTCAGTCTTAGTTTTGGAAAGTTACTGTATGACTTATATATTAAAAAAAAAGAAAGAAAAAAACCGAAGTAATTTGTATTATTTGGCTTCTCATACAATTGGAAAGAAGTGGGAAAAATGTATTTTACAATATTAAATATCTCTACACCTACAAATAGCCTATTGAAAAAATCCTGTTAAGTAAATTTAAGGAATGTGAGAAGTTAATTATAAAATCTTATTTCTCCCCTTCTATGTACAGCCATAACGATACCTTTCTTGAGAACAAGTGCTAGCATTTTTTCCTTTATGCTGATGCTGGATAATTACAGTTACTTTCTGACCAAACAAACAAATTTGTAACATCAGGCCATCAGCCTAAACTGTGTCTTCTGCCAAAGACTCTAACTAAACCAACTTTATTCACCAGCTATGGAATTTTTTGCCTACTACAGCATGTTGCCGGTCAAAGTTGGAGAGATGGATGAGGAGTCTCACTAGCAGGCAGGCAGAAACCTCTGGAAGCAGTTGTGAATACTATTTTATACAGGAAATATTTGCTATGTCTTGCCAAGAATGAAGATGTCTCTGTAACATGCCTTATTCACACACATTTTAGTCGTAACTTAAGATCTTTTGATAAATCTAAGACATTGATAACAAAGGGAACATGAACAAAACCCTATCTGTTCATGAACGTATATGTTTTCTATGTTATCAGGTTTTAGACTATTTGTTTGTAGAAAATTTACACTGAAGTAGTGGGAGCAGTGTTTTATCTCTGTGCTTCTTTATTGCCCCTGTGGATGTGTAGGATCTTCAAACAGAAGCCCCTTATCATTTGATCCACTTGAAAATTGAGGTGCAGAAAAGCAAGTTCCTGGTGACAGTGGAGGAGTGCAAAGCTGAACTAGCTCGACAGAACAAGGTGTTATCAAGAGAAGGCAATGAAAGAATGATCAAGGAACACATGGTATGAGTTCCATGGCTCCATGGAGGTGTTTACCTTTCAATGTCAGTAATAAACAGAAGTTCTGACTAACTCTTCAGCCACCAAACCCTTTATGTCCAGATTATGTCTGATCAATTCTTGAGGTCTTTAACAAAAAAGAAATTATTCTAGTTTAGTACTTTATAAAAAATATCTAGCTATGCTTTTTAATTTCTCCCAGTTTGTATTTTTACTGAATTTTCTGCTTTGTCTCCCCTCAGTTGTTCTTCGGTGATAAGGGATCTTACCACCTGTGTGAGAAAAGGCTGCAACGGATCGAAGAGCTGTGCCAAAAACTGCCAGTTTCTGATCCAGTGAGGGGCACACTGGAAAGCAGCCAGAGAATCCTGAAGGATCTGAAGTCCCAGATAGACAGCACATACATGAAGCTAACAGAGCACTCGGACACCTGGAAGGGCTATAAGAGCAGGTGTCACCTCAGTCCATACCTGGGTCTTGCAGAGCCTCATGCATGGTCACTCCTCTGTGTGTCATCACAGATGACTACCATGGAGAAAATGACACTGTGATCTTAGCTTCAAGTAGAAAACTATACTTTTTTAGTAATTCCACAAATTACAGTGAAATTTCAACGGGGTGTTACGATTTTTTGCCTACACTTAAGAGGTTATTGTTTCATGGTGGCAATTTTTGTCTAATTTTTTTTTTCCTTTTTCATTCTGTGATGTCTTGTTTCAGGTTTTCTGAATTGGCAAGTTGGATTTCATCAACAGAAAGAGAGCTAAAGAAGATAAAGGAAAATGTTAATGATACTACCAAATACAAGCAGTGTAAAGCATCTGTGGGGGTGAGCCCTTGGCTTACAAAATTCTGCTCCAAAGTAGTGGAACTTTTTTACTATAGAGACCATGGTAGCTCTGTTGATTCCTGGCATTCTTAAAAACATCACCAGAAGAATGTTACAGCATAGTACAGCAAAATGTGGCAGAAGTATTTACTGTTTCTTATTGCATGCAGAGTTAAAAATTGCTGCTCAAAGAAAAGCAAAAATTTCTAGATTGCGAGTTTTTGAATGACCTTCAAAAAAAAGCAAAAATTTCTGGATTGCAGGTTTTTGAATGAGCTTACATTTAATTACTTGCCTAACTTATGTAAGGAAACCTCCTATTATAAAAATTCTCTTCTACAGTAGAATAACAGGGGAGGAAAAATATTCCACCATTCACAGACAGAATAGCTGAAGATTGAAATGGTTAGTTACATTAGTTTTAAGCAATTTATTGTGTAACTTGGTTCTTGACCCTTTTTGGGTTTTTTAAATTTCACATATGAGGAGGACCTACATACTTCAGGTGTTTATGTGAAATTCATGTGCAGATTATGAGTCTTAACTATATGGAGAAATATTATAAGGATGACCTTGATAAAACTGATGGATCCTTAGCTTAATGGGTGCTTCTGCTTCAAAAAATCTGATTTACTCATGTAGTTTCACTGCTGCCAACATTTCATCAGCACTGCCACAAAGATACAAATGAACTACAGGTTGGAAAGAGGTGTGGGAAAAAAAGCAATTTAAATAGGAAAAAAAAAATAAACAGGACTTTATATTGCATGATGTTATGTATTAGGGAAATTCAGCAACTCAGATTTAAATTGCAACTAAGAAATATGATCAATATATGGAAAATACATAAGTGGTACCTGCCCTCTATCTATCTATCTGTAAGTAAAAATGTTGGTGAGGGAAAAGTACTCCACTACTAACTAAAGAACAGTCTAATCAGTAGTGGTGTAAAGTCTGTGGAAGAAGTGCAAAATTCTAGCCATTGACTGAAACAGAATCTGATAGGGTATGCAGATAGAAAAACACTACATTTCTAGTATTTCAAGCTAAGGAAAAGTATTATGTTAACACTACTAATCTTTGTACTGGTGCCATAAATGTCAGTTATTGATGTATTTTGTTTGTTTGAGGGAAATATGTTTTGATTTTTTTTCTGTAGGAAATTAGGAAGCATATTCACAAGCATGGAGAAAATCACAGCTGGCTGAAATCCAGACTTGCTGTTTTGACCTCACTATGTCCTGATTTGGAGGCCAAAGAAACAGAGGATGAGCTTTTTAAACTTTCCAGTGACTTCAAGAGACTTCTGGATTTGCTGGCTGAGGTACAGTATGAGGGACACAAGAACTCTCAACTTCCAATGTCACATGAAATGACATCAATCATGGCTTCGCAAGTACAAGGTCCCTGCTGTGTTTTTTTAATTAATCTGCAAGCCTTCAGCAAGGAAAAATTAATCTGTACTCCTTGGATAGCAAAGCACGGAGAGTAGCAGGCAAAAAAAAAAAAAAAGACATTATCATAGTGGGTCTTTTCCCTTTGCAGAATTGGAAAGTAACAGAGTAAATGTTTCTGCAGTCAAAATGTCTATTTTTTTAGTTTTTTACAACCAGTTTGTAGTGAATATTGTCAAAACCATGATGTACATCAGCTAGTGGATATAGAATTTCATTTTAATTATGATTTATTTATTTTTTATGCTGAAATAAAGCACTATTTTGTAGTTGTTGCTAGTCATTATGGATGTATATCACATCCTGGATTTGCAGGAAAAGGCTGCAGTTCTCTAAAGCCTGAATGAAAATGAGATACTGTAACTGCAGAAATCATGGGAAATTTCTAACTCATAACAAGCAAAACCTCTCAGAAGCTCTGAACCCTTGAGTTCTGCAGGCTCTCAGGGAACTTACTGCTTCACAGTTTATGGAGTTAAAAGAAAAATCAGATGAAACATACAGCATCTTCCACATAAAAGGTGGAGTATACACACTTAAAAGCAAAAAAATAATTCAGGAGAGAGAAAGAGTTCAGACTTCAAATTTCATTGTTAATGTCAGTCCTTGTGGAGGCCTTATAGGGGTTTCAAATCTATAAAATTTTTATATATTTATTGGAAGTTCTGTAAACTTCTGTGGTGTGAAAACTGTTTGGAAAGTTTGGGCAAGAAATGTAATTTCTACCTGACTGTAAACAGCTTAAGGTACTGTCTTGTTTTGTTTTGGTTTGGTTTTTGTTTGTTTGTTTAGTTTTTTAGGGGTTTTTTTAGTTTTTTGGGGAGTTATTTTTGGAGTTAAATCACTTGTATTTTGTTTCCTCTAAAAGTCAGAACTAAAGGTAGGTTAATGAGAGTAAATTAGCGAGAGTAATATTAGAAAATAAGAGGTCAAATCTGTACTTGGTTTGAATCTAAAAGCACAGTCTAAATGGCACTCTGTATTATAGTTAAACAAGTACTGATTGTTAGAAGTCTGAAAACTGTTGATAAAGTTTGTTAATCAGATGGATGAAACTGTTTAGACAAGGACTGATACTGGATATTGCCAGAGTTCAGCAATAGTTTTGGAGTCTAAAAACTAAATATTTATATAACAGGAAAGTAAATGGCTTGAGTTCAAATGGCTCTCCAAAGTAAAAAGGAAAAGAACAGGAAAAGAAAAGGAAAAGGATCTAGAACAGTTTGTGATTAAAACCTTAAAACACAGGAACTATGTGAGCAACAGAGCCTGAGAGTCAGCTACATGTATTTAGCTGAATCATACAAATAAAGAACTTTCTGTTGTGTTTAATGCATATACTTCTTTCTTTATAAAATTTTGCAAGCTGAGACTGGATACCGCACCACATGCACATTGTGGTCCATAAAACCAGAGTAATTCAGCACTTTAATGTATTCTTGAATCATCAAAATACTGCTCAAGAAAGTCCAAATGGCAGCAAAATTTTTTGTGTGTTGAATGGTGCAGGTGTTTGGAATCTGGGTCAGCCTGCAGGGATAAGGAGAGTGTGTGATTTCTAAGAGATCACCAATAAGTAGCTGTCACAGATGACTGTCTGTCATATGGCAGTGTAACAGGGAGTATGTTTGAACAAGGCAAAGGTCTCCCCAGTCACATTTTAGGTCTAAAGACACCTTTTCAATGTAAAGTTAAAGGTGTCAAAAATGCCAGAGACAAAAATGGTTTAAGTATTAAAAAATTACTGTATTTTTGAAAAGGTATTCCAAATATAAATATACCGTTAAAATATAGATGTGTCTTTCAACATGGAATACTTAAAGTTATCTGTGATGTTAGATTGAAAATACCTTAGGTGCTGTTGGAGACTGTGTCCAGTACAAAGAAGAAGTTAAAAGTGCAATTGAAGAGTTAATCAACAACTCTAAAGAAGTCCAAGCAGAGGCTGAAAAGATCCTGGATACAGAAAGTTTATTACAAGCTCAGCAACTACTGCTTCATCATCAGGTGGGGCAATTGCTCATGTCTATATCCAATTTTTTTTAAAAGACTAATTCATGTAATTACAAAATTTTGTTACATCCATTAATACAAGTCTTTATTTTTAAACTTAAAAGAGTTATAAAGGAAACAGTCCTATATGACCTGGAATTTATTTCTTTTAATGAAAAATGTTTTCAGTACCTTTTAAATGTTAATTGTCAACTTTTATTTCATGTGGGTTTTTGGGATACAGAACACTGAAAAACAAGCTTCATTCACTTGAAATTTTGGGTGAGAGTACTCTGCAAATATGTAGACTCTCCCTTTTTACCTTTTTAGAGCTTGAGTTTCAGATTCAATCATGGTAAATTGGGCACAATTCTGGCTTTGGAAATTTCTCTATTTTAGCAGTTTGATGTGGCCTCAACCCTAAATATTGGAGGGAAGGTGTTGCTCTAGCCTTACCTCCTTCTCAGGATAGCTATTCTTGTGACAGATGGGCCTGCATTCTGTAGGAGTAGAACAGGAGGGGTTTTATGCACTGATAATGCATCAAAACATCTACAGGCTACAGTAATAATCAATGGTATGGCTTACATACAGCAAGAATCATGCTGTATGAAATCATACATCATGATTCAAGAATCATGCATACAGCAAGAATCAAGGCCAAATATAGAAAAATAACTTTCTGAGCTGCTCAAAGCTAATGAGAATAGGAAAAAAATCCTATTTGTGCAGTGTTTGGGCATTATTTAAGTTTTTTATATTAAGGTCTCTTTCTGTGGAGTCAGTCAGCTTAGGGTCTGAACAATCACTACTAAATCTTACCTGTATCTTCCCTAAACTCTTTGGTGTTTATAAGCACTATTGTATGTGTTAGGGTTTGTATTAATTTTTAAATACTCTACATTTCTTATCCATTTTAGGAGAGGTAGTAGAAATAGTGAACTTCTCAAGTTCTTTTTCTTGTGGTATGGAGTCTACCAAGGCAAAACCAGATTTTGACACAGACATGAAGGTACCCAGAGTAGAATTGAGCTAGTTGTGAGTTTACCTAGCAAGGCTGGCTCAGGCATGTTATAAGGGAGAGAGGATGTATTCTTAGGAGTTTCTGATAGTGCTACAAATCACAAGCACCTCCAGGACAGTCACACAACTTAGCCACATCCTGCTGCTCTCTAATAAGGCTGATGTATTGCTCTGTTCAATCTGAGGCTCCAGCCTGTGCCTCAGGAGTGCAGAGCAGGCCTGGATTCAGTCATGAGGAATAAATGCACCTGTGACTCCTGCTGTGGTTGCTCAACTGCTGTGGCTCCTGCTTTCTCAAATATGCTTTGGATAAATGGCCACATTTTCACTCCTTTTCTCACATGCATATGCACAAAAGGCAGCATTTGACACTTTGGAAGCTAGGGCATGTACTTGCTGAGTATGAGACTCTCAAGAATACTTGTCCCAATTTTTCCCTTTGTCTGTTACTCTCATTGCATACCCCTGCAAAAACAGAAAGGGGCTGCATTGTGCCAAGTTTCCCAAAGGGGCTGAAAGATCTAATCATTGCTGTTGGACGAATGCTTTTAGCAAAGGACGAGGAGACTCCGTGCAAAAAGGCAAGATGTACAAAGGCAGATTTCCCAAGCCAAGAGGTTGCAGATTGAAGGTGGACTGCCCAGCACAGTACGAGAGGATTTGCATAAATTAGAGGGAACACTGGAGAACATGCAGCAGACTATGGAGAAACGGGAAGAGCAACTGCAGGTGAGTCTTTTGCTCATGGAAATAAGACTTCATCTTTACTTCTTCCTCAGTTCCTTTTTATAAACTTAGTAAAACCCATTTTTTTTTAATATCAAAAAATGGAGCTCATTTTCTCGCCTCTGACTCTTGGTCCTGGAGGTTTTCATGATCAGTACCTCCATGAAAACTTCTTGAAGCTGTATGCCTCTTAAGTAATAAAGAAACAGCATTCTGTCTGGAAGTGTTTAAAGTTCCAACTATTCAGTCATAGTAGTTAACAGTTTTAAATAATTTATCTGTGAATTTATTTTTAGATGTCTCTTTTCTGGTTACTAAAGATGACATTGCTCTTTAGTTGAGTGTCCTTAGGCTGGATATTAGGTTAATAACACCTGATGTGCAAGTAGAATCCTCACAACTACTGTGTGAAATACATGCTGTGATCCTAAATTTAAAGAAGGAGAAAGTCACAGGGAAATCAAATGGATTGCTTCAGCTTGTGTAACTAACCAGGGACTGAACTGGGATTAGAATTTATAGCTTCTTGCACCCCTGTGTGATTTGCTCTTTACATGTTTCTCAGCAGAATGTTAATCCAAATGGCCTCTATTCCATGCAAATGTTTAAAGTTAAACATCAAATCTAAGAAATTTACCCTTCCATCAAAATTATTTCCCATGAGAAAACACAAGATGAGAAACACAATCAATAAACCTCAAATAATTTCTTAATGTAAGCACTTATTATTGAAACACATCTTTTCTCTAAAAATTCCCATTTGTCAAGTCTTAATCTGTGCTTCAGAATCAAGAAAATGATTGTTTAAGCTGTCATAGTTCTTGTGACTGGTGATTAAATGCTGTAGGTTAATCAAAATTCTGCATTATCAGAAAAGAGCAAATAGGTCCTTATGAGTGATTTTCCTATGAGTAGGGATTTTCTTCTACCATTCTACTGTAATTTATTTCATTAAAGAACTTTAAAATCCATTTGGTATTCTTGACTACTTGTCACCCTAAGTCTCTGCATTACTTTAGATTTCTTACAGCACATTTAAATAAAAGATTTAAATATTGCTAGCAACTTAGAGAACATTGCTTTTTTTACCACAGCATAATATGAATCAGCAAACATCAAAGAAAAAGTTTTATTTGGTTTAGAAGAGTTTCATCTACTCACTGTTTAGTAGATGGTTTCTCAGGAAAAATTATTTTATTTTATTGCAGGACTTTCTCTTTTTCCCTTTTTTAGTAATGTACAAGGAAAATCTCTTTTTCTCCCCTTTGATCTCCTTGTGTTCCTTTTTTGGTTTTGTTTGTCTGTTTTTTAGGTCACAATAAACAAATGGGAGCAGTTTGAAAGAGACAAAGAAACAGTAGTAAAATATCTCAATCAAGCAAGCTCTGTACTTGAACGTATCTTAAACTTTAGCAGTTTAGAAAGCCTCTCCTCAGAACTGGATCAGACAAAGGTACTGACTGTGTGAAATGCAGGAACTGAGGCATCCTTCTGCCTTGCCTGTCAACATGGGCTGAGTGTATTGCCTTCAATCTTCGTGTGGTTTCCCATTAATGGCAATGCAAATTGCATATACAGATGAGAGATTGTGTAAACTTCTTAGAGGTAAAAAGTCATTTTGTGAAAAAAAAAACCCAAACCAAAACAAAACCCCTGAAGGATTTCTCAAAGTCTGCATCTGAAGCATATGTATGAAAGTACTATTTTGAGGACTTCCCATTCTATGCTCAATAACCATCTGTACTAGTAATCCAGTGTCAAGCACTTGCATGTCAACATTATCAGGGTGCACTTTGGGAAAGGTTGTGTGGAATGTGACAAATGGCACTCTTAGCTCTGAGAAGAAAAAGGAGAGATGTCTACCCCATGGACAAAAGCCATAACATGCCATTTGCCCTTAGTAACACAGAATTATCCCAGCCCATTTTATTTACTGCTGCAGAAGTAATAATAGTGGTTGTTTTTCCTAAGTGCCATGGTTTACAAACTGCTGTTAACCTTTGATAAAGCCAGTAATAAATTACACCTCCCTTGATTATGCTCATCATCAATTGTTTTGGTGTGTGGGTTTAATGTTTGTTACAAAAAAAAATTGCTAAACAGAGTGAAAATACAAAATATGGGGTACTGCAAAATCCACTTGGTAAATGGTGGGATCTAAAAATTAAGTAAAGATGTATATCATCTTCTGCAATGCAGAAAGAAATTTTTTGAAGAGCTATAGAAGAGACTTTGATTTTTTGAGTTAAAAACTTCTGCACATACAGCATCCCTTGATAAATTTAATTCAATCTAGTTTGCTAAAATGGACTTTCCTTAAATGCAACATGAAATTAACTTTCTGCAAAGATTGTTTTTATGTATTTACACTTTCAGGATATACATGTAGGACACAGGTGCTTTTTTCCAACCATAAAAATAATTTTTGTGTAAATAGATGAAACTCTATAGTTATATTAATACATCTTGCATCCTTACAGGAACTTTCCAAACAAACTGAAGCAATGGCAGTACAGGCTGAGAATCTGGTGAAGAATTCCTCTGAGATACAGCTTGGTTCAAAGAACAAGCAGTCCCTTCAGCATCAGGCAAAATCAATCCAAGAACAAGTGAAAAAAGTGGAAGTTACTCTTGAAGAAGAGTATGTTCTTAACAAGTCCTAATATTTATTCTTCACTATAAGATTGTATCAGATTTCTACACTACCTTGTCAGCATCTTGTGTTGTCTCATCAGCTCTGTCATTTACTGCTTGCTCTGGCATAGTAACCAAGTTATGGTACCAAATATGTCAAAAGAGTGTGTGCAAACAAACAAATTATTTTCTTTTAATTATATGTAGTTCATAAAGGTTAGTTACATTTAACGTGCCACTTATCTTTAAGCCCCAGTCTTGTGAAGAAGAGACAATTGAGCTAATTCTTGAGGTACTGGACTCTTCTGGAAAGAAAAATCTCAGTTAAGAGTCTTAGAGCAGCACATTTACCACATTTGCCTCATTTTTCAGTATTCCACATTCTTTATAGGAGTGTCGAGAAGTGCCTTCGTCTTAGCTGAATGCCCAGATTGTATTTCATGGGCAATATCAAAAGCTGCTTCTGCTGCCAAAAAAAACACAAAGACATTTTCCAGATTTTGTTTAAAAATGAAAGGTTCAAACTCCAAGGAAAGCTTGATAAATATTTGTAGCTTTTTTGTATTTGTAAAAAATTCTTCCCTTCTCTCAAGTGAGTAATTCAGTTATTGAACTTGTTACTCAAATTCAGAATGTTGCTATTCTCATTTCATCCCTATACAGATAGATTTGTATGTATGTATGAAATCAGCATTTTTGCATACACTAGATCTGATACACAAGTCATAGATACCTGTGCCATTTATATTTTGTCTTACTGGAATTACTCTCTAGAATAATTTGCTGTGTAAGATTACCATCACCTCAAATAGGGTATGAGCAAAGGGCAATGCCCAAATAATTGTTTGGGTTTTTTTTTTTCTTGTAATGACCACTGTCATGCTAATCTGATTTTAATTTAGTGCCCTTTTCTTCCTGATGTGAAATAACAGCTATAAAGCAGAATAACTAGCCTGTGCAGCAAATGGGGATCTGACCATTTATGTAATGCTTTCTCTAACATGAAGTGCTGGAGTGATTTGCGGTCAAATTCTGCCATCTCTTACTAAATACTTCACACATCATTTTCTCCACTTTTGGAGAAAAAACTAGTGTGATTTTTCAGTCTAAGAAATTTACCCTTCCAGCAACGAATATTTGCTTTTTAAATAAAGTAATCTATTTTTGAATGAAAGTCATCATTGATCTACCCTTTCAATGTAGATATGAAATAGGTTTTAGTTGGATGTATGGATTATGCAGAATGTCCGTGGTAGTGTGACAGATAATCAAAAGCTAAATACCTTCTGTAAAAGATGAAAATACATACAACTATCTGTAGGGTATCTGCAGAACTCATAGTAAGTGTGTAAGAGTTATATTTTAACTTGCATCATCAATAAAAATCTTGGCCAAGTAATTTAAAGTGAAGCTATTCCAAACTCATACGTTACTTAGTATGCCAGTGAATAAGTAAAGGAGAGAAAAGTTTGAGCAGCTCTCCACAGTCAGCTGCTGTAACAGCTTAGCCCATCTGATTTCCAAGCAGATCATGCAGAGCTGTGCAGTGTGTTTGGAATTATATTCTTTGCAGTCTGTGGCTTTCCCAAAGGAACTCCAATGAAGGCATGCAACAGCAGTTGTGCCACTGATTTGGTCTCTGGATTCTCATTTCCAGTTGTATTTTCATGAGCTAAACTTGAGTGAAATATTTTTGCACATTGTTTTCCTACAAATAACTTGAATTTGCATACACTCTTATCAGTAAATGGCTTTTGACATTCCCATTTCTTTTTTTTTTAATTTTGAAAATAAGTAAGAAAAAATAAAAAGGACAACTTTTACATTTTTAGGCTACATCTTTTCTTAAAGCTTCCTCTAGTTTTAATGAGAGGGGGAAAAAGTTAAAAACTTTTTACCGTGGAATGGTTTTTAGGCTATATTTAGAAGGAAAATGTATTTTGAAATTTTGTAATATTCAAACTTTTATGATGAAGCTTTAATATTTTCAGTGAAATAGAAAATATGTGTTTTGCAAGCTGTGCGCAGGGCCTATGTTAGCACTGGTTTCAGTTACTTGAAAGGAGCAGAAACTTGTATACTGGAATTTAATGCTGTTAGGTTTTGCATAATGGCTATCTTACTTGTGACTAAAACGGTGCTTTGTTTGCAATCCTAAACATAGAAAAATCCGTGATAATCTGTCTCTGTTTAACATATCTATAATGTAAACTACTAACTCTGAGAGAGTTCAGTCACATTTGTTGTTGATTCTTTGGCTCGATATGAAATCATTGCCACAGCAAGCACAAACTTCCTATAAGGGGGGAGATTGCTGTTATAAAAAAGCGAGATCAATAAAGCAGTCAAGCACTGGTGACTGTGTGTATGTCCACATTTCACTGGTTTTAATCGTTCTGGTCTAGGGACTAAGTTATGAACATCTATGCACTCAGTTATCTAAATATTTAGATTTCTGATGTAATCATCATTCCATATTGTTTCATAGAAATTTCATCCTGTTGATGTTCCTTTTCCTTTCTCTTCCCACTATGATGAGATTCTTGTACAGCTGATGAATAAAGCTGTACTTTCTTTTACCTCTCAATGTCCCCTCTATCGCTAATGCATTTGTTTGACTTTTGGTGTGTGGTCTAAGAGAGAACCACGTTTGAATTTAGATGCACAACTTGATCCTCTAAAATGAGAACTTCTTAAAAGGATCCCTCCATGTAGCTTGAATAAGTTCCATTTTTATTTTGGCAAGAATATGGGCAGCTTCATTATATTAAACTGTTTATTCTCTCTAATTGATTTGGTTAATTTTAGTATTAAAAGCATGGAAATGGTGAAAAACAAGTGGGATCATTTTGGCAATAATTTTGAAGCTCTGTCCATGTGGATAGCTGAACAAGAAAAAGAACTGGGAACTTTGGAAACATCATCATCTCCTTTGGACATACAGATCAGCCAAATCAAGGTGATTAGTTCTTATTATGCTTAGTATTAAAAGCCCATTTAGCTGTTACTTTGCTAGAGGCCAAATGAGAAAAGAGACATTTTACATGTTTCAAAAGTACCACAATGAAATGACAGCACATTTTATGCATGAATATACCAAACAAAAAGGTCTTATTTAAACTAAAGGAAAATTCTTACAGGCTGCCTTCTCTTTTGGTGTTTAGTTTATATATATGAAGTCTTTGTATGTATGGTTAAAAACATAATTTATACCCTTCTCATTTTTTGAGTAATCTCAACAAAATAGCTGCATAAATAGAAGTTGAGGGATTTTTTAAAAACATACAACAGCTAGTGGCTATAGAACTTGATTTTAATCTTGCAAGCTAAAGTTATCACTTGATTTATGTATCTTTTATGCTGAATTAATAAAGAAATGATTGCTCTTGGTAGCTTGAAAACCTACATAACATTTACTGTGACTGTATTTGCACTGTCTTCAGTTCTGTGTACATTCCTGTAGTTACACAGTGGTTTAGTTTCAAATTGTTGACTGAGGTGCATATTGTCTCCAAGCACTGCATTTCAAGGGCTGACTTTGTATCCTTACACAAATGAAAATGTACCTTCTCTGGAGTGGTGTGTTTCTAAGGGTACTGAGTTTTTCAGTAGGCAGTGCACATTGCCATTTTCTTTTTTCTGTGACCTACTTGTTCTTCAGGAGGTGCACAGGGGTGCAGCTGCTTGCAGACCAGCTTGACACTATATCCAAAGGATCCTGTTAGGCACTTGTTTCGTGTGACAGAAACATTTTGTCAACAGATTTTCCTGTTCTTAATTTGTTCACAACTTTACAAAAACTAAATAAATAAAATAGCTTGACTCCGTCATTGAAGAACAAAACAATGCTTGAATTCTTGCTTCATAACCACAGCAGTTCAAAACCAGTTTCTTGATGAAGTAATATGTATGCACTTATTCCACTGGCGTAATATATTATAGTGTTGTCTTGGTTTTCAGTAATTAGTGGACAGGATTCCAGTGTTTAAGAGACAAAATAAGTGCATCAAAGGATGCTAATACTGCATTATAATGTGCCAGTTCTTGTCTGTCTAAATGGAGCCTTCTTAAGCCCTACTAGCCTGTTCCAACCAAGTCCCCAGAAAGGTTGTTCCTTACTCTAGATGCAGAGAAGCGGTGATTTTCACACTGCATTGGAAGTTTCTGAAAATTCCATCGTAATTCTTACACATTTAAACACCATGGTCAGCAGATGATGTTTATAACACTGAGTGAACAGACATAAACCAGAAAGTCCTCCACAAAAGGCATTGGTATCTCACGTGAACTAATGAGCTTTTTGAGCTGTGATATGTGAAACGAGTCATCTCACCTCCAGTGCATGGACATAGCTGGAGATCTGCTGCAGCAGCATTGCTTTGTGCCTGATTTTGAAGAATCTGTTGTGTTTTGTTGTAAGTTTCCTGATGAGCTACTCTGTGTCACAACACTAATCAGCATACTTAGTACATAATTTCTACTACACTGCATTAGTAAGGAACATTTCAATGCAGGGCAAATGATAAAAAAAACAGCATGCTCCTTGACACTTTTGGCTGACCAGCTAAAAAGCCTGGGGTCAGCTGAATGTAATTATCCTACGTGGTAGTGGTTATATTCTACTTTTGGTGACGCTGATTGCAAAGCCCCAGTGACTTCAGCAGAGCCAGATTTTCTACCTACACATTTCTCTGAAATTCCTAGTGGAACAAAATGACAGTTATCACAAGTAGTTACCATTGGTGGCAGACTCAGTGCGAGTTTGAAAGCCTCAATTATCCACCTTCTTTTATGTAACTGAGTGAATTTAACAGAATAGCGTAGGAGTGAGAAAGCACTGCCTCATTTGTATCTGCTGCATTGTTAGATAATTTCAGCTTCAGGGCTGCAAATCCAGTATTTTTCCTCAGCAACATGTTCTCATGAAAAAAAAAAAAATATATTTTATAATCCAAATTAATTCAGAATATATTGCATAAAGAGAAACTATAAATTCTTATAGCAACACATTTTTTTTCCTGACAGTCACCCTGCTAATTTTTGACTGAGTGTTGCAGTAAGCCACTCCTGAGCTTTATAATGGCTTTATAAGAAAGTCATTTTTATCACAATTATATTAGAAGTTGGGCATTATCTATGCTTTGAGAGTGCATTTTCAAGAAAGTTTTTGGTTGCTTTCATGTACATATGTATCTTAATATTTTTTATCTGAGAATGCTATTGCCTTTTTCAATTTCAAATAACTCACTTGGATCTTTCAAATCTCTCCCAATGGGTGTTTTTCATTGCTTTTGAGAACTCCATGAATATGATACATCAGCAATGATTAAAAAAAAAATAAAAATAAAACAACAACAAAAAAAAACCTGCTGTGAAAAATAAGCTTACTCCCAAGTTCATTGGTGCCAACTAAATAAATAGCCACTGAATGAGAAACACTATAAGTTTCTTTTTTGGATGATGCAGCTGCTGAGTTTGCCTCTAATTTGTAATTAGTGCAAAATAATAGAAGACAGTTGCTGTCCTGCAGCTGGTGAAATGTAAAGACAGTGCAAGTTTTTCTTTATGCATTTACTAACTGAGGTACAGAACAGATAAAAAATAGCCAAAAACCATTATCACCCTTGTTTCATGGTTTCCTATTCATACTGTAATGTGGTTCTTTATTTAATCTGCCTAAGGGCACACTCAGCCTAACTTATGATCTAATTAAATTTGTCCTTCATTACACTGTAGTATTTTAAGTTAGAAAATGAAAACAATCTCTACTGTTTTCTAATCATGACATGTTTTATTTGGTAAGTGCTTGAAAACCTATTAAACATAACTAACCAGTTATGTTAATGTTAGGGTTCAGTTATGTTAGGGTTCAGCTCCTTGACAATACTTCTCCAGTGACACAGTCATGTTTTTCCGTCTTCTGCTTATTTTTAATCTTAAAGAGAATTGTGTACTACTTTCCTGTGACATAGGAGATGCTAAAATATAAACCATCATATCTGCTTGAAAATATGCACCTCAGCCAATTCTAATTGCTCTTCATACACACAGTTTCTAGGGCAATCTGTATTTTAAACATTTTCTAGTGATAGTTCAGAAAAGAATATTTACAGATCATACTAAAGTCTTTGGTAGACTTTGGAATAGCTAGTTATTTCAAGTGGTCAATGAACTCTCACATAATTTTTTGATGAAGGATGTTTGTAGCACAGAGATAAAATAATTAGAAAATATTGTTCCAATAATTAAAAACTTATTTTGAATCTTTTTTACAACTGCTTTACATTTTAGGTTATTAGTAAAGAGATAGATGGTAAAGTAACTGGAATCTCAAATCTAGAAGAGGAAGCCAAGTCTTTTTCCCAGTTTGTTACCTCTGGAGAATGTGCACATATTAAAGCCAAACTGACTCAGGTCAAAAGGTATTGGGAAGAGCTAAGAGATCATGCACAGAGACTGGAAGGAACCATCACAGGGAATGCATCAGCACAGCAGAAATATGAAGAAAGTCTTAAACAGGTAGACTATGAATAATTTAATGGATTGTTTGGAGCAATTTATAGAGTTGCACAGTATTTTTCTAAAGTTTACTATAAAATGCATATTATAACAGGATGGACTAAAATAAATAAATAGATTTGTAAGGTAATTGCAAGACCTAAATTTTCACTTGTAATTACTTTAAAGGCAGCTTCAGAAAGAAGCTAAATGCAGTAAAATATACACACTTAAATAATTATATTGTCTTCTAGAAAGCATATGTGATTCTCCTGGATATTGCACTATTGAATAGAAGAATCCATACTTCTTACAAACACTTTTAACTTCATTCTTTGATTGATAGAAGGTTGTAAAGAAAATAATTTAAATATTATTATTGCCCCAGCTGGGAGGAATTGAGCACTGTTAGCATCTTTTAACTTCAAAAGGCCCTCAGTACTACAAAGGGTTGGGATATAAAATTCTCTTAGCAGCAAACATTTATAAGATGTTATTTAAATAATCATTTATGTAATTCCTGCTGGTTTTAGCTTCTGGCTTGCCTTTTTTTTTTTTTTTCCCGTAGGTGCAGCAGTCAGTGTCTGAATTTGAAGCCAAGCTATCCGAGCCTCTCACATCGTGCTCCTCGGCAGCAGCGACGTACGCAGCCCTGCAGGACTGCACGGTGAGCGCGTGCCCAGCTGCGCCTGGCACCGAGCCCAGGGACACGGTGCCACACTGACCTCCTTACAGGAATGCCAGGAACACCAGACCAGCAGCTGGCTGATGCCACACAGCTCAGGGCAAAGGCAGGAGGAGGCAAGGGCTGCCTGTCTCGGTGGGCAGCCCCAGGGAAGGCTTAAGTTCTACCTCAACTATTTCTTGTCACCATTTCAGACAGGACTGGAAAATTTCTTCCCCAGTCTAGGGGGAAAGAAAGACTAAAAGTACCACTTAATCCTTCAGGTTATTGGTTTTAACTTTATGCATCTAAAACATTACAAAAAAACAAGAGATAAGAAGCAAGTCTGTTAGACAGTTTTCCTCTAAGGTTTTCATGAAACTTGAATTTTGGTAAAGGTAACTCTGTGATTAAAGAAAATATATCTTTAGAAGTAGTTTCCCTGGGCAATGAAGAGACTGGACAGAGTTTCAACTTAGAAACTTTCATCTATGATGCTAGGAATCCATGGGTTCAGTCCATCACAAGAGAGAAACAAATACTGTATTGGTATTCAAACTACAGATAATCCCATCTCAGAGAATTTGGTGCAGTATTTTTGTTTGTAAGTTCTGATACATTTTTCAAAAAATAATCATAGCCTTCCTTTCTAAGAACATATTACAAAAAATTTTAGTCATATTGTTCTTGCAGTTAAATGCATGTAGTGTCTGCTGAACTTAGTGATTGATAACTGCCTGCAAAGGATGTTTTCAAGAGGGACCTGACCTGGCTGCTTCAAAAAATCTTGATACTAGTTGAGGGAAAATATTTTGCATATGGGGAATTTATGCAGACAGTACTTGTAATCACCATTTTTATTTACTTTTAAACATTATGAATATCCTGAGTATGTTGTTAGAAGATCATGTTCTCTTTAGAGGATCATGATGATTAAATATCTTGATGTGAAATTATCAGCAGCTTGTTCCTGTATAATTCACATTTCCTCCTATATATGATTCCTTGTAATTATAACAATTATTACAGTTGTTACTACTGCACACCTGTGAGTTGGAACTTTTGTGGTCTTAAATCTGTTTCATTTGGTGCTTTTCTAACTCACTCTACTACATTTCATTCATTTCCCTATGGTCAAGTCTCCCAGCTTTCTAGAAACAGCAACACTGGAAAATGTAGTTAACATTAGATGTCATTTCTATGAAAAGGACTTTAGCTAATGCTGATGGAAGTTCCAAGTAACTCTTCCCTACTTCTCCCATGTGGTGACATTGGCTGCAAGTCTAGCAGTTCCTCACCTGTTGGAGTGAGTTTTGAATTTACTCTGTATAAATTAGAGCGACTCTTAGACAGACGTGAGGGAACCTGAAGCTTTTTCCTGAATTTGGAGCTTTGTGCTACATGGCTGATGCTGTGTCACATGCCCATTCAGGAGATCTGACTTGTTTATTGCAGTTTTTTTCCCTTTAGCACTGTTCTAGGGAAGTCTTTTGCCACTACAGTCCAGTTCATTGGTATGCTGGGAACACATGTACCTAGGGTGGACCTGAGCAATATTTAGGCTATGAAGCTCATGATCTGATGGATGCAGCATTGCTTCAAACTTATGAGTAGAACTTGAGAATTTTTTCCCACCACTGTTACCATAACTGTGTTGTTTATCTATGTGACTTCTGTTTTTTTATATGTTCACTAGGATCTTTGTCATACTGTGGAAAAACTGAGCAACCCTCTGGCCTCTCTCTCAGCCGGTGTCCGAAAGGTGGCCAGCAAAGAAAAAGCTGCTCAGGAGGTCACAGCATTACAGCAGAAATATGAAAAAGTGCTGGAAAGTGCTAAGGAGAAACAGAGCTTATTAGAGAATCTTCTGGCTCGGTGGCAGAAGTGAGTAAACTCTCACATCTATTGTGATGGATGCAGAGAGCTTCCTGGGCTCGGTGTGTGAGACTCAGAGGATGACTTGGTAACTCTAGGTTGTGTTTTTGCTAGGCAGGAGAAGGAGCTGTCTGCCTTCCTGGCCTGGCTGGAGGGGTGTGAAGCTGCAGGCAGCCCTTCAGAGCAGTATGTTTCTGCCGACAGAATTAAGCTGGAAGGTGAACTGCAGGCACTGCAGGTATGTTTCAACTGAAATATTATCCTCCTGCATTTTCTGGTGTATATCTCTGTCTTTTAAAGGAAGGAATTGCTCAGTTACAGTCTGACAAGTCAATTGATTCTGAGCTTTGCAAATCTTCTAAGAGGTATTACATTATTGCCTGCAATTGCTCAGTGACATTACTATTACTTTTAACTATAATATGCCAGCTAAAGAAAAAAGAAAAAAGGTGCCTTGGTATATTCTATTACCTGTCAAGGAAGGACATTGGTCTGCTTGTTAGACATCCTTTCTCTAGAGAAATTCCTTTATTAGGCAATACTTCTTTTCTCTCTTTTTTTGCATGTGAGAAAAGGTTCTCAGATGAAAAAATGCTTGAAGGTTTTGAAACCACAATGGAAGTCTGCTTTCTGATTGTTTTTTTCAAACACAAGACTTTCATCCTATTCTAAATTACGCCTTCCCTTTGAATTCTTGACATTTGTTTTTAGATTCATATGAAGCAGTTGGCCAAATGTAACATCTTTTATACCTTCCTTGAAGCCAAGTAGTCCAAGTTGTCAGTTTCAAATATTACTGAAGAAAAGGAAAATTAATTGAGGGGTGGGGTTTTTTCCCTGCTGTTATTATTGAGTTTGTTTATGTTGGGTTTTTTTTTTTTTCTATTTGGGGATTAGTTTGCTGTTTGGCTGCTTATTTTGTTGGGGGTTTTGTTTGTTTGTTTGTTTTTAATTATTTTTGTGGGGTTTTTTTGGAGTTTTTTTTGGGGGGGGGGTCGGTTGTTTTTTTTTTTTTTCCTGGGATGAGGGGTGCATTTGTTTTTGGGTTTTTGGGTGGTTTTTTTAAAATGTTTTCCTTTGGGCCATTTTGCAACATTTTCCTGACAATTCTCTTGCTACACACAGCATCTGTTGCAAAACCTGGTGTCAATTTTAGCCACTGCCATCATACAATAGAGCTGTATGGAAGAGTCACAGTTTGTCCTAAAGGAGAGAAAAATACCAGCTTTTATGAACACTTACTGAATTTAGCTGTCTGAGAGTTGTTGAGTACCTGCTTGTCCTAATAGGCTTCAATTCCTGCAAGGATTTGACTCTGCTAACTAACTTGACTCAAAGTACTGTACTGGAAATCTGCAGCTGGTTTTTTTATTAGTTTTTGTTATTTTGCATAATATGATTCCATGCTTAATCTAAAAGTTTTCCATTCCACTGTTATCCCAGGATTTGCGAGCAGACATTGAGTCCCATACTTCAGTCTATGAGAGCCTTTTACAGTTAAATGAGTCGCTGTTTCCAACAGCTTCAAAGCACTGTGTGAAAACAATAAAAGAAAAATTTGAAGACGTGGATCAAAGGTGGAAAGCTTTACCACAAATTGTTGATAAAAGGTTTGTGATTCAGAGTGTTTTTTACATGTTAAAGTAACCAATATCCAAATGAGGAAGCCCAATCCCAAACTGTTTTTTTTTTACAGTATGACCATTAGAAAGACAAAGGATTTAGACCAATACCAATCCCTGAACTCCCAGGAAGGGGGGGTGGAGAATCCCACACATTTATGATGCTGTCTTTTTGACATACCCTCCCCCTATTCTTTGGTAGAAGAATCGGTTTGAAGGAGTGTGGGGCAAGAAATTAAGGCAGTGTTGCATTTCTTCAGTTACAATTTCCCAAGTAAATTCTGAAATCTCTAATATTCTGTTCCTGATTGTTTTGCTTATATGCTTTATCTTGTGCAAAGCCACACTATTGTATTTTTTAACTCACTTTGAAATTCTAATTTGCCATGAATACTATAAATGCTCAGTTGTTAGGCTGCTGGCTCAGGTTAAGCTCAGAAAAATTGTCTCCTTTATTTCAAACTGTATGTTAGCATATATTTAGATTTCATGAACGCACATATTTCACTATTATTTAGCTTAAATAATAGATCCTGATCAATGCCGTAATCTTCTAGGTGCTTTGTTGATATGATTGTTTTACAATATAATGATCTTCTACATGTTGAAAATCAGGTAGAAAAATTTCTAAGGGAAATGGGAAGGTAAATGACAAGGTCTTTTCTAAGGGCAAGGTTTAGACTTAGTGCTTAGGTACTTAGTTCTGCTGAGTATTCCTCTGGACACATTCTTCCTTTGAATTGTGTTCCTCTGATCAGACTTTACCCTTGCTTACTTCAGTGGAAGTTGCAGCCTAAATTCATTAGATTCCTACCATAACTCAGAATTTCAGATGACAGGCAGGAATTGCTATGCCTGAAAATCAAAGTTTACCTTCCATCAATAACATTGTGTTTGCTGAGATTACACCTATAAAGAAAATTTGAAGAATGCTACCTTTTTGGAGCACCTCTAACAGTTGATATAAATAAAAGAGTAGAAAAAGGAAAGATACAAATGTGTTTTCAAATGTTATTTTATTCCTCAGAATTAAAAAATCGATATGGCAAACTAATTATTTCCTACTTTCCTTGCATCTGGCATTGATTTTTATGCTGACCAGTCAGCTGTGGGTTTGATAATGGGAAGTGATTAAATTGCATCAAGTGCTTTCATATTTACATCTGACATTCTATAGGATCAACTTCCTTCAATCACTTGTTGCTGAGCATGGGCAGTTTGATGAGCTCCTGCTCAGGTTTTCAGACTGGATTAAGCAATTTCTTGCTGAGCTACAAGCCACTTCAGAGATAAACACAGCTGATCAACAACTAGCTGCATCTCACAATAAGGTAAACTTTTGGATGTAAATATTAAAGGGAGAGAAATTGTACAGTGCATTTGGCTAAGTACTTATCTAGAACTAGCAAGTAATTTATTTGTTTGGAAACCAATATGTTGCAGTCATATACAGACTTCTGTTATTTGACAATTTTAAAGCAAAACTGTAACACTGGACTATTCCTACTGAAAACTCCTCAGTAGTACTTGTTTCACTCTTATGTTTAGTACTAAAATTTTTCCTGAGCTCTTGATTTGAAGAAGAAACTCAGCCCTATTTTCTTTCTTATCCATAGAACCACTCAATGGAAGTTGAAAGTAAGAAACAGGAGTTACAAAGTCTGAAGGAGCATGTGGAGAAGCTGGGTTCTTTCAGCAGCCCAGAGGACCAGCAGACATTGCAGGGAAAGACTGAAGATTGCTTTCAGATCTTCCAGGAGGCAAGTCAAATAACTAGCCAAAGACAGGACGCCCTGGATCAGTTGCGAGTGTTCCTGGACCTCCACAGTGCTGCATCAGGAGTGCTTCACCAGCTGAGACAGACAGTGGAGAAAACAGGGAATATGGATAAAGCTAAATCTGAATTACTGGAGAAGAAACTCAATGGTGTTATTCAGGATCTTAACAAGTTGGAATCTGATGCTGTCAGTTTGGATGGTTCCCTTACTAAGGCTCAATATCATCTAAAACACAGCGTTTCTGGGCAGAGGACCTCCTGCAGGGCTATGGTGGATACCCTGGGCGTGGAGCTGGAGGCAGTTCAAAACCTGCTGGGAACTAAACAGAGTGAGGCAGAAGCTCTTGGAGCCTTGCAAAGATATTTCATGGAGCGTAAAGAACAGTTACTGAAGAGCATTGAAGATACTGAGGAAAAAGCTGACAAGGAGGGCCTGAAGGAGACAACACTACAAGCCCTCCAGCAAAGGTAACTTTTACACTTGATTGCAATATCTAGACCTTTTATGATTCATTGGAGGCATGTGTTTGATTTCTACCTGGGTACTTTATTTCTCGCCAAGCATCTGTATCTACTTAATAAAATTTTGTATGTAAGTGAACTATTTGGATGCACAAAACACTAAGCAAGTTCTGCTAATCTTTCATATTGAAAGAACAGTCATGAAAGCCTATGTCTCAAAAGTATACTTTGTCCAAATGAATCTAAGATTCAAACAGCTATTAGAAATCCCATATAATGTAACTATCTCTACCTCGCAGAACTGAAGATTGTACATGGGATGATGTAATTAAAAAAACTATTGTAATAAAGTATCAATCTAAATATATGAGTATATTTCCAGGTGACTGTTTGAGGGGCAGGCACATATATATCTATATGATTTTATAGCAGTATATGTATCAGAAAAATCACATTCTGAACCCAGTTCTACAAATTCCTATATTGTAAGAAATATTAGAAAAAGGGAGTTTTATGCACAGTAACACAGTTTATGTTTCATTCTTTCTCCTCTCTCTTGCAAAACAAAAACAAAACCAAAAACAAACAAAAAACAATGAAGATGAGTAAGTTTGAAACCGCTCTTTTAACTTGCAGATTGAGAATCTTTAACCAGTTAGATGAAGAACTGAATTCTCACCAGCATGAACTCCAGTGGCTCATGGACAAAGCAAAACAAATAGCCCAAAAAGATGTCACCCTTGCTCCTGAAAGTGACAAAGAGATAAATCGCTTAGAATCTCTGTGGAAGGATACCAAAAAAGCTATACATGAAAAGTAAGTAGATCTTTAGCTTAAGCTAAGAAAGGAGAAGATGAGGAAAGAGACAGTTATTATCTTGCTATATTAGTTACAGTGAAAAGGTGGGCTTGTAGGTTGAATACTTAGTAGAAGATGAAAACACGTTGTTAACAAGAATATTTGTACCAGTTGTACTTTACACTATTAATAAAGCCACAGTTAGGTCCTCAGTACAGTATGACAGATACATTCTATTGCATAAATGTTACATTGCATGTTATTGTTTTCTGAGAGATAAGAATTCTCCACTGAATTTTCGCTATCACTCTAGCTGGCACACATTCTCTTTCTAGCACAAATTTTCATTTGTACTGGTTATGTGTTTCTGACAGTCCTGTATTCAGAGGCCCAAAACAATTATTAAATTTAAGTATTTCTGTCTGCCCAAGGTTTATAATAATCATTAGTGTGTAACCAGTTACAGTGTTTGTATATGACGTGATCAGATGATCACATTTTATCATTGAAAGTTGATAACAAAAGAAGCTGAACAAACTAGAGAAAGTTTTTTCATACCCTTTTTTTTGTCTTAACTGCCTCAGGATCATCTTTAAGGAAAACTAGCAGTGTTTTTTCTCATATAGAGACAAATTTTAGACCCTCCTGAACCTGCTTATTTTGGAATGATCTTTGGAGCATTCAGAGAAGAGACAGCTCCTAAAAACAGTTGCTCCTTTTTTTTGACAATGTCATGTTTTCCAAAATCCCTTCATTGAAAAACGCTGTTTTACAAGTAAACATGGCATATATCCAGAGTATCAGTTTTGCTTCTCTCTCTTCAGTATAAACACCAGGAATGGATTGAATAGGTCTTTTACCTCTGTCCATTGCCTGAGCATAAAGAGGCTTTCCTAGAGAGACGGTAGGAAAAAAATTAGGGTTGTTTTAGCAGAAGGCTAATTTATTCTCAGTAGAAGGGAGGTGACTTGAATATAACATTTTAGTCCCAAAAGCATGCATCTAACAAGTGGAGGACAAAATAGACAGACCATAGTATGCATTGCTTTAGTCTTTATTTCTGCTTCTTTATATCCAAAAAACACTCCATGTTAGAGAAACAATTTTTTTATATGAACTGTGAGTGGCACAATCATTATAATGTGGCTTTCAGTCAAAAAGATGCTAAACTTAGGAACTGAGAAGCTTGAATTCCAGTTTCAGTCTTTCTTTTGCTGAAGCCAGTTGCTTTAGTATCTGATGTATATAAGATGACAATTCACATTCATGTCTCTGCAGTAAAATGTTTTGTGATGGATCAAAAGTGATTTGTAAACACAAAATACTCATATTTCCTTGGCTTCCCAATGGATATTTAGCACTGCGTTCTGGTTTCCCCGTGGTGAATTGCTCTGTCATGTTCTCTATCCTTCAGAAACATGACAGCAAGTGGTACTAACACAGCTTTTTCATATTACAGAAAGGAGCAGTCCTATGTTCTGATCGATCTGATGAAGGAATATCAGAGCTTGAAGTCAACAGTAATGAAAGTCATAGACAGTGCTAACAGTGCTTCTGTGACCAAATCCATATGGAAGGACCATGAAGATGTCAGGCGAACATTAGCAAAGGTAATGACATATATTTTCCTTTGAGGAATTTTAATGATTTTTCTGACTTAATGGACTTTTTTTGTTCTAAAGATGCCCTAAAGTTGTGTTCAAAGCTCCTTGAATTTACTGTCAAATCTTGTCTCACTAATGTTCAGCTTAAATTGTGCTGATTATGATGAGGAAAGACTATAGCCCTTTTTTGCATTTTGGTGAGATCTGTTAATCTGTTGTTAATGGAAATGCAGATTCTTAATGTATGGAAAACATAAGTGGAAAATAGTGGAAAGCTCTTTATATAAAATATATTGAGAGTATATTCCTATCATAGTATGAAAGGATACTTCTAGTCAACACATTTCAATGTTTTTCTATATTGGGTAAATTTTAGAGTAGATAAGATGCCACAAAAGAACTTGAATTGCACACATTTCTGATGTGTATAATTTTTGTGTCTGTCTGTTTCCCTAAGAGGACTTCTGCCATGGTGTATAATGTTGATACTAGACATTGAGCAGAAATAAGGCATTTGGATCCCTACACTGTATTAATTTCACTGGATTGTATTTCAAAATTACTAATTTCAGCTATCCATCAGCCTGCCAGGATAAACAGTTCTGAGTTAAATTCTTTCTGTTTCTTTGGAGGGCAATTTAATTTGGAAGCCTATTGAGCTCTTGATTCAAAATGTTTCAGTCAGATCTGTATAAACCTTATTCTGAACTGTGTGTATTTATGGCCACTTTCTAATAGACATCTTAAAAGAACAAAAATCCAGAACAGAGCTCACCAGTCTAAAAAAGAATTTCATGTAACTTCCACATTATTCCTTTGAGATTTGGGCTGAAGAGAATTCCCTGCTGCTGCAGTGGCCACATCTAGGCCTGAAGAAGTTTGGGTGCAATAAATGTTTAGGCCATACTGCATACAGATCAGTAGATTATTGTTAGTACTGCTCTCTAGTACTTGCTCTAGAAAAAAGCATAAGATTCTTACTGCGAGCCATTCTCAACATCTTACCTTTTCAATGACAATGTTTTAAAGATTTTCCTATGCCTACGGTTGCTAATTTAGTAGCCTTGAAGATTTTGTCCAATTCCTTTCAGAGCACATCTGTACTTTTGTTTTTCAGAATGTCTAGTAGTGATGGGTTTTTTAATCCTAAATTCCATTTGCAACACCCTCTCTTTACCTTGCTATAACTCCTGAAGTGATTATTCAGTGATGAAGAATGGAAAGGCAAAATTAAAAAATGATATTTCCTTAAGTACAGAAAATGTCTGGTTACCAAGTGGAAGAAATTAAAAATTTGTTATTGCCGCTTGTGGGCTTTATTTATAAGAACAATCATCCTATATGATTATGCCAATGAGAAAACCATGTCAGTCCCTTTGTATTTTGTGGAGTAGTTAAATATTAGATACGAGAATTAACAAATTCATAACACAGGGCTAGAAATGGGTACCTTGAGAACTGGATTTTTCTTTCTTTCTTTAAGGCTTCATTAAACAAGCAAATATTTATGTCCACAGCATGAAGCCGCCAAGAATGATCTGAGTGATAAACAAAAAGACCTGGATACTTTCACTAATACAGGAAAACATTTGTTGGCAGAACTGAAAAGAGTGCATAACTGTGACTCCACTGCGCTGAAAACAGATATGAACTCCATGGTGGACAAATGGCTAGATGTAAGAATCTGGTATTTATATGCCAAATACAGGTTTTAAGTTTGGCCAAGCTTACAATGGTTCTATTTGCTTAGGCTCTGAGAGTACAATTGTTTAGAGAATTTACTCGGAAATATAATTCAAAGTCTTAGTTGGAGGGATTTGGTGTCCACTGTATGCACAAAGTTGTGACATCAATTTGATAGATATTAAATGATGGAAAATATTTTAAATTGACAGCAGTGTATGAATGCTACTTCTGTAAATTTGCTCATTGCACAGATCCAAGCATGAATTTGGGTTGGAGTCACACCTGATGCCTACCAGCCGTACTTTATTGAGGTATATCGGACTAATAAGTTCAGCAGTAAATTACATTAAGCTAAACCACAAAAAATATTAATATGCTGAGAAAGACATCACTATAGGAGAGAAGCATAACATAAAAGCTAGTTACAGACAGAATCATGGATTGATTTGCATTGGAAGGGACCTTAAAGATCTGGTTACAAGCTCCTGGGGCCTGGGCAGGGGCATCTTTCACTAGACCAGCTTGCTCAAAGCCCCATCCAACCTGGCCTTGAAGATTTCCATGGATGCATCTGCAATGGCTCTGGACAATCAGTTCCCTGTGTCTCACCACCCTCACAGAAAAGAATTTCTACCTAATATTTTCACCTTTATACTGCTTTAGTAGCAAATTCTTACATTACAATAAGAAGGATAAATGTATTTAAATGTAGGGTTTTTTGAAAAATAAAGTTTATTTTAACATAAAACTCTTTCCCAGTAAAAAATATGCAAATATTTGGAAAGAGAAACATAAGATTTGTGTTCATTTTATGATCTGGACAACTAAATTGAAATTAGAATTCACAATTTAGAACTAAATCCAAGAAAATTATTTTACCCAGGCTTGTTAATTATTTTTGATGCATTTGTCTTCTAACTATCTGCAAAATAGAGAAGTCCAAAGTTAATTTGTGAATGGTATTGATATATTCTTCTTTCCTAAAAGGTGTCTGAAAGAATTGATGACAGCATCGACCGACTGAGTGTAAGCGTGTCTCTATGGGATGACATCCTGAAAACTGGAGATGAATTAGATGGATGGTGTAATAAGTGCATTTCTCAACTGAATGAAGGCATCAACAACTTCAGTAACAGTCAGAGAATGGAGGTCCTCTTGAAAGATTTCCAGGTCTTGCCCACAAATCAGTGATAAAAATGTTGTCGATCAAAATGTCAAATGATGTCCAGCACAGAGAGAAGGCTGGGCTGTTGTAGACCTCTGTGTCCTCTGGTCAAGTTGTGGTACCCTAAGCCAATAGCAAGCTGAAAGCATTCCTGTGCTTTCTATTTGAAGGTGTTAGCTTCTGACAGAATAAAGAATGGCACATCTTGATAAATCTAAGCTACATAATTATATTGTCTATTGCAGTTACATTCACTTCTAGACTGAATTCTGTTCCAGCAAAAACCAGTGGAAATTTCAGACACCTTCAGCTCAAGTTCGGCAAAAAAAAGAGTAGTTTCTAAAAACTCATCCAGGAAAGTAGATCCTCCCGACAATAAAAGAGATATGCTGGACTGCAAGGCAAATAATGTCAGGTTCAGACAATTTCAGTTAGATTATGGCTTTTTATTTTTCTGGATAATGTTAAACTCTTTTAGAGATCTAGCCAATGTTTAGGATGGATCCTGTCTCTATCGGCTTAAAATACGCATCAGATCAACCATAGATTGAGCCATATTCTACTTCATTTAGAATAAATTATGTTCTTAAGAAGATGCACAGTAAAAATATTCAAGTATTATGACAGAATATAAACACTGATAAATCAGTATTTTGCTCAAGGTTAAGCCTTATGCAGCAATCCGGCCACCTAAATCCATTTTGAGTAAAAGCAGACTACCCAAACCACAGGTGTACTTGATATGCAGGAGGGGGACAGTAGCAGATGTGAGCATTGTGTGTGCATTTACAGTTACAGAATGCATAATAAACCCTTTTTTTGCACTTTGTTTTGCGAAGGCAAGAGGAAGAGGAGTTCAGTGGCAGCAGGGTCCTGCCCTTTCAGCAATCAGAAATAGATGAGCATGGACAGCAACAATCAGTTTAACCTCTTCTATGGCCCAAACCAGTGGTCAGTCTCTTAACTGACCATCTAATACTGTATCCTCCCTAGTACAAAATATCCCCTAGCTATTCTTCTGGGCATTCAAGGCAGATGTTGAGTTCAGCAATTTAATCCTGCAGTCCACTGTCCAATCTTTTAATTGAAATGATCTGTTTAAATTTTCAGAAAAGAAAATTTGGGCAATAGGATACTGATACTTGAGAACTCCAAATTGTGATTTTTTGCTTACACTTTGATACTATATTTTTAATTAGTAAATTTTTTAATAACTTGGATCTATAAATACAAGCTCCAGATATGTCAGTGTATATATATCAGCATTTTTTAATCCCTCTTAAGGTTAAAATCTATTGCTGTGTCTAATTTTTATCAATACATACTTGTTAATAATAAAAATCAGAGACCACATGTAAAACACTTTGCATGTCTTTAAGTGGAACCTAACAGCCCTAGTAGATACTTCCAGTCAAATAAATGATGACATTTTCATCTTTATTTTCCCAATTTTAACAAACAAAAGGTTTTATAGCATTTTAAATACTAATGACTTGTATAGTTATTTTAAAGAAGGGGAAATTTTCTCTGAACTGAGTCTAATAAGGAAAAAGAGATGGGAGATTTTTAGAGCACAAAATCAGTACAACAGTGTTTTCCGTCTGGTTGCTAAACTGTGTTTACATTTCCTTTCAATTTTGAAATCGATGGAGGATCCTTCTGAAAGTCTAAAAGCTTCTTGTAGTTTGGTATGAAACTTTGACCACATCTCTTTTACAGTCTGAAGTCAAGAATAAAGAGCTGAAGTTGGAGCAACTTGGTTCCAAAATTTCAGAACTCAAAGAACTGACCCATAGTCAAGAGCCTCCTGCAGATCTCCAGGTAAAATAAAGACATTAATAACCACAGATTGTGCTCAAATAACTAAGAAAATGTTCCTTCTGAAATTTTTGTCTTTCCTACTCCACCTTTTTCTTCCAAGGTGACAGATGCAGCATTATTATTTATGTGTAGCATAACTATTCTTTATTCGTATTTCTCTAGGTAACCTTGATTTGCTTTGTATAAACCCAAAGGATGCCGTGAATCTGATTTATATGTAGTACCATGTTATGACTGATTTGATTTACTTCTATAAGTGATATGTGCTGAGCTAACATCTACTGTAATTTTGCATATTCCTGTCTTTGAACAGGTTAAGGGCAAGGTTCTAGCTTTTTTTTTTTGTACTGTCTTCATTTTTCACCTGCCTTACACTGAGATACTTTAAGCCTCAGTGCTCTTAAGGTTTACTTCCCAATTGATGTTTCATTTTATTGAGCTATTTGAGTGTAGGTCATGTTCCGTATACATGGCAAATTAGTAAAGGGAACATATCAACTGTTTAATTTTTCAGAAATGTATAATAACTGCAATAGTTTGCAGTCTGTTTTTTCATGAGTTAGTATCCCTTCTTTGGATTTTGTATATCTAAGACTGAATTCTGAATGGTAGTCTTTTTGTAGGTTTGTATCACCAGTTAAAGCTGTAAAGGGACCAAAATCATCATTGTGTGCCACTTTCCTACCTTCCATTTTGCCAATCAGCATTTACCCTAATAAACAATTTTATTATTAAATGCCTTAATATGTAAAATTTTGATTTTAGTTTATGGAATCAGATTTGAGGCAGAAGTTGGAACATGCCAAAGAAATATCAGAGACAGCAAAAGAGATGCTGAAAGATTTCAGCACTCAGAAGATGCAGTTACAGAGGCTGATTGGCCAGATGACAGACTGGCTAACTCAAGTGGAGGAGACTCTGTTAAGCTGTGCACGTAACTTGAATCCTGAAGCTCTAAGTAAACTAAAGGTCAGTGTTGAAGAAAATTAATACACTTTTCTTTATGCGTTGATCTTTGGGGAGTTTTTTTTTTCTGAGCTTTATACTTTATTTTCCTTTGATAAAAAATGCATATCTCCTGCACAGCTGCTAAAATATTAGCAAATAATACAGTGATAATTTTTACAAAGTTGCACTAATGAACAAAAGTTCTGATTTATTAACTTTATACAAACTTTTTAGAAAATTTTAATGAATAATATGGTATTTTTTGTGGCAAGAACTGGTTTTGTTACATTGAATTCCTTGGTCATTACTCCAGCGTGTCTGCAAGTGCATTGACTCCCTTGCAATAAGTTATGAACTCATAGCACATCACAGTAAAAGACACTGATCCAAATTCAATTTTAACACAAACCTCTAGCTCAGAAGTCCTCAGTCATCATATATAGCAATTCTTTTACATTCAAGTGCTCTCTTGACTGCATGCAGTCATGCACATCATAACATGACAAACCATATGGAGGTATTTAGCTGTGAGCGCAGTTAATACTGATATACTAGCCAATTCACATTTAATTTTCAGAAAATGTTTCTCATTCAGAAGTCCTGCCAAATACCAGTGTCATATTGCATCCCGCATGTACCTTCAGATTTTGCTGAAAATATCTCTCTCTATTCAATATGCCTTGAAATCTATGTATTTTTTAATAGAGTAATAAATCATGAAAAACAGCAGTTTTCACATTTCTATGATGGCTCTCTGGTTTCAGGGATTCATCTCCCTTGGAAAATTCAGGAAACACGATCCAGTGCCTCTTCCCTTCATTGCATCTGGGATGACTTATAGAGTGCAAGAGGAAAGAACATAATGGGAGGAGTAGGAATGCTTGAGAAAGACAGTTCTTTTGTTTCTTTATAAATACAGTATTTATGTTGTAACTTCATTTTCAGGAAACACAAAAGGACCTTCAGCTTCGGCAGAGCAGCGTTGACTCAACACGGGAGATGCTCAACAGCCTCTGCCGCAAATACCATTCCATAGAGCTGGAAGCTCTTGGTGGCACTGTCACTTTGTTAATAAAGAAGTATGAAGCTGTGAATCTGCTCTGTTCCAGAACTCAGGCCAGGATGCAAGAGTCCTTGGAAAAACATTTCCTCTGTGAGTCCTCATCTGGTTAATAGTAGTGAGCCGTTAGCCCGCAGCCATGAGTCATTCTGGAGCCTGCCAGAGTTTCCAGTGACCTCACTTGCAATTACAACTTTATTTTCATATGGAGTCTCTCAAAAAGTCCGGTTACCAAATGTTCATTGGATAACTTCCCTGAAACAAAGCATTTTACATATTCAACTCTAACCATGAAATATGCATTAAATTTCCTCACTATTAGTATTCACCTCTATTGCATAAATACACTTTGTTGATTTGCAATAAAGAGAGGTATATAAGCAAATGGAGGTGTTTATAATGTAAAAGTACCCATCTGAAGTATTTTCTGGGCTCCCTGGATAGTCACTGGAGAAAAGTAAGCGACTTCTAATCTTATTTATTAAGATACTGATTTAGATTTTATCTAGCATAAAATTGGGATGTATCATAAACTGAAATTGACTGTCAGGGGCAACCTAGGGAGACTGTTCAAATTTGGATGTTTACAGTGGAAACATCTAGTTTCTTGTTAAATTAATCCTTCTCCCAAGGTTATTGAGGATAATTATACTTATTTTGTTAGCTTTTACATACTGTTCCTGAAGGATAAAAGACTTACTCAAACAGCTGTATAATACTGTGGATAATGCTGGATCTAAAAATACATTCTCTTTCCTGTACTTTTTTATTAAATAAGACTCTATGCAAGAATTCCAGGAATGGTTTTCTGGTGTGAAGGCTGCAGTGAAAGAATCATCTGACAGGTCTGGGGACAGCAAAGCCATAGAAGCAAAGCTACATGACTTGCAGGTATAGTGAACAAATTACATTAGAACAACCAGTAATTAGCAATTTAGTATAGGAACCAACTGTATCTCTAAATTAACACACTTGTTGTTTTTGTTTTTAAAAAGTTAATATAAGCGTGGTTCAAGGCAGCATATGTATTGTAGAGGGAATACAGTGGAAACTGTGGTCCCTGTTCTGAGAGATCTGAATTTAATTTCTGGAAGGTTTATGTGTAACTATATTGTTTTTGTTTCTGATTATTAATATTTTCTTTCCTTTTTTTTTCTTTCTCTTCTTTTCTTTTTCCTATTTTTTATAACATTTTACTTATTCAACATTTCAGATTAACACTGATTTGTCAAAGCTTGTATGTATACACTTTTCATGAGACGGAACATAAGTAGCAGACACCTGTTGTAAACAGCCCTAATTCCTGAAATGTGTAACACCTGCAGGAGATTATTAAACTACTCAGAGAAAGCCATGTCTACCTTGGGAGGGATCAAATAAGAAAATTGAGTGCTGTGAATTGTAGCACCACTTAATAAAATTTTATTTGAACTATCTGCTTAGAAATTTTTCAATAGCTAGACATAGCTCCTATCTTCTTGGAGAAATCTGAGAATTGCTTATCTTTAATTATCAAATCTTATATGTTTAAATTATGTTCTTTCATTGCACAGGGTGTGCTGGATTCTATTAGTGAAGGACAGAAGAAATTAGATGCTGCCTGTAAGGAAGGAGAAAGTTTATATGGTTGTTTACCCAAACCAGTTGTGAGCCATATGCAAGAGCAAATAGCGAAGTCTAACCAGAACTTCCAGGAATTCCTCAATCAGTGTCTGAATGATAAGAAGGCCCTGGAAGATTGTGCATCACACCTGGGAAGGTGAGTAATTCCAGCAGTCACAAACAAGTCGTGAACTGCATGAAATTTTCTGGCTTCCAAAGTGCAGGGCAAATTATTTCCACTTGATCTCGTCATGTTTGCTTTTTTCTTTGGAAACACTTAAGAGAAATTGAAGTTCACTGATAAAAACAAAGCAACAGGTCATGCTCCAAGGGTTAAAGATTAGAAGGTCAGCATCATATATGTAGTTCTGTAGCTTCTGAAACTCCAAATCAGCAGTTGGGATTCTGGTAATTTAAATGCTGTTTTCTGGATGGGAAATGTGCAGTGAAGTTCCAGTGAAGTTTCTGCCCTGGGGTTTGAAGATAGTATGCATTTTCACAGCCTGTGCCTCTTCTGTCCTATTCCAAATGGAGATATTTCCTAAGGAGCCAAGAAGAAAACACCCTTAAATTACTGCTTAGGGCTGGAATTTTGGGAGCTGAAATATTTTCAGGTATGACAAGATTCAAAACTGTTGCTAATTGAAAGCAACGTTAGTGTGGCAGTAATGGCTAAAACAACAGTATGAGATGGTGTGCCTGCATGTAAGGAAAAGTGTTCAAACTTAGGGCCAGAACTTGTTTTGCTGAGTTTGGAGCACTCAGGGTTTCAGTTCTCCTCTGTAGAAGAAATTGAAAGCCCAACACTTCAGGTGTTCTACATGGAAATGCTGACAAAAAAAAGCTCACTTTTACACATTGTTTGTTCTCAGTCCAAACTGTTGTAAGAATTCGAAAAAAGCTTTCTTTTGGTCTGTTTTTATTGAATCTAGTAACAAATTAAAGTACTGTCACTTTAAATTTTGGAGGCTTCTGGTCTCCCTGCAGTTCCCATGATTTTCCTGAACATTTTTAGAGAGTTGCTGAATATTTTTAGACTAGTAGTCACCGTGGAATTACGTTTTGTGTACGACTCTTTTTTTTGAGGCATGAAATTGTGGTTATTAACTTCTTGTGGATATTAAGTCTTGTGGATATTAACTTCTTCCAACTTTACTCCACTTGAGAAGTACTTTTTAAGGGAGTATTTATCTGCTCTGTAGCTTTGAAGATCAGCACAAGAAGCTTGCCTTGTGGATGCATGACATGGAAGAAAGAATAAGCACAGAAGCATTAGGAGAGAACAAACAGCTTGTTTCTGAGAAGAAAAAGGAGGTGCAAAAAGTGGAAAAGTTCCTGGAAGAGTTGCTGAATTCAAGGTATATTGAAAATACATTTTCTAAAATACTCTCACTTTTTTCTCTACTAGGGCAGAAGTAAAATTAAACTTTTGGGTTAAGGTGTGTTTTTGAAAGCTGGAGGAATGAGTTGGAAAATTCTCTGTGAAAAGAGGCTGAATCCAGATATTTTGAGTTCTAATGAATTTCAACCAAATCCAATATTTGCTCTTGATAAATTAATAAAAGCTTATTGTATTTCATTAATAAATGGAAATGGAAAACTATAGTTCTTAAAAATAAAAGTTAAAAATATTGCTTTTAAAAGCAGTTGTGAAAGTTACATTTATCATTATGTCCATTTTAAAATTTTCTTTCTGTCCCATAACATTCAGATCCAACCAGGTTAGCAGAATCCTCTTCCCCATAAAGCTTGCCTTCTAAAAGAGCTCAAAAAGCATCCACATTAGTTGTGAAGTCTTTCTAAAATTCAGACTTAGCCAGTAGATGATGAAGTAATTGACATTTTGAGTACACAGAGTTTTTTTCAAATTCTCTTTTTATTGTTGGGTTGGTGAAAGTAGGAAAAAAAAATAGAAGTCAGTTGTCCAAGTCTCACAGCATCCTAAAAAGAAACCCCCAGTCACTCCCTATGGCCTTGAGATTGATGCAAGACATTTTGGTCTGATGTAAATTCCCTGTAGTCATCATGGATCAGGAAGGGTGATCAAGTAGATTGAGATTAACTGAGGCTGTATAAACCCAGATTTAATCCCTTTTACTGACCCTTGTACTGAATCTGAGTCATTGTCTAATCCTGGACAAATGACCTTTCCATCATGCCTTCCTACCTGTCCAAGATTATGAACTTACTAGAAGCTTTGGCAGGTACAAAAGGGTAGCAGTTCATATAGAAATGGAAAGTTAGACTGCTGAAAAGAAAACTAAGGTAGCTTTTAATTTAAATGTTTGACACAAAGATTTCAGTGTGATCATTCTGAGCACCAAAATTCTGCAAGAAATGGCACTGCACACAAGAAAAGATGTTAATTGGTACATGCTGCTTATATTCTTTCAGTCTCTCCTAATTTTTTCAGTCAACTGTGAACTCTTACCACTGGTGGAGTAGGTGTTACGTCAGCAGCCTTCACAGCCTCTGGCAGTGGCTATAATACTTCATGCTTTCTGAAACTTTTAGTCTCATTATTTTCTTTCAGGGACTCTTTTGATCAGCTCTCCCAAATGGCACAGACTTTAAATGAAGAAGGCAGTGGTGCAGGCAGAGAAGTACGTCTGGCATCTCAGCATCTCACCAATTATCAAAACATGGTCAAAAGTGTCAAGGAGAAGCTGAGGACGTGTCAGCTTGCACTCCAAGAGCATCTCACTTTTGAGGAGGCATTGCAGAGTATGTGGTCGTGGGTGAAAGAGGTTCAAGATAAACTGGCATCATCACAGAGCACTCTTGGAAGCAAAGCCACCCTGGAAAGACGATTGACACAAATTCAGGTAAAGAAGGATACGCACAGATATTACACATCATGATTAATATTGGGTGTGGGCCACATCAGTGGGAAAGGTGTATTTTTATATTTTATTTTCTCTGTGGTTGTGAAAAAGAGGATCAGAATTTAAGGTGACTGTGACAAGTTGGGATGGGAAGTAGGAAAAAACAGGATAAAGTTTAATGGAAACAGGTGTCAGATATTACATTTCATAAGAAATAATGAACCACGAAAATGTGTATTTAGGTCCCACAAAGCTTTCTAATAGAGGGGAGGCCTTGGAATAATTGCCAGAGTCTCTCTATCATGGTTGTGGTGTGTCTATCATAGGAGGTCTTCAGGAAGAGGTTAGATAAACATCTAATAGGAAGGTCATTAGGAGATCTACCATGGGCTCTCCTGAGATTTCTTGTAGCTATGAGATGCTGTCTTACTGTGCAATGCTTGATCTACTCAGTATCTGTTGCAATGTGCCTGTATTTTAGGCTGACCAATGCAGTGAAAAACCTGTATAGCTGTGGGGAAAACTGCTATAGCATAGCAAGGTACAGGCCCTAAGAAGAAAAGGTGCCTAGGAATTCCTGCTAGCTATGGCTGTTAAGGATGGATGAGCTCAGATAAGATGGTGTTCACTGTTGAAAGAATAACAGCTCTCACTTCTCATCAGGTTACATTTGATGTTTTGACCTGTTTTGCCTCACAGGAGATCCTCTTACTCAAAGGTGATGGTGAGGTTAAGCTGAACATGGCCATTGGCAAAGGAGAACAGGCACTTAAAAGCAGCAATGAGGAAGGACAAAAAGTGATACAAACCGAGCTGCAGACACTGAAGGATGTATGGAATGACATCATCAGCACCTCAGTGAACTGGCAGAGGTAAGAATCCTTGGAAAACACAGGTCACACCCTGCCATCGTTGCTTACAGAGAGTGGTACCTTAAAGCATGTAGGAGTACATTCCATCATTACTGGTATGTGAGGGGAAATTTGCATTATCAGAGAGAATCAAAACTGCCTGGAAAATATACACCCTTCTGTAAAAAAAAGATGAGTTGACCCTATCAGATGAATCAAATTTCATATGAGGTGGTACTTCACATTAAATAAAAAACTAATGAAAATCGTACAAATTCATACAGAGAAAAATCTGGAAAGCACTGTCTGAGTTTTTGAGCCTGTTCTTGGGCAGGACCAAGAACATGTGACAGACATTTATCTGCCCTTTCCATACATAAGTGAGGGAAGGTTTCTCAATTCTCTTTTTCATTATTTTTTTAATTAAAAAAAATCTTAATATCAACTCCAAATGATCTTTCCTGCATATTAAACTGATTTCATCTCATCTTGACCTATGTGGAAATGGAAATCTTTTTCTTATTGCCTCTATGAAATAATTTTGTATGTCTGAAGGCCTCCATCATTTCTGTTCTAGACAGACCAAAACTTCTCAATTTCTCAGTGGACTTTCTGAGCCCCTATCACACCTGTTTCTTATTCAAGAGATTGAAGACTATGCCTTGTCTACATTTTTCTTAAAATATAATAACTGAAAGTGGTGCCACTTTTTTAGTTGCACCAAAATTGTAGTAGAATCGTATGTAGAAAATTGTAGTGGGCTGTCTTTAGGATGTCTTTCAAATTTCACACCATTTTTTATCATAAACTATTGTTTAGATTTGGTTAGACTATAACATTTTGAGTGAAATTCTTACCACGGCCTTGTCTCCTGTAAGTCCAGTGAAATGAGAATTACATTTCTCAACTTGAATCCCAGAGGAGTGTGGTGATCTACTAGGAAAAGCAATATATAACATAAGGGAATATTTCTTATAAATTATAAATGAGTTTGTAGATAATGGGTTTGTTCTTTCAAAACTTGCCAGAATATCTCTTAATTGACAGTAATTTCATAGGCTGGTGCATATTTTATTACTCTGATCATAAAGAACTCCAGCAATGTTTCATATTTTACTATGCTGAACAGACATTGAAATGTGCTTTTCATTAGTCTGAGGCAGATAGATTACTCATGTAACCTGTAATAGGGAAGTAGCTCTGTTGATTGTACAAAAGTCAAGGGTCCAAAAGTCCCAGGAATTCTAAAATAACTTGGATGCAAGTTGATACAGGAAACAAAAGTAAGATGGAAAAGAAGTATATTATAAACCTATTGTGCATGGCTACAGACAGTGTAACAATTAAGGCATAAGCAGCCTCTTTTTACTGGTTTTTTTTTTGGTGGTTTGTTGTTTTTTTGTTTTTTGTTGTTTTTTGTTTTTTTTCCAAACCATTTAAAAGTTCTCAAGTTCTCATCTGCACTTTGTTTCTTTTAATGTAAGCTGCCTGGATTCTGTCATTAGCCAGTGGAATGACTATCTGGAAAGGAAAACCCAGCTGGAACAGTGGTTAGAGAATTTGGATCACAAAGTGGAGCAGCCTTTAGAGCCACAGATTGGTCTGAAGGAGAAGTTTGCTCAGCTGGACCATTTCCAGGCTATTGTTTCTGAGATAGAGGATCACTCAGGTGATTTACAGCAACTCATTGAAAAAGCTGTGGAACTGTATGAAAAAACAGGGGACGATTCCTTTGGAGATGCAGCTCAAGAAGAACTAAAAACACAGTTTAGTGACATCACAACTGTAGCCAAGGTAAGGCAAATAGCTTCATTTCAAGTAAGTAAAATGTTTAGACATTTGTATATATAGCTAAAAAAATTTTGATTTTTGTATTTTTTAGTAACTAAAGGGTTGATTGTGAATAATTTTACCTCTGGTAGAGTTGTGTCTAATAAAAACATTGAATATAGTTTACTAAAATTTAATGGAATGCAATAATGGTATTGAGAGTTAAAATTAGTATGATTATGTTTTCAGAAAAGTGAAGGCCATATATTTTGTTCCTAGTTTCTTATATACAACAGTATTTCTGATATTCTGGCACATTTATTTTCATCTAATTCTTTTCATTCATTCCTAGCATTTTTTTTTTCTTTACCTAGAAAGGGAAGAATAAAATGCCTCCCTGAGCAGGAAACATATTGTCAGAAAGAGAAATCCTATTGTCAAAAAGATATATGCCCATATTTTGTGGTGTTTCAAGCCACTAAGCACTGCACATGCTATACAGGTATTCTATTTGGTTTCTAAGGAAAGATGTGTGAGCTCCCTGAGACCTTCTGCCAGCCAGATCATGAAACACCTTGCCTCCACGCTCCCCTTGTACTGGTGCTACATTTTGGTGTGAGCAATGTACACAGGGATGCATGGTTTCCTTTCCTAGGAGTCTTTTGCTTCCCTAGGAGACTGTTTTGGTTAGAGTCAAGTGTATGTGGACATTTTCTTACCCTGTTGCAGCATAAAATGCATTAAGGTATGAAAACCCTGAGGATTTACTTTAGGTCTTCTTTGTTTAGCTAGTAACTATGCATTGTCTAGTTGACAATGACACATTCTGAGAGATTATGATGATTATTTTCAGACCCGAACGGCAGGTCTTGTTAATCTAACTTATTTTTAGTAGCATTTGTTGAATGTTGAGTTACTCAAACTTCAAAATAACTGAGTTTAATTTGTAGGTGGATTAGTTTGAAACCATCTTCAAGACACTTCGATCTAGATTAGAGTATCTACACAGGGGTAAAAATGTCTTTGATTAGCTCATTTCACTTTTGGTTAGTTTTGATAAACATTCATGAATGTTGTCTCTAAAGAGTTTACTCTTTAGGAACAAGTTTACTCAGTAAGACCAAAGGCAAATTTCAACCACTGTACTCTTTCACTGTGTCACAGTAAGATAAACTGACCCCACTCTTAAGCTTACATTAAAAAGCTGAGATGGAGCCAGGAAGCAGCTGCATGTCTGTGTCCTCCAGGACTGCAGGGTAGGTGGCTGGAGACAGCCACCACTTCTGATGTGATGGTCAAAAAGGGACTCAGCACCATAAGATCATTTTGCACTTTTGGACAGCCAAAGTTTTTCTTTGTGGTTTTCCTGTGGGACGTCTCCATGACTTTGCTTAGCACTTGTAGAGACTTGGTGCTTCTAAGTAAGAGCTGGCAGCAATGCTGCACCCTGAGAGTGCTCATGGGTGACCTGCAAGACCCTCTCCAGGGTGTACTGGGAACACCATGCCAGAGTGACACAGCTGCAGCACTGATATCTACTAAACCATACGTGAGACTGTGTTAAAGTATATTTTTGCATCCATTTTCAGGCGGCTTCTACTCCAGCAGAAAATCCTTGTCCAGACCAAACAGAACCAAAACTTTTGCTCTGTAGCACACTGTTCTGATGCCATAAGCTGTACCCTATTCACTATTCAAATGCATTCTGTGGAGTCAAACCAGCACTGCATGCTTAAAGCCAGCATAGTATTTAAGTACTTTAGGGTTTTTTTTGTTTTAATGTGATTGACAGGAGAAAATGAGGAAAGTGGAAGACATTGTGAAAGATCATTTGCTTTATCTGGATGCTGTGCATGAATTCACAGACTGGCTTCATTCTGCAAAGGAAGAGCTTCACCGCTGGTCAGATGCATCTGGAGATACACCAACTATTCAGAAAAAGCTGGCCAAAATCAATGTAAGTGAGCTTTCCTGATTTCTTCTGCAATTCAGACCCTGTGCTTTAAAAAAACCCAGTCAAACGGTTGTGGGGCCTTGCTCTTTTTTTTCTTTGAAATGGTGATTACATTTCAGTGAGCTGAAAGCAAGCTTTCCAAGCTGTGCTTTGTTTTCGACTGCCTTCTCATATTAACAGATGGAGTAAAAGTATAATCAGACCTAAGTTAACCACGGCACACATGGAAACAATTTGCGAAAGCGGAAGCCCAGTGGCATCACAGAAGAATGTGGCTTAGCTGATTAATGAATTCTTCTCTTTCCTCATCCCCAAATATGCTTTCTCCATGAGCAGAATTGTCTAAATCAGAGGCAACCTTTCCTGCTTTGCATGAAATGGAGATGTGCAAAGCAGCACAAGCATTGTTCTCCTCAAACATGGTTGAAATATGTGAGTTGCCTCCCTGTAAGTTACTCTCCTTAGCCTGGCACCTATTCTTAGCTCTCTGAGTGCTTAAGAAATTTGTGCATTCCTGAATGCAACACTAAAGCAGGCTACATGTTCTGCCCATGCCTGGTGTTTACATTCAGATATTCATGCTAGCAACACTTTACTCTGCTCCGAAATATGAGGGAGTGGGACAGTGAACTTGAATGCTAGATGAAGATTCAGGATCCCCAAGATCAAATTACAGATTCTTTGTACATTCTGGGGTAATTTTCAGTCTCCTTTGTGCTCAAACTCCTGATCTGTAAAACGGGAAAGGGAGGAGTTAGCAGTGTCTAGTTCATAACATGAACGAGAGAAGAAATAACATGACTTTAGTACCATGCAGTGTTTGGGATGGTATTTATACATTCTGCAGTTTCTTAAGCTGAAAGCTCCCAAGATTCCCTTGTATGAGATGTGTGAGATTGAAGTAAGGACGCTGTAGAAAGAATTGAGCTCTGAAAACAAAACCAAAACCATATACTCAAAAAAACCCATGTTCAACCAATTCTGGCACATCACAGTTCACACGCAGGCTGAAAACTGCAGCTGTGTTTTTGAGACTGCTGCGAGCAGCTACACACCAGCATTTCTTACGCAAAAGACCACGACAAAGTCTTTACACTCCGTAGCTCAACCTAAATAGTATTTTTCGTATCTAAACCACGTTCATTCTTTCTCCGTTTCTCTCCAAAGCTGACGAGTTTCAGCACTGCTGTTTAATCCCCGCAAGGGCCGCACGCTGTTGACTGGGTTTTACTCCCCCCGCTTCCCGGATCGCTGCTGTCAGGGAGCCGCGGCTCGTGGCGGCGCGGGGCGCTGCGGACGGGACGGGCCGGGCCGGGACGGACGGGCCGCGCCCCCCGGGCGGGCCCCGCGGTCCGCGGCGGTGGCGATGTGTCGGCCCCCGAGTTACCATGGCGATGTCGCCCCGCAGGAGCTGGTGGAGTCCCGGCAGAGCGGCGCGGGCCGGCTGAGCCGAGTGGAGGCGCTGGCTCCGGCGGCCAAGCGCGGCACGACGGCGGGCGGGTGCCAGCTGCTGGCGGCCGAGATGCAGGCGCTGCAGGCGGACTGGCGGCAGTGGGAGGAGAGCGCCCGCCGCAGCCAGGGCGGCCTGCGGGACCTGCTCAGCCAGATGGCCCTGTCGGAGCGGGAGTTCGCGGCGCAGGCCGGCCGGCTGGAGGAGGCTGTGCAGCGGCTCGGAGGGCAGCTGGCCGCCTGGGCGCGGGGGCTGGCCCCCGCCGACAGCCGCAGCACGGACGCCGAGGTGGTGGAGAGCTGGCGCAAGGAGAAAGTAAGGGCATGTCTCTTTTCCTAGCGGCTTTTCCGCTGTAGATGTGTGGTCACCGCGGGCAGGAAACTTCCTCCAGGCGGGACCATCAAGTACATCATAAAATCAATACTCGCGGAAGATATTTCTGTGAAACCCCGACTTGTCAAACTCTTTGTGTTACTGTGATCACAGCGAGCGGTGAAAACGTCCCTCCCCTTGGCCTCTGCTGTACCAGGCTTAGCAAACGCTGCCTGGATTTTATGTGTTAAACCCAGGGCTTGCCCCTGGGAGGAAGCCAAGGAGCTGGCACACCGGCTCCGGGCTGCGCTTCCAAGTTGCTCAGTGGTTCGAGCCAGAGTAGCATTTGATGGAGGAAATGTGAAGCTTTCCCTAAAAGCCAAGTAAGAAACTGGAGCCATTAAAATTTGTCAGGAGTGCATTTGGCTTATACTTTCCTTTTCTCGAAATATCCTCTACGTTATGCACTTTGAGATCTTGTCCAGTATTTAAAGAAGTTAATCTGGAAACGGGTCTAATTGCTAATTGCTTTGCTTTGGAATGCGGTAGAGTTTAGAGAAATAGAGGTTGTTTCTGTTCCTAGCAAAAAATTCCCCATGTATATATCACAACCTCTCCATGTAAATACATACACGTATTTGCAACAATCAAGATACGTGTTTGTAAGTATCTCGACCACAATGAAACGCACATGTTGATGAAACATACAGAGTATGTCTCTTTCAGTGTAGCGTTGTAATAAGCAGTTTCAGTAGAGAGGGAGGTGTCTATTGCCTACTTTCTGACCCCTTCACTGAAGTCACATTCAAAAAGACCCCAGAACACCTTTTCTTTGAACTGAGATTATTAATCTCCTTGTGCAGGTCTGTGCCAAGTTATTTCTGTGGCGTCCTCTTTCACAGAATTCCTTGCATGGGTTTATGAAACCTGCTTGCTTGAGTGCCATTATGTGTCCGTAGGAGTAACAAAGAGGGCATTAAGATGAAGCAAATTATTGCAAATTATGGTACAAATATGCAAAGTGTTCCATACATATGTGTTTTTAAAAAGGAGAGGAAGACATGGGACTGTTTTCAATATACTAGGCATTTTTTATTTCATAAATGGAGAAGTATTAAATTCAAAGGATATTGCTTTTAGTAGTAGTATATATTATATGCATATAATGTAAGAACACTTTATTTAGATTAGACAGTTGTAAACTTTGGCTAATGAGGAAGATGCAGAAGCATCTCATCTCATGCATAGCCCCGCTATGTAATTTTATTTATAGTTAGAGGAAATGTGTCAGTGATCTTCCCATTTTTGGACCCCAGGGAAAGGCCCTATTGTGAATGTAAAATAGCACTGCAGTTTCCATTTCTGTTGTATCACAGTGATTCTGTTGCCATGTTAGCCAAGGCCAAAAATTAAAAATGCATTTCCTAATTTGCAGATTTAGCAAGATCATTCTGCTACTCTGTTATACTGAAGCTGTGTTCCCTTAGGTATGTGCAGCACTAGAGCAGCAGATTTCACGCTTGGAATTCAGCAAATTATTTTTGTAATTGTCATTTTCAATGTTAAATCTAACTGGCTGCAACAGTGATGTCACTGTATGGAAAAATGCCATAGTCAAATTTACCCTGTTTTGCAAATTAGTGCTCCTATTGTTGCTAGGCTATGCCTAAGGCTGTACATAATCAGAATAACCTCTTAATAGTTTTTGAGGTAGGTTATATGAAACTGAAAAATTGTGTTCAAAACAAGCCGTTCTAACCTTGTATTAGTCTTAAAAGTTTTTTTTTTTACATTAAAAAAAGGGTCTGTTAGCAATTCATTATGGTGACTCCTGCCCTTGGCAGTTTGTGATATCCTGTGTTTAGGCAATGTCCATTGTGGTGCTATTTCTAAGGCTTTCCAAAAGAATGGTTTCAGTAGTTTAACTTAAAGTGACGTAAGCAAAAAGTAGTTCAGGTTTTTTTCTAAGCATTATTGCTCTTACATAATTACTTTTCAAATGCTACTTTATATGGCATTGAAACAAATGACTATTTCAAGTATCTGTTAATCATGATGGAAGAGATTTTTGGTGTATGAGTGGCTCAAAGAAGATAGTCCATAATATGATAGGGAATAATGTAAATCAGGGGAGTCCTGAAAATCTGCTGCAGCAAAGTATCATTCGTACTTTTCCTGAACCTTCAATTTTGTGCTAAACTGCTTACTATGTATATTTTCAATCATCCTCTTTTTTCCTTCTGAATATGTATGTCTACATATATATATATGTATATGTATGTATGTATATATGCATCTTCAAAAATGTGTTTTGGGGACATCCTTATCTCCCACTTCCAGTTCAAATCTATCTTCACCATCATATGATCTGTTTCCCAAGTTTATATTGTACGTTTCTTCTAGACTGGCACTTTAGCCAAACTATTCCATACATGCCAAATGCTGTGGTCTGCCTGGACTGCAGAACCTCTGCTGTTAGTCTGAGAGGAATGTCTGAAGAATTTAGTTCCTGGTGAGGCGAGGAGCCAAGTCTGCCCTGCTCATTGTGCTGGAGTAGCTGGCAGGATTCTGCAGTGGAGATGCCGTGGACATCAGCAAGCACTGTTTTTGCTGGAGTACTTACCACACCTCTCCCTGTGATGCAAGCCAAGCCAACAAAATCTCTTTTTTTGTTGTTGGCTTAGCTGTCTCCAAGAGCCATTACAGTGCATCAATGACAGGCAGTAACCCAGTTACTCTCACAGGATTGTGAGCAGCTGTACTTTTAAATTATGAAGTCTCTGTGAAAAAAGTTGAAGCTGTTAAAAAGCTTTGTGTGTAAATTTGCTTTCTGGAGACAACTCAAAATAATTTTAATTGAACCTGTTAAACTCAAGGCAACAGGACAAATATATAAACACATATCATTTGCTATTCTCTGAATGTATGTACTTTTATATGTGTACAGGTACTTGACAATACTATTGCTCATTTATTAGAATGAAATTTGTGTCTTAAAATGGTCTTCATGAACATTTTGAGCTAAGGAACTTGAGGCATCCACAAATTTGGTCTCTAGAAGCTCATAATTTCAGATAAGGTACTGTAGACTTGATTGCTAAAATACTCTTGAAAGTAAACATATAGATCATAAATGAATTAATACAAATTCTGATAAACTTTGATTAAGAAGTTGTGGTTTTTTAATATTTACTCACCAGTATTTTTCATTTATTTTATTTTAACAGGAAACATTGGATGCTCTATTAAAGTCTGAACAAATGACAGATGAGATCAAAACTCAGTTGAATGATCTTTGTAGATTTTCCAGGGATTTAAGTACTCATTCTTCAAAAGTTTCAGGGTTGATTAAGGAGTATAACAGGTATGCATTTATCTTGTTTAGAGTTAATCTTGTGGGGAGGTGGGGGGAGGATGAGCTGTCTTTTAAGGAACCATTAATTAGAATTTTAGAACTAGAGACAGACATATGCAATAGTTAGAATCATTATTTTGATTTTCGTGTCAACAAAAGTTAAACAAAGTAGTAATTTGATTTTTTGGGTTTTTTTTTTTCTTAGAGCCAGGCTATGCCACTAAACTCAGCTGAAACTAAATGTACATCTATACCTGACATATTACAGGAGTCCTTTTAAAAATGTGAAGTAGCAGTGTGTCTTATTTGTCTGAAGGAGAAGGAGCTATACCAGCTAGTTCAGATATTTTTCTTTTGTCCTTCAGATCATTCTGCTTTGTTTAGTTGGTTTCTTGAAACAGGAACTGGCTAGGGAAGGCAGCATTTGCTTTCTTTCTTGCCTTTTCCCAGGTCACTCTGATTTACTCTGGAGTGTGACACCTGCATTTCAGGCAGAAGGTTCTGTTGTTTCTTGCAGGAGGTCACAGCTTCTGGCTTCTGTAGGTGCAGGAGGATGTGATGACTCAGATTGATCCCTTATAACCTTGTGGACTTAACAGAGCCACAGAGGTTAGAATTTATTCACTGTAGTCCTGCACCCTCTCCTTAGAGAGAGAAAGAGGCTTGCAGCACACATTGATGCTTAGGTGCACTGAGTCACTCTGTGGAAACACTTGCACCTGTCATATCTGTGACAGCTGTGTCCCAATTTACATGCTTCACTTTTGAGAACTGAAAGCTTCTAATGGATTTCCTGGTGCCTCGGTTAAGTGCATAAATTTGGTAGGAGGAATCCAGGTTAACCTACCCTTACCATTGTGTTTCAGAGAACAAAATAATAGCATTGTCACCTAACAGAGTCCTGCCTTTCCTCCCTCCCTCCCTCGCTTTCTTCTTCTTCCCTGATGTGTTAAACCCAGCCTCTGCCTGCAAGCTACAAAAGGATGTCAGAGCAAAGAGCAGATCCTGCAGCAAAGATTTCGGACAGCTTTCAGGGATTTTCAGCAGTGGCTGGTCAATGCAAGAGTCACCACTGCCAAGTGCTTTGACGTGCCTCAAAACATCAGTGAAGCTTCAGCAAGTCTGCAGAAAATACAGGTAACTTTACAGCAGTAAAATACTAGTCTAAGGGAGACCAAATCAGTTTCATGTACAGCTCAGATTTATTTCTTTGATTAATTACTGCTTTTGGTAACATTGTTACTGTTAACACTAAAGGTGACTCATTGCAAAGAAATAAACACTTTTGTTTTTTTCTGTTTTATGTAGTTTAATTGTTGGGCTACAGTTTGTCAGTAGTTGTGTCTCATAATAGTTTTCCTTGTCTGTTTCCTTTTTACAATGGGAAAAATATGTGGTTTAGGTGGAATAGTACTGTAAAATCAGAATGATACCAGAATCGAGTCTTAGTACCTGGAGTTATTTCACAATTGTGTGAATATTTTTTGTCATGTATGGAAGTGGAGCCTTTATGGTACAAGAGCAGATTTAAAATAAAAGCAGTGTGAGCAGGCATTTAAAAAGATTTTTCACATAAAACTAAAATAAGCCCAAACAGTTCTGTGGAAAGGAATGACAGTTGAAAGTATATTTTAATAAATCAATTGAAAGAAATACTTTTATTATTAGAATATAACTATCATTTTAACGGAAAATAACAAAATGAGAATTGTTTAATGAGGCTGTTATACCTTTATAGACAGTATAATAGGAGAAGTTCGTATCTGTTTCTCAGAGAACACCAAAAGCCAAATCACTTCTTCCTCATTTTGGTATATTCACTCTCCCTTGCTTAAGTGGTTTACTTAACAGCCCAAATAATGCTGTCTTGATATATCAAATATTTGACTGCACCATGTTGAGAATATCTTCAGAAGGGGGGAAAGTCGTGGTAATTTTTTATGTTAAATAAAAGTGTTTTAACAAAGCTGGGGTTTTTTCAACAGTGGAATTATTTTTTTTTTAATCACTACAGCCCCCTCATATTGTAAGACATTGTTCTCTTCTCTGTGAAAGCTGCCTTAGGTGAAATAAACTTCTTTTGGACTGCTTTCTAAACATGTCTTGGTAACCTGTACAAACGTAAAATTTTGTTTTTCTTGGAAGTTAATGTTCTGTCTGTTAGCACATTTTGCATCATTAGGTCGCCAATATCTTTCATTTTAATATAGCCAGAATTCATAGTCCAAGTATCTCAAAGTTAACAGACCCTTTTCATTCTCCAAGACCTCTAGTGTAACACAGAATCAGAACCTGACCTAATAATTTTGGCACCAAGCCTATTACTCCTGAGCATGGATGTAACCTAACAATTACGTGTATTACATAATCATGATAGTAACAGTTTAAAATATTCCTATATAAAACCACTAAATTTCTTTGAGTCCTAAATGCTTACAGTTTTTCAATAATTAGAAGTTACAAAAAGATTATCCTAATAAATTTGGATTTTAAAATCTTTCTCTTTCTCTACATTTCTGTATAATTCTTGTACCTGCATTTTTCCACCCACTTCTTGCACACCAGCACTGTGCAAGATTTCAACGAAGAAAAATACTTCTAAACAGGGAAGGTAAATTAAGGCATAAATCACACAGGTTGGACATTGGTTCTGAGCCTCAGCCCACACCACCACATGCTGATGGCAAGTCCAGCATAGCTGGAACTTGCCCATGGGCAGGGGTTTGGTCCAGTGTGTTCCTCTGAGGGGGCCCCTGTGTGATGTCTGTCAGGATAAAGGTTCCCTGGAATGAAACTTATATCACTTTCTGTACTAGGATTATTTAAGGGAATATAATACCCAACTAAATCACTAGCAATTGTCTCATGAAGTACAGAAAATACAGGTAATCCTAGAGTCTTAATATGTACATTGCTCAGACACTTTCATTTCTGAATCAAGTGGCTGTTATCAGTAAATCCCATCAATACAAACAATACTGAAATGAGTTTATTGAAAGATACATTAGCATGTTAACAAGCAGAAACAGTAAACTCTCATCACTGATAAGTTTTCTGGCAGCTTGACTTTATAGGGCCCTGAAGTTCACCAATTAGCTTTTTTATTACTGGTTTTAGGAATTCTTATCAGAAAGTGAGAGTGGCCAACAGAAGCTAAACCTGGTAGCATCCAAAGGAGAACTACTGTGCTCTGTTTTACCAGAGGAAAAGGCAAAAATTATCCAGGACAAATCTGCTGCTGCTAAAGAAGATTGGAAAAATTTTATCACCACACTCCACCAGAAGAAATCTGCATTGGAGGTATTGAACCAGGAGGAAAGACTGGTTCTAAATTTCCTCTTTGCTTCTGTTTCAAACAGCGCAGTTTAGGTTTTGTATATAGTGAGTGTTCACTGTGTGACAGAACGAAGAAATAGATGTTTTCAAGAAGTCTTATTCTTCTGCCTGCATTTTACGTTTGTTTACTTCTGCTGTCTTTATGACCTGATTTCACTTAAAGTGGGGTGTTTCATGCAGAAAGGTGTTGTTCAGAATCAAAGGTAGCAGATGCTAAGATTCAGTAATCTCATCAAATGTCCTGGGTTACTAAAACATGTTTTTTGTTTTTGAAAAATGGTTTTAGTACAGGTTTCTGACACAGCTGCTTATTGAATAGTCCCAGCAGAGTGTGTAAATGTTGTCTCTTTTACTGTAAATAGATGAAATGTACTTATTTAATTGAGCAATGTTTTAAGTAAATGCCAGTGCCTTTCTCTGTTCAGAACTCACAATTCAGTAGGTGGTGAATGTCTTAAAATCATAAACTTTTTAAGGTCATAGGTTTTAAGGTCTAAAAGTCTCATCTGAAATTCCCTGCACAGCAGAGGAGAATTAAAGTTCCTAGGCATTCTTGTTTCAAACCAATGCTGCCTAGACAGGTGAGAAAAAGTTTAAATACACTTAATGCATTATGTAGGAGAGCATTTCAAAGAAAATTCTCAGGTAGCAAGGACTTATTTCTTCATCTCAAGGTTGCCATGGAAAGAGGATGTTCTCAGAGGTTAGTCTTTTTGAGTCAAGCATTTTTCAGTCTCATAGGCTTAGCTTTTTGTTAGGATGTTTAAGTGATATGGGTGTAGCTGGAAAGAAAACTAAGTATGTCTGGGGGAAAAAATACATTAAAATAACTAGGGCACGGGAGCCATGCTGTTTTTGTTTATATACCATGCATTATTTCAGATGCTCTTTTATTAAATAATGCAGAATAAGCCTACAAGAAAAGTATGCAGGCCTTGAAGGAATGCCTTCATGTGCCTTTAATGCACTGTCTTATGACCAAAATTTTACACTAAAAAAGAACAAAACCAGAAGTGTTCCCCAGAACTGGTTTGAATTTAGACATTACCTAGAAATAGTGCCACCCCATTGAAGAAGGGGTCAATGACTGAAGTAAGATATTTGGTAACTCATATCCCAAATTAGCCTTTATTCACACTGCCTTAGCTACGTGAATTAGAATTAGATTAAGTCAAATCTTGTAACATCTGTAAAGGTTTCCAATCAAAAGAAATTTGCTTCAGCCTCCGCTCAGCTGTGTAGTACATTGTTGCTTCTATTTTGCTTTTTAAAAGTGTGCACTATCAAACTTTTATTTTGGCAGAGCTGATCTAATTTATTTGAAGAGTTGTGTATGATTTGCCTACAATTACATATCCTTTTTGTGTGCTTGATCTGTGTTGTGTGAATTAGTTATGTCTAGTGCACTGGTACTATTAATTGAAATTTGCATGCCTTCCTAGAACTTAAAGATCCAGATGAAGGACTTTGAAGCAACTGCTGAGCCTCTGCAGGAGTGGCTGGCCACAACTGAGAAGATAGTACAAGGAAGTAGCAGTCGGCTCCATGATCTTCCTTCCAAGAGGAGAGAACAGCAGAAGCTGCAGGTGACTTATAAGGGTTCTTAACACAGCCAGACCTTCCTATCTCATCCGTCTGGCCTCACTGGCTACTTACAAAAGCTTAATCATTCTAGCATCCTGACCTCTAAATAGGATGGGAACTGTTTTCAAGGTTTGCTGTTGATGATCCTGTTCCATCAAGTTTTGCATCTCCACATTTCTGATGACACGCGGCTCCGTTGCTGTACCCGTATGGTGTGCCTTCCTCAGCAAGCTTGCCATATGTCACTTCTGTTTTTCATGGCACCTTCATGCTTCTCTATTTCCTGCTTTCTTGCACCCACTCTTATTATTACTGTGCTTGTGCTTTACAGTCTGTCCTTGAGGAAATAAGCTGCCACGAGCATCAGCTCAACAGGCTAAAAGAGAAAGCTCAGCAGCTGTGGGAAGAACAAGCTGTCAGCAAAAGCTTTATGCGCAGAGTGTCTCAGCTGTCTTCTCAGTATCTTACTCTAAGCAATCTGACAAAGGTAATGCATCCAATGTACGTGCTCTGAAGCAACTCCTTTGATGTATGTGGGGAAAAATAAAGACTGAAATGTGAAACATTGCAGTTGTCTTGCTTGCCTGCTCTGTGATATGTCTGAGCTATGCTGTCTTTCACATTGACTTTTAGGAGTGGAGAGTAAGGACTGTTAACAAAATGTAACTGTGATTTTTTTTTTTTTTTTTTAGAATTATTATTTAAAAGTTTACTGATTAAGAAGTAAATCCCACCTGGTTATAGAATAATCAGACTTGATTTTGATTCTTTCAAGCACTGAAGACATTTTACTTTTGTAATAAGTGGCATCTGAAAGAGATATTTTTCAAAAATTAGCAGACGTGTTTTTTTATTTTAGAAAATAGAGGATGCAGACAAGTTGCTATTTCATCTAATCCTATAACGATGATTATTGAAATTGTAACTATTTTCACCTAAAAGTTTTAGATTGGTCTTCTAAAAAAAATTTACCCCTTAAGCTGCTTTTGACTGTTCAAGGGGAAGCATAGACCATATTCTAAACCACCAGGCCAAGAACTGAGTTTAACATAACCCTCTTTTTTTGAGCAGTGCTTCACACACTTCACCACTTAATAGTTCTACCATGTCTCTAGTGTAGACAGATAAGAAAGTCTCCATATTAAGACTGTTATTCTCAAAGTTCATGTCATGAAGAATGCTTGATGTAGGCATACAGTTGCTACAGTAACTAGAATGATTAAGGATATAGGAAATATGTTTTGGAATAACAATTCAATTCAGAAGGTATTTGTGTTTAAGGGCTTGCTACTTTGGCAATTCCTACTTTTTCTGTAGAAGTAACAATTATAAAGCTTATCTTTGACTTACTGAAAATGTTTGTATACATGGCCATAATGAATTTTCATGTCTGCAAAATGAGAAAGTGAAAGATGCATGAGTTACTAACATAATCTTATGTGAGCAGAATTTGTAGGAGATGTCAGGAGGAGCAGGAGTCATCTAAGGTGCAGAATACATATGACCCAGCCTATTAGAGAAATCCTGAAACTTTTTGGATAGCCATGGATCTTGAGAAGTATCCCTCTCAGTAACTTCCAAAGCCTGTTACATTGACTTGACTTTAGTTCTCTGTCACAGTGAAAAAAGCACACTCTGCCCTTTGTTCTTGTTCACCTCAAGCCTGTTAGCAATGTAACTTCAGCATTTGTTTTTGATTTGTATGAGTGTCAATGATTTTTCAGAAGAATGGTTTTACCAGTGAGAATCATTGAGGAAAGCAGGTCTTTTCCAAATATCAACAAAGTAATATTGCTGCAGTGGTGTAGCTTCTATGGCCAGTTTCACAAGTTAGCTTCCATTGCAACTCTGACATGGAGCGTAGATGTGATTTACCAGATGTTTAAGAAAAAGTGAAACCAGAAAACTGCAGCTTTAGATTTAAAAAATAATAAAAAATTGCATTTCTGAATTTTTCATTTGCATTTTATGTTTGGACAATTCATTTCTGTGTGTATGCAAAATTCATTCCATGCTTCAGTGTACTTGTAATTATCAGTGTGTGAAGCAAACTTCTGTGTATAATTGATGAGGCTCATTCTAAAATCCATGAGTTGGTATGGGGAATAGGTGAACCTTTAAATAGCTGTTGGTGCTAATTGCTGTATGAATTGCAGGAGAAAGTTTCCAGAATGGATAGGATTGTAGCAGAGCACCAGCAGTTCTCACAGAGTGTCAAGGACCTCCAGGACTGGATTGATGATGCAGTTCACATGCTGGATTCCTACTGTCATCCTACTGCAGACAAGAGTGTTCTGGACAGCCGGATGTTAAAACTAGAGGTATGGAAACAAGAGTGCAAAACCTGCTCTTTTTAGATCTGTATGAAGCATACAAGTATAGGATACTTAATTGTGGCATATTGGTCTGACTGTTGCTCAGATGCTGATTTTCAGTGAACTCAAAAGTAACTCCTTCTGTAGCTGAAAGAGCTCGTTATTAAAACTTTTCTCCAAGAAGTAGATAAGGACCTTAATAACATGGAGAATGCATCAATGAAAATTCTTGAAGTACTCAAAAGATGTTGTGTGGCTGATGAAGGTTAAATGGAAGAAGTAGGATAGTCACTTCTGTTAATTTAGTATATTTCAATATATATTCCTAGATCTTACAGGTGATACAATTGATTCAGCAAATCTTTTCCTATAATTGTTTGCTTTTAAAATGACGACTACACTTAAGAAAATAGCATCTGTTGATAACAGAACACAATCATGCTAAAGGGCACTATTTAGAAAACAATAGTTTTCATTTTCTTGATGTCCTGGATTCTGAGCCAAAAAATCTTCAAAATTACAAGGATAAGTCAAAAAGCAAAAGACTGTAGCATAGCACTAAAATTATGTTTTGGCTTTTGTTCATTGAATCACTTGGGTTCATGTTTTCAGGTTTTTCATGATTACATAGTGTTAGAAACTGAGAGTTTGCAACTGCACAGCTCCAAGAGCTGAAGTCCCTAGGCTGACGTTGTTGACAGATTTTATTTGTTGATACCTTCCTGTTGCAAATATATCCTGGAGCAGTAGAACTGCGTTTCAGCCCTGTAGAAGAGCTTTGTCACTACATCTTGTTGTCTCTATGAATGAATCCTCCTGTTTTCCACCTAAGTGATGACTCCTTTGAAATGTCAGCCTTTTCACTGAACAGTACCTTCTCTTATATACTCTAAGTACCTGCACAGATTCCATGAAAATTTCCCTGTCAACTAAGGGTTTTTTTCATAGTCTGAACCTATCCATTGAAAGTCACATTTGTTTGTGAAGCCCAGCTGTGAACCCCACTGTCCATCTTCCAATTCACTACAAGCTGCTAAATGTGATCAGGTCATGTTCCATTAAAGCTGTTTAGAATATTCATGTCCAGGTAATGATAAAAATAAAATATATCACTCACTTCTTAGGGCCTGCTAGCAGTGAAACAAGAAAAAGAAGTCCAAATGAAAATTGTTCTGACAAGAGGAGAATCTGTTCTGCAAAATACTTCTCTGGAGGGAGTACCAGTGATTGAAGGCCAGTTGCAAAATCTGAAGGACAGCTGGGCGTCTCTTCTGTCTGCTTGTATCCAGTGCAAGAGGTAAAAAGGGAGTGAAGTGCAGAGTGATGCTTAGTAACACAGCACTGTCAAAACTTTTGAAAAGTAATTTTACTGCTACAAGAGTCAGATTCATGTAAAATGATTGCATGTGCCAAACAATTTGGGTCTAGAAGTCGTGATATATTAATTTGAAGTAGAAGAAGGGGAGGAAACTGTGAGAGATCTGAGCTTTATTAACACTTATTGTCAATTTACTCTTAAAACTGGATTCCATGTTCATTATCTTCAATATTTTACTTTGTGTTGCACTTGATGCTTTGAAAACTTCTCAGAAATGAGAAGATTTTTTCATGGATATTAATGGTTGCTCTGTCGAGATCCTGGCTGGTTTTCCACTTGCTAGCATTCCAGAGAACATACTGTAAATTACAGTGTCCAGATAGTGCTGCTCCTAGTAATAGAATAAAGAAATATAAAGGAAAAAAATGGAGATTTCTTTGGTAGAGCATCAATAGTTGCAATTATTTCAAGTTAAAGAAACCAAAGTAATTAAACTTCAGAATGCAGCAACTTTTGAATGTAGGTAAAGGAGCAGAAAAATTCTGATTCTGGGTCTTATGCTTTCAGTTGCAATTTATTTACTAAACCTAGAATTTGTCAGCTAGCTACATAAATTACAGATCTACTTAATATTCCAGGTTTGGAAAACTTAATTTCTCTTTATTAGCCAAACAGTGCTCCTAGTTAAAACCTGTAGGATTTTAACAGATTGCTTATCTTGTGATGTATCTCTCTCATAAATATAGTCTAGAATATCTGTATATGACTATATCTCACTGCTCAAATATCATGGGAACTTCCAGTATCACAAAAAACATGTATTTTTAAATTGCAGTCAACTGGAAGGAGCTCTCTCCAAATGGACAAGTTACCAGGAAGACATTAATCAGTTTTCCAGATGGATGGAAAAAGTAGAAGCAAGTATGAACGCGTCTGAAAGGCAGTATGCTGAACTGAGGGAAAAAACAGCTGCCCTCAGCAAAGCAAAGGTGTGTTTGATTTACAACAAACCATCAACAATTCCATAACAACATAGAGGCAATAAAACAAACTGTCTAACTGCAAGATTAATTTGTGGTCTCGTTTTAATGGTGCCCTTTATGAGTTCTTCTCTTTCTATTTTCCAGCTACTCAATGAAGAGGTGTTAAGCCATAACAGCCTGTTGGAGACTATTGAAGTGAAAAGAAAGGGCATGGCTGAGCATTACATTGCTCAGCTTGAGCTGCAAGACCTTCAGGAGAGGTATAAGTTCCTCAAAGAAAGAACAAAGGTACAGTTTTTCTTCATAGCACTCCTTGTTTAGTTGGCAACAAGGAAAAAAATCTTTTCATTGATCATTTATTTTACAATTAAATGAGGATAAAGAGTTTGGGGACAGCTGTAACTTAATGTAACAGAAACCTACTAGCGTAACTAATAAATCTGTCTTCCTGTACTGGGCTTCAGAACTTTCAGTAGGGTTCTAAAAATCAGTAGAATGGTCTGAGGAACTCCACGTCAAAAGGTTCATTGACTTCAGCACAGATATAATTTTACTCATTGTCACTGAAATGTTGAAAAAATCTTCGAACCTGTGATTTGCATAAGTATACATTTGCAAATGTTACCAGTCAGTTATGTGATTCACAAGTGGTTGACAGCTACAGAGATTTTATTAATGAACACAAACCTTAGTGGCAAGTAAACTGACACTAGTGTGATAAGTGCTGCATTTACTGATAAATATTGATATTGTATATCTGGAAAAGATTAGGACATAGGTTAAGATCAGGATGGGGTTTAGGGTGAGATATAAGGTGAAAAAGAGATAATAAAAGACTTAGTGAGAGATTTAAAGCTAGGCAATTATCTCCAGTTAACCCAAGTTCTTCTGTGATAATTAAATAATGACTAATGCATGCTCAGACAGCAAACTTTGCTTCAGGACAGCAATGTAGTAAAATTGTATTTTGTTATATTAGTGATTCCTTTGTCATCTAGAAGGACAAATTCAAAATTCAGCCAAAATTCAGTTTTTCAAACACATAAGTGATTCAGTGTTTTGGAGGCCTCTCTTCCACAACTGCAAAAAATATTGTGCTCTGTCTTTCTTTTGACCTTGAGTGAATAAAACTGCTCAGATTTGCCAGAGAGATACATAAGTCCTGGGAAATGCTGGTAAATACCTGCTATTCCTGTTAGCATGTGGATGCCCTAGTCTTTACCTTTTTCTCCTGCACAAATCTATACAGACTGCCTTTGTTTGCTCAGCTTGAGCAGCAGCATAGGAACAATAAGCTCTTGGCTCACAGAGGCAAGAGTTCTGTACATCTTACCTCATGTAGCAAGAAGCATTCCTTCTTTCTCTTCCACCTAATATCCCAGATGACTGGTCTTCCCTGTTCCCAACTGTGGTGGTGGTGTTAAGGGTCAAGAGTTCAATCAACCCTTAGAAAGAAATTCAAAGTTCAAAGCAAATAGCTGGGAAGTAAGGAATGTTCAAATCTTTTACTAATCCTCTGGCCAGGCAGGAAACCCGACAAGATTCTCCAAGGGTTTATGGCCCACATCTGAGCAGACCAAGACTTGGAATTTCCTAAGCCCCTGTTGAGAGGCAAGAAAACTGGTTTCGCTTTTTGCCTTCCCACTTCTGGGCATGGACAGGCCTTGTAAAAGATGTGACAAGATTCCTGTTTTCCTCCTTTCTTGCACTAGACAGACCTGTTAGAAATAAGAGATAAAGCAGACAGTAAGTCCATAGGATTACTGAAGTATTTGTCTTTTTATGAGCCTGCTGCTCTCAAATGTCTTATCTCCATCAGAACTTGATTCCCCATTCCCATAATTTCTTAGAGGATGAATTATATGTAGTATATTTTTCTTGCACTTAGTAAGACTAATCTTGTACTAATGTATGGTACACACTTTTCCTTCTGTAGTCCAGGTATGGTAATATTTTAGTGCTGAAATTATTGTAACTTGCTCACCCACATACACAGAAGACTTGTAGCCTGTTTCTTACTGTGCTTTGCAAGGGCTGCCTGCAAATATCTTCAGACCTAAGATAGTAGATACTCCTAATGGAAGACTCCAATTCCATTTGCAAAAAAAAAAAAAAAAAAGTCATGCAAGAGAAAAAAATGCCATTTCTAAGCTCATATGCTTATTAATCACTTCAGCAAAGTGATTTAAATTTAATTTCAATTTAAATTGCAGTAAAAATCAAGAAATACTTTTGTTATTAAATACTAAGGTGTTGTTTAAAAGTAATCTCAAATCAAAACTCTAAATCTCAGAAGTTGCAAACTTATCTTCTGGGATAAGTATTTCTACCCCTACATGTGCTCCCTCTTTCCCTGTAATTGATTAAGTCATCTTCAGAATTCAAGTACTCTTGAATTTTTGGAAAGTTCAGCGTCAGATACAAGCCTTTTCCCTTGCTGGATGGCTGGGGTTTATGCTCTCTTGGTTTGACGATACACTAAGATATGTGTAAAGATATTTGTAAATATTTTCACATGCAGGAGGCTGTAACAAAAGCTGAAGGGCTGCTTACCTTACACCAAGAATACCAAAGAAATCTGAAGGCCTTTGAAGTATGGCTGGAGAAGGAACAGGAAAAACTTGACTGTTTATCACATCTTGACGGTGATGCCCAGGAACAGGAGGCAACACTTCGAGATTTACAGGTACCTGATGTGTGACACCCTAAGAAAAAAAGAAAGGGGAAAAAAATCAATCCTGTGGTGGCATAGTAACACATTAACATTTATTGCCAGACAAAAATTGTCTTGAAAACCACATGAAATTGTATTTCAACTATATGAACACTTTGTTGCTGAAAAGTGGTACCAATAAAGGTAGTGGTATTGTTGCTCATTTCTGGAAAGAGGTGTCAGGCCTTGAATGAAATTTCCAGGCACATACTAATCCTTTCATGAAAGTATTGGTTTTGTGTTACATGTTGGTCTATCTCTTCATTTCCCTGAGTCTTCCATAAAAGTATGAAAAGTATTTGCATTGGCATTTCATCTTCTATTGCTCACATTGCAGGTGCAGTTCCAGTCATGCAGGCTGGCTCCCATAGTGAGGGAAAAGTGAACCCATAGTGCTTCAGTAGTTCCCCAGTTATGACCTTAAGCTGACTTAAGATGCTTTAATACCTGTTGTTGAAGGAGCACAAAGTATGTATGTGAGATATGAAATGTTTATTACCTTATTCAGGATACCGAGAGGGTCTTTGTATCATCAGGGACTCTGCATATATTTCTGCTCATTATAGTTACTCTACAAAACCCAGATTTGAAAATCTGGATATGTATCTCAAGTGAAATCTGAGACGAAACACAACTGTGTTTTGTTAAGGTAATTTCCTTGTTATGTTTTCTAATCAAATTGAATCACTTTGTGCTTTCTTATTAAGTTCTAATAGGCATGAAAATGCCATATGTGTCCAGAAAAGGGTATCAAAAATTAGTCTGCGGTATTGTCTTAAACATATGTAAAAATAAATGGGTTTGTTTATTTTAGAAGATTGAAGTCTCTGATTTTAAAGAGATTCAGTTTTAGAATCAGACTTACAGTCTGCTTGCCACATCTGGAAAGTTGAATTTATGCTGTGGTGAATGGATTCCATCCATCCCATGCTGGCTCAGGCAGCCAGTGTTTCAGAACTGATGAACTTGGCAGGACAGGAAAGAATTTAATGCATGCTTTGTCAATAATTTTCTGCAGTTCACTTGTCAGTAATAGTGATGCTTGGTGTGCTTTGTAAGTGAGCATGCTGTGACTGGTGTTATTAGAGGAAAGAGTCTCTAATATGTGTTTAACCATAGATAACTAAAGGGAATGCCCAGCTGTCTTCAGAGGAACCAAGGGGGGTTTCGCTATGAGTGAATGAAAGCTGTCAATGTAAGATGTGTTACTAACTCTGCCTTTACAGGAGCTGCAGGTCCACTGTGCAGAGGGACAAGCATTGTTGAATGCTACTGTCCATGCCAGAGAGGAGGTGATTCCCTGGGGTATTCCCCAGATAGAAGACAGAGCCCTGGAATCCTTACGGCAGGATTGGCAAGTTTATCAGCACAGGCTTTCTGAAGCAAGAAGCCAGTTAAATGCCACTGTGAGCAAGCTGAGGTTAATGGAGAAAAAATTTGAGAAGGTTAATGACTGGTTAAAAAACCTGGAGGAGAAAGTTGCTATCAGGACTGGGAGGAGGTCTGGTAGAGCAACAAAGGAAATGCAGCTTCAACAAATGAAGGTAAAGAATGTAGTTAAAGCATTTCTCAAACAAAATACTATGTGAGATTTCCTTGTCAATTCCTGGTTGCACTGTGAAAATGAGAATAAGCTTTTCAATTTATTCTTAATTGATGACTAAGATGATGGATCCAAGAGAGCTTTGTGCCTTTTAGATCCAGGTTCCTCCCATTTTACTGGTGGAGGTATGGCTATGACAATGTTGAAATCTTGCAGGTGGATCTGTAATTCATATGCTCTGTAGTGTGTGAAGATGTAACTGATTGCAAAGATAGTGGAATGGAAAAGAATTAATATGGTTACAAGAGTAAAATATGACCAACTGTGTTTTGAAGTCTCCACTGTGTCTATGTAGTCATTCTCCTTTAGTCACCAGAACGAGAAGATATGGTTCTGAATAAACACAGGAAGCAGATTTGAAGCCAGGTTACACTTTACAGTCATCTTCAAAACTTTAGGTGAAATCTGTAGGAAGTCCAGATTGCATTTCTACTATTATTTTTCAAGGGGGGAAACATTACAAAAGTATTGAATCTGTTGTAATGAAATGCAGTCCATAAGAGATGAAAATCTTTCCAGCGTATTTTTTACAATAATTTCCCTCAGATTCTGGTTCATTTTCCAGCTGTAAATCAATGTTTACAACCATGTATTTGTTTTCCTTTTCAATGATTTTGTGACTTAGTTACAATTAAATTCCTGATAGTTTAAGATGTTTGAATCAGTCATATAAGTTTGATAATTTCTTTGTCATAGAAGTGGCATGAAGACATTACAATCTACAAAGATGATGTAGAGGAAGTTGGGGTATTGGCTCAGCAAATACTAGAGGAAAATCTCACTGCAAGTAGAATGGGAAGTCAGGCTACACAGCTTACATCTCGCTACCAAACTCTTCTTCTTCATGTCTTGGTAAGTAATGAAAACTAATTCATTGTTTTTCAACATCATAAATTGCCAGTTAAGAAGCAAATACAAAGAGATTTTTGTAATTAAACTTTATCAGAGTCTATTCATTACTGTACACTCAATAGCATAACATTCACATGTATATTCATATACATATACACATAGATTTCATTTGATTAAATGTATTACAGAAAACTAATCAGGAAGTAGAATGCCCTGTCACCATCTTCTTTGATAGTTTCAGGAGAAAAATTCAGAAAAAAAGTATGCTTGAATGCTAACTGACCTCTCAAGAAATGTTTTTAGGCTGCCAATGATACACATTGGTATGGGGAAAATTTGATTTGTTAAGGTGCAGTGTTCAGGTTACTTTAAGTAGTAATTGACTCATAATATGTAATGACAAGTCACAATTCAAAGTTCAAAATGTAAGAACATTGTCAGTGTTTAGCATTAGTTCATTTTTAACATTGGTGATTGCCATATGTAGGCCCTGACAAGAGCCCTGTCAGAATTACCCACTGTTTATGAGATAACTCAAAGCCTATGTGTTTTATCTTTGTATAGTAGATTTTATTAATAAACAGCAATTTCTTGTTATCTTAAACCAATAGCAATGATAAACATCTGGGTGGCCCTTGTTTCTTCCCCCTACCCTCATATTTGTTTGAAGGAGCAAGTGAAGTTTCTGGAAGAAGAAATCCGCTGTATGGAGGAGTCAGAATTGTCTTTCAGTGCTTACACAAATTGGTATGGAGCTACTAACAAGAACTTCAAAAATGTGATCACCAAATTTGACGTGGTTGATAAAACAGTAATGGAGAAAAAAGTGCAGAAACTAGAGGTACATCTTTCTTAAATGCAATTTTTGTTTCTGTTCCCAGCCAGGAGGCTGTATTTTAACATGCATCTTAACAGCTACTCAAAACTCTGACTTTACCTTGCCAGGAGAAGATAATGGGATAAGACCACACAGTACAAAACTTTCTGTTATCACATGTCGTTCGATCATAGTTTGGATATTGAAATAAAGTTAGTTATTAAAGTTTATAGTGTGTTATATAAAGTTTAGTTATTAAAGTAAATAAATAAATAGTATAGCAAATAATCCTAAATAATATAGTCCTAAATAATAGTCTTATTCTTCCATGAGGCATGCTTGTATCTGTTTTATGTTAGGTTAAAACTTAAATTAAATTCCCATATCCCAAATTCCCAACCAGTATACTTTTTTATGCACTGTGTATTTTCTGTGCCCTGTGGCAAGAAATGCTTCCGATTTCTCTTCATTGAAACACTCATGTTTCCTCTCAAAAGTTGTAGATGAGCTTCTTGTATGTCCTGCAGTTTAAGCAGCTTAAATGTAATACGCTAAGAGAAAGCTTTTGTCTGCTCCAGAATTTGGAGTACAGATGCTCTCCTGGGAGCCCTCAGTTTCTCTGTTTAAATTCACAAGCCCAGTGCAGGGCAGCAGTATTTGCTTTATCTGCTTACTTCTAGCTTGACACACCTTAACTCCAGGCAATTTTGTACTGAAAAGTCCACTCATTTTCCTTAGCAATTCTTTCTGTGTCTGTAGCAAAGTTAAAAAAAGACAAGTTTTCATACATTTTCTGTTAACCAAGATTTCCTTCACAGGTGCTATTGAGTGATATGGACATAGGGCACAGTTTACTGAAATCAGCCCGTGAGAAGGCAGAGCGAGCTATAAAATACATGGAAGAAAATGAAGTTGACCAGTTAAGAAAGGAAATTGGAGATCATGTGGAACAGCTTGAAGATCTGGCTGGCTCCATCAGAAAAGAGCACATGATGTCAGAGAAGTGTCTTCAGCTGATAAAGGAGTTCTCAGACAAGTATAAGGCCCAAACTCAGTGGGTCATGGAGCACCAAGCCATCTTACTTGCTCCTGTGGAGCCAAAGAGTGAACTCTACGAGAAGAAGGCACAATTGTCCAAATACAAGGTAAAAAGGAGCTATCTCATAGGACTACTGATTTGATTTTAACCTAGTGATTCTCAGTAAATCCTCCAGTCAGGTATCCAAGTTTCTTTAATAGGTACATGAGATGTTTCTGATCTAGATGTCCCAATCAGCATCAATGAAAATATGTATGATACCTACCTCTACAAACCAGACTGAGCTCCTGGATTTGAAATGTGAATGTCCTCAAAAAGCTTCTATATCTGCAAAATTCCTGTAATGGAGCAAAATTCTTTTATGAGTACATGTGCAAGTAATTGCATTGATCTCACCAGAGGTGATTGCAGTTGAAGTGAATGTAGAAATCAGTTGGTCTTTCTTGACTTCAGATATTGTCACTGTTTACATTGACTTAATCAGCTTTCTGGTTAAAGCTGGATGTCCCAGCTCAACTGATATCCCTGACAGTCAGCTGCTATGACCTCTCAAGTTTTTGTTAGGATTTTAATGAAGTGTTTGGGGTTATTTTTCAGTCACAAAAATGAGTAGAAAATTTTCCAACAAATCCCATTTCTTCTTCTAATGATGTTTTCGTAAAATACTCCAGGATTACAGATATTTCATGAAATGTATACTGTGTGTGGCTGAGATGGAGTTCACTCCTCACAGCAGCCCATATAGTGCTGTGCTTTACATTTGTGGCTAAAAAAATGTTGCCAACAAAGCAATGTTTTGGGTATTGCTGAGGAGTACCTACATTGCTTCAAGGCTTTCTCATTAAAGCTGCCCCGTACCCCTTGCCAAGTTACCTGCTCAAGTTGTATGTTACAGCTGTGTGCTTGCTTTCTACATGTTTGGGAAGTTGTAGTCTCTAGAGTACAGTGCTAGGCACTCATCACACACCATCTCTTTAAGGGGATGGCTTTGGTGATGCTTTCCCACCTGTTTTCATACCTCTGAAAAAATTTTATCCCTAGCACTGGCCACTTCATACAGATGAACTCCTTTTGCTTCATCAGCTCCAGACTGCCAGCTGTGCTACTAGCCACTCTCAAAGGAGCAGTTGTTTTTAGGTGTGTGCAAAGTTGTTCTCTCAGGGCAGGGCTGAGAAACACAATCCTGCATTGGTAAAAAAAGTTCTGCCTGTCTGGAAAGGACGAGATAATCCATGGTAGAAGGCTGTGCATGAGATCAAAGGGAAGTTAGTGAGATACATCTCCAGTGATCAGTAGATATATTTTAATTCTTGCTTGCATTGTAGTCCATACAACAGACTGTTCTGTCTCATGAGCCCTCAATAAAGTCAGTGATTGAAAAGGGAGAGGCACTTTGTGATCTGGTGAATGATGTGAGTCTAAAGAACAACATTCAAGACCTTCAGAGCAGTTACCAGGAACTCTGCAGCAAAACAAAGGTAAAAAGGGAGAAACCTCAGGGTTCTTCCAACTTGCTATATTTTTACCCCTCTTTAAGAAACTAACTATTTATTTCATGCTGTCATGTCTGTATAAAGAACAAGCTACCTTTAATTACTTTTGGTATTTTGCTGGGGATTTTTTGGTTTTCTTTTGGAGAGGGGACAGAAGTGACAGGCAGATTTTGAATATGGAAAAAACTACATAAATAAATCTAACCAGAGTAGCTGAAATGAATTTTGAGTGTGGCAGGTGAAGTCTTTGTGTTTTGTAACACTAAGGGATATGTATCGGTGACAAGTCCGTGTTATTGTTGCTACTTTTAAAAGCGTTTAACAGAATTCTAAATACATTATTTCTTGAAGGGATAGATGCCCTTAGATAATAATACTCTCTCTTGTTTCTGCTTGATCTCCACAAACACTGTTTAGTTTAGTTGTTGAATAAAAGGCATCAGAGAAAACAAACTACAAGACAAGTATTATTTAGATCAGCAAGGGCATTATTAATTGACATTGATTCATTAGTCCACATGTATGTAGTACTTTGAAAGGTCTAATGCTCCTAAATACATCCTAAAGTATGATTACTCCTAAAGCTTTTAATAGGTTATACTCCTAACAAGGATAAGCTCTGCAAACCATGTTAGTACTTATGTTTGACTTAGCCACCTTTAATTGCCAATCCCTCCACCAACAGGAGATGATTTTATTTCTCAAGGTTGATTTCTAGTTTAAAGACACGCCTCTGATGGTACCAAAAAAGTGATATCAATTGCATTAGCTACAATGTTGGTGGCTGAAATTTAGAGAAGCTTCCTGAAAAGATAAATATTTTTTAACTCAGTGTGTACATTCCTCATTTGTCTGCCATAGCATTTGGTAGGTCAAGTGCAATCTCTCAAAGAGTGTGTAATACCTGTTTGTGAACTTAATGTCAAGTTGACAGTGTTCATTTTCTCAAGTGTTTTCCTCAGTCTTCAAAGTATGTTATTTCATCTGGAGTGAAAATACTGCTCGGTACCACAGAATTAATTATTCACAGAAATTTATTCACAGAACAAATGTGTCTTTTGATGTCTTCCTTTACAGTCTATTCATACGAGATTCCCTCACAGGAATGTAAATTTAGATAATAATTCTTACTATGTTTCCAAGTTCTTGGTGGGTTTTGGTTTGTTTGGGCGGGGTTTTTTTGAACGCTTGTAATTACCTGAAAAATTAATTTTGGTTATTGTGGACCTGCAGGCATATGTTGAAACCTTAGAGGTGAGAGTAAAAGAACATGAAGATTACAATAGTGATTTGCAAGAAGGGGAGAAATGGTTATTGCATATGTCCAGCAGATTAGCCAGCCCTGACCTCATGGAAAGCAACAGTCTTGAAATAATCACTCAGCAACTAGCTAACCACAAGGTGGGTTTGCTATTGGTGATCTTCCTTTGTAAAATAGAATTTTTCTTCTCTGCCTTTACTCCAGAGCTCTATTTGTCATTCCCTTATTTTATTCCCTTACCGCCAACTGTGTAAATAAGCATCAGTGTCATTAATGCAGTTAACAAATCTGGGTGGTTGTTAGCATGGTTTCTTGGATGAAACTGCATTTACACAAAGAACTTTCTTCTACTCTGATCTGAATTCTGTGTCAGATTTTCCCTGAGACTTCCCAGGAAATGAAACACAAAAAACTGGATTTTGGTCATTTTACTCCTGAAGGTTTTTCCTTAGCTCTTTTAAGGTTGGAAAAAAAATAAATTGAAAATTTTCTTGGTATGGATGAGCTAAAAAGACCTTTAGAAATGTGATCACCAAATTGGATGTGGTCGATAAAACAGCAATGGAGAAGAAAGTGCAGAAAGTAGAGGCACCCCTATTAGGTTGTTCTAATTCTAGGTTCTTCTATTGGGTTGTAACATTTTCTCTGTTGCTTTTATTCAAGATGTTGTTATGGTTGCTGTTGGTGAGAATCGTTTAATACCTTGATAGCCAATGCTTTCTAGAAGATAAAAGAGAGCAAAATCCAACCTTCCACTACCTGAAACTGAGTTTCCAGTGGCAAATATTGAAGTCTTTAAATTATTTGTGATTGGTGCGTTACTGTTTAAGTAACCTCCTTAGATAAAACCTTGGCTCCACCAAAGTCAATGGAAAGAACTGTCCACTGTGAAAGAGCTTATGGAATGAGATATGATTCAGGATGAGATTGAATTTGCATTACTAGACTAGAGCAGCTGGAGAAACCCTGGAGAGCATGCAACAAGTGAAGATTAAGCACAGTCTTGGGGTCTGAGCATACGCATTGTGACAGTGCTGCTGCTGTTTCTGTGGGGTATCTGACTTTTGACAATGCCTTTACAATAAACATGCCATCCAACAGCTTGACCATGACACCACATGTTGTCTGAACTTTTTTTTCCAAATTTGAAGATGAGAAGTGTTTAAAGGAGGGAAAGTTCTCTGCCACAGCATATTATTTCAAAAGTATTTTATCTGTTTCTTAGGCTATCATGGAAGAAATTGCAGGATTTGAAGATCGTTTGAACAGCCTGAAGAGTAAAGGTGATTACCTGATCGGTCAATGCTCAGAACATCTTCAAGCAAAATTTAAGCAAAATATACAAAGCCATCTTCAGGGGACGAGGGACAGCTATTCCGCCATATGTAGCACAGCCCAAAGAGTAAGTCTTGTTTCAAAGTTGTTTTTTAATGCCATTTAAAAATTAAGTGAATTATTATTTCAGTGAGTTATTTCTTTACAAACTCTTCCTCTTGTTTTCCTTTCGATTGAGCCTATAGGTTTCTGAGCACTTCATCATTCCTGTGCTACAGTTGCATTCCTTGTGATCCGAATGTCTTGTAACCAGGAAAAGTAGTGGCTGATCAGTTCTTACTTTAATCTTGCCACATGCTCACTATCTTCATGTTACACTATCTTCTGAGCAGCTGCAGCAAAAAAAATTAGACATTTTCTACTTCAAAATCTAGGGAGAAAATCGCAGTCTTAGTGTTGATAGTTTGCATACATACATAAACAGGTCTCAACTATGTGCTAGGAAATACTGTCTCTCTCATTAAAACCAGAATATGCAGTTAAGAAGGGACATCTGGGTCATTCTGTTTAAACCAATTAGGAGATCAAGCCAGCAGTCAAAAAAACCCCCCAAACAAAACCCAAAAACCCCAAAACAAAACAACTCCCAAATGAACTAAAAATAATCTTACATAAAGTCAATGCAAAAATGATGGATACAGAAAAAAGAGAGCATGCTCTTCATTTACATCTCTATTTTTTTCTTTTCAGAAGCTGTGCATTAAATATTGTCCATCTTCTTCACATGTTAGCAGGGTGCAGTGAGAGTTTAAGGAGCTTTCAGCCCTTGGTACTTTTGTGTACAAGGGCTAAAATAATCAAAGTCTTAATAATTCTGTTTTATTGGCCATTTTCAAGGTAGGAAAAGAGAGACAATGGCGGTACTTGAAAATATGTTAAAACTGACAAAATGTCTTGTTTAGGTGTACCAGACCTTGGAACATGAGCTCCAGAAGCATGTTAATCATCAGGATACTCTCCAACAGTGCCAGACATGGCTGTCTACAGTGCAGGCAGAGCTAAAGCCAGCTACTTGGACACCTTTCAGCCTAGCAGATGCAATTAAACAGGTAAAAGTTTAGCACTTGAAAAAGCTCAGTTATTCTTAACAAGGTGAGTTCAGATAGAGATTTAAATTTCTAGAAATTAGATATTTTCTAGCCTTGTTAAAAAGCTGTATAGCCTCAATGTTTATTCTCAACACCAAAAGGAATGCCTGGAATGCAAAATAACTGTAGGTGAAAAATCAAAGAGGGCTTTTGCTAACTCTGCTTAATGGTTAAACATGTTACCTGAAAAATGTTGGCTGGTTAGATAAATACGCTCAGATACTCCACAAATGTGTTTAGCAGATATAGATGTTTAGCACAGATGTGTTTAGCAGAAGGATTGTGTCTTTCTGCTTGTCCGATTGCCCATCTGTGTACTACATTCCTTATGAGACCTGTTTTCACCCTACCGTGGACACAGAGCCAATTATCAGGCAATTAAAACAATTTTTCGGTCTAAGAGCACAGAGCTGCCTGTAACCCACATTGACCATTAAGAATTCTTTCATTGCCTCTTGATTATTCTTAGTGATAATGCTTTTTACATTGGATTTGTAACTTGGTTTAAATTAAACTGGTATCGTGCTAAAAATGTTGGAATTCAGAGCTGTCTCATCCATCATCTGGATTAATAGAAACCTTGAAATACTAGAGATGGCAGAAATACACCAAGGGCAAGCAGGCTGTGACACAGTAAGAACAGCATCCAAGTGCCCCCAGGCTGAATTTCTTATGATCTGTCAGACACTGGAAAATTTTATAGCTGTAGGAACAAGATAGATCGATAATAATCCCAGAAAGTGTTGGTTTCCATTCACATAGGGAAAGTCTGTCCCCTTGTTGAGACTGTGTGTTTCTCTCCAAGAAATAAGCCGGCTAATCCATATGTCTCTAAATGTTTTGGTAATTGGATAATAATCAAGTTTCTAAGGCTTATTCCTTTCCATAATTATTACATAGCAACCTTACCTGAAAAAGCAATGTATTTCTACATTAAATTTTATGGAAAAAATAAGAAGGTAAAGTAAAAATACTAAAACGTATGATTGTAAAAAACCAAGCTATTATTTCCACAGTATGCCACGTTTCCACAGGGTTTATTTTTGAATTGTCTTTCCTCAGGTTAAACATTTCCGGACTCTGCAGGAGCAGGCCAATACATACTTGGATCTTCTGTGCTCCATGTGTGATCTGTCTGATGCCACAGTGAAGAGTACAGCAGCAGACATTCAACAAACAAAACAAATGGTACAAGATAACCACAACAACCCACTTTTAATCCTATTTAGAGCTTTAATTGCCTTGATCTGTTCCCTTTTAAAAAGGTCGTATTGGGTAATGGTTTAAAGAAATGTCATCTTACTTTCATCTTAAGTATTTCTTTAGAGATAGTTAAACAGTTGTCTCTTTCTGCCTTTTTTTTTTTTTTTTTTCCCCTTCAAATTATTAAATCCATACATTGCCATCCTGGTACTAATAAAAAGGCACACAACTAAGGTTGCTAAAGGTACTTAGGCAGCGTTACAAGATGTTGGTCTACAGCCACAGAAGTAACGTTCTGTGGAAGAAAACTTGATTCAAGTTATGTTTTCAAAAAACACAGTTCAGTCTAATCTTCTCTGTATTTTATTAAATCTGGGACATATTTTATTGTTATTATTTATTCAACAACAGACCGATGCTCATATTGGCCTATATTAATAGATTAATAATAATCATAATAACAATAGAAATGGTGATGGCTCAGTTAATGAATCAAAGTGCATCTATTTCAGCATATTAATTTATAGAAATGTTCCTCAGTTTTAAGTTTTCAAGTCACTTAATGCTTACATTTAAAATAGAACTACAAACTTAAGTTATTGGAAAAGAAGAATTATGAGTATTCTTCTCGTTGTAAACATGAAAAATTTAGTCTCTCTTACACAGACACACAACCAAAGTTTTGAAACTACTTCTAACTTGAGTAAAAATCTAATACATACAGTAATAGTATTCCATACCAGCGAAGGGAATGGTACAAATCCAAATAACAACCCATAAAAATACGGCAGTCCAAGAACTGAATAGCTGAAAAACACCCCAAACATCAGAATAAGATTCTCCTTTGACATACGAAGGAGTGAAATGTTTTTAAGAAATCACAGATGGTATAGTGCCGAGATATACTAAGCTGGTTGAGTGTCTAAATCTTAAAGGCACCCGGCTGCTGTATTTAGAGCAAAAGCAGCTGTGTCACTGTTGGTGTAAGAGGATTGATGGGCTCAGATCTGGTAAGCATTCTTATTGGCATTTTAGAAGAGGCAAAAAGGCAAAATAACTGGGCTAAGCAAATCAAATGGAAGTGTTTGGTTGAAACTTTTATGTAGGGTATACTCTAACAATATTCTTAGCATGCAGTAGACTAAATTATACAATTAATTTAAGCTTTAACAGAAGACAGAGAAAATTGAAATACAAAACTCATGAACTTACTCACTTCTCTCAAGGGAGAATGATAATTAATTTCTTTGTTGTTGTTGTTGTTGTTTCCACCCAGATTTCCTTGGATAGGTACATTTTTTGTGACTTTTGAAGGTTAAGACTCTTTTTGTGGATAATATTAGCCCCTTCAGAAACTGCTTTAGTACAGTATTGTGCTCAAAGGAAGAATGGTATTCATCCTCTGTCTTGCAAAACCAGATGCATTAAATCATTCCTACTCCTTTTCATTTCTTTTCTTCTAGATTGAGCAACAGATAATGCACTCACAGTATTTGTCTCAAGGTTGGGAAGAGATCAAGCAATTGAAGGCTGAGCTCTGGATATATTTCCAGGATGCAGATCAACAGCTACAGAACTTAAAAAGAAGGCGGGCAGAGTTGGAGCTAAATATTGCCCAGAATATGGTTCTCCAGGTAAAGGTAAGGAAACTTTGGGTTAAGAACAGAAGGTAAGGAAGAAGTTCATCCTGTGGCTGATACTGTTTTAAGATTTATATTATATGCACATACTGATTACAATTACTAATTTGCTCTAAGCAAGAGCAGAGAAAACAGAGGAAAGATTGTTTCCCTGTTGATGGTGCAGGGTGATTCAGAGAGCAGAAATACTTCAGTATTTTTCTGGCTTTGTTTTTTTGATAGTAGACAATATTCAGCCTACTGATCTGATTTGCCTTTGCTTTTAGATTAGACTAAATGCTGATCACAGTGGACCTGAAGATAAGATTTGCAAATTGTGCTTTCTAAATTCTTTGATTTCTATGTGTCTAAATAGTTTAGAAGTATTTCAGAATTAGTCAACAAAACAATTTGATGTTGCTGATCTCTAATGAGAGGTATGACAGAAACACAATTCAATTAATGAGACAAATGCCTTCATATCTTCTCTCATTCAGTCTAGAAGAGAGACATTTTATGACTATTTTGTACACATCATAACCAGTAATTTAAGAAAAAGATAATTTCTTTAAGAAATTATTAAATATGTGGGGTTTGAATTTTTGGTCTAGACTTTTCTTGTGTTATTTTTCTGATGTGCCAAGAGTTAGGTGAAAAGTGAACAGCACTTCCTCTCCATGCCTCTTCTACTCACACTTTGGAACAAAGTCAAAACCTTTGAAGATGCCTCAGCACAATCTGGACTGAAAGCTGTTATACCAGCTATCATTAGAATGCAGGAAGAAGAAGAAGGAGTCTCTAATTCTTCACTCTTTCAGTCAGTAACTTTGAATTATAATGAGAGGGAGACACCTGCTGTACTGTTAGATATGGCACAAGGTGTGTTTTTTCTAATAATTTGCCCTGGTAAAGGAAGATGCCTAGCTCCATTTGAAGCCATCATGAAGAGGAATGAGACAGAACTGGAGATGGGCATGCTTGTTTAGTTATAGTTACTGGAACTAGAATTGGGGAAAACATCCTATTTTACCTTAGTATATAAGGGCTGCAAAATATTTGGTTAGTTTTCGTTGTCCATATATTGTGTATTCTTCTCTTTGAGATCTCTCTGACTTCTTATTTGGTAGGACGTGTATGCAGATGAACTCTTTTAGTTACTAGTTATTAGCTCAGATAGCAATCATACCTAGGTAATCCATGGTTTTGTTTCAATAATGACAGTGGTAACGGTTGCTGTTACAGAAGTAGGAAAAATACAGAGTGTGGATATGGAGACTCGCTGACTCATGGAGTCTGCTTCCTATTTTTAGTCACTGATGAGAAAAGAAAAAAATAAGCTAATAGTAGTATTGGTGAAATGAATTATTCCTGTGAGATTCAAGAATACTTTGCATGTTTCAGTGTATAGTGGGAGCTGTGCTAGTCCAGAAGCCTGGACAAGAGGATGTGACTCGATCACAAATTCTGTTTATCACTGGCACTTGGAAACTCCTCTGGTTTGCTTTACCATCCATTACCATCTTTTCTTCACATGAGAAGATGGGGAGGAGGGTTTGGAGAGGAGTGAAAACACTTCTTCCAATTTACATCTGCAGAGCATTTGCCTGGACAGATAATTAGTCCATATACAATTAATATATTTATTTCAGAGCTTTTATTAAAATTCCATTTTATGATTTTGAATGCATGTTATTATATTGGGTTTTACTTGTATCTTTTTCAGGAATTCAGTCAGAAGTTGCAGTCTAAGCAGTCAGCTCTCACCTCTGTGACTGAGAAGATGAACAAACTAACCCAAGGACAGGAATCACCTGAACACAAGGAAATAGGAGAACTGAGCAACCAGTGGCTGGACCTCTGCCTTCAGGCACATAGTTTGCTCATGCAGAGGGAGGAGGATCTGCAGAGGACAAGGGATTACCATGATCGCATGAATGTCGTTGAAGTTTTCCTGGAAAAGCTCACAAAAGAGTGGGACAACCTGGCTAGGTAAAAAAGGAGTCACATCCTCAAAGCAAACTGTGCATATATGCTGGAAGAACTGTTTACAGAGTGTCCCTAAGTGGGAGCCACTAAAAATCCCATTTTGCATACTTAATTAGAAGCACATCTCCCTTATTAATTATCAGGCAATTAATCATTTCTATTTAGGTAAAGAGAGTTCGAGAGGCCAGATCTTCAGTATTTGTCTTAAGGCAAGTAGTGATTGGTCCCATCTCAGGGTATAGCATTCACTGATACTTCAAGAATGTTGGCTATTTCATTTGAACTCCTTCATTTGTGGTGGTTCATTGACTGGTTCATTTTCATTGTGATAATGTGTTATATCTATTAGACTATCATATTAAAGCTTAGTAACTACTTCTAAATGTTTGCAGCTGCTTTGCATAGGATAAACATACAAGCTGTGAGTGAAATTGTAAGTGTATTGCTTCTCCTGTTCACTGTCATGGAACAAGATTCACTTCAACCTCAATACTTGCCATTGTTTGTATGTGCAATATAATCAGTGTGGTCTGTATTCATGTAAATGTGTATGGTCAGCCTGATGACCACAGAGCAGATGGAAGGGAAACTAATAAATTCGTGAAGTTTTAAATTAGTGTTCAAGGCTGCTTCAAGTGAATCTGAAAACTGCAGGTATTTATATCATATTGATTTCAGTATGTGGTGGGCTTATAGTTAATCCTGACCTCACTTAAAAGCCTGTGCTGAAGTAGGATCTAATAACTCTTTTTTGTCCTGTCCTTTTTGATAATAGATCTGATGCTGAAAGTACAAATGTGCACCTTGAAGCTTTGCAAAAACTGGCAATTGCACTACAGGAAAGGAGATTTGCTCTGGAAGATTTGAAAGATCAGAAGCAGAAGATGACAGAACATTTGAACCTTGATGACAAAGAATTAGTAAAGGAGCAATTCAGTCATTTTGAACAGCGCTGGACTCAGCTGGAAGACCTTGTCAAACGGAAAATTCAAGTTTCTGTTTCAACCTTAGAAGAGCTCAGCTTGGTGCATTCCAGATTCCAGGAACTAATGGAATGGGCAGAGGAACAGCAACCTAGTGTCTCAGAGGCTCTTAAACAGAGCCCTCCTCCAGATATGGCTCAGAGTCTTCTCATGGATCATCTCACCATTTGCAGTGAGCTTGAAGCCAAACAGCTTGTTCTGAAGATGCTTGTGAAGGATGCTGACAGGGTGATGACCAACCTGGGGCTCAATGAAAGGCAAGAGCTGCAGAAAGCAGTGTCTGATGCGCAGCACCATGTGGCTTGTCTCAGTGATCTGGTTGGCCAGAGGAGAAAACACCTGAATAAAGCACTGTCTGAAAAGACCCAGTTTCTCATGGCAGTCTTTCAGGCTACAAACCAAATTCACCAGCATGAGAAGAAGGTGATGTTTCCAGAACATATTTGTCTTTTGCCAGAAGATGTGAGTAAACAGATCAGGACTTGTAAAAATACCCATGCTAATCTGAAGGCCTATCAAAATGAGGTCACAGGGTTGTGGGCTCAAGGAAGGGATTTAATGAAAGAAGCAACAAATCAAGAGAAGAGTGAGGTGTTAGGCAAACTGCAAGAACTACAGAATGTGTATGACACTGTTTTACAAAAGTGTAACCAGAGATTGTTAGAACTGGAGAAAAATATTGTTTCCAGGAAATATTTCAAAGAAGATTTGGATAAAGCTTGCCATTGGCTAAAACAAGCTGATATTGTCACATTCCCAGAAGTCAATGTAATGAATTCTAACACTGAGTTATACAGCCAGTTGGCAAAATATCAACAGATTCTTGAGCAATCTCCAGAATATGAAAATCTGCTGCTTACACTGCAAAGAGATGGCCAAGAAGTCCTACCATCACTTAATGAAGTGGATCATTCTTACCTAGATGAAAAACTTAATAGTCTCCCTCAGCAATTCAATATTGTCACTGCTCTGGCAAAAGAAAAATTATATAAGGTTCAGGAAGCAATTTATGCCAGAAAAGAGTATGCTTCTTTGATTGAGTTGACAAGTAAAGCTCTGACCGAGCTAGAAGACCAGTTTATTAACATGGACAAAGCTCCAGCTGCTGTTTCAGCCAAAGAAGCTGTGTCACTCCAGCAAGCCTACAGAGATCTTTTAGATGAAGCCATGAGCCTTGCTGCAGCAGTGGATGAACTGAACCAGAAGAAGGAGGCTTTTCGGAGCACTGGCCAGCCCTGGCAGCCAGATGAGATGTTAAAACTTGCCACGCTGTATCACAAGTTGAGGAGGCAAATAGAACAGAAAATCAACCTGTTGGAAGACACAATAGAAGCATGCCAGGAGCACGAGAAGATGTGTATGCAGTTTGAGGCACAGCTAGAGACAGTGAGAAAGGAGCAGGTTAAGGTGAATGAAGAAACTCTACCCATAGAAGAAAAGTTGAAAATATACCATTCTCTGGTGGGCAGCTTGCAAGACTCGGGAAGTCTTCTGAAGCAAATAACTGAACATCTAGAAGCCCTTTCTCCTCAGGTTGACTCATCTGCATATGAGACAACAAATCACCAAATTCAGGCTTGGCAAGAGAAGCTGAAGTCTTTGCACTCTGCCATTGTTGACACGGTGATGGAGTGCGAGAACAGACTTGTGCAGAGCATTGACTTCAAGACAGAAATCTGCCGCTCACTGGACTGGTTGAGGTGGGTGAAAACAGAACTTAATGGAACATTAAGTTTGGACCTCAAACTGCAGAACATCCAAGAAGAAATCCGAAAGGTTCAGATATATCAGGAAGAAGTGCAGTCAAGCCTCAGAATAATGAATGCACTGAGCAATAAAGAGAAAGAGCGCTATATGAAAGCAAAGGAGCTGATACCTGCTGACCTGGAAAACACTCTTGCTGAGCTGACAGAGCTGGATGGTGAAGTTCAAGAAGCTATACACGTGAGACAGGTTAGTCCACCCGAACCATCATTAGTTTCTTGGTCACAAAGATGAAAAAGATGGCTCTGTGGCTTGATCTTTACAATCATCACAAAATAACTCATTTTAATGAGTAATCCTACTGTCTGAGTTTTTAAAATTACACAGGCTACTGTGATTTTGTGTTTGTGACTCTCCCTTTTATTTCAGGCTACCTTGAATAAAGCATATAGCCTCTGCCAAAGGTACTATCAAGTGATGCAAATAGCAAATGACTGGCTGGAAGATGCTCAGGAATTTCTACAGTTAGCAAGAAATGGTCTAGATGTTGAGAACTCTGAGGACAATCTAAGGAACCATGTTGAATTTTTCAGCACAGAAAGTCAGCTTAACGAACATTTGAAAGTGTTACAAGGCCTTGTGTCTGAGATAGAGCCCTTTTTACAAGCCGCAGCAAGCGAACAGCTGGTGCAGAGTGTAGCTGCATTGGAGGAAAAGGCCAAAGGGACAGAGCAAGAAGCCAAAACCCAGCAAGAGCAGTTACAAAGGTACATTCTTTCTCTTTTTTTTTCCTTCCTTCATTTTAAGATCACCTTATAGGTAATGAATGAAAGAATCAGAATATTAATTGAAGTTTTTTAATATTTGTGCTACTTTTGAGAGAAGTGGGTATTGGGAATTCAGAGCTCTTGGATTCTGCTTTCTTTTCTGCCCTTGACTGACTAGTTGTGTGATGTTAAAGGAGCTCTGGTAGAATTATATTAAGCTTGGTGCAGCATGGAGAAGAAGAGTAGGGAATAATTGTTCTATATTTCACCTGACAAAAGACGTATGCAAAGGAAATGAAACCGAAGCAGACATTTTGAACCTTTTTTGCAAGCACGACTGTTTTTTTTATTATTCCTGAATGTTCTGAATTCCGTAAGTTTGGGTAGGTTTAAACCACAATATAGGCAGTCTCTGAGGAAAAGTCAAATAAGGGCTATTAAATTCTCAGCTGTATTTTCTGTAAGGCATAGCTGAAAATCAGGAGCACATGCTTCTATGTATGCTGTTTCCTAATAATCTTTATTTTCTTGGAAGATACTGTGTAACAGCAAAACTAAGCACTCGCATTGAAATCTCGGTGCAATAATATTTCTGATTTTCAGATGTTTTTATATAGCATTAAGATGTTGTTTCTGGAACTGTATTTGTTTAAGGTGTGCTTCTGAGTGGCAGGAGTACCAGACATCAAGGCAGAAGGTGATTGAAGTGATGAATGATGCTGAGAAAAAATTATCTGAATTCTCAGTAGCTAAAGCTGCTGCTTCTCAGGAAGCAGAAGAGAAGTTGCTAACACGTAAGGTAAGGTACTGATAATTGCATGAAATCCTTCTCTTTCAAGTGAAAATGAAAGTACGACATGTAGGTCCCTACCTGTGGTAACGTGAATTTGAGTTTTTAGATCTTTACCTGTAGCACTTAACTGTGTCATAACACACCAAGACTTGTTTAGTGCTGTGCAAAACACACGTTTTATTTGTGGGGTGACTGAGACAGATACCTTTAATCACTTTTCAGCTTGTTATCTATGTGCCTATGACTGTAGGGACGGGGAAAGAGTCAGGAGGGTCCAAAAGCCGTGAGTCTGTAAGTCCCAAAATTACATATCCTTCAAGCAACCCGGATCAATAGAAACATCCATCTACTTCTGATCATGAAACAGTTTCACTAGGTTGGAGTTTAATATTAACTCTTGCTTAGTCTAAAAGCAAGAAATGTAGCTTGCAAAAACCCCTTACTTGCTCGTGTTTAAGGTACTAGTCTGTTGCCTTAATATAGACAGTCAATGACACTTCAGACATGCTGCTATCTGTGTCTTGTGAAATCAAGAATCTCCCCTAAGAGTAATGTCATGTCTGCCCAGGTTCCTGAGAGTGTCCTCAAATTCTTAGGCATTTAAAATGTTGTTAAAGGTAAACAGGACATAAATGTACACTTAAACACCTGAATTGCTTCTTTCATTTTTTAGACTGTCTAGAAGTCAGTCTTTGCTATGAGAAGGATCCTGAATGCTTATTTTCAACCTTTTTGAGGAGCTATCAAGGAAGAGGCCCTCAGATGATTACACCAGATTTCTGCTGCTTCCAGAAGCTTGCATTTTGGACCAAGCAGCTGTAGCTAATATATTGCCTATAAGAAATAAAGTGAGACCTAGCTACCTCACTTGAAATACAATACCTCCTCCTCATCTGCAGTGAATAGGGGTGGTTCACCTACCTGCGTGTTGAATACTAATGAATTGTCTTGTGGAAAAGGAAAACAGTGCTTTTTTTTTTTTTTGCATTTTCAGACTCTTGTGTCCATAGTGAATTCTTACCATGAGAAAATCACAGCCCTAGAAGAAAAGGCTTTGCAGCTGGAAAAAATCAGCAATGATGCCAGTAAAGCATCTATAAGTAGATCCATGACAACAGTTTGGCAGCGCTGGACACGGCTCCGGAATGTAGCCCAGGAACAAGAGAAAATTTTGCAAGATGCAGTGCAGGAATGGAAGGGTTTTAATGATAAGGTAAATTCTAGTCTTGGTAAATCCTCCCTTGTACATAGGTTTTCACTCTTTGTGCTGAGTGATATAATTATCCTTATTAATAATCTTGAGGTAGGGAAAACTGATAGCAGGAGTCCTCAGGTCAGAAAAAAACACAGCTATGAAAGATCCAGGTTTAAAATCATCGCCTTCAAAGTTTGAAGTGTTCTTCTCTATGTATACATGTATAGCACATGCAGAGTTCTTTTGGTTTCTGGTGGCTCTTTAGATTCTTCTCCTCTGTTTCCTTTCCTCAGATGTTCTGTTCTAGATTATGTTAGCCTCTTCTTTTTTCCTTTCTTCTTCTCACCTTTTTCTCTCTTTTCTCTTTTGTCTCTCTTTCTTCTCTCTCTTTTTTTTTTTCTTCTTTTTTTTTTTTTCCCCCAGAGGAATATGAAGTTGCTCCTTTTAAGCATAAGCAGTGATTATCGTGCCTGTCACTGCTCATTGATCATGTCTCTTTTTCCCCTTATATCCTACCTGACTCTTTTTATCTGTCATTGTCCATTATTTATGCACAGATAGCAGCTTCTCTAAGAATGAGGATAATCATTTTGTTAAATCCATGACTTGTGCCAAATATGGGTGTGCCCTAGGATAGAGCTCTAGTTCCTATGGCAATAGGATATGGCAATAAATACAATAAATGCTAAAGATTATAAGACATCCATAACTGGACAAAAAATTCCCTTAGCAAGTCCTAATTCTCTGTGAAGAGCAAGAGACCTGGCACTGTAGACCATGAGCCGTATACCACAACAGTTTTATAGAGTCTAAATGTACAGCACTTCTAGTACCTTTCAGTGTCAGTTTTACTAGCTTCTTTTGTAGTTTTATTATTGACAAGGCTTCATCTCTTTCCATAGATCCAGAACGCCACCATAGCTATAGATCAGCTACAAGGTCGCTTACCAGAAAGCTCAGTGGAAAAGGCATCCAAGACAGAGCTCCTGGAACTCCTGGATTACCACGGCAGTTTCCTGCTGGAGGTGGACCACCAGCTGTCCTCTTTGGGCCTGCTCAAACAGCATGCTGTTAGCATGCTTCAGGATGTGGAAGTAAAGCCTCCATCTCAGAAGGAGCTACCAGTTATGCAAGAAATCAAAGCAATGCAAGATCGATGCCACAAGTAAGGAAATATTTTAAGATTCACCAGAAAAAATGGTTCACTATCAAGAGCTTATGTATCATTTTTATATCATTAACAATTAACATGCCTAAATAAATATTAGCTATTATTTTTAAATAAGCATTATGCTTTATTTCCATCAGAAAGAGTATGCCTTTTAGAATATATATTTCTTGCCTTGCATAATAAGACTAACTTACATAAAAGCTGCATAGACTGCATTAAAGTTATAACTGATTTTAAACATTTCCATTGCTTCTAACATTAACAGTGTTCATTTATCTTTTCGTATCTTCATTTGATTAGTTTATCACTTTGTTTCCCTTGTTTGAAGCACTTAGGTACCAAAAGTAGGTCCTGTATGACATTTACAGGGGAATGTCGAGCATATGCAAACAAAACATAACTTTTCACCTTGAGGCTATGCAAATGTTTATCTAAATCTAAAACATCTCCCTGTCATATAGAAAACAGGAAGTTTTATGTTAAATTTTAAGACACATATCTGCCTCATAACTACTCCAAGATACCATTAAGTGGATCTCCACAGTGGGAAGACACAGAGAAATGAAAAGTGACAAAACTGTAAGCCCTGCACCAAGCCTGTTCAAAGTTTATTTTGTGTGTGTATAAATAGTTAGAGTAGAATAGCAATCCCTAGCGGAAAATGTGTAGATGTAAGTAATTTTACAATTCCATTTTTCACTTGGTTAAAATTGGTTTCTAAGACATAGGGTCTGTGATGATCTCCTGCTCATGTAAATAAGGCATGATTCATCTATGCAAGGTTATGGAAACATGAATGAAGTATGGGAATATCAAAGATCCATGTCACATGTATAAGAGCTGCAAGTAGTCCAATAGAACTATCACAGGGGTGTCATTTTTTACAGGAGATCCAAGTTCTTGAGGAAAGTGCAGAAATTCTGTCTTAGTGCAAGTGTGAAATAGGTCATGTTCAGATGCTCGATCTATAACTTATCCTAAGTATTCTGCCAATGCAAATCCCATCAATAGGAGTGGAATTTATCTCATGTTACCTTACATTCTAGATATCAGTATCAGAGCAGGTTAAGGGTAAAACAAGTGTAAGATACAGTTTTTCTGATCTATTTTAGAAGTTTCCTTTAGAATGACAATGAATAATCCTAATTCACGCTCTGCAATTGTCTGTTTCCTCTACTGATGGTGAGGGCAGTCTGTGGTGATGAGCTGAGATGTAGGGATCTCTATTGTATACATTTGCATTTTTTCAAAAGAATTGCATACTTGATGTCGAAACATAGAAAACCAAAGAACGGACATCAAAAACTTAATTTATTTAAATTTAATAGTCAGGAAGTGGTGCTCTTAATCATTATCTTTATTGGTCAGTATTTTTTGACAAAAATGTGATTTTAGACTTTGCTTAATTCTTCACAAATAGTTATTGTTTTTTTCTTTCTGAAGTATGCAACAGAAAGTTAAAAAAGGCATGAAGATGGTGAAACAGGAGTTGAAGGAGCGTGAGGAGGTCGAAGCAGAGATTAATATTGTGAAGACCTGGATCCAGGAAACAAAAGAATATTTATTAAGCCCTGATGCAGAAGTGGACATTCAACTTCAGGAGCTGCAGGTACACCAAATTTGTCTTCTAAGTCACAATATTTATCTTCATTTTAATCTGCTAGTGAATGCTAATAGTTTCAAAACCACCACAAATTCCAATTAGACAATAATAATGAGTTTTTTAGTAACTCACTAGACAAATAAGACAGGAAATAGATAATGGACTGTGATATTTTATTTTAAAGATATTTAAAATGTATTCACATTGTTCTTAACAATACTGTTTTCTTCTGTCATTAGTCTCTCTTTGGTGAAGTTACTACTCATCGCCAGGCTGTTGAAAAATTGGCTGAACAACAACAGAATAAATACTTGGGGCTTTATACCATTTTGCCTTCTGAACTCTCTCTTCATTTAGCAGAAGTTGGACTGGCCCTCGTAACTGTACAGGATCAGGTAAAGTGCAGTACATAAGTGTGTAACAGATCTATAGCTCTTCTTCAGGCTTTGTAACTTGGTATCCTGCTGTGGCCAAACTGTGGCAACACAGAATAATAACACTTTGAATCAAAGTTAAATGAAAATTAATTTCCTTTAAAGAGGAGTGATTTCTGATTATTGAATTTAATTCTTACTGTTGACAGATTCAAACTAAAGAAAGAGAAACTCAGCAAATCAAAACATTGAATCAAGAGTTTGATCAGAAAATCCAGGGGATAGCAAATGACCTAAATACCATTCTTTCTAAACTGAAAAAGAAAACAAATGATATAACACAAGCCAAATTTGAACAAAAGGTAAGACAAGGCTTTTCTTATGTGGTTATGCCATAAATTTTTCTGAATTGGGACACTCACTATATACCAAAGTGTTGTTTGTGAAGACTTGCAGGACATAGTTTTTTAATGTAGTTTAACGGAAGAATTATACAGAAATAAGGGTTGACTGATGAGATTTTAAAAACTATATTCTTCGCAAACTGGCTCACACAGGTAACAGAATTTGGAGGAAGCAGCTGAGTGTGAAAGTCAGATGGACAAAGGTTCATGGTTCCTTTTATATAATGAGTATAATCTAATCTGGGAAAGCTTGAGGAACCTTCAAACTGCTTCTTGATCTTGTCTGTACTGAAAAGATCATTTTTAGTTTATGATAAATAGATCAATAGAATAGTACTTGTAGCCCATCTCACATCGTTTGGTTCAACAATGAGGTAAAGTACTCCTCATCCAATTATGAGTAGTGCAAAGGACTCTTGGTTCTTTTTGAAGGTTTTCTTAATCTTAGGTATGTGCCACACTCAGTAAAAATTATCTGTACTGAAGTGTAATGGCCAAATTAGTATTATCATATGATAATGAGAGTAAGGGATATTGGGGAGAGGAGAGGTGGAAAAAAGGTTGGCTGAGGGTTTGGTTTTTTTTTTGTTGTTGTTTTGGCGGGGGGGGTGGGGTTTTTTTGGGTTTTTTTGTTTTTGGTTTTGGTTTTTTGTTTTTGTTTTGTTTTTTTTGGTTGTTGTTGATTTGTTATTTTAACTAGTCAAAGATAAACCTGACCAAATTACTGTCTGAAATTAAGCAAAGCATACAAAATAGAAGAAGATTTAACATGACTGGTGTGTCATAAATTACCTGTTTATTTTCATGAGATGCTCAGATGTTCCAAAACACTGTTTGCTTTGCAGAAAGTGTCACTGAACTATACCCCTGGTGTACCTCCTTGATTTCAGTAAGAAAGCAGAAAGTCAGTGAAATCTGCTTTCTTACATTGCATAAATGAAAACTCTGTCACTGCATATGTAGTCATGTTCCAACTGCTTTTATGTCAGCATTTAGCTGATACTGTTGAGACTGGGTTGGCTTTGGTTACAGCAGTAAATATTTTTATATTAACATTGAAACAGATTGTGAAAAAATAAAATTAAAAAAAACTGCTTTAAATCCATGTGGCTTAAGTCAAATGGATCCTTCCTTCACAAACAGCATATAAATTCTGCGTAATATCTGTAGTAAATACGTTTATTTATGCTTGCTGTAGTATGTGTGTCTTTGTATTTAGATGAACAGTTTAACATCTGTCTTTGTGTCTACATGTAGACAGTTATGTCTCCAAGTTTGTGGAATAATATTGATTTATCCTAACAATTGATCGTAACTTGCACTCTGAGATGTGTCTGCCGGGACAGCCAGAACCTGAAGAGCTTGAAGCAACTTCTTGAAGCACCTGTAGCAGTGCTCTGAATGACTGCAGTTTAGATTTGTGGAAATAATTGGAGAGAGGGTAGGGTGTTTGTCCAAGCAGTGGGACGAGAGACAACAGGCAGAAGCAGATGCACAGGAAGTTCCAGCTGAGCATGAGGAAGAACTTCTTTACTGTGCGGGTAGCCACGCACTGGAACAGATTGTCCAGAGAGGGTGTGGAGTCTCCCTCACTGGAGATACTCAAGAACAGCCTGGACACAATCCTGTGCCATGTGCGCTGGGACGACCCTGCTTGAGCAGGGAGCTCGGACCAGATGACCCAGTGTGGTCCCTTCCACCAACCTAACCTGTTCTATGATTCTGCGACTTATTTTATTTACATTACAAAAACAATGAATTTTTAACACCTTGAATATAAGAAACAAATACAAAAATAACCAGTAGCCTCTTCTCAAGAAACTGTAGCCCAAGAGTATGCTATAAATCCATGAGAAACTTGAAAAAATTTTAGTCTTCCTTTTCAAAATATTTGTGACTATGGTAGGAAAAACTGATTTTAAACTGTGTTTTATTGAAACAGTCTAGCACAATCAGACTGCTCCTGCATCAAGATCATGCAATGAAAATGCAAGTTTCAAATTAAAGTTTTCTTAATCCATTAATGAGTAACTACATTTTTATGAGTTTATAAACTTGTATTTTAAGACAGCAATAAAACAAAATCCTTCTCCAATAAATAAAAATCCTTCTCGTGGCAGTCTGTGTTAACAATTCATTTCAGAAACATACACAGAAAGATGCCTGAGAACAGTTAATGTCATGCTGAAGTGACTCAGTCTTTGGCTACGGCAGGGAAAACAGTTTTCCATTTCAGCCAGGAAGTCAGAGGAGAAAGAGTAATGGCACATACTTATGAGGTGACCAAACATCCTGCTGTTCTGCCTTCCTGCTTAAAAATGAAAAAAAACTATGGAGACTTTGGACAGGGTATAAAAGTTGCAAGTTGGACTAGAAATAATCAACCAGAAAGCTATCACTTCCTGGATCACTGATTTTATTGTTTTTCTGTCTAGATCCTTGGTGACGAGTTGGACAGCTGCAATATAAAGCTGTTGGAATTAGATGCATCAGTCCAGGACTTTGCAGAGCAGAACATGCCCCTGGCTAAGCAGCTAGCTCACAGGATAGGGAAACTCACTGCATTGCACCAGCAGACCATACGGCAGGCTGAGTACAGAGCAGCCAAGCTCAGTCAGGTATGATCTTAAAGCCTTTCTGCTCTTTCCTCTCAGAACCAGAAGTACCGTTAAAATGTCTCATTTATTTTCCTGGAGTTATGCCAGACAGGGCATTCCTTGGCACATCTGCCTATTATTAGTCAGGGCTTGCATCACATTCCAAGGAAACACAGGTCAAATCAAAGGGTGAAATAATTCTCAGATGCTGCTTTAACACCCTCTTGCATGAATCACCTGCTGTTTGGTTCCTTTGGTGCCCTAAAAAGATTGTAGATCTCACTAACAGGAGCATGCCTGGAAGCAGTACTTCATTGTGTTTCTCAGGGTCTCTGTTTTGTCACTGTTACCTGTATTTGGAGCAATAAAAGCAAAAGTTTAAAAAAAATTATTTTTCTCGAGTCCCAGTCCATAGAGGGTGAATATAACTTCTACATTCAATAGAAAATCCAATATACAATGGCCCTGATAATGCATAATAAACCACAAACTGAAAGAGGAGGTATTTTGAAACTTATATATGAGGCTGAAATATGCACAGGGAGTATACCTTCTAGGGAAACATTTGAACATCAATGGATTCTCCTAGTGTGACCCAAATTCTTATAGTGCCTTTTTTTTTTCCCCAGAACAGATAACCTTACTACTGGAAACAGACCTATTTTAACTCCATAAATACATAAGAAATTAACTTATATAATACAGAAAGGAAAAGTTGTTTAAATGATCCCCAGGTTAAAACAATGAAGGAAATTAAATTAGTTTTTTCATCCCCCAAGAATTGTACAAAATGACATTTTAGGCTTAAGCAAATTTTTCTTTTATCCAGGCTGCTGCACACTTGGAAGAATACAATGAGATGCTGGAGTTCATATTGAAGTGGATTGAGAAAGCAAATATCCTAGTGCATGGTAGTATAATATGGAATTCTTCCTCTCAGCTTCGTGATCAGTTTAAAGCCTACCAGGTGATTATGTGAGCTATGACATTTAAAAGGCAGTGTATACTTCAAAGCAATGGAGTTCTACTTCCTCCTAAAGTGCTTGTTCACCCAAGCCTTAAAAATGACTAATTGCTTTTGGACAATCATTTTGAAAACTGAAATAAAGATATGTTGTAGAATAAAATGTGATTCAAAGTTCATCTCCATGTTACTCAAGTAGTTTGGTTTCATAGAGGCTTTTGGCTGAATAGTGTGTCTGCACATTGTGACTCTATCACACCAAGCACCTTTTTGCAGCTCATACTATAAAGCTTTAGTTAATCAGACACAATTTTCAGTTTGAGATTTTTTTTCTTTCTCCATTGTGCTAAACTGGAATAGCCTTTGTTCTCATCTAATGAGTTTTACACCAAATATTCTCAAACTGATACCTAATGGAAGAGTGTCTTCCAGTCTTTCCCTGACCATTTCACATCACAGTAATTTGCTGTCCCTGTGATTGTGCAGTTTGTTCTCTGTGTGTCTGTGTGTGGAATGTGTGTGTGAGATTAGTAGGATGTTTTGATGAGGTTCAAGCTTGCCTGGTGTTACATGACTGAGTGAAAGAAATCAAGGCATCATAAGATAATAATCTATCACTAATACCAAAACTTCTGAATAGGAGCTTCCAGGCAGTTTATCCTGGGGGGCACTGGAGACAGAATTTCTGGTTTGGTTTTGCTATGGCTTTTTCCCTGCTTTGAAAACTGATGATAAAGGCTTAACCAATGCCATCCCACACAGTACTTTGGCAGTGATTTTTTTAGGTAGCATTATCGACTCCTGCCCTGCTATAACACTGCACCCAAGTGCTACTTTCTGTTAGGTATATGAGGCTTCCAGGACAAATCTTCTCCACAAATTGCATATAATTTTATACACAAGTGTGTGTATAAAGCAAAACACTTAATGTGTTGGTAAGTACAGCTGCTGAAGCTTGATGACTTAATCTTTTGTTTCCCAGCCTTCAGCAGATGTTCAGAACTAAGCATATTGCCTAAGCCTTACAGGAAATCAGTGGAATTTAATCATAGGCTCACAACTGTGTACAGATTGAAGAGTTTGCAGAACAACATACTTAGAAGATACATGCCATTGAGTCTCAAACCTGACATTCAGTTTGCTTGTATCTCCATCTAGAGCATTCTTGATGAGTCTGCAGAGATTCACAGTGATCTTGAGGCCATGAGTGAGAGGATCGATTACCTGGCAAGTGTGTACTGCACTGAAGGAATGTCACAGCAAGTGCTGGAACTGGGGCGGCGGACAGAGGAACTGCAGCAAGTTATCAAAGTGCAGCTGCCAAACCTCCAAGATGCTGCCAAGGTAAATAAAAGCAGTTTTTCTAATGCTAGCTGGCTTCTAGCGTGATGTGTGCATCATACTACTGAGATTATTAGCAGTGAAGATAATGTGTGGTCTATACAGGGCATGACTTTGTTGTCTAAAGTCATGTATTTTGCACTGTTCGAGATGCTGCCTTCAGGTGCTGACTCAGATGGGCACAATATTTCTGCAGGTCCTGTTACAAGTGTCCTTTCTGGATGGATCTCTTTGGGATAATCGTGTGTCTCAAATAGCACTGAGCACCTATGTGTTTAAATACTTTAAAAGTGTATTTGTTGACACTTTATGTTCTGCTGTTTCCTTTATTCTTCTCTTAAATGATATCTAAATGCTGTTCTTTATTAATTTAGATCAGTATTGGACCAGACTAGAATTCCATAGTGTAAGGCCTACCTCTACAAAGGAGTGCAATGAAAAGAATGAACATGCTTTTTCAGTTCCATAAAGTATATGCTGTATTTGAGACTGAAGTACTTAAAATAATAACCCTGCCTTTGCAATTCCTTTTTCTAGACTGTCATAGGATTGCTATTTTTGTCTAATATTTTAAGCATTTAAAATTAACTGTCAAAACTACAAATTGGTTTTTGCACTGTATCTAAGGAGGATGTACCTGCAAAATTCAGACAGATATATTTATTTCTGGTTTTCCTCTTATTCATGTGTGAATCGAATGTGTTACAGGATATGAAGAAATTTGAAATTGAACTGAGAGGCTTACAGGCTGCTTTGGAGCAAGCCCAAGCCACGCTGACATCTCCAGAGCTTGGGCATTTGAGCTTGAAAGAACAACTTTCTCACAGACAGGTAAAAGACTGGAACCTTAAAGGTAACATTTGAGTAGTGTGACCTTACACAAAGGATAAGGAGTGTTGATGAAACTGATTTTTGCGTTTCTTAGGTTGGTTGCTGTTTCAGAGTGTAGCCCCAAATTACTGCCAAGGAAATAGGGCATGAAGCAAGAAGAATCATTCCCTCAGAGGGAATGGTTGAAGTACAATTCTTGATAAGCCCATTCTTAGGTTGATGCAGTTCTGAGAAGTGTGCATCCAATCCATTTAATCCATAATTGTAATAATGACCGATTCTTATCTAGTGCTTATGGTCAAGAAGTTTTTTAAATACTTCAAAAAGAAATCTAGGTTGTTATCATTATTTTACAGATAGAGACACAATGATACAGTTTATTGCTAGCTTCTCCAAAAGTAATCTGGAGCAGCAGGAGACAATTCACATTTCCTTAAGGCCAGTTACATTTTTGTATGCTTAGTTGAATTATCTCCATAAGATATTGTGGCTATCTCTATTGCATTTGATCTGCTATGGAGATTTTCAGTTTGTTAGTTTTGGTCTCACTCTCTTAACGTGAAAAATAAGGCAAGTCATAGCTTTCCGAGTTTCTCTAGATGTGTTTCTTTCTGCAAGCTAATACAGAGATTTAACTGTCTCAGTCTGCCAGAGAAAACTGGATGTCAACAGTTTCACTGTAGGATTAAAATCTGCAGACAAACATACGGAAGAAAGGTAAACTTGCACAGCTTTTCCTTTTCATTAAAATACACAGTCTTTATTCTTGGGACTTGCAAACAGATTTCAGAATTCTGAAGAGTGTAAGTGAAACACATCACCCACCATAAGAATAAAGAAACATGGAGTTACACTGGAGCTTATGTCTATTCTTTCTCCTAGCTCTAGCAGATCTCCCAATACAACTTTCTTTTGTACCGAAAGGGGCTGTATCCCCTATCCACCTGTTTCACCAGACCAGAGAGGGGATGTTGGAAAGCTCCGGCTGGCACACAGCCCCCAGGGTGCCTCTGGGTGCTGACTGAACAATAAAGACACCCCTTGCCAGCAGTATGGGGTCTGACAGAGGAGAGGCCCCACCTGTGCTGCCTGCGGAGCAGATCGTTATACCAAAATTCTGGTTAGATTATCCACCATATGTCATGAAACTGCAGAAATAAAAAACAAGCAACAATCCTCTCATCAGTATGCACTTCAGACCCACTTAGCTATCATTCTGCGTGTAGTATAGGGGAAAGCAATCCCTGTTTGCCACATTGTTCAGATGATTTATATCTGTTGAATCTAAAATCTTTATCTAATGTGCTAAAGCCCTTTATACCAACTTTGCCTTTCCCTTTTTTGGGGAGGTTGGGGTTTTTTTCATATCTGTGCATACATTAAACTCCTCAATGCAGATAAAAAGAACGGTGATCAAATCTATTCCCCGACCATTGCACTAAGACTCTTCTCATGCATATGAAGAAACAGCTTGAATGGACATCTTGTATGGAATAGGCAACATTAACAAAGGCATGCAGCTTGTGGTTATTCAAAGAAAAAGGTTTCTGTGTAGCTCTGTTCCTTTCTATTTGATTGCCTTTTGAATTTTAAGCAACATTTTCAGCTATGGTTTGTATTTTCAAAGGAAGGTTGCGAATACAGTGGGATTAATGTGCTGTTTTCAAAACGTGCTTCTGTGGCCCAGCAGGGACTTCTGGTCAGATTTTAACACTGAGATATGTATCTATATATACATTACTCTTGTGCTGCTTTGATTTTGCGAGTTTGTAAATCTATTTTCTCAAATCTGTTAATAGAAATATATTTTTACTTGGAAACTTAGAAATAGGTACTACTATGCTTTTTCATTAATTATTTTTATATCTAGTATACAGGCTTTTTTGCTTTAAATACTCTTTAAAAGAATTCTCATTTCACAATGAGTAACTCCAGAGGAAGTGATTCTAATTATATTCAATTTAAAAAATAGATAATAAAACTTCTCTATTATTGCCTGAGCCTACCATTATTTCTCTTTGGCTGCATAAAATGCTCTGGGAGTTGTGAAAAATTGGGGTTTTTTGTGACACTGACTTTGTTTCCAGCATCTGCTGTCTGAAATGGAGTCACTGAAGCCGAAAGTCCAGGCAGTACAAGACTGCCAGAGTGCCCTGAGGATTCCTGAGGAGGTGGTGACCAGCCTGCCCATGTGCCACAGCGCCCTGCGGCTCCAGGAGGAGGCCAGCCGCCTGCAGCACACGGCCATCCAGCAGTGCAACATCATGCAGGCAAGTGCAACTCCCTCCCAGGAATCACCCGGAGGAACTTGAACAGTGACATACAAACTGCAGCGAAAATGCAGAACTTCACATCTCTGGGCATTCCTCTGTTCTGTGGTACCATTAGGGATTTCCCCACTAAGTCTCAGCTATTCCTGACTCTGACATTCATGACCATGTTCATTGTTGATTTACTCATCAGATTCTCACCTCAGTTCTCTCCCTGATACTGCTATGATTTTTGTAATGTCGTTAGGATTAACTAGACAAGCAGATAATATACAATTGTATGCAGGTATATTTTGTAAGATATATAATCAATTAATAAAATTAATATAACATAACATTAGCTGCTTCTGAAGATTGCATAAAAACTATAGAGCTATTTAACTTCAAGGTATAAAAAGAATTATTTTTATTCTCTTTATTTATAGTTTATATATATTTTTTCTGATTTTGGAATCGTTCAATGTCTATTAAGCTTGTATTTTCAAGTTTTGCTAAATACGAGTAAACTAGATGTTATTTGACAGTTTGGATTTATAATTAAACATGTAAAAGATATTTTCAAAGAAGAGAATCAGCTTTTCTTCTCTGCTGTTTAGTGATAGGAATATACAGAGCATATTCCATAGGCTAGAGTGCAACTACAAAGTTTCAAGTTGGGTAACAGAAGAGACTTTTGATGATTAAAGATAATTAATGATCCTTAAATACAAGGAAGGTTACAATGTCATAGTGAAAATTTAAAAACGGGTTAGACAACCTGCTCACGCATCTATGATAGAAAGAATTCATACTACACTGGTAGGATAATTATCTGAATAAATCTTCATAATATTCTCCCAGCTGTATTTTCTGTAATATCTAAGCTTTTCTTATAGTCACAAATGAACAGCTGAAGTGAAAAAGCAGATGAAAATGCTTTATAATAAAACCATGAGACTAAGCAAAGCTATCTTCTTGAGGATGTGTTTGGTTCAGGTACTCGTTGGAATCAGATGTTACAGCACCTGACATCAGAAATCTAAAATATCATGTTATGTGGACTGTGGGTTTGGAATATACTTAAATAAATGAAACCATTCAAGTCATTGCAATTCACAATATTTAGGAATAGACATTTTCCTGGTGGTACTCCTGCTTTGCTTATGAAGATGTGAGTGCCACATACTTCAGGAGGGAGATCTGTCATGCTTAGACTAAGTGAAAATTAATTTTCATGTAGACACTCAATCTTTTTTTCCCTTCTCTAGGAAGCAGTGGTTCAGTATGAGCAATATGAGCAAGAAATGAAACACTTGCAGCAGATGATAGAGAGTGCCCATCGTGAGATCCAAGACAAGCCAATAGCAACCAGCAACATCCAGGAACTCCAGGTCCAGATTTCACGTAATGAGGTATGAGACCCAAAATGCACCAAAACATTGAGCTCAGTGGCAGCTCACTGACACAGACAACTTTTCATAAGCAATAGTCATAAGATAGCTGAGTTGCTTTGCAGATTTCCTCAAGGCTAGTTGAGCAGATAGACTTAATCCCAGAGAGGGAACTCCTCCTATTGGTACAATGTGGACAATTCATTAGTTTATTTGGTTAGATACATCCTAACCTTCGGACAACATTATGATAAACAAAAGCATTGCATAATTAAGGGGCAGTTTACATTAGAACTTGACTGAGGAGTGTCCCAGAAGTCAAAGTTCAGCAGATGGTCAGTTAATTACAGCTAGTTCAGTGATCCATATGTACGTACATGTATCCTAAAGAGCTTGTACATATACGCATGTATATCCTAAGGTACTTGCTCATTTTCACCAAGACACTTGAATCAAAGGAAACCCACAATAGATTTGGAGGAAAACTCTGCACCATTCTCTCCAAAGGTTTCTTTAAACTCTTTGTTGGGAAGATTTTTGTGCTCTGGAGTTGTGGGTCCTGCCCACAAACTCATGGATTATCAAGCCCTTACGTAAGTCACATAGTCTCTGTGCAGCCTTCTTGCTGTGGTGCCTTGAGAGCTCCCTCTGAGCCCCTTTCACCTCCACCTGTTTGTTGTGTAATTCATAGGATAGAAAATGCACCACTGATCTGTGTGTGTGTGTCAGTTTTGGCACCAGATGGCACCATTTCTTTACCTTGGAATTAAAGCTATCCCTCCTCCTATGTAGTATAACCTAACGTTACATGTGTTGCTCATTTTCTGTCCAGCTGTTACAAGTGTTATTTACTATAAATCAAGAGTAATTTGCATATACAGACACTTTTGGTTTCATTAGTATTGAATTGATAATGCGACTATTCTCTATTCAAATATTCTGGAACAACAAATGCCAGGCGAGTGGCCAGTGATTCAGGGTAATGTTGCTGGAGAATGGAATAATGCTGCAGGCAGGAAGGAATTAAAAATGGGGCAGCTTGAAGTTTCATGTACATTTGAGTCAGTTTAGCTAGGAGTGGTCCTGAACATCTGCAGGAAGACAGCAGCTTTATGATAATGCACATTGGGATCAGCCAGAACAGACAGGCTTCATATGTGCAAGCTTTCCACATTTAGGGGTAAGGGGGTTTGAAAGACTGAGATAAGCATATTTTTGGCTCATGTTTTCTCTGCTAAATATCTCTGAAAAAGCATAACAGTAAGTGAATATTCTGAACCATATATTATTGGACTACTTCAAAAGCCAAGTTGGTCAAGATGTTTGTTAGGTGTGTTATTAATTGAAGAAAATATCAGCACATCCCCTGTTAAAGGCTGTATGTAAAAGGACTTAAGGAGACACTTGTAGTAGCTATATTTAGAACTAAAATAAGAGGAAGGAAGAAAGTAGAAGGAAATGACATCTTTATTTTTGGGAAGCTTGTATTAATATGCATGTATGTAAGTAGATACCATGTCTACTGACCTGGGTTTCTTTAGAATTTCAGATAAGAATGTGGCCAAGTATCTCCATACTTGAGAATTAATGGAAAATACATTGCCTCCTGGGACATTGCTTTTATCAGATGTTTTATTATTTTTAATTTTCTTTTGCAATCACATTTTTGCTTACTTTTCCTTGTTTTCAGTTGAAAGAGGCATTTTAGATGCTCAATGCCTTGGGCATTAATACCACAAATGTCATTGCACTTGGTAATGTGATGGAATAGAGTATACTGAATGACAGTAATTTTCTACTGAGGCTCAGTTATGTCATTCATTGAGCATTTGTGAATGACTGGAATTTGCCAAAGAGCAGATATCTATTTGAGCTGCTAGACATTAAATCTGTGGCTTGATTTTATTGCAGCATGGTTTTTCACTATTCTGCTTGATGTTTTATAATCAAGACTTTTCTTAATCTCCAAGGAAAGCTTTGGAGCACCAAGAGGGGTCCTTTTGTTGTTAACATGACAGACGGTGACAAGGTGCCATTGAAACTCAAGTAGTTCAGTGTCATCCTCAGTCTTTGAGCTGTTTCAATTACTAACTTGGTATTTCTTGCAATGAGTGTTCTGCACTGTAATTTTGAGGAATTTTCTTACTGAAAGTGTCATACAACCAAAAAATCTTCTAATTTATCAGCCTGAAGCAGTAGTCTTAATTACTTTTGAAAAGATATTGTAATAATATATTATTATGCCTACTAGATCTAGCAACTCCTATTGCTATTTTTTCTTGAAAACTTGTGGGTTTTGAAGAAGTAAAAGCAGATTTAAAAATGAAGCAGAAATATATAGTTGAACAAATAATCACCAATTTAGCAGGCAAGCTTATACAAATGTTTTCACTTCTTAGATCAAAACTCCAACTTGTTACTGAGCATCTAAGGAGACAGGAACAATAGCTTCAGCAGAAATATGAAATGCTTCCACCATTTTTTATTTGAAGTATATTAATTGAAAGCTTTGATACTGGACACTGAACGGGGCAACAGTGTAGGGTAGGAGGGAAGACAAGACACTTATGAATAGTCATAAGGCTATTCATTTTAATCTTTCTTGTCTAGAAATCTAAAGGTTATGATGGTGTTTGGCCACATAAATAGACCATTTCCTAATAATTAAAATGCACTGTTTAAAATACAGTCTGCTTTATGCTAGGTTCCTCATCTCTTTTTAAAGAAAGGTTAGTCCTAATAATTAACCCCCCACCGTTTAAAATACAGTCTGCTTTATGCTAGGTTCCTCATCTCTTTTTAAAGAAAGGTTAGTCCTGTGCAACTAACTTCTTACTCAGTAGAATTACACAAAACCAAAACGAGATTAAAATACAGCTTATCCAAACAATGCAAAAAAGTGATCCAGTCTGCATTTAATCTTATTATGTGACTGATTGTTCCTATCACATTTGAGCCTGTTACACCCTGTGAGTTATTGTTTGGACAATTCATTCTTGCTGGTGAGAGCTGAATGGGGCATTTTTTTGCAGTTGTGGCCACCACATGACCTCATTTCCCCGGCATGCACGATGAGGGGGAGCTTCATCTTCCTCAGATAAATGGAAGTAGATCGGGGGCGGGGGGAAATAGGGCAGGAAGAGGGAGAGACGCTTCCCTTTTGCTGCAGCGTGCAGCTCACAGCCGTGCGCTCAGGTTCGGGCAGGATGCGGACGTGAGCCGTCTGTCCGTCCATCCATCCATCCATCCATCCATCCATCCATCCATCCATCCATCCATCCATCCATCCATCCATCCATCCATCTATCCGTGCCTCCCTGCCCGTGCGGTGCGGAGCGCTCGCAGCCTCCGGTGCTCCGCGGTGTCGCAGCGCTGCCGGGCGCGCCCGCCGTGTCCCCGGGCTGGCGACATCCTGCTCGTCAGCACAGCGGCAGCGCTGCCCGGGCATTGGCTGCGCCGGGAGGGGACGGCTTCGCTTCGCCGCGGAAGCTGAAATGCTGCCGGTCCTGTGGCTTCTCCCGGCTGCATCAGCATTACGGGGAAAAAAATGTTTCCTCAGGAGCTGGCTCAGAAGATCAAAGGATACCAGGAGCAAATTGCTTCTTTGAATTCCAAGTGCAAGATGCTGACAATGAAAGCAAAGCATGCCACCATGCTGCTGACAGTGACAGAAGTGGAGGGGCTGTCCGAGGGAATGGAGGAGCTGGATTCAGACCTGCTCCCAGCACACCCCACTCATCCCTCGGTGGTTATGGTAAGAAATGCTTTGATCACTGTACTCATTATCCGAGCTGCTTCCTCTTGCATCATTACAAAATCCCTGTGCAGCAAATTGCCACAGCTCACATCTACCTTCAGCTTTTGAAATGGCTGTAGTGTGGCAAACCAAACAAGTTGCAGCTTCCCTTTACTGTATTTTGCTTTATGTGGGTTCTCAAGACTTGTTGATAAAGGCTGCAGTTATTTAACTGACAAATATGTGAAATTTGTGAACAATAATATGCAAATATTGTGGTTTTCATTTTGTAGCTCTCAGCATGCAAGAAGAAATGCTAAGAAATTGATGAGCTGCAGGAATAAAATAAAACCAGAATAAATATTAATTCATTAGGTGTTGCAGTGTATAGCTTTTCACACATTAAAATGTTGATGTGATAATTGAAAGTATGCTGCTGTGTTCTCAGATGAGTGTACTGGAAATGAAGGCTAAGTACTGCCATAGGCTTGATATTTGACTTACTTTGGTTTTGTTTGTTTCTGACTGGGTCTCATTACAAACATTCTGCTGATTCTACTGGGATTTTTCTCTGAGCGTTAGACTTCAGGATTTATCCCTCTATAGCAACGCTGGGGAAGGAAGAAGGTTATGTTTGAGTAGTGGGTTATGTGTACTTTATATTTCAGGTCTGTTCCTTGTTATCCTGGACCTGGATACTGAGACAAATACTCCAGTATTCTGTAGCTCTCCACAATATTCCTGCACGCAGCAGAGATTGTATCAGAAGATATTTAGGCAAATGTGAATTTGTTAATATTGAGTTGCTTGCTCTACATTGTCTTTTAAAATCCATTAGGGTACAGGAGAGCATTTTCATACTGAAGTATGACAAGTAGATGAGATTATTTATTCAACAGATTTCAAAACTGGTAAATGTAGGAGCATGAAGCATGACTAATTAGTGTCGTGGTAATTCTGGCCATGTGTTGTTTTGGTCTCAGTCTAAGTCAAGCCTCAGCTGAGGTAACTGATTTTCTTCCTGTGCTCTGGGGTTGCTTTTCCTGTGGCAGATGACTGCTGGTCGCTGTCACACGCTGCTCTCCCCTGTCACTGAGGAGTCTGGGGAGGAGGGAACCAACAGTGAGATATCTTCTCCACCTGCCTGTCGCTCTCCCTCACCTGTGGCTAATACAGATGCTTCTGTTAACCAGGTACCTCTCTCTTGGCATTCATTCAGCTTTTATCTCAGACATACATGGTTCCATTCCACAGGTAGCTTATTTAATCCTCTGAAATAATGTTTAGTTATAGCTCCAAGAAACTGAGGCTTAACCTCTTACCAAACTGAACCTTCAGGTTCAGGTTCAAAATGGATACAGGTATTGACTTCTGAGTTGAAATGGTATAAATCCAGTGTTACGGCTATTCATTTTTTTAAAAATAAATTCTAAGTGACAGTTGCAATGTCACCAGTATTTTCTACTTATAACATAATTTTTATTTTCTCAGTAGCACTCAATGGAATCTTGCATCCTGAGAAAAAAAGCTTTTTTGTACTCCCCATAATGAAACATTGCATTATGTCCCTATCCATCTATCTTATTGTACCATTGCCATTGTGGCACTGAAATCACAGCCTGATATCTTCTACTTAATATAATTTCAGTTATTAACTTTCATGTGGTTTTTTTTCATGTACTGTTCATTCCAACATTGTTCATTTCCCTGACAGTCTATTTTAAGTGCCAGTGAGGCAGATGAGTGAAATAACAGACATTAGCTTTTAAAGCAAAACTGAGGACTCTTGCACTTCTAATAGGAGCAAGTGTATATCAATATTGATTAAAATGTAAACATTGAGCCAGCACAAAGAAAAATACTAATGTAAGATAGTCAGAGTGGTGACAAAATCATCAATGACATACTAAAAATGTTGTATAATGCATAAGAAGGATTTTTCTAGTTTTCTCTATTTTAGATAATTAGAAAGTTCCGTGTGAAGTTTACTTGCGGTAGAAAGGCATCTATATATTTCAGCATGGAAGTCTTAATGGCACCATTAATTAATGAAAGAGTTAAAGGAGCAAAAGCATCTTGCTTCCTAATCAAAAAAGCCAATGTCAGTTCATTACTTATCTCTGAAAATATAAAACAAGTCAAAGAGCTCCAGACACTCAGACAATGAGGAAAACACAGTGAACATGCTGTTGCACCATTAGCTGACACCAAGTTTTGAAATAAGTGATTTACTAGGGCAAAATTGAACAAAAATGTTGTCTTTCATTTAGCAGAAGATTTTTTTAGAGAGATGAAGTGATGCTGTTACAGCCATCTTAAAAACTTTGAGCTGAAGTTTTCTTCAGTGTGGTTAATGTTGAAATGAACTGCATGTATTAAACAACAACCGGAAGAATTCCAAAATGCAGTGGTTTACTTACAAAATCCTTAGGTTCACACTCACATGAGATTAAGACTAAAGAAGCTATGAAACTGCCAGTGCTGGTCATGATGAATGCCCAGGGAGACTTCAGGAGAGAAGGTTGGTTTAAAAAAACATATCCTAGACATTAGTGAACTAGGAACTCAAATGTAAGTTATAAACATTTCATATTTTTAGAGCAAATCAGCAAAATAATTTGGAAATATTTTGTTTTAAAAAGTAGCCAGAGTTAAGAAGTATTTTCTCACAGGAAGATCACCTGCAAACTACCAGAAAAAAATGTGAACAGGAATTCTGGAAAATGAAGTTTAGTCTTTGGAAAAAAATATAAAACTCTTCTGGAGAGGCAATTGAGGAAGGAAAGGTTATGTGTTAAGACTGCTTTTTAATTCATGCTGATTAACTGTCTGTGGTGTTTCATCAGTTTCCTAGCATCTCTTAATGGTGAAACATAGCTAGTCTGAATTCAGACATCTATACACTTTATTTACATTTCTAACAAGTAGTGAAAATACAAAGCGACTACCAACTGCTTATTAGTGAAATAATGGGGTTATGTATTGAAATTGATTAAAACAAGACCAGAAATACAAGAAAGTGACAATTCTGGCACTGTCATAAGTTTAAAAATGTGGTTTTTCTCTGAAACTCCTCAAAAACAAAAGGATGGGAGGAACTATAAAGGTGTTAATGTTGGAAACACTGAGGAATTTCATAATATGTAAAATATTATGTTAACAGTCCTGAAATGCAGTTAATTTTGATATTTAGCAAAACCAGACACTTCTTCTGTGCTGTAGTATTGAATGAGAATCCTTTGGGGCTAAATCTCTTTGCACTTACCCGAAGATGTAATTGATTAAAATATGGCACAGTTTTTACAACTTGGTTTGCTGATACCCAGTGCAGAGCAGTTGAACTGGAAAAGCAGAAGTGTTGGCACGATGCCCTGTAGGCCACAGCTGATCCTGTGATTCTAGTCTTATGCACTGGATCACTGTTAAATGCTTTTCTATCTCCTTGTACACAGCCTACTTAAGGATTCTTTCTCCTGCCCTTATGAATACTCTTCTAGGGCCCGCCAGCCCTTGTTACATATCTTACAAAATCTAAACACACCCTTTTGCCCCTACATCTAACAGCAAAGCTTGACAAAGGTTCATTGCCTGCTTATCATAAGAACAGCCATGGGATATTAGGGCCGTTATAGGGGCAACAAAATCTTTTATTTACATGAACATCTGGATTCCTGCTATCATCCTGTGAAAGCTCTGCCAAAGAGGAGCTGCCATGGTTGTATGGCAGTTGAAAAGATGGGAAAAAGGATGGCTTTTCCCTCTCTGTGAAAACAAGCCCTTTATCCTGGAAACCATGTTAAGCAGTCACAGAAGCATTAGTCTTGAGAAAGGACTTAGCAAAGGGCTGGACAGTAGCTGCAGGCAAGGCAAAATGAGAAGTTGCCTCCACTGGTGCAATTTTTCACCATTACTTGGAAACATCACTTGTGGTCAGAGTAAAAAATTCTGAAATTGCAGTCCTGAATGCTGTGCTAAGCTGTTACCTATTCCATGCTGGCTCCTGGACATTGCAACAATTTCATAATTAAAATTTTCAAGTTTCCCAATTACTGTCTTTGAAGAAGTACCTCATGGGACACTTTTGGACAGTTTTATGGGAGTGATCTGGTTTCTGTGCTCTTCCAGAGCCTGTCAGGTTTTGTTCACCTATGATATTAGATAATGTATTTGCATGCTGTTCCAAATTAGGATCCTTCTTATACTTTGAGCTCCAGTACTTCAGAATTAGTCTTGTTTAGTACCTAAATTTTTTACATTCATGAAGAATCATAGAGTGGTTGAGGTTGAAGGGACCTCCAGAGATCATCTGGCCCAACACACCATGGTCAAGTTGGACCATGTACAGCAGGTTGCCCAGGACTATAATGAGGTTGATTTTGGGTGTCTCTAAGGATGAAGACCCTGCAACTTCCCTGGGCAACCTGTCCCAGTGCTCAGTCACCCTAACAGTGTAAAGCATTTCCTGGTATTCAGAGAGAATCTCCTGTGCTTCAGTTTGTGCCCATCGCCTCTGTTCCTGTCAGTGGACACCACTGAGAAGAGCCTGGTTCTGTCTGCTTTGCACCCTCCCTTGAGGCAGCATTTTTCACCTCCCAGATAATGTGCTGCGAGCTATCATACGTGGTTTCAGTTTTAAATAATCCTTGTCATCAAGTCTGCTTTCCTGAACTAAGTATAGATACTGTACTTGTTTCCTTAATTCTGCATTTTCTGTAGATGTTTTCAGTTGTCATCTACAACAGTTGAAGAAATCTCCATACACTAAGTATAGAACTTCTGGTGAGAAATAATTCCACTCCAAATTTTCATTGGTGGTTTGAATATTTGCCCATTTCTTTAGCACTTTTGGTCCCTTTTCTCAATACCTTTTGTAAGTTAGTTCAGGCTCCCTGTTTGTATGAAAGCTTACAATAAGCTGATGCTTCATACTCTTTCTTGACTCATTTACCAGTCCTTCAGCATATTCCTTTTAGGTTTTTCTGCTGCTCTCTCTGTGATAGTGTTCATTAGGATGTTATTTGCCACCTAGAGTACCATAACCCACTGTTTTTTCTGATGGGTTTTCCCCCATGTGTAGTTGTAATGATGCTGGAACAACACTCCCATTTATAGCACTTCCCTTCCCAGCCTTTCTGTGATTGTCCACAGTTGCCTTCTGCACCTCCTAGCTAATATGAACATGAAAAAAAGGCATCCAAAATCCTCATCATAATGAAGGTCCAAAACGTGCTCAGTCTGCTACTATTAAATACTGATTTACTGTGTTATTAAGAGGTTTCCAGGTGGTTTTGGCTTTGTGGGGTTTATTTTAATGGACATACGGAGTGGGGCACTATGGGGGGATAGTAGGCAGTATCTTTCTTTTTGAAAGTGCAATAATATACTTCGTGCTTGTAGGACATTGCTTATTACCAAGCCTTATCTGCTGAACAGTTGCAGACAGAAGCTGCTAAAATTCAACCTAGCACCTCAGCCACCCAGGAGTTTTTTGAACCAGGCTTAGAAACGTCTGCTAGTGCCAAACTGGATGATTTGCAGCGTTCTTGGGAAACACTGAAAAATGTGGTAAGTTTGCATCTGGAGACTTCAAAATAGTTGGCTAGCTTGTAAAGAATAAAATTGAAATAGCTGGCTCAGCTAATACTCTTCTCTGTGGTTATTTGGTTTTCAGATGACAACTTGAATTGTTAGTTGTGAAATACTATTTTTTTTTGTTCTTTGTTTGAAAGTCTGTGCAAGATGGACTTCCATTAATAAAAACAAGAGTCATTAAAGCTGATGGTTGGCTTCAGAAATATTGGCTAATGACAGACTGTATTCCATAATCTAGTAGGGATATCCAGTCATGCTGGATGAATAGGCAAAAAAGGCCCAAGAGTCTAGTTTCTCCAAATACTAGATCAACACATTTCTGTATAGGTTTGCAGCGTAATCATTGAGTGATTTATGGAAGTGGTCAGAGTCTTGATCACATGCCATAAATTTTAATTCCTTTCAGAGGCACAGTAGCTGGTTTGGGATATTGAGAACTATGTGTCTAGCAAATAGTGCACATCCATGTTGACTACATGAAGTCTAAAATAATGAGTGAGAATGTGCATAGGTTTTCTCTGCTTTATTAATGTTCACTTCTTTTAAGCAGCAAAACCTAGAATTTTACTGATGAAATTTAAATAAATAAATAAATATTTTTAATACAGGTGTTTGGCATTCTAATTTATATTCTTGAAAACTTGTTGCAAGTTTTTTTGCTTTAGTCTCCTAAGCCTAGAGGCATATGAAGCAGACTAAATAGCAAATCCTCTGTTAGAGGTCAGAATTTATGCCTTCCACCCTTCTTCAGATCAGTGAAAAGCAGCGCACACTCTATGAAGCTCTGGAGCGTCAGCAGAAGTATCAGGACACACTCCAGTCTATATCCACGAAAATGGAGACCACTGAAATCAAACTAAATGAGAGTTTGGAACCAGCCAAAAGCCCGGAGAGCCAGATGGCTGAACATCAGGTAAAACCTTAAATGTGAGGAGGAGAGGGAGAGTGCACATTGCCTGCATATGTTTTGTTCTCTTTTTTATGTGGTAACCTTCTTCCTGGCTGGATCCCTCAAACATAGGCATTTGTTGCATGAACCTATTCTGTTAACTGTACGTCTTGCCTTTCTGGACTTCCTGCTGTTCTAAAGGTGGTGTAATGGGGCTTCTTTTAATAAGGAGCCTTTTTGAAAGAAAGCAATCATAAGAGTACAATTGAAGTTTTCAGCAAAAGATTTTGTCCAAGATTGTTTCCAATGGCGGCTATTTCTGCATCGATGCTGAAGAATATTTACTATATTGCCAAATTTACTAAGATCATAACCAATACTGATGCATTGTATATTAATCAAAATATATTTTTCACCTTGTTAAACAAAACGTACCAAAAGCACACAAAAATTCCCTCACAAGGGATGTCTCAAGAAATAATGATCTGAATAATATGAGAATACTTCATTACATAATGCATCTGACATATGTCTAAGTTGTAATTACCTAAGCCTTTTATCCGATGGCTTGAATCTATCTGTTGTGGCCAGTGAGTGTGAGTTTGTGAGAGAAAAATAGGGCACGTTTTAACTTCCAGCCTAAAACTTTCTAAGTGGACAAAGAA